>CM072919.1:42061167-42679147 GCA_037013685.1 Acridotheres tristis | reverse complement strand
ACAGAGAAGTTATGGGACTAAGTCCCACCCCCAATTTCCTTATGTGTGGAGTGGACAATGCGATTGAAATTAACATAAGTGAAGTTATTGCTCTTTGATCACTTACATTACAGTGAGTTTTCCAGATCACATACTGCTGCTCACTCATCTGCCTAGAAAAGCAGTCCTTTCCAGTGATGGCTGCATGGCAGCCACCAGTGAGGCTCCTGTGATTGAAGTTAACTCTTCCATGGATGATCTCTATGTAGCTGTCACAACTGTGCTGATCCTTTGCTTGTGATTTCTCATAGGTGATTGAGTGCATCACTCAGGGCCGAGTCCTGCAGCGACCTCGCACATGCCCAAAGGAAGTGTATGACTTGATGCTGGGCTGTTGGCAGCGGGAGCCTCACATGAGGCTCAACATCAAAGAAATCCACTCCCTCCTTCAGAACTTGGCCAAGGCATCTCCAGTCTACTTGGATATTTTAGGCTAAAGTCTCCTAGCATTTCTTCTGGGCTGCAGGAATGAATGTCTTCAACTGCCGCTGAACTACATTAAAATGTATTCTTAACTTTTGACAGTATTAATGACAAAGTTGCGGAGAAGCTTTCAAAGGGCAAGCAATGTGAGCTTCTCCATCTGTAGACACAGTATTGACTTTTTAGACATTATCAAGACGTATCTTCTCTCTTTCTCTCAGTTTCTATCTTTTTTTTTCCTTCTCTCCTGTCTTTCTAATCAATTTGGCTTCTGCATTATTGTAACTCTGCATAGACAAAGGCCTTAAAAACCCAATCTGTTATATCAGCAGACTCTTCAGTTTGCCCACCACAACTGACAATGCCTTGTTGTATTCATGCCTTTGATGTGGATGAAAAAAGGGAAAAATACATTTGACTAAAACTTTGTGATTTCAGCTGTATAGCTACCGGGAGTTTCTATGGATTCACCTCATTTTTTTTTTGCTTCAGCCTGTGGGTGGAAAAAGAAGACTGGTGTTCTCTACATGAAGAATGTTCTTTGCAGAGATAAAGCCAGATAGAAAGAAGACACTCCTGTGTTATACACTATCTGGAGGAACTTGGGAAATCACATGGCATCCAACCCTACAAGAAAACACTGAAGTTATCTGATGGAAGACAAGAGAGGGTCTAGCTATTTCCCTGAAGAGTCTTTCTGAGGACTAAAGGGATAGTTTAATGAGGTGCTTTGCCAGCACCATTCATTGCCAGAATCAAGTAAAACAAAAAAAGATGCTGCCTGCACTGCACGCAATTGTGTTACAACATGGATAAACTAAACACATGCCCTTTTTTAGTCTTCTGGTAGGATGTCATGCCACTGGTGTAAAAATGTTCTCCAGCTAGTCTTTTATAGTAAAGGCTGAAGCTAGATTTAGTTACATAAAATATTAATTTCAAGATCACATGTTGAAACTAAAGATTTTGATAGGACAAACTATAAATGCTGAGGCAGGTGTATCTTATACTGTGCTTGTCCAGCAGCATATTCCTTCCTTCCTCAATCCTTTATTTTTTTCTTTTTTTAACCGTGCAAGCAAAACTGTGCATGGTCTTTGTCGATTAATGCCCTTTGTGCAGAAACAATCACTCATCTTGTAGTTCACCCTAGTAGGCATAGAAAACTCATAATGATATAACCTATATTTCATTAGAAGGGGCTAATGGAAGACATTAGCCATGTTAAAATGCCTTTAAAATATTATAGATACTATAGGCTGATATAACATGAATAATCTAAAGCACGGAGATCACTGGTTATGTTTGAGACATAGCAGGGGATAAAGATCTCTAGACAAAACAAATTACTCTGTGGTTATGGCTTGCTATTCAGAGTGCAAAGATTCTGACCTCAGCGTCATTTTTGTATTGGTACTATTGCTGTCATAACCAACGTACACACTTTATTAAATAATTTATTTTTGGTTGGATTGGCATTGTACGTGTATAACATTTGCATGGCCACTGTGTTGATGATCGCTGCATGGGTATACATGTTGTTTTTCAAACTAGAAGTTGACAATTTGAAATTTAGAGCTAGGATTATTTTTAATATGAATTCTTACAAATGAAAACCTACCTTACCTATTCCTCAAGACTTCTGCCTCCCTCTGTGAGGGGGCGTTATTGCAAAAAAGTGATCTTTTTTTCCATTTTCTCTTTTTATTATTTCCTAATGATATGAGCCAGATCAAAATAGTCCATCTTCGTGTTGGGGATATTTTATTTAATAAATTAAGCATTTTATTTTTGTAAGTGTTCCCATAGCACATTTAATATATAATTTGCTCGCATGTATTATTTATTGAGGCACTTTAAGTTTTTCCTTCAGAAGCTTTTAGAGCTAGCTTATAAAAATTCTGAATATTTTCAGAAGAAAACAGTTCACTGGACACTGATGAAGTTTTACCCTTCTCAATGTCATTGAAAAGGCAGCATTACAAATAAACATAACAGTGTAACTATAAAGCCATACTCAGTATTTCTTTAATAAACTAGAAGTTATTTCTTAACTGCTACTGAACTGGAAACACATAAAAAGCCAGAGGAAGATTCCTACAAAATGGGCCTTAAGATTTTATCTAGACTGTCTCGGAAGTTCTCACAGAAAACTAGAAAAAGACTGAGCATCCAGTGAAACCCATTCTCTTGAGAATATGAATGTTATATTTTAAAGGAATTTGAACTTGATCTTCAAAATAACAGTGGTGGAAAAGAAAGATATCAGAGTCCTCTTACTGTGCAGTGGGAAGAGGGTGCAGTTGGTGGAGGGGGCTGCTAAGTTTCTACTCGCGTATTCTTAGTTTCTTCTGAGGTGAAGAAAAAGGCATCTAAGATGATGCTTTTACTGTAAAAGAGGCTCCAGCCCAAAAGTAAGCAGATGTGTTTTCCAAGCACTGAAAGAATGTATACCAAAAAATAACCACAAGACCCTGAAAATGTACTTAGTGGCATCTTCTTTTTGATTTACTAGTGAGACTTTTAGAGTCATTTCAGAGAATAAATAGTATTAAAATGCATTGTGCAATAACATAGCAGTTTGTTAAATTTCTAAAGGACCAAATGTTCTACAGAGCCACCACCATGGATAACCTTCACCTATATCATTAATGTTCTTGATAGTGCATAAAATGTATAATCACAGTAGAAAAGCTGTAAACTGTAGCTACACATAGTTTGCGTTTGTTCATGAAAAGGTGGGTAAGTGTAACAGAGTGAGCAGAGAAGAGGAAGAAATATGTTCAATCAGAATACGTTCAAATCAGAATGAAGAGTGAATATATGTGCATATTCATCATGCTTGCACTGTCAGGTAAATCGTGTACACTGAGTAAGTATGACAATCAGGGTCATTTTAAAAGTCTTTCTGGACTGTGCTATGAACTGACCATATATATATATATAATATATGTGTGTTTGCATATGGCATATATATATATACACACACATAGCATATACATGTATGCCTATGTCTGTTGTATTTTACTTATATATGTGCAGACATGCATGCACATTATGTATGGGCTGTGTGTATATGTATAAATTTACATACACCTATGTTACTACAAATTATGATTAGAGTGCTATTAATAAATTGATAACGTCTGCTGAGTAACCAAATTTTTTTTCTTTTGATATTTCTTTTTCTATATTTGTGAGATTCAACTTTCTAATTTATGTGCAGCAGAGGCAGTGCTAGAATGCCAGAGATTTAACAACGAGCACTTTTCTTCCCCAGACGATTGCATAAAAGCATTTCTTCCATTCCCATCTCACTTGTTGATTTCTCACAATGAAATTAACAGAGAAGCTTCCAAGCTCAGAAAACAGAGTTTGTTTTACTGAGTTTGTGCTACTGTTGTTTTATTGTTCTAGCATAACAGTGCCGCTCCATTAGCATTTTATACTTGCCTGAAGTAACGAAATAATTCCAAGGATGAGCTGGACTATTCACACTGCAACATGACTTGGAGGAACAACGAGAACACTGACATTTAGGAGTAATAATAGTAGCATTTGTCGCACTCTGTCCTTCACTCTCAATAGATCTGCAGAACTTGGAACTGGCCATGGAGAAAGACACTTGTACAGCAACAGCATCTCATGATGCCTGATGGAGTGTACACTTTTAAAAGGACTGCATTATTTTGACCCGTAAAACAACATATCTATATATTGTCTACAGGTTAATAAGTAATTGCTTATTTTTTATCTTGTTATTTTTTTTGTCCTTGCTATTTTTTACCACTTTCTTTCTTTCTTTCTCTTTTCCTGCCTTTCCCCCTTCTTTCCTTCTAATTCTTTCTTTCCCTCTCTTTCTCTCTCTATCTGTACCCTCCCCACCTTTATAAGAGATTGTGGTTGATGTAGACTTCTAAAAACACTTTTAAAAGAAATTAAATAACCCAAATGACTAAGGTATAATTCATGTATTAGTCCACAAGTCCACATTTGCGTTGTTGTGGCCTGTAACTGAATTTTAAATACTGCTATAAAATGTGGGGGAGGGGAGTGGTGAGGGACTGGAGCGGAAGTTGGGATTTCTAAAGAGAGATTAAGGTTTTGGTAGCATAAGAAGTTGTATTTTCTTTTTGTGAGGACTGGAATAAACCACTGCTGCTTTGAATAAGAGGTCCTTTAGAGCCTTAGTTAAAACACCTTTATTTGGGCAGGGTGGGGGGGATATGTTGTTCATCACAAATATGAAGCAAAAAAAGGAAAAAAGTCTACATGTTGCAGGGAAAACACTGTGAAATTCACAATAGCAACAAAGTGACTATTTTGCCATCTTTTAAACATATGTCTCAGGAGAAGAAATGGGAAATGATGGATGTGTTATTTTTCCGTCTATGCATTCTGCACAAGGTCTGTGGAGATTTTTTGTTTGCTTGTAGAAGGTTCTGAGTGAAGACTGGCTGATGTTTTATAAACACTGAATATTTGAGCAAGGATTATGGAAGCTGCTAGTAAGTGAGGCCGTCGATTGGAATATGTGAGAAAACAGAACAAATCAAATCTATCCAGAGGCCTAATTCTTGCAGCTTATATGTCTCTTTCCTAACTTATAGAAAAGCACCTAAGAATGTTTTATACACAAATAATTTAATTCAAAATTTATGTTTAATTGAATCACCAATAGAGAGAGAGAACCAATTAATTATGAAATATTTGTCCCAGCCCTTCTCTCCACCTATACTTTATGTATATATATTTCTAGATATCACTCTGTTTGTCACATTAGGTAAAGAGGAAGATATCTACATACAAATATAAATATCTATATTGTCACCAAATTGTGACCTGGTGTGTAGAGCTATCTTTCTCCTTTCTTTTTTCCTTTTATTTAAAAATTTATTTAATGTGATGTCTCTGTGGAAATACTTAGTGGTTCTTGTTTTGCAGTTTGTTGCAAGTAGTCATTGCTTTAAAACTTTCATTGCATCTTGGCTGATTTCAAAGTGATGCCTAGGTATCAGTGTTAAAAGTTTTGTTTGTGAATCATGTGACCAGCTTCTCTCAACATGACATGGAAAGTCTCTTGTATTACAGTGTATTTAATAAAAATGATGTCTTACAATAAACAATGTCATCCAAAAGAAAAATAAAATGATTACTTTAAAACACTAAAAATTTCATTAAGTGTTGTGTGTTGTTTTCTGTTATTATGCCTTTGTTTACCTCTATTCTTTTTAGGATGAACTTAAGGAAAAGTTTGGTATGCTTAGAAGCATGGCAGGTTTGCACTCTAAAATTGTGACGCAAAAACTGGTTGCTGAACTCATAGTTCATGGAAGAGTTGACCAAAATTAATAGGACAAAAGAATGGCCAATCTGGTGGCAGACTTTTTTTTTAGTCTTTGTTATCCAAAGGAAGATCCCATTTGAGTTCTTGTTCATTTGGGTAGCTGGCAGCAAACACCTGCTTTTCTTCTAGCAGAAGCAAGTCTTCAGTATTTTCTTCAGGTATTTTCTAGCACTTTCCTAAAAGTGTCCCTCAAACTACAGCCCTGTTAAAAATGTAGTTTTTTCTTTTTAACTGAGGTCAGTCTACTATGAATATATTGTGAACAAATAAAGCATTAAATCCAAGTCCTTAATAAAGACTGAGAATGTAGATATTCAAAGGAAGGTTCAGCAGCTGTATCCGTGATCCCCCAACAATTTGTTGATCTCAACCAAGCCGGCCAAGGTAAGAATAAAACAATACAAGAGCCACTTATGAATGTATGTGCTTCCTTCTGCCAAGAGACCTCTTCAAGATTAGATGACCTTCCTTTAACCATTAAAAAGGTCAAAGGAAAATAATCCACTGAGAAGAAGCCTCAGGATGAAATCTGTCCAAAACTGAAAATATCATTAAAACACACAAAAAAAATTTGTTGACAGTTCATGTTCATGCAGTGGCTTAGAAATGCCTTACCTGCTTTCATGGTAAAATCCTGATGCCTTCTGGATTTGATGGGTTTTTGCTATCCCAAAATTTGCTATCCCAAAACACCTCTCCACAGGTAACTGGTTGTGACAAAGCTGTTTGGCAGCAGTGAGAGCTTCAGAAACCCCAGCATTTAGCATTGCCCTGCACATCAGCATGGGTCCAACAGCCCGCACACACTCCACCCCATTGCCTGTCCCCAGGAATTTTTACAGCTAGGGGCCATGTAGCTGCAGGAGGTACAGCCCATTACCACTCCCTAGGGTGGCTTTGCACCAAAGACACAAAACCAGATGAGCCAGCAGGGTCCATGGAGTGCCTCAGAATTTTTGCAGCATTGAAGCAGGCAGGCAGGTAACTCCCCTGCGCAGCCCAGCCCACACAAGACTCCAGTTTAAGTTTCCTCTGCCCAGCAACCATCCTGCTTACCCATTGAGTCCCATTGCTCTTTTAAGCTCAATTCCAGATGGACCCTTGGACAGGCAAGAACTGTTCAAACACTTGCTCATCACTTGGTCACTTGGGGGAAAAAGAGTCTTGTATCTTCCGCCTTTCCCACCTGGGCATATATGACACTGCAGCATGCACTATGTATCAGAGCAGAGGTTCACTTTAAAAGCAGTGACTGGGGCCATTTTTGTTGCCTTCTGTTTGCTGTAACTGTAAGGGTAAAGCTGTTCGTTTAGGTTGCACAAGAGGCTTTTGAAAGACTAATGGGATGAGGTCCTGAAATTCCCAAAACATGTCAGACTTGGTTGTCTGTTTAAGATCACTCGTGCACAGCTTAGCAGTATCCTTCCATGGCTTCACATCACCTGAAGATCTCTCCAGTGACTGCCTTACCAGTGCCTGCCTCCTGCATAAAATCCACAGACGATTGCGAAACACTAAACAGGTCAGCAAGAATATGCAACACAAGTCCTGCACCTGCTATTGCTAAATCTCAACAAACTTCCACAACTGATTTCATAGTGAAGAAATCTTCGTGTTAAATTATTCATATAACTTGAAAATCATCTTGATCACTGTATTGCTTTAAAGGCGATTCACAGTGCCTCTTGATTGTACTCATTGTTATTTTTAATGGCTATAATAATTTGCTTTTTAAACAGTGAGAAAGCTTATGTTAAAAGAAAAAAAAAAAAAAAAGAAGAAGACATGGCCCTACTTTTAAAGGGCAAAAGAAAAAAACCAAAATCTTGGATCTACTCAGGACAGGGTAGGCAGACTCAATCAGCTCCCAGGTTTGCTTATCAAAGCAGCTTATCAGCTTATCAATATTTGTCACAAATCACTGGCAGGGAAGACTTCATGCAAGAAAGAAAAATATTTGAAGTGAATACCTGAAGAATTACCACCTAATTTCTATGCTGAAAGCCCCATGCTTCAATCTCTTGAGCACAGATAGACATGTACAACAGACATAGAGTTTCTTCAGTAATTCAAGGCTTTTGAGAACTGGAAGATTTTAGGGCTTGGGTTTATTTTATCAATGATGCAGTGTGATGCAGTGAAGAATACTAGTAAAAAAAGACCATAAGCAGAACAGTGGTGTGGAAAACAAATGTTTTACTTTCTTGAACTGTTAATCACATCATGCAAATAAATTTGTTGTAATAAGTAATAACAATCTGAACAAAGAGCATATGCTCTTTCTGTCTGGGATCTGCATTAAATAGAATGCAAGGGGAAAAGAGATGGATAAGTAAGATCAGAAAGTAAGAGTATAACACACGCTGTAAAAATTACATGTGTAGCTTTGCTGTCCTTGTGTCTGACCTTAAAGACAAATAAAACTGATAACTGGAAAATTATTTACACATATTTTGAGCACTTCCAACATGGAAGAAGATGTTTCTAGGCCTAGCAGTTCTTTGTTATGATACAGTGACTGCTAGTGTCATGGAAAGTCCAGATCTGTCCCTATTATCCTGATTTCTGTCTTTTTCTTTTTTTTTTTTTTAAACAGCAATTTAAATACATAAAAACCGATATTGTTATTCAGTGTGTTATAACATGGGCAGAGCTCACTGCTGGTTCATTAATCTGAGATGTCTAGCTAGCCCAGTTACAAACTGTTAGGAATGGCTAAGTAATTTATAGATAATTAGCAGGAATGGGAGTACTGATTTATATCAGTAACTCTCAGGGTAGGCTCCCGTTCAGGGTAACCCAGGTCCTTATTTCAAAAGCAAAGGCTGCACGAGTAATGACAAGGCGTTCATCACCTTCTGCTTCACAGTCTGAAACCAATTTACAATTGGTTAATGATAGCTGATCGAAGGGAAACAATTTCCTCTCTTGGCCAATTTTCTGTTGCCTTTCTACCCAGTACTACCACCCCCGGACCTGGATAACATTTAAATTGAAACTTTTTTCTTCCCCAGCTGGTATTGGCTGGTCAGAATTTCCCAATCTGGCAGAGGTGATCAACTTCACCCTTGAAGCAGACAGTTCTTTGCCAATTGGATTTTGCACATGTAAGTGTCCTCTAATTTCTGAGTCCTGCAGAGACAGCAGATGCACTCAATATGTGTGAGGGGAGGTGAACAGAATGTTTTGTCCATGCAAGAGAGCAGAAAAAACATGGAAATGGGAGCCACCACAGCCTACAAAGCTGACAAAAGCTGAACTTGTGGTCTTCAGGTCCTAAGTAGTGCTGAAAGTCCTGGGGTATCTACTGAGAAGCAACATGGGTACGTCTCTTCTCAGCACACTCGTGTTATGGCCCAACACAGACGTTTCTCCCTCCCATCATGCCTCACCATATGTCAGGGATAAACCAGCTGCAGCACAGCTGCCCCACAGGTGAGAGCACAGCCTTGGCCCTCAGCCTCATGTGACTGTTGGGCACAGTCCTGGCAAATAAGATGCCCCTGCCCTCAGGTGTCTGAACTGATTTGTCTTGCGCATGTTCACACCCTGATAGAAATGATGGACCTGATTCCTTTTCACTGGCAAACTGCTAACAATAGGCCTCCTTTTTTTCTGAGGTGAATTGGGACAGTCCCATGGTATGCTTGTGGAGGTGGCATGTTGTATCTCCAGCATGTGGTTGTGGCCATCTTGAAGTGTGTAATACTCCTTGACACTTTCCAGCTGCCTCTGTATCAGCCCAGGAATGATATACTGGAGAGGAGGAAGGAGGCAGCACGCTTCCACTGAGGTGTGCAAAGGACTAAGTGTGCAACAGTCTTGGTTTTAGGTGGGTGGGAAAATATGTTAATGGCTGTGATGGGAGCTCCTGTCATTCTGTTCATCAAAAACACTGCACACAGCTGTCCACACTCCCAATATTCATATGCTGCCACTGTGTCAAAGCACCTAGTCACCAATGAGAGACCTGCAGCACTGCCTATCTTGGCATGCACCAACTGCTGCTTGTGACAAGGGATGCTGTGCTGGGAGGTGCCATTCATAGCCACTGAGGCAATTTGATGTTATTTGCTGTGCAGTGAGCTGATAGCTGCCTTTGTCCCTGTACGTTGGTCTTTGCCATTTTTTGGGTGCCCTGTGCAGCTGCTTGAGAGATCTGCTAGCAGTGAGCTGGATGACTCCCAGAGGAGCCAAGAGGGAATATCTTTTCTCTGCAAGACATTGTCTAACTTCACTCTGGCATGGCAGCTGATATATCCTTCAGCAGCATAATGTAATACCTGTCCTGGTTTAATTGCATCTATTAAATCCATGAACAAAGGGAGAACCAATATGGCTTCTCCTAAAAATGAATCATTCCTTGGAGACACATCACATCAATTTCTCATACTAGTGACCAGCTGGATGGCAGTAGCAGTATTTGCACCTGTGTGCATCACCATTGTGAGGGAAATGCCTGCTCAGCCAGGAGCATTCCCATAACTCTTGCTGAGGCTGGTTTTGAGAGCCAGCACACGGGCATAAGGAGAAATCCACTGACAGGGCCCTGGCCAGAGTGGTGCCAGGTAGGCAGAGGAGCAGTCCTGCACTCCTCATGCAAGCCACTGCTTTTGCTGCAGCTGATCACTGTTTCTAACTGTGTTTCTAAACTGTCTTTTTATTCATTGTGTGATTTTTTTTAGCATTTAGTCTGTTAAGAGCATCACTGACATCCCCAGCTCCTGCAATTAACATTTCAAGAAAAATCACAGCCAGGAACAGCAAGACTTTAGGAGACAAAGTAAGACAAACATATGGATCTCATATCCCCTGTTCCCCTCTCCCACTTCAACCCAAAGTGCAGGGGGTTTGGCACAGAATTTGTCTTCCAGTTCCTTAAAACAGTTACACAGGAAAGTCTCTGCAAATGATCCATTATAAACTCAGGTCATCTCCTTCGCACCAAGGTTGTTTTTTAGCAACCTAGAATCTAAAGAGGCTTTGATAATAGAAAGCAGATGGAGACTAAACACGGTGCCTTCGATTCTGCAGAGGCCACTGAACAAATACGCAGTTTGCTTGGTTAAAATAACACCTATTGGCAGTAATTGTTGTTGGGTTTTTTTGCCAGTGGGAGTCTAATCACTCTGGCAAGAGCTAGGTGATCCACAAGCTGTTACAGCGTGCTTTTGGCTCATCTTGTGTTGTACAACCTCACAGATTTCCAGACTAGAAAACTATGAAGGGATCAGTAATGTTTGCAGTATGAAACAAATATTGCAGGATATGCCGTTTTCCCAAGATGTGCAAAATTCTATTACACCATCATACACATGGCTTAGTGGATATTTTTAGACTAGATTTGCTGTTAAACACCTGTGTGAATGGGACTCAGGGCAGGGTCCAAAAATGGCTTTTTAAAGTCAGAATGGCACATACGGCACATTTGGCTGCCAGCACTTTTTGGAAAAAGTCAACATTTTCCTTAGAAGGACAGAAATACAGCCAATGGACATGAAAATTCTTGATTTCAAGTCTGTGGCACCAACAAACCAGTCTAGCCTCAGCAAAATTAGCAGCATACAACTGCAGAACTGGTATCATTAAGGACTCAGTCAAAATCAGGAGAGTCTGGGCTGTGATGTGAACAATGGGGATGCCCTTTGAGACCCTGCCCAGGCATGAAGACCTGCCCTGCTGCTCTTTTGCCTTCCAGAGGTCAAACCCAGGGATCTCAGTGGAACAGGTGTAATGCTAAAAGATTTGGGAGGGGATTAGATAATCTCATGTCAGACTAAGAAATTAAGGCAGAGGAAACCTGAAAATCCCTAAAATTGACAGTCTCTAGGCATATCTTGAGATGGAGCAAAGCTGTTGCATATAAACTGAAAAAAGCAATACTAGTGGAAGGCAGAAAAGTGCACCTGCTATTAGACTGATCTTTCTGGCTGCATGGTTACCTGCTCTATTACTGACAGCATTGAGTAACACTGTCACATTGAGGTCACCCTTCCATGCTGTTATTTTCTTTTTAAAACATACCAGTGATTTAATCTATGTGGGCAGCCAGCGTATTGGAAAAGAATGCAGCACAGATTAATTGTGTTTTGCCTTAAAAAGGTACTACCAACTGCACCTTGTCTCCATTCTCATCCTGCAGCTGGCAACTTTCTGGTGAGCAGGACATTCAATGGAAGACATGCACATCAGCTTGTTTTCTAATGGTTCTTAAGTGAGGTTAATTCTGGCCATCTTCCTCTTACTGGTTACAAAGTTAAGTTTCTGCATCTTCCACTTCTCTGACATTAAGACTTCGTCAAGAGAGATGAGTTACCATGGAAGTGCCTCTTAAATAGCTCAAATTCAACACACATAATTTATTGTACAGTAAATACAAAAGAGTACTACTTATAATGCATAATTCTGCATTCATTTAGTGATCATTTGTGCAGAGGGCTGCAACTAACTCTAATTCATTCAACTACTGGAAAGTAATTCTTCAAATCCAAAATGCTCTGAGCTTGGGAAGGAACAAAACTGACAAGTGATTAAAAACAGCTCCAGTTGCTATGATAGACCCACTGATGAAATAGCCACTCATCAAGAGGCTGATATGAATATACTGGGTGCTGGATCAGGCCTACACTCTCAGAGAAGTGCAGACTTTTAATAGGTTCTAAGAAGGCTGTTTTATTTTGTAGGACATCATTATTGGTACACCCAGTTGCTGCCAGACCTCGGAAAGTCAGGATACATGGCCATAAGCCAGGCAGAGGGAGTTCAGCTGAGTTCCCTTCCCTGAAATGGGAGGCACTGAAAGACAACTTCAGTCTCAATTGTGAAACTGAAGCCAAAACGTGATGTGTATCACACCAAGGCATGGGTCTTCCTAGTTTGGGTTGGACAGGTCACAGCTGAGCGAGGCCACCAGGAACAGCTCACAGCAAATGTACATCTTTATATAATTCCTAGATCAAACAAATAACTCTTCTGCCTCAGACTGGAGTACATGACACAGTCCAGATTTTTCCAGCCTGTTATTCTGCACTGGGAAGCCCTTGCATCCCATTCAGTTGTCTCTGATATGATGGGACTTTCACTACAGAAGCGTGCAGACCAAGCTGTTCTATTGTTTTGCTTAGTTGAACTTTTTTTTTTTTTCTTTTAAAGAATACTGTATATCATGTTTCAGCACTTGTAGAGATAAACTGATAAACTGATTTTCTGGTTCAGTGGTCCACTGCTCTATTTCACTATGATCAGGGGAAGGGAGATCAGTAATGAATATCTATAATGAATCTATAATGAATATCTTTTACCTCTCTCCAGAAATAAGTGATGAAAATTTATTTGATGCAATTGGTGAGACTTGCAAGGGATGAATTATTTTCAGGTGCTCCAATGCCAGTCTGAATTATTTGGTTGAATGAGCATGGGGGTTGTTGGACAAATTTTCCATTCGCTTCATCATTCCTTAGTTAAATAACTGTTGTGGTGAGCTAACACACCCATATAAATGACATCCTGAAGACAGGACAATTTACCTGGCAGGACTTCTGAACCCAATTCTATTTGTTATCTGCACAGTGATTAGTATTTACTGTTGCATGTGGTGCCACTGAATGAGCTCAGTGAGCCACTACTATAAGGATCTCTGCCTCTTGCCACTTCACTGATGCCTGCCACAGCAGTATGCTCCAGAAAAGATTGCCTTCTCACATGCTTATTCATCCCATTATTACAACTGTTCATACAGTTACCACTGGAGTTTGGTAGTTCTATTTCAATTTTTAAAAATTTTTAAAAGTCTTAAATAAATTAGAATGCAAAAAGAAGTTATCAGTAATACTGCCTTTTACTTGCTGTTTAAAAACGCATTATTTTAGTGAAAAATCATGTCGCTTCTATGCAGCTGTACAATAACACAAAAAAATTTACAGCTATATAAAATATAGCAAAATACAGTCATTCTCTGGGAACAAACAATACAAGGTTCAACAAAACAGAAGTGACTTGTTTCTCTCCATGCAGAGAAGTGGCGATAAAAGAACTCATGCTGCCTTTATAACATTTCGCAACATGAAAGTTGATAGTGTGTGCTTAGCCTTCAAGAAAAGCATACTATTCACTGGTGCTTCCTTACTGTCAGACAGTTCCTCAAGCTTTCCTTTAAGTCAGTAGAAATCTTGCTGTGACTTTCAGATGGCTCTTAATCTGACTACTGGGCGTAGAATGCATTCACACACCCTAGGCCTGCAAAAATCTCCCGAAAGGTTTCCACCAAAAAGAATCACTGAGACACTCTAGACACAAATGAATGTCTCTTCCTACATCTGAGATAATGACCATTTTGTTGCTTAGCTGCTTATCATGCTCATCAGCTATGGCAGCACCAACAGAGGTAGGATAAAGGAGAAGCAAAATATCATTGAGTCCCTGAGCAAATCCTTACTCCTTAAATGTTGCATGTATCTCAAACAGAATCGTAGAACAGGACACATTTCACAGAAAGGCCAAAAAATCCCGGTTATGGCAGCAGCTATCATGAAAGAAATGCCTCAGTAGCACCCTAATACAGTCCTAAGTTTTCAGACCTCAGAAGGATAAAATGAAGAACTGACAAATCCCAAGCGGTGTGGTGAAGGTGAATATTGCATGATTGCATTTTTTCAGATGCAGGTGCTAAGAGCAAAAGGAAATAGGAGCATGCTCTGGAAGAAACAAAATAAGATAACCCTCTGTGGTTTAGCTGTGTAACATTACCAAAGCTTCTTGTTGGCAGCAGGAATGAAAAGGGATTGAAGAATTGTTGGACATATATATTGGAAAAAAAAATCTACTGAAAATTTTTTAAAGTAAGACACCATTACACTGGGGAGATACCTCAGCAAATGGTTTATATCCCACATGAGGGTGGGAAAAGATTCTGTTTATTATTGTGTGTTCTTCCTGTCCTTGTCCTTCTCCAGAAACCTGCTACATGTGGGTCCTGAAATTGGGATACCTCTGATCTGTCAGGGTACAACCACTCACCTGGTTATTTGACTGCATCAATGATTTTCAGCAGTACAATTGTTGACGATAATGATTTCTCATGTATTGTGAAGTATTAACTGCAATGCTAACAATATTTTTAACATCATTAGTATCTAACAATATTGCTTCTGAAGTGAAATAAGTTGTGGGCTTTTAAAATATGTAGATTTTTGATGAAGGAAAGTTACCTGGCAATTAAATTCCATGTATTTCAAGCAAACTCCATTTTAAATAAAAGTCTCGTTAAAATGGAGATTAAAGGGATTTCAATGGTCCATGTTCTTTCACTATTATTTGAAATTTTTAATGGCTTTGGCATAACTATTTTTCTGTTTGCTACTTTTATTTTCATATAAAATGTGCTTAGGATTTACTGGAATCTCTAGTGAAAATGACTGTAACAATATGAAATGCACAAAGTACACAAAGTGATGGAAGAGAAATATTTGTGTGCATACACTTTCAGTTATCATCTAGTCATTTTCTTTGAAATTACCCAGATGCTCAACTCCTATACTCAAAGTGACTTTTAAAAAATTTCAATTTGGTGTTTGTTATACCAATGATAGGTCAAAAATCCTCAAGTTTTTTGAGGCAATTCAAGAATTATGGAACTACATTGAAGATGTAAATGGAACTAATTGTATAATTCCCAATGTAAATGGAACTAATTGTATAGTTCCCCTATTAAAAATTAGATGGAAAAAAATGCTACAGATTGTATAATCTCTGTTCTAGTCCCTTTGTTGCTTTGCTGTGGTCCTCAAAATCTCCCAGGGTGAAGGTCTCTGCTCCAGGTGGTACTGTCACAATCCTGTTAGACCTCTTAGAAAGATGACCATGTCCCAAAGCTTGCAAAACTGTAGATTATATGTGAGGAACCGGTTGCTAATGCTCTGTATATGCCTTTATAAATTCCATCTCCATAGCAAGTCAAATGAGAAAATGCTCCCTCTGCAGGGAAGGGCAGGACAGCTCAGCACTATCTTTTAGAATTTTAACTACAACTGCAGCTTCTTTTAAAATCCTTCATGTTTATTCATGCATTTTGTATGCCACTGTATGTTCTTCTTTAAACAAAAACAAACAAAACACTGTATTTCCCAAAAGCTTCTTAAGCCTGGGATAGAAAGGAATATATGTCATTAACTCCAAAATTAATTGTCATCTAAATTATTAAATAATTGATTTAGAGAAATAAGAAAGAAAGAAAGAGAACAAACCCTACAAAAAATATTCGTAATTATCTTTAAAAATAAAAACAAAGATTAAAAGAAAACCATCATGTAATAGTGAATAGCCACTTCACTGGTGTTTCTGAAGATGTTTTTCGGGTGAGAATTGGAAACAGAGGCTTACACTGAGAATGGCTACTTAACTGGTGGGCATGATGTTAACATAGTGCACCAGATAGAAACAAACACTATAGATAAATGAGCAAAGATTTCAGCCTGTAGTGGATCCCAAACAGATTACTGGGGATAATGTAATCAATAAATAGCAGGAAAGAGTGAGGACACGTGTGTCATGGCAGAGGAAAATATTTTAAAATTACTTGTTTATCAGAAATCATTTAAAGGATTAGATTGAGACAAATGAATAGTTAATCCCACTAATCCTTCTGCAAAACATATACCCTCTTTCAAAGTAAAATGGAGTCTTCATCTTCATGTAGCCTGAGTTTTTTATCTTCAGAAACACTACTGAACAGGAGCATTGCTTGTTCGTGGTGCTTTTGTGGTCTCCTCTACGTGTCTTTTTCTTTGCTCACTTGTCTTAAGCTTGAAGTTTGGGAAGATAAATTAACAAAAACACAGCACACATAGAGTACATGGTAAGTTAGATGAAGATGCAGATGCATCTTCAGATGCAGATGAGGATGTGGATGCAGAAGATTGGAGATGTGACAGTCCATCTCAGCAGGACATGTGGGATGAATCACGCAGAAGGGGTGAAAAACCTTAGCAACCTGAGATAAAGCTACCTGTAATGTCAAAAATCAGGTTTCTGTGAAGAAACCTTTGATTGTCTTAAGTGACTGGGAAGCTGCAGGATGTTTCACACTGTGCAGGTCACTCGTGCTCAAGCCAGTAAGGGATCAAGAGTATCTGTAGATAACACTAACAGAGTCAATCTGACACAGGCATTATGCGGCCAGTTTATATGTTGCCTATTTTAGAAAGCCACCATTCATCCTATTAAGCTATTTATACAGTGATAATATTCCAAATAGAGAGATATTCGTGCAAGGAGTTTTCTTATGTACTAAATAAATACTGTATGTCACCATAATTGTATTTAGCAGACAGCTGATTTATTCCCAGTTGATATTGGGAAGCTTTAATTCATCCCAGACATGTAAGCAATTGCCTCCTCTTTCTGTAAGGAGAACTTCATGCAGAAATGCTGCAGGATACTGGGATATTTGCCAGTATATCGTCATTTGACGAGTAATGAGCCCCATCCTAGGAAGTTTTGACATAAATACTGTGCTCTTTTAATACAGTGACATAGTACTACAGTTCAGGACTGCATTGTCATTATAAACTGAAGCATAAGTAGATTCTTTTGTTATTCATATTGATTAACAGCCCTGTATATTGTATAGCAAAGAGACTAGAGCAAAATTATTAATAACTGGAATTAAAAGCTTTTCTGTATTCACACTATCTAAACAAACAAACAAAAAAATTATTACATACCTCTCAAACTATGAGGACAACTCACCATTACATCATTGCATTTGTGTTTGGCACACTAATTTAAACTAATGCTTCCTTTAAACCCGTATATATTTATTCCTGTGGTTTGAATAGTATCATGTGGTCTGCGGATCATGTAGCTCCGTCTCTCATAACTACCACCAGAAAATAAGGGCAGATAGTTATAGAGGCAGAGTAACACCAGGAGAATTAGAGAGATAGGGATGTCATGTGTGGCTCTTAGAAAGCAATACACTGCAAACACCCAGAGCCAGTTGGCACATCGACACCCAGATCGGACAACGTCTTTTGGAGCATCTAATCATAAAGCTGCTTGAAATGGATAAACCTAAGAAAGCCTTGGGCTGCGGCACTTGCCTGGTTGAGTATGGTTTGTTGTGTTGTTGGAGGGTGGTATTGTTACTTACCAGTTGTTTTAAACTGTTCTCGTTAAATCTGTGTTCCCCAGTTTCAGTCTTTTGTGTTCCAAGTTGTACCCCCACCCTCAGAAATTCTTGTATCCCCAGTTTCCCCTTACCTTCCGTCGAGCAAGGCCTCCGCTGCTCCCTACCTGCCCATCAAACCGCTGACACCGCCTAATAAACCAACTGAGGGACTCCCATGACGCTCAGCGCTAATGCGGAAGTTTGATTAACACCCAAAATTCCTAAAAGCAACAATCAGGCACGAGAACTAGATCTAAAAGGGGCATTAAAATGCGAGCAGAACATCAAGCTACTCATGGAGAGTTTCCATCTTCCTTCCTTCACCTAGAGAGCACCACGAAAGTATGATACCCCTAGACTGCATGAGCCAAAGTGAGTTCCTGGGAACCCCGATGAGGACGGAACCCCGACTCTGCAGCGCGAGCAGCAGATTCGACTTGCACCTCCTCCTCAGTGGTGTCCAGTGGGAGCAGTGGCAGCGTGTGCAACCCCTCGAGCCCCCCACCCACAGCTGATCCTCAATAAAAGAGCTGATATTCAATAAAGGCCTTTCAAAAGGAGCAGATCTCCTGGCCCCTTACTTATTTCACTGCTTACAACTCTTTCTGCTACACCCCAGAAGTTGCACAGGGTTCTGTTAAGGGTTAGGTTTCTTTCCTTTTGTTCCTTTTTACTTACAGATTTTTTTCTCATAAGTTGCTAGGAAATGGATACTTAAGAAAAACAAAAGAAATGGCCAAGCTAAGGGGAGGAAAGCATCTGATCAAACTTCTCTCATCTGTGAGTTTCTCTCTGAGGGGCAGAGATACCCCAAGAACTGGGCTGATAAAAGACAGGGCTGGGACACCTGTAGCTCTCTCTCAGCCCCGAGCTGCTGCTTCTGCTGTGGGGTGAGCCTGTGCTCGTGAGAGCAGCCACTTTACTGGGACCTTATTCTCCCACCTCACTAAAAGAGGGACCTACCACTCTCAGCTGGGGCGCCCGGGATCCTGAGCTCGCCTCTCCCTGCCCTGCTGGAGCCGGGCCGCCGCTGTCCCGGCCCCGCTGCTGCTTCGGCACCGCTCCGAGCTTTCACTGCACTGCAGCCTCGCACCCCCTGCCTGCCGAGATATCCTGCTGTTCCAGCTGGCTGCTTCCGAGAGTCCTGCAGGGACAGCGGGACCGACACTGCCCTGGGGTTTGTGAACCAAAGCCTCTCTCCCATCCCTTCCCGTCTGGGCACCGGGACCGACACTGCCCCGGGGTTTGTGAACCAAAGCCTCTCTCCCATCCCTTCCCGTCTGGGCCCAGCCGCCATCACCGCGTGCTGCCCGAGCCCTGCGCACAGCGCCCCCTGCCGGCGCGGGGGAATCATCGCCCCGCCCTGCCCAGCGCAGCCGCCGGCGCCCCTGCAGGCCGTGCCCGGAACTGCCGCCAGGGAAAGGCCGCGGCCGAGAGGAGCCGTCCCTGCGCTCCGGCTCTGCCCGCGCTTCATGCGGCGCTCGGTGGGGCTTTGTTTGCTTCACTGGACAGACCGGTAAAGAGCTGTGATTCCTAGTCTCATATCTTGGCCCGAGAGCTCCTTAGTTTCAAAATTACAGTAATTCAGAGGGAAGGGGTTTACATTTTCCATTCTAAGGGAGGCTTCTGCCTCCCCTAGCAGATACCTGCCCTTCAAACCGAGGCAGGTTCCAAACACTGCTTTACCCAACTAAATGGGGAAAACTGAGGCAAAAGGCCTTCTGTAAAAAAAACCCCAATGCAATTTAAAATTTCACGGAGCTAACTAATTTTTCTCAGTTGTTATGAGAATAGTTTAGAACATATTATTGGAAATACTATAGAAGAAAATTAAATTAAAACTGAAATAAAGAGGAAACATTCGTTGTATCTGGAGCAAGTAAAAATTCCCTACTGAAAAAATTTGGTAAACAAAAAAAAAGCTTCTACTTTCCAAAGTAGTAATTGCATTTTTATCTATTAGCTCCCTGCAATTAGTGCCAAAGCTGTAATGATGGGTGAAATCACCTTCAAGAGGACAGGTGCCATCATTAAAATCTCTATGCTTTGTTAACAGCATCTGAACATCTCACCAAAAAGACAAACGTTAATACTAGATTAAAAAAAGCAGTGAGGTTTGGTTGATAATCTTAAGACTGCTAGATATATTACACAAATTCTTGCCAAGAGCTTTATTTTGTTTTAAGACAGTTGGAAATCTTTTTTTCTCTGTTTTGGCCTTTTGTTTTCATTTCCTCCTAAGGGTGTAGGAACAGACTGTGGAGTTCATCTGCTTTATGTCAGTCAGAAACGTCTCTGTACGGAGCAGAGGGAAATAAATATTGCAAATAGAAAATACTGATGTAAGGAAAACAGCAAAATTATTCTGAGCATATGATAATTTCTTCTCAGTATTTGAAAACTAGTAAAACCACTGAAAATAAACCATTTAAAAGAGTAATTAAATCCATAAAACAGAGCAGATTGACTTTTCTGTTGCTTTTGTAAAATTCACAAGAAAAATTGCCTAATAATAAATTTTATGGAGACGTATAATTTTTCCAGAATTTTAATTCACAACCAAACAATTTTCTTCCTTAAATTTTCCTAAAGTACTTCAGCTTGACTGAATGAAGATGGACTAGTAATGGACCAAGACTTTATAATGTTTATCAAAGCACATGACTATAATTTTTATAAGGATTTGAACATTACTTATATCACTGACAGCTTCTGAAATTTGGTGCATTTCTCTGATTAACTTTTTTTAAATTATACTTTTTGATGGCAAAGGATACATTCAAAGAAGATTCTCTTTCTTCTTATGAAAATCTCATTGACATTTTAGGGTGCAATTCAATTGCTACTGCATATTCAAAGTGCCTCAAAAAACTTAAGGACCATTTAAGAAGACAGTTTTACTTTCCTTCATAGATGCTTTTATACTGTAGAGAGAAGAAAGCAGAACAAAACTAGACTGAAGTCTGTTGTCTCACTCTGGCACAGTGTGGTGTGCCAAAGCCCAGGACCTTTCATTTTTTAATGTAAAATGTGTTAATTTGTCCCAGGGAAGCCCCCAGGGGAATTTGCAATGAGCTGACTGGCCTGAAGTCAAGCATCAAATCAAATGAGACATTAGTAATCAAAAAAGTATCTAAGGATGTTTTTGCAGTTACATTTTATACCTATAAGTGTTTTGGAACCATGTTATGTCACATAATTTTATAACTACATATTTTTCAGTCATGTATTTTAAAAAATAATGGTTATTTTACTTCTCATTAATTTTAATTATTTTAAATTCTAATTGCAGCAAAATTTTGCAACTGTAAAAATATTCTATGCATTTTACACCAGCTCAGAAAACCACACATTCATATACACAGGTATGCAAACGCATAAGTACTATTAAATTTCTGTACTTCTTGTTATAATCAGCATGTACTTAGTATAATGGTAAAGTGGGGGGTAAAGTATCCAGCTAATTTTTTTTAATAAAATATAATTTGTCAACTATGCTATAGGACCAAATATGACTGTATGTATGTGTTTCTACAAATAAATACAAAAACTAGCAGTGATTTTTCTAGTCAGCAAATTGTATCAACCTATGATTTTGTATATAACTAAGTAAACTGCTCACTCTCATGGAGGGCAAAAAAGGATAATTGTGTTAAATAATTAATTAACAGGATGAAAGTGTAACAATGATATCTGAACAAGAGGGCAGAATTTCAAGGTCTCATCTGGAAATAAACTGTACCAGTGCTTTTGCTGATTACATTTAGATATAATTTCCAATACATCAGAGAATTTACTATGCCTTCAAGAGCTAGGAATGCATCAACTCAAGGCATTTAGTTTTGAAAGTATTTTAAATATTACCAAGGAGACAATTTTCTTCCTGTCTGATGATGTCCTTTTGGCTCCAGTATCAAAATCATTACATGTTTTTTGTAACCATAAAACCATATCTGAATGCCTCATACTTCACAAATGCAAGTTAAACTTCACTTGTGATTAAATTTGAATGAAAGGATATCGCTAATTTCTAAGAGACTTGATGGACATCTGCCTTTGTTGTGATGCCTACAGAAATTGAATCCCTTAACAATTAAATCCCTCTACACAGAAATGCTAGTAAATGGGAGAGCTTTGTGGGATGGAGAAGAAAAGCGTGCTCCTCATTGTGCAAAGCCCTTGCTGGTGTAGCCAGCTGATAAAGTAAACAATAAGACTTTTTTTTCACATGAGAAAAACAGCCTTCAGGCTTTCCATCTACCTAAAGTAACTGGTTTCAGGTTATTGTTCCACAGAGGTTCAACAGGGACTTGTGGCCGTTTCAGGATCTGGAGCAGTGCTGTGCTCAGACACAGATGTGAGAACCAGCTCACAGGCTTCCTAACAATCAGTTTGGAAAATAAGATTCTTTGAAAGACACACCTTTCTGGGGACAGGCCAGGCAGGACACTGAAACCTCAAAGCCTACAGAAATAAAAATCCTGAAAACCAAATCTCATGCATCACTGCATTGTGCCACTCCTGACATGCATGACACCAGGTATGAACCATTTCTCAGCCACCTGCAGTGCTCCTGGCCCTGGAATTGTCCTGGATGTTGCTATCGCAATGAAACTGGTGTAGAAAACTCATAGCCAACTCAAGTCTAAACTGGCAGCTAGCTCATTAGGGCAGCTGTGAGAAACAATTTATGAAGTTTAAGGCCAGAAGGGACCATTAGATCATCTAGTCTGACCTTGTGTACATCACAGGCCATTACATTTCATCTAGTTATGACTATATCTTGCTCCATTAACTCTGTTTTATTTATGTATGCTTTTCTGTCAGGCAGCTAGACCTAAAGTCAAGACAGGGAGAGGCAAATACTTGTCACTTCTCTTAGAACTGTGTCTAATCGATCATCTTGGATCAAGTAAGGAAAGATGTGTCCTCAGTTTTCATCTAAATAGATTGGACCTTTTCCCACATGCTGCCTTGTTCTGCTTTTATGCACTGTATCAAAGACCATTAAAAAGCATTGCCTCTTTTCATCTCCAGATTATTTCTTGAGAGGATTTTTGTTTGGGGTTTTTTTTTCTTCTGAATATTTCAAACTTTTTCTGAGAAGATAAGCCAAATTTCTTCTGGTTTTGTCTGGAAAATGCTCTACTTGTTTCAGTCCTCATATGAGTTTTTTATTTCTTTGGGTTTTTTCAGTGATATTTTATAGCCATGGAGGATTTCTCCTGGTAGTGAGTTTCATACTATACAGAGAGAAAAAATTACCTTAATCTCCCTCTCACTTCTTTCTTGTTCATATACTCATTGCTCTTACTAACTTTGTTATCACATCAGTGGAATTTCTCATGTTGAATTGCTTTTTGCATTGTGATCTCTAATGCTCATTCAAGGTCATTGAGCCCAAGTATATGTTTTCATGTACTCTCCTGTCTTCTTTGCTCCTAAGTATACAATCTAGCATCTATGTACATCCAGGGCCTTGTTGTGTGGAATTTTTTTTTTAATCACTTTACTCATTTCTGTGGTGAGCAAGGGATCAAACTCTTTAGTACACCCCCATAAAATGCTTTATTTCAGCTTCAGGCTACTTGATGATCACATTAGAATTGAAAGTGCTGATGTACCACAAAGTAACCCTGGGGTCCCAGAATTAAAGACATATTTAATACTCAGTCCTGGGACCTTAGGCATTTGCAGTTCAAAAGTTTAAAAATTGTCAAAAAAATTAACCTTTTGCATGTTGTTGCCATTCTTACTTTTGAATCCTCCACATCTGTGAGATCACATTTTCCAAACTATTTCCATTAAGTCTGAAAACATGAAAACAAGAAAAAGACAGTTACTTATTCAAATTAAAATGTAAAATATTAAAAATGGAGCTCCTATCCTATAGAATTGGACATCCTGATGGGCTTGCAGAACTGGAAATGCTTCCTTTTAAAAGATACTATTTTCTCAAGTAAATTTAGCAAGGCTAACTTCGTAAACAAACAGTTAATGGGAGATATGCATCACAGGATCTCTTTGTTCACGTCAGTTTGCTCATCCTGAACATAAGGTCAGTGATCCTCCTTCTCTAAGACTATATCACATCTCCAGGAGATATTATGTTTTGCATTTATATTGGCTACAAAGTGGAATTAGTAAACCAAGTGAACATTATGTCCCTTGCTATAAGCATATTTCATTTAAATCCTCTTGAATATCCTGCCATTTGTTTCACAGAGGTGTACTTCAGCTTTTGAATGTATCATTGGAAAACAAGAGACAGTGTGCACTGAAGCTGGGAAAACACCATGCTTCATAAATCGAGGGGAAAATTGGCCTTCATTATGGAAAACTCAGAGTGAAATCCAGACTCCACTAGAGTCAGTGGTAAAACTCCCATCGACTTTGCAGAGGTCATGGGTCTGCTTTTCTTTCTAAGGTGAGTGTTGGAGAGATAAGTCTGTGTCTCTCATGTTTTCCTACGTTACAGGCTGACTAGCCTCCAGTCTGCAAAGCAAAAAATTGAGACAAATCCAAATAATTATCTTCTCTCAACCTCCAGCATCTCTCTTAGATAAAAGCTGCACTGCCATACTTGAAAATAAATCATGATGTTCAGCTAACAGACCACATAGCAGTGATTCCTGAGCTTTTTAACTTCTATTTTGCAAAATAAATATCTTTTTCTCACTCACACCAAGCATCTCTTTCACCTAAAGAGATGAAAGAAGTGATGGGCCGGGAATGGAGGGTGCAGATACAAGGGCAGTCTGCTTTCAGCCCTGACATGGAAGCCGTTGGTGAATCAGCAGTGGACAAAACATCTGCAGGCTTTGATGGATGGATGCTTTCCTCGGAATATTGCTCCCAGGGCACGTCGCCAGAGAAAATCATGATTCCAGGTGAAGGGATGGAGTAAGAGTGACTGATGAATGTGCTGTCAGTTGAGTAGACGTTCTCTCTTTGAGTTATAAAATACTTCACCAATGCTTGAAGTGAACATCCCATGGTTATGCATACTACTGCACATGCAGAATATTATCTCAAAGTTCTGTCAACCAAAAAAACTGCAAAAATCTTTATGTGTGCAAGACAGAAACTTCCTCTCCCCAGGCATATCACAGGTATATTTCGTGAAAAACTTAAGAGTGCTGTGACTGGGAACTACATCTAGGTAGGGCACACAAGGGCTGATGCTGTCTGATTTCTGGCCAGAAAAGAGAAGTACTGCAGGAGCAGAGTGCAAGAGAGAAATGTTGTCCTTGGACCTGCTTCTGGTTCTCTGCAGCCTTTCACCATGTTTGCTGCTAGATGGCTCGTCATTACACCTCCTGATGCCTCCCTATAGGAACCTGCTTAAGTGAAATGCTAGCTTAATAATTAATTTCCTTCTAGATAATCTTGCTTGGGTGATCATTTTTGATTTATCAAGGAGAAAAAAATAAACCCAACCCAAACCAAAACATAAAATGGCACAAGACACAGCGCTTGTCAACTGGCATAAAGTGACAATTCTTTTGTGTTTTCAGCTGCCATTAAGAGAGATGGTGAGGAGAAAGCACTCATAGTCTCCTCATGCTGAGCCAGGAATTAAATAGCATTCTTGGATGCAGAATGTCTGGCCTGAAATTCCATCTCAACAACATTCAGGGCTTGGATTAGAGATGAATGCAAAGCTTGTAAAGTTCTTACTTGCATGAAGATTCTGCATGTTCTTGTGATTTTGAAGTCTAAACTCTAAACAATGCATTTTTATGTTCCAAGAAATGTTTCTTCATTTTCTTTTTCTTCAGCCAGAACTGCCTAACAAAATAGATATAACTTCAGAAGTCACTTTGGTTTATCCAGAAGTTAGTCTCTGAAGTGCTACACAAAGCAGACCAGTGGCCAAGTCTCCAGCTGGTACCAATCACCAATCCTCCATATAAGTCAGCAGCCAATGGGGGTAGGCATCATCTTTATAGTCTGCTTACTGCTGTTTCCCTGATCCTTTTGCACAAGCAGAGTGGGTACTATCAGATATAGAAAAAACACAGACACAAGCGTAATTTTTTGTGTGTAGCAGCTCCATGCAGGAAAATTTAAAGTCAGGCCAAATACAGACTTTCACTTCTGTTGTCCAAAAGTGGAGTATGGGTGGTTTTTTTCTCGCTCTTTTTTCTCACTATACTTAGAACTTAAGAGAGGACAAAGACTAATTCTAAATAGATTCAGGCTCCACATATCTTACTGTATCTGCCAGAGTTTCCTGGGATTCTCTAGCAGTCCTAATCTGACGCTGCCCACCTCTGACCACTCGCACCCGGCCCACCCAGGTAGCTCGTGAGGCAGGCTTATGCCAAGAGTGGCCCGTGTCTGGGATTTGAAAAACCCAGATCACGGGTAAGGCTCCAAGCCTTCTCCGTGGTCGTCAGCGTCGGAGGACGAGTAAAGAGCTGAGAGGTTTTTGGGGTTCCACAGGGTTTATTGACAGCGTGGGTAGGGGGACAACTGGAAGCGAGGAAGGGAAACCCAAAAAGGCAAGGAGAACTGCTTTACACGGACTTAAATAGGGGCCCTCCCCCATGGTAGGATACAATACAAAGACCAATGGGGAGAACTTAGGGGCGTTACAATGGGAGGGATCCGGGGTACAGTAAACCAATAAGGGGAAACATGGGCGAGTTACAACACACAACATTCAATCATATAACTGCAACTCAATAACTGACAACGAACTTTCTGGAATAAAAGGCGTGGCCAGGAGGGATTGACAAGTGGGAGGGTTGGAACTAGGCTAACTGACAGGGAAGGGTCTGGAAAAAGGGGAGGGGCTTGGATACAATTGAAAGGGTAAAGGCAGGAAGGGGTAACCTGGATCAGACCAATTGAGAGGGGACAACACAGGGAGAAACCATTACCACATGTAGGAAAAACAGGGCCATGACAAAAGAAAATAGCAAACCACAGCACTAATCTACACAAGTCCTGGGACCACTGCTGTCCACTGAAGTTTTATTTGCACATACAAAGTGTTGCTCTAAGTTCACCCTTTTCTAAGTGTTTGGATAAGGGGTACCAGATAAGGATTCTGCTTGTGATAACTAGGAGCAGTTAATTCTGTATTGCTATGCTGGCTGCCCATGGGGTCCCCTCCTTGGACAGCATGAGTATGAAAGGTGCTTTCTGCTTGGCTGCTTATTACAAAGCAGGAGAGCATAAAAAGTAAGGAAACAAAGAGGCTGGTGGAAGGACATGGGGTGGCCATGATGTGCATGTATGTGTGCATGTGCATGTAAGCAGAGGGACACAGGCAGCTCAGGCTAGGGGTTGCCTCACCACTTACCCTCTCCTCTCTCTGGCATCTTTAGAGCAAGTGAGTATGAGTATGAGAAAAACTGTCCCCAAGAGCCCTTGTGGATATTGAGTTACTACCAGGAGCCCATTAGCATGCTATTAATCTTCTCACAGACATTTAGAGAAGAAACCACAAACCATGAAAGAACAGCCAGTAGGGAGGGATGAAGCATTGAAAGGTGGCCTATCTTTCAGAGCCCAGAGGGAAACCACAACTGCAGGGCTCTACCGAAGAACAAGTGAGCTGTGCTCCCTGCATGACACTGGCTTACCAGCAGGGTCAAGGTTAAAAAGTGAAATGTGACCTGCAGGAAGACCTAGTCCTGAAAATGCCCCAGTTAATTTGGCTCAGGCAAACTCAAGGAGCCAGTCTAACCAAGTTTGGACAGGGAACCATTGAAAAGATTCAGTGGTGAGCGCAAGGTCACATAAGTCTTGATTAGGGTCTTTGAGGGTCTGCTGCTGATGCATTATTTACTTTTTGATATGAAATTCATCATGGAAGAAGAATTTTGCAGGGTTAGGTTCTTTGTGAAAAGCATATGAAGGCCGTCCAGGAACTGTGCCGTTAACCAGTGTTTTTATCTATCACCTGCACCTGTTTTTGTCTCTTCAGTGTCTTTTAAATATTATTCACTAATGCTGTTGAAGCATCATGATTATTTAGAAGCTACTTGGGAAATCAGGAATTAACATATAACTTCATTAAGATGCTGGTGTCCTCAACCTCTCTGAGCATGTCTCTGTCCTTGGATAGCTTAACTTCCTTCTCACTTAATAGCATCTCCAGTAGAGAAAAACCTATTGCCTCTAGTGTGACCTCTAAGGGAGAAAAAAATTCCAGTTATTGTAAAGGAGGAAAAAATCTCACTATCCGTCATATTAAAAATATTAGTAACATCCTCTGGGTTTCTCAAAAGTGGCAAAACCTGAGCTTTTAGTCTACCTTGCTATATGTTTCTTTAGCAGTGGGAGAGGTCACACAGGTTGATATTATCTAGGAGAATGGATATCTTCACAGTGACATAAACAAGTCAGAAGTCAGTGCATTTTTCTTACCTCACTGTCTCTGGTGGTGTTTATTTCAGTCCCATGTAGAGTAGGATGGGCTCCTGCTTGATGAATCTAAATGCCCTCATAAAGCAAAGTGTAGATCTTCAGAATAATGGTACATGGGATGTGCACACCATAGTCAAAATGTAGCTGCACCTTGAAATGCATCATAAGGGAAGGGCATGGGACAGGTAAGCTAGGGATGCTCTGACTATCAGGGACAGCAAAATCTGTCCTAAAACTAAGGTAAACACTCAGAAAATGGCTTGTACTCACCTCCATCTTAGTCTTCCCACAAGCACTTCTGGACAAACTAAGCAAGAGATGTGAGTTTTATGTTGTACTATTGTGGGTTTAGACCTAATAATAGAAACACTATTTGAAATAAATAAAAAATGACCCTAAAAAATACTGAAGGTATCATCAGTTTGAAGACAGCAATCATCTCCTGTTTGCTTAAGCTATGCTGTGTACTCAAACCCAGATGTACAGCACAGATGATTAGACTGCTATCTTTCTTGCTAAATATGAAAAGACTGCACGCACAGAGGATAGCAAACTAATTATCCAGAACACTGGTTTCCAAGATACAGTATACGAAGATTAATGTTTGCATTTTCCCTTAGAATGGGAGATACTGACCTTAAATAAATTGCTCTGAATTGCAGTAATGAACAGTGAGAATAAATCAGTTTCCTCTTTCATTTCCAGCCCTACTACGTAATCTCCAGCTATGAAAGAAGATTTCCACAGCTGGCAGAATACAGCGACTATCTCTAATATTAGTATTACGTGTATATATTGAAGTTGGTCCTCTGATCAACACAGCAATAAAGACTACTGCTGCACCTGTGGCTTCTGCATTCCAAACACATGTTCTCCCCTTCTCCAACACCAACATCCATGGGAGCTGAAACAGCAGGGCTTCAAAAGGTCCATACACCTTTCCCATGTTGTTTTTTGACTCCTTGAGGCAACAGATACTAGCAGAGCATGAGGGCGACAAAACCACCACGTCCTTGATGGTCAATCATCAAGAACGAAATTCCTCAGTGTTTGCTCTCCATTAGTGATGGTCACTGCTTATCAGCTGTCTTTTCAGTGTATGAAGTTGCTATGCAGGCAAATAACTGACAGTAATAAAGCCTGAAACTGGCAGAGAAGTAAGCAAAAACAAAAATAAAAAAGTAAAACTAAGGCTGGTCTTGCTGTGACAAATAGTCACAAGAATAAGTGAGCTTTATTTTCGAAATGTCTCTATAAACAAAGACCCACACACAGAGTCATTTTCATGATTTGCGGTTTGTTTTTGCTCTCGTTTTACACACTAATAAGATATGACTGTACCTGAAGTGCCCTAATGTTGCGAATTTCCTGGCTGCTGAAAAGCTGGTAAACATAGCTGTTATCGTAGCAGTCTCCTCAGCAGGCAGGACAGTGAGCCTAAGCTGAGCAGCAGTTTCCCTATCATCCCTACGCGGAGAATATCTGGGAACAGCATTGATTACACACATGAGCAACCTGATCCTGGGCCAGGGAATTCAAAAGACATGAGTCATGTAATCACACAATTCAGCAGCAGGCAAGGTCAAAGATATCAGGATGCATTATTGTAACACTAAAATCAGGTGCCAAACTATGCATAAAACAATGTCAGCATATAATTTCAAATACAGAGTGCAGCCTGAAATAAAATTATTTTGAACCTTAGGTCCTTTTTAGAAAAGTGCTCCAACAGTAGGCTTTCAAATTGGAAATTGCATCTAGAAAATTATCTATAGTTATTGGTCCATCCTGTAGTGCTGCCCCAGAGATTACCTGAATGAATAGGAGCAGAAGAATTGATGCTAACAATAATTTATAGCTACATTTTTGTCTGTATGAAGAGAGAAAGAGCACAAGTAACACATTGCACATGAAATGAGCCATTTTGCAGCTACCCTTTAGTTTAAATTGTTTTGGAATTGATCTGTGAGGTTTTTGCCTTGGTGGTGTGTTGTTGGCATGGGTTTTGGGGGAATTTTGGTTTTATTTAATCTTACAAACTGAAAGATGTTCATTTATGACTCTATTTGTTCCTGACTTAAGTGTTTTGGGTGCCATGACCTTTTTACAAAAATTCACAAGCAAGTGAAGCAACACTCTTTGTACTGACCCTTATCAGACCTTGAAACGTGAGGTTTCAAGAAGCTGCAGAGGTGACCAGTGTATGAAATTTAGCTAGATCATATTTCTCAAAGAATATATCAACAAGTCTTTTATACAGTATTATTCTTCTAGAATCCTAATTTAGGAAACATCAGGTAAGCTTTAATTTTGTGTTATTCTCTCCTAATTATTTTCTCTTCTTTGCTATGAAGACATAGTGAAATAATATGCAGGATAAATAAAGTAAAATCATTGTTTCTTCTCTTTTTCACTCTTACCAAGTCCCCAAGTTTTCAACCATAAACTCCTACTGCAAAACTGTGAATGCCTAAAATCAACCTCTTACCTGGTAAGTTGGTGTATAAACATCTCATGGATTCATAAGACAAAAGAGCATTTATTTGTGTGTGCATTGTCTTGCCTAGGTGAGCAAACAACGTTTTCTAATATTGGGTAGAGCACACTTAACAGTCCATCATCAACTTCTTAGAAATGTTCCAAATAGTTTATTAAAAAACTTAATGTGTGGGAAAATTCAATGGTATGCTGTTTCACTGGTAACCACCCTTGCTGGTGGTTACTATGACTGATTTTTCCAATTCTTTTCCCCCCTTCAAGTTAAACAACTGGATTTTGGTCTGCTTGTTTCTTAGCAGTACCATTACGAGTATTATCTTAAATTCATGTGTAAGAAACTGTGGTATGCTTGAATAAAAGAAGTGGGAAACACCAGTACTGGTGCATGTTTCTTCTTTGGGTTAGTTTTTCCCCCATATGAAGTAATCAAATAATTTCATACAATTAATTAATTCCCATCTTCTCAGTTTCCAAAAATAGATGTCCACTTCTCAGTTGAAATGGTAGTTCTTATTAAAGCAAGAGCCTTGCTTTGATCTTTCACTGCTTGAGCATAGTTGAGTTCAGAAAGTTTTTCAACTAATTGTCCAATTTATAAATGGTCAAAGAAGGTACATGGTAGATATTTTTAAAGATAAATGGACTAATTTTTAAACAGCACCAAGGGCCTTTTCATTCAATACATTCCCAGAACACTGTACTATTTCCAGTTATCCTGCTTTTCTTCAAGCATAGAAACAACAAATGAAAAACAGATGTCATGTTCTGTTGAAGACTACTGATGGAATGGTAAGCTGCTCTTGCTTATTGGAAAGTGTTTTAGAGTTATTTCCCTCTCTTTCAGTTACCATGACAATATTTGGCCTAATCCCATGGGTTTTTTTCACATCTAAGAACACTGTGTAGGCACATGGAATTATCATTAAAATCAATCGTGTTCAGAACTGATAATGAATGTCTTAAACTGTGCCCTTGTTTTTAAGTGTTGCATTCTTACTATCATTCTTTCAGGAAAGGTTATATGGAAAATACAAAACTTTAACTGTCTTTGGTTGTAGTAAATGGTTCCCTGAAGGCAGTAGGTTGTTGCTGTGAAAATACATTTTTTGTGTGGACAATATTCTACTGTCCTACAAAAGGACAAAGTTCCCCTGCCAGACTTACCTTCTTTATTTATCTGGATATCAAAAAATTTATTCAACCTATCTTGTGATTTAAAAACATTTTAGATTTGTTTTCTTTAAAAAACCCTTTAATCTGAAAGTATTAATTTGTACATATAAATACTAATCATAGACACCTGGCTATGCTACTTATAAGCTGCCTTCAGTCTCCTTCTTGAGTCCCTGTGGACTGAATTGTAGGCCATTGAAAAATATGCCTCTTGAAACCTCATGCAAGAGAGTTACTAATGAGGGGAAAAGGTACATGCACTGAGTGGAATGATACCTGTGGGAAATACATTCTTCTCAGCTTTCCTTTTTCATGACAGCAAACAAAAATCAATTATGATATTCAGGATCATTTATACATGCGGAAGTCATTGCTGTGGTAATTCAGAGTAGTGGCCTGTAGTAGAATCAGCATAAGCTTATTATAAAAATACATGTAAACCTGACATGATATGCTCTGCTGCGGTTGCAGGTTTGATTGTTAAAGATCGTAGTGTTAATATGATGCATTTAGACCTCTGTAAAACGTTTGGTCTGATACCCCATTACCCCATTTTGATTAAGAAATCAGAACAATCCAATATCAACATAACCCACATTAGTCATAGAATCATAGAATTCCTGAATGATATAATGATTTGAGTTGGAAGCGACCTTAAAGACTGTGTAGTTCCAGCCTCCTCTCCACTTCCCCTCACCATTGTAGGGACATCTACCACTAGACCAGGTTACACAAAGCTCCATCCATCTTAAACACTTACAGGGATGGGGCACCTAGAACTTCTCTGGGAAAACTGTTCCTGTGCCTCACTACCCTCACAGCAGAATTTTTGTCTAATACCTAATCAAAACCTACTCTCTTTCAGTTTGAATCAATTCTCCCTTGTCCTGTCACTACATGTTCTTGTAAAAAGTCTGTCTCTATCTTTCTTGTAGTTTCCCTCCATGTACTGGAAGGTCACAATAACATCAACCCAAAACCTTCTCCAGGCTGGAAAAAAACAACTCTCTCAGCCTTTTCTCACAGGAGTGTTTCTCCACGCCTCTAATTATCTTGGTGTCCTTCCTCTGGACTCACTCCCAACAGCTCCATGTCCCTCCTGTGCAGGGACCCCAGAGCTGGGTGCAGGGTTCCAGCTGGGGTCTCACCAGAGCAGAGCAGAGCAGAGGGGCAGAATCCCCTCCCTCCCCTGCTGCCCACGCTGCTTTGGATGCAGCCCAGGACACGTTTGGCTTTCTGGGCTGGGATTGTCCATGGCTGGGTCATGTCCAGCTTTTCATTCCCCAGCACTCCCAAATCCTTCTCCCCAGGCTGCTCTCCATCTGCTCATCCCCAGCCTGTGCTGGTACCAGGGGTTGCCTCAACCCAGGTGCAGCACCTTGCTCTTGGTCTTGTTAAATTGAATGAGATTTCCACGGGCTCACTTTTTGAGTGTCCAGGTGCCTCTGGATTGCATCCTGTCCTTCAGATGTGTCAACAGCACCACTCAGCTTGGTGTCACCTGCAAATTTACTGAAGGTGCACTTGATCCTTATGTCTATGTCGTTAATGAAGATATTAAATAACACTGGTCACAGTACTCACCCCTGAGGGACCTCACTTGTCACTGATGTCCATCAGAACTCTGAGCCATTGATCACTACCCTCTGAATGCCCTTGCTGAAGCCACACTGTCTTGAATCCCCTCCCTCTCCTCCCTGTGCTTCAGCGCAGCTGCTAGGAGGATCTTTTCCATAATTCTCCCAGGCACAAAGGGGAGGCTGGCAGGTCAGTGGATCCCAGAGTCCTCCTTTCTACTCTTTTTAAAGATGTTTCCCCTTTTTTCAGTTCCCTGGGCTTTCATGACCTTCCAAAAATCTCGGAGAGTAGCTTGGCAACTACATCAACCAATTACCTCAGGATTTTAGAATGCTTCTCCTCACATCCCATAGATTTAGGTACATTCATGTTCTTCAGGTCGTCCAGAACCTCACTTTTAACCAAGACTTAATTTTGTTCCCTCAGTCCCATCCTGCTGTCCATCTACCTGAGAGGTATGGGAAGAGAGCTTGCCATCAAAGACTGAGGTAAAAATCAGTTGAGTATCTCAGCCTTTTCCTCATCCTTTGTAACCAGTTTGCTTTACTTGTTTATTTGGTAGGTCAGCTTCTTTGAACTTCCTTTTCAGGATAACATGACTCTAGAAGCCCTTCCTGCTACTCTTTTTGTAAAAATAACCCTGATTATTTTACGTATTAATGATTTGAAAGAAAAATAAAACTCTATACCAACAGAGACAGCAGATGACATAAATGTTAGGGAGAGCTAAATAGTGCAATTACTGAGAGCGGGAGTGACCACAATCATTTTGTGCTCTTGTTTATACAAACAAATGCAATTGAACAGAACCAAATCCATAGTCATAGACCTAAAACTCATTCTATGCCTACAGATGGGGGCAGATTGGAGGAAGACTATGGATCTGGAGAGTTTTCAACAACTGCAGCAGATAAATGTTTCAGTGTTTCTGTCTGAATCCTATTAAGTCACTCCTGGAATACTATGTCCAGCTTTGGAAAGGATCAGAAATGAGCTAATGGTGTGATCAAAGGCAGGAGGAACATGGTTTGGAAAAATATCTCAGGGATTGTAATCTATAACAAAAAGATTAAGGATAGATGTGCTACGAAACCTCTGACAGCCTACATAAGGAATGGACACTTGAGGTGTTTGGTCTGTTGCAGAAAGGCACATATGTCAATGCCTGGAAGCTAGAAGTGGCCAAGGCTAAAAATTAAAAGCAAAATTAGACCACTGTATGTAATGGACATAATTAAAAGAATATGTGAAATACTGCAGTAGATTCTTATTTGCTGATAAATTGAAGTAGCACGGAGATTAATTTTTAGACATTAAACAGTAGTTCAAGCAAGATCTCATATAGGGTAGTGCTCTGATCTACATAACACAGGGAATAACAATTAAAGAGTACAGTATTAGCCAGTAATCTATTGATAAATCTATTAAATTTTGCCTTATAACAAACAATAAAAAAAAAACAACCAAAAAGAAATTTCTCTAAATAGTAACTAGGATTGTGAACTGGATTGGTATCTATACATGTAAGCAAAATCTAATAAATATCTTCTATCTCATGACACCTGAGGGATTCCAGCTCCTCTCTGTATCCCAAAGATTGCATATAAGGTACATTGGGGATGGGAACTGGAGGCCAAAAGGATTCTAGCAGGCATCCCAGATGGCATTTAGTGAATATTCTTAGGCACTTAAATGCCTCTTAAAAGGTTAAACTTGAGGTCTTCTTCCCAGATTTAGAGCTTTGGAGCAGAGGAAACAGAGAAGTAGAGTTTGTTGGGAGACATTGCATCTACTTCCTTCTCTTTATGCGTGTGCCACCTGGTATGTAGTTGAAGCACTTATTGTTAAGTCCTTTCCATTTTCTGTGAAAAACTAATGTGTGGGATACATTTAGATCACTCAGGTTTGCTAACTATGATTACCACTTCTTTTAATAAAGTAGATATATTGTACTGAATTGAGAATTCCCACATTTCAAAGAATATTTCAGATAGCATATTAGTAGTTAATTATTTTAACCTAAAAAAGCTTTCCAAGGAATTTTCAGATTTATATCTGTCTTTGTGTCTTCTGAAGATGGTTTTGTGTGATGTAGGAGGTACTTTTCATTTCAATTGCTTACAGTACAGTACCTCTTATACCACATCTGTCAGTAAACATTCTCATTATTTTATGCATATATATCCATTCACACTCATATTTAGGCTTATATAATTCTGTGTGTATGTACATACAATGTTTCCATGTTATATATTTTTATATATATTTATAAAAACACAAACATACACACATACATATATGTAATCCACTGAAATGGATGATAAGTTTCTGACAATTCTTAAACTCTGTAAACAAGGTTCCAAAATAAAACAAGGACATTGTGCAAAAGATCTTCATGCTTTAGTTGAAGAGTACTCCATGTAATTGCAGGAAGGAGTGCATTATGTCTTCAAAAAATTGGTTGTTTCAAACAAGCTGATGGACCAGAATAGAAGGAGATAATACAAATTAATTTCAGTCTTGATTTTATCTGCTGTAGTCACATGTATATCTAAGATTTGAGGCACATAGTATTTTGAAGCAATAAAGAAACCCATCTGTGTTTTCTTCCAAAATACAGTTATTAACTGGAGCTTGAAAATAAATTTTGAAAAGATCACCTGAATATTACAGGATTTTCTTGAAGCTGGCTTTCCTGTCCTGACATGAGACCTTTATTTCAGAAAGATTTAGCACAGAACTTAGGGTGGTACATTGCTTCATTCAATTGCCTGACACAAAACATTATTGCAGTGGCTCAAGGCATTGCCTAGAGTTATGAGCTAACCCGTGGTAGGTTATCAGTGATTTCAGTGAGTTTACTCAAGTTCAAAGTCTGACCAGGGATTGACTGTATTTGTTGTCTCAGGATGCACCGTGTCTTCTAAAAGGGGTTGATCACAAGGTCTGAAGCTATGGAAAATGTTATTTTTATGTTTTCTGGTAACAGGAGGACAAAAATATCCCAGGAGAGGAGAAAATACCTATCGTAAAGGACAGCCTGGGTGACTATTTTTTGGTTGTTCTTGAGTTACACAAGTGGCTAATATCTGAAAATTCATCCTTGCACCAAGAAAGAAGATAACATTTATAAGCCATTTCAGTTTTACTTCCCTATGTATACATGATACTTTTGTATATATATTATGGGGGAGGAAAAGGCAAAGGAATATACAGAGATGAGAGTAGAACGAAATGACAGAAGAATAACAGAAAAACGCATTATTCACAACTTGATGATTTAGTGTAAAAAAACTATGTCACTTCTGTTCTAATCAAAACCACAACTTCTCAATGAGTACATATGATCATATATAGCATGTATATATTCTGAAAATGCTGGCAAAAACTGACATATCACTCAATGAAAGCAACAAGTAGATGAAGCAGAACAACTTCATCTATCCTCAGTCCATTCAGCATAAAAACTCATTGCTTAGAAAGGAATCAGCTGGCTTCATGGAGTTAAAGTTTTTGTTAGCCCTAGCTAGAAGGGATGTGTAGGCTAGACACATACTAGAAATCTAACTGTGTTTAACTCTTTGCCACCCTAGCAAACTGCCAACTGCTGCCAAGGACATGTCAAAGTCCTAATGATCGTGAAGGGGACAAAACACTGCACTTCAGAAGATGGCTAGTATCACTGCAATGGCCCATCATTTCTGAAATTAGTTTTAATGCCCACAATCACTGTGAAATAGTGATAGCAAAAAGAAGTAATGAGTACTTACTGAAAGAAATTTAAGTTAAACACTATGAAGAAATTTTTTACTTTGAGGATGGTGGGGCGCTGGAACAAATTGTCCAGGGAGGTTGTGGATGCCCAAACCCTGGCAGTGTTCAAGGCCAGGTAGGATAAGACCTTAAGAAACATGCTCGAGGGGCAGGAGTCTCTTCCCATGGCAGGATGGTTTGGAACTAAATGATCTTCGAGGAGTGTTCCAACACCTTAACATTTTCTGATTCTATGATCCTGATTTGGACTTTCTTCCTGAAAGGATTCAAGCAGATACATTAGACTTTGTGGGATCTGTGCTGTATCTTCTGCTCATCATGCCAACACAGGGAGGTGATTAGTTTGTCCTGTAGAGACATTCTGAGGAAACTGACAGTGATGTCAACAAGTGTGGAAGGTTCCTGATGCCCACATCAGCATCAGACCTCCCAGTTCTCTGCTGTGTCCAAAGATACTGACATGGAATTGGCTATTTGATACTCTTCCATGGTGGGCTATGCTCCTCCTCAGAGAAACACAAGTATGCTTGGTTAAGGAAACAAGTAAGCTTGGTTAAGGAAAACAAATTATCAAGGCTGAGAACTTTTATTTACGGCAGTTTTCACTGAGCCGTATTTAAAATATGGGAGCTTCACCCTTATAATGCTAACAACAACTATTTAATCTAATTATTGAAGACATAAAACAATTTCCTGCCCGAGTATATTAGCTGACATTCAAATTACATTACCATGCATTCTTTCACTCATACTATGAGGAAAACAAGAAGAAAAAGAAAATTTAAATTCATCTGTAGACATCAAAAAAGCTGACCCCAAAATCTGAGGGGAACTCAGAATAGCTTACAGAGAGTAAATTTGAATGTTTCTGCACTTTTACACTGCTGATTCTGGTTGTGTGAAATATTAGGGTTGGAATTAGATCTGCCAAAAAGTAAAGGTTTGGAATGCCTAAAACAAATCTTGAATTTGTATCTAGTTTGTTAAGTAGCTCAAGCTGAAGGCAAAGAGTGCTTTCTGGAAAATAGTTCAAACATTTTCAAAGTGAGATATTTCAGTTTTTCACTCTAGAACAATATTTCCTTTCAAAACTTAGCTAGCAATGACATCTAAATAGAATTGGAGTATCCAGAATTGATCTAACATTTTGTTTAAGATCAAGCAAAACTTTGCTCATTTCCTGATCCTTTTTCTTAAAATATCTGTTATTTTATTATTCTTCCTGCAGTCAGTTGGTTGCTTGCATGTCACTTGACAATTACACAAGTATGAGCTGGAGAAATTGCCTTAACAACATGCTGGAAGAAAACTTGGACAGTTTTTGTAATGGTAACACAAGGGCTGGGGAGGACAAAGGCAGGAGAACTGCACGAAGTTTTATGCCAGATTTCTGATGTTACAATTTTAAACAGGGATGATCCAATGCCTCTCAGTAAAAAGAGTGATGAGGCTTTCAAATGAAGACCTTATTTTGCAAATCTGGTCTAAGAAACACAAATATCTGTAGACATGATTCTTTTGCCTAATTTTTTTCTGTGAGCACCTTTATACTCACAAAGGAATAATATCACCCAAATTTTCCTTTTTAGCTGCTGTATATTGTTAGTGTTATGTCACTATAAACTGAACCACTTAAATGGCATCATATATGAATTAGCTAGAGTGAAAAAAAAAATAATTTTTAAATGAAGCTTGAACTCTTTAGATTGCATATTTAGGGTTAAATGAACCTTTCATATCTGCTGTCCTTGATTGATCTTTGTTTAAAGTGGGCTGTTTTCTTAAGTTCAAGTTCTTATATTTCACATGATGGTTACGAAAACGTTAAAGCCTATTATAAGACAACAGAAGTGCAAAATGCCTCCTGTTTAATGAGATCAAGGACTTCCAAAAAGCCAATTATGTTACATATTCTGTATCTTACCTTCAAGGGAAATATAGGACATATTTTTTAGACTAAAAAGTTAATATACTGTTGTTCAAAGGCCCTTCAAGGGAAATATAGGACATATTTTTTAGACGAAAAAGTTAATATACTGTTGTTCAAAGGCTCACTTACTCTGTGACTGTAGTCTATCATTTATGACTATTTCATAATAGTGTTAATTTATATTATTTTTAGAAAGAGCATATTTGAAAGAGTGATTGGTTTCTATTAACAAACATTACTGCTTTGCTATCTGACCACATTTAAAGAAATGTGATTGCACTGTTGCTCTGAATATCAATTGTGTAAAGTAGGTTGGTTTTTTTCCTGTTATAAAACATTATTGATTCAAAATTTAAGTTCATCTTTGCTGCTTGTATGGGTTAGGGAGTGACAAAACTGGTGAGATAAGACCAGATGGTGGGCATTTTTTACTGCCCAGTTTCTCTGAACCTTTCAGGTTTTGTCAATCTTCTTTCATTTGGGCTTCCAGGATTAGAGACTACAGCTAATTTCAAGATTTGTTTTTTGGATATGACTGCTTCTTTGCTAAGACTGAGCTAAAGTCCCAGACTTGTTTTACCTATAAACCCTGACTGTATTTATTTGGTTGCCCTCAAAGGATTTAATCTTTTTACTCCCATGAATACCATAATCTTATAGAAAATTACATGATCTACACTTGCATTGAATCCCATTATGTAAGAAAAATAGAAATATTAGAACTGTGGGGGGAGCAAACTAACTCTCTAGTGCTGGAAAGTCAGTCAACCAGCCAGCCAAATCTACTTTCAAAGCAAGTAACAGAAAAATGTCAGTGGCTTCCTTGAGTGCTTTTTCTTGACAACCCTGGTCTTATTCCCACATGAGGTACACAATGTGACCCTGAACCCAGGAGCTGTATGGCAATTACAAAGATTGTTCTTCAGTCTGGAAAAGGCCTCTGCCTTCACCAAAAATCAGACATGGGCACAAATAATGATGAGGTAAAATTGGACATGAATAATAGAGCTTCCTTTCATTGCAGACTATTTAGCCCAGTGACCAGTTTATACGAGACTTTCCTTCACACCCACTTTGTATTTACAACCATCCTGTAGGATGGGATCTTGCTGTGCCAAGAACTTTGCAAAGCTGTGGGAAATAAATGCTGTCACAGGAGGGAGGAAAGGTTGCAATCCACTGTGTACAGACACTTTCTGCTTATGGGTATGTGTGCAAAATCTTCAGTTTTTCAAACTTCCAGCAGTCTCCTCCTCTCCTTGGTGGGTGTCCCCACTGATGTAGGTGGTGGGTAAGGAGAGCAGTGAAGGAGGTGAGCTCCTTCAGGATGATGAGTGACACCATAAGTGTTGAAATAGTGCTGGATTGTATCACTGGAGCAGACAGTGCTCACATTTCTTCAGGTGACAAAGTAGGGATGTCAGGTCTGGGATAGAAAAGGATTTGAAAGAGACTTCACAGCAGAAAAGGGCAGAGTCATGAAGGGCTTTGGAGAGGAGGAAACCTGCTGGAAAGGATGACCATCTTGTTCTAATCTCCTGCATTATGAGTAAAGGGTTATGCTGCCTCAATGATATTTTTAATCCTCCTTGAGTTAAATTGAAGTTTTGTTCTTCTGATTGTACAATTCACATTTGAGGTACTTATTACTGTCTCAGGTAATTCCAAAAGCAAAGACTTAAAAAGAAGTTTTAATTGCTCCCTAAAGCAGAAATCTGACCTAGGGTAATCCATACTTTATGCACAAAATTAAGATTTCTGCAAGAGATTGAAGAAGTTCACCAGGAAAGTGGAAAACATGTAAGAATGGAGCCACTGAATACTTTTTTTGTGATGATGGTCTAAACCTACAATATATAGAGTATATTTGAAAGAATATACTTACAAAAACATATCAATATCAATATCAATATCAATATATAAAGATATATATAAATATATATACATATAAATATATACTTACCCCCACTTACAAAAACAAATAAACAAAAATCCAAACAAAAACATGTCTCAGATACATACTGAAGGTATATATATATAATTTTGTCAGTGGTATTGAAATCTTACTGTGCAGCAAAACAGAGGTGTCCTGCTGTTTCAGATAACTTGTGCCTGTTACATGGAAAAAGATCTATCTCTAAGGAAAAAGGCACATTTCTAGGTGAAACACTGACATAACAGAAATCTGCTCACATCCCTTATTCCAGCAAGGTCTGATTAAAAACCCTGGTTGTCCCTGAGGGAACTGACTTACGAATCTGAGGTGAAGACATCCCGTTGAGTATTTGAAAGCATTTCATTGATAATCCATAGCATCTCTTTCTCTGTGTATGGCTGGTATGTAACAGCTGTTAATGGTGTATTATAGTACATGTTGCACTTAATTATGATATGTTGTTATTATTTTAGGGAATATTTCATTAACATTTCATTTCATATCTTATTAAAGGTATGAGCTGCTTTTCATGTCACTTTCTGACTTTATTCAAGGAATAAACTTTTCCTAAAGTTATAAAAATGTTTACATAATGTATAAGAATCAGCACTTCTCCCAATTTATTTATCTGTGTATACAGATAGAGATCTCTCTTTCAAACTGAAATCTGAATTATTCAGCTAGTCTAAGACCTTGAATTAGCAGAAACTGATGACCTTTTATTGTCATAAAGGATAGTGTTATCAAAACAGGAAGAATTTGGAGAAAGAACACTGTGTCTTTTATATTCCTTAGCCTCTCAGTTCTCAGTTTATTGAACAGATAAAATGTTCCAGGAACTCCATCTCTCTGGGTGGGTATGAAAATACTGGCAAGACTTCTTTAAAGAATATTACAAAGTGCCTTAAGAGGAACAATTTGATTTTGTTTTAGAGAGAGTCCGAGTGTGAGAAAAATTGCTGTGAATATGAATTCTCTCCCTCTTTCTCTTCTTTCAAGAGTTCATCAATAAAGTGTTGGGTTAAAAAAATTAAATGTAATTTTGTTTGTTTATATGAGCTACAGTATTCTAAGGAAACAACACTTTCTCAGAACTGGGGAAAAAATTACCACATGTGTGATGTCTATTCATTAATTACAACAAATACTAATAAATGGGATGGGGATGGTGAGGCTCAGATTCATTAAGGTGGAACAGCAGAGCAGATTACCCAATACAGAGCATGCGGAAACATTGCCTGATTCATTCAAAATCTGAACTACAATTATTTCAGGGGTTTTTTCAGCAAAATTTTGTGAACACTCGCACAGAAGAGCTTGTCATTCACTGGTAAGAAAATATGTCAATTCCACTTTTGGAAACAATCTGTGATATCTACTTATCATAAATGACAGACAGTAAGTACATTCTCTTCTCACTTGTTTGAACTTTTTTTAAAGAAATAACCCTATTACCTGCTAGTCTGACCTCAATGCCTGCAAAATGAGGAGAAGATTACTTAAAGAATAATACAATCGTCAGACAGAGTCAACAAATTTGTGGAGTCACAAAAGGAAAGTTCTTTTTACGTAATTTGATATCTTTCAGTGTAAGGTTACATGTTTAGTGGACGAACAGGAGGTGGTGGACATTGCTTTTCTTGATATTCATAAGGTTTCTTATGCTGTTCTTCACAGCATCCTTCTGGATAAGCTGTCCAGATGAACAGATACACCATGTGCTGAGTGAAGGACTTGACAAACGAAAGAGTTCAAAAGTTTTGTTGTGCATGGGGTTACACCTGTCTGCTGACCAGTCACCAGTGGTGTTCCTCAAGGTTCAATTGTAGGGCAGATGCCATTCAATATATCCATCAATGGTCAGGATGCAGGAGTTTAATGCACCATTTACAAATTTGCTGATGTTACCAAATTGGTAGGTATTTTTGACTCTCTTAAGGGACAAGAGCCTTAGAGAAGGATCTGAAATAGACTGAAGCACTGGGTAACTATCAGTGGCATGAAATTTAACAAGAACAAATGCAGATTCTGCCCCTGGGATGCAGCAAAGCTGTGCACAGTATAAGCAGGGAGAGGAGTGTGTGTAGAGCAGCCCTGCCAAAGGGATCTGGGGGTGCTGGTTGGCAGCAGCTCAGGGTGAGTCAGCAGTGTGTGCCCGGGCAGCCAGGAGGGCAAACCCCATCCCGGGGTGCATCAGACACAGCATCACCAGCTGTGATTGGGATCATCCTGCTGGATTCAGCCGTGGTGCGGCCTCACCCGGAGTCCTGTGGGCAGTGCTGGGCCCCACAGGCTGACAAGGGTGGGAACGTCCTTGGATGGTCCAGGGGAGGACAGCAGAGCTGGTGGAAGGGCTGGAAGGCACATCCTGTGAGGAGCAGCTGGGGGCTCTGGGTTTGTCTGGTTTGGACAGAAGGAGGCTCAGGGGTGACCTCATTGCTCTGTAGAGCTGCCTGAGGAGGGCACCTGGAGAGGGAGTGCTGGCCTGTTCCTGGCATCCGGTGACCAGAACATAAGTGAATGGTTCAAACTGTGGCAGGGGAGGTTCTGACAGGATGTTAGGGAACATTTCTTTACCAATGCAGCGGCTAAACCCTGGAACAGATTTCTTTAAGGGGTGGTCAGTGCATCAAGCCTGTGAGTGTTTAATAGGCACTTGGACAGTGTATGCAATAATGTGCTGTAACTTTTGTTTGGCCCTTAATTGGTCAGATCACTGTTGTAGGTCTCTTCTAACTGAAATTCTTCTATTCTGTTCTATTCTACACTAAAAAGGAGGATATGGGATTCTAAGAAATACTTGCCTAACACACTAATTCTTATCCTCATTTGATCCCATACTTTGACAACTCCTGAATTTCAGCCCAAAATACTTAGACTGTCTTGGAAAATTACTCTATTTCAACTGTACCATATGGTTTAGTGAAATCAATTTTCCTTGGCTTGGTTGTATTTCATTCAGAGCCAGTCAAAAGAATGAAGTGGCTTTTCTGTTGCTGGCATGAAAAAGAAAATTCCAGTTAAAATTAAAGTAGAAAACAAGTATCTATAAATATTCTAAATCAAATAGTTCTCATTTTGTCTATGTTGTGATTTTTAAAATATATACTGATTTATATTATAAAAGCAATTATGACTTCATGCAGTTTTTTCATTAACAAAGTGTATAAAACAAATACTCAATCACCAAAATCTTCTGCACATTGAGGAGCAGATTAAAAAAAACTGAACCATATATAGAAAAAAAAAAGTACGTGTTTGAGTAACTATTAATTATTCTGGTGCAGATCAAAGTACGTTTTTCTGACGTAATCATTAATATATAACACATATATACAACATGTGGAATGATCTGAAATATGTAAGAGCTTCCACTTTCTAAAATAAGTAATCGCTCAACAGTGATTGCGGTAGGGATTCAGCAGTCTCTTTAAGTTTCAGTTGTCTCAGCTTGTTTCATGCATCCACACTGGAAGAAGCAAAGGATTATTTATCTTATTATTTCACTCCTCTGTTCCCAGATACCTATTTAAATTGTGCTGTGGTCACTAGGCAAGGTGCATGACAATAAAAAAATTGTTATATAAAGTGAGTCCACTAGACTCTTCATGTGCACTGTGCAGGTGTAAGTCATTGCTTACGTCTCTGCCTTCTCCCAAAGCACTACATTGGGAGCTCCACTGAATCTCAATCTCATCAAAAATCTGTAGCCCAGATCATATATTCCTTTTTCACACACAGAGAAACGTGTGATTCCTGTTCATATATATGTGCCTACAATCACTTTGCCAAAAAGAGTTTATCTTGGCAATGGACAAATCTTCCTGAGGATCTGAGTTGTTCCCGTAGGTCATCTGCTCTTATACTCACTCTTTTCTAAACCACAAAAATTTCCCTCCCTACTTTCAAGGCATGTTTTTCTCTTTCCACATCTCCTTCTGAGGCTGCCTAGAAATCAGGCAACTACTGAAAAAAATAGTTAGGAAAACGCTGGGAAAAGCTGTAAGAACATCAGTATTAGATTGTTTAAAGTCAAACGTTTATTTAAGGTGTTACTAGAAAAAATTAATGTGTGCAAAGCAACTATGGGGTTAAATAGATTATAACATCTTGCCTTTAGGATTCTAATCTGTTTATATATTTAAGTTCCATGCCAAGATAACTGCAGCCTTTTTTTTCTGTTATGGCTTTACGGATTTTTTTTCTCCCCTGTAACCACTGCTACATGTCCACAAGGTGTGGAAGGCTGTGGACCTGACGCTGGAGAGGTGGTTATGAGGGACCCTTGAAGTGAAGAATCTCAAACTGTGAAACCCAGATCTGGTTCTCCTCCAAAAGATATGAGCAGGGAGAGTGGAAATGAGCTTTCCTGTGACTATGAAATATTCATGAGGTGACAACCAATAAGTATGACAGCATTTTGCCTAATATTTTCTCAGGGCACATCCAGATAAGCTTTGGAAAATTGAGTGGAAGCAATTTAAGATGCTGCACTCCACGTGCTGACAGTTACCAAGCTACAGCGAAGCAAGCAAAGATAGTAGCAACCACAGGTTTCTCAGCACTGAAGTTCACAGCCTGTTGTATTAATTTCAGGTGTCCTATGTTCTGTTTCCCATATGTAACTCCAGATGGGTGCATTGAGAGGCCAGCCCATGTGCTTTCAGGAAAATTAGTGCAACCAAGTGAAAAGCAGATAGGAAACACAGAGCCCATCTCAATCTACTCCTACTGGTAAACTGTTTTGCCTCTCAGAAATACTTGGACACCTTTTGTTCCCCTTTTTGTACTACTATTATGTATCTTTTTATACAACAAACATACTCTCTTTTATTTTTTAACTTTAACTTTGAACTGCTTTCTTGGCCAGCAGGGCAGTCAGTGGTAATTGCTTTCAGTCTAATCACATTTTAATGGGATAATATTTCCTTTTATCAGTCCTGAATTTGCCACTTTTTCATTTCTCTGAATACTTCATTGTCACACATGTTATGAGACAGGAAGGATAGAGGTTTCTGCTCTGCTTTCTCTTTAACAATTAATTATTTTGTATGCTTTTATCATGTCTCCTCTTATTCACAGCCTTTGACAAATAAACAATCCTGGCCTTTTAAATCTATTTTCCTAACCAGATTTCCCATGTGCTTAAATATTTTTAGTGCCCTACTCTGACCCCTGTCTAATTCTGCAATATCCTTTGTGGGAAGGGATGCTGGGTGAAGTAGTTGAATACTAAATAAGACTCTGCCATCTACGTGTATTCCCTGCTGTAACACAAAGAGCAGACAATGTTATGTTACAGAAATTTCATAAAAGGCCTAATGTCTCATAATAGCCTAGACAGGAATAATATAGGGCTTATGGTCTATTTATTAAAGAAATCTCCAATATGATTTTATTTCGTGCAGCATCTGTATCTGGAAATGCTTTATGAAATAAATATCAGAACAAAAAGTTTCTGTGATAAATCATGTCAGTGAGATATAGCAGCTAAGGATAGATCTGAAAAGAGTATTTAGTCCAACAAATATATATAGTCCAAGGAAACTTTTGTTGCCTGTTAACAATTTGCTATGTAACAGTTGGCTTTCCCTATTCTGTATTTGCTTTTGCAAATTATTACAAATTGTAACCACTTTTGTTGACGTAGTGCAAATTGTAAATGCTTTCGTGGACAGGGTAACTAAAATTGTGCATGAAGTAAGGCTATCACAAGATGTAAGTGTGCTTGAAAGAGATGCATCACAAGATATGACTGCTCTTGCAAAATGTATAACCAAGATAGCACAGACGGAGAACATGGTACCATTAAAGGAAAACATCAAGTCTAAAGTGGCAGAAGACCACCACAGACTCCCTGATACACCCCTGAGGCAGAGTTGAGGTAAAGGGTATCCAAGACATGTACAAGGTCATTTTGGGAAGTAATGCAACTGCAACAGTATAAAGGACTGCTCACTGAAGAATTAGGCATGCCTCTGGCTGTTGCCATGCACCCAGTGCTGTTACTTTTGCTTTATTGACCTGTCCCTTCTTAGCCCTTATTAAACTCTTAAAATTGTGACGAGTGGGCTTCATTTCTCACATTGCCATAGTTTGCTAAATGAGTCTATAATCTTAAAATATTTCAGCTGGGATGTGTGTTTGAAGCAAATTTCCTGTTTGCCCTTGTTTATTGCAGTTTGGTTCTCATAGCAGGGCACTATCATCAAGCAGATGAGCAAAAAGACGAGACAGTCAGTAATAGGTGTCCAGACTAGAGGTTCAGCCCAGGCAATACAAAATAAAGGTCCTGCAATGTACACAATGCAGGCTTCAGGTCCCCTGAATCCTATGCATTGCTCTGCAGACGCCAACCACCAAATGCTGGCCAATGCATTTAAGTAGTTGAAACAAAGGCGTAAAACATCTTACAATTATGGTCAAATTTTCTTACTTGAGTCTCTTAGCACTGCCTCTACTAACAGGTTGTCTTGGTTTGAAAAGACAGGTATGGTTTAAGGAAAAGGCAAGAGCCCCTTTTCTGCAATGCAGAGTGCCCCCCCCCCTTTTAATTATTTTAGGTCCAAATCAGACGCTTTCAGGCAGGAGATATGGGGATGTGAAATAACAGTTCTTTACTGGTATTTAACAAGGCAGAAAACAACAACAGCTATGAAAATTGGCAACAGAACAGAACAGTCTAGCTCCGCTCCAGTCCCCTTTGGCCTCAGGCCGTGTCCCTGTGCTCAGTTACCGGTGCTGTGGGGGCAGGGCGGGTCCCGCGCAGTTGCAGAGGGCTGGAGTGATGGCGGCGGAGGCCCAGAGGTGAGCGGGGTGGGGAAAGTGACTCCCCCCCTCACGGTGTCGGTCGTGGTGCTCCGCAGAGTGTCCGGAGATAGTAGCGTGAGATGGGAGAGCGGCAGGGCGATGTCCCAGGCAGGGAGCGTGGATCTCAGCGCGGAGATGTCAGGAGGAGATGCCAGAGCGAAGCACGGAGCGTCCTGTCCCTCCACGAGCCCAGCGAGAGAGAGTCCCCTCCCCAGCCCCCTCTCCCACCTTTCCTTTTCCGGTTCCCCCCCCCTCCTCCTCCTCCACCCACCCCCCTACGAGAGAGCATTATCTGTCGTTTTAAGGTGTAGCCACAACTACTTAACATAACAATGGGAGGAATTCACAGCAAGAAAAGGGGGGCAATTCAACCCTTAACATTATCCACCCCTGAATTTCTCCCATACTAATATGCTATATCAAATTAAACTGTTACATTATATATACATACATGCAGTTAGAGACATAGGCACAGTACTATAGGTATTTCACCCTAAAACAAGGTCTCCTTGGGGTATACATCGGGTCTCTCCATTCTTTTGCATCACCCACCAGGTGCAACCCGGTCCTTGAGCGAATACAACTCCATGGATGGGATTGTCTTTGCTGGAGGCAGGATTCACCCAAACAGTTTTTCCTAGCATACCTCTCATGTGTACCACTGGAACCTTATCTCCATCTGATATTCCCAAGGGCTCAGATTGCGCAGGGCCTGCTCGGTTAGTGGAACCTCGGGTGTTCACTAACCAGGTGGCCTTTGGTAGATTAATCTCCCAGTTCTTGAAAGTTCCCCCACCCAGTGCCTTTAAGGTGGTTTTAAGCAGGCCATTGCACCGTTCAACTTTCCCTGCAGCTGGTGCATGGTAGGGGATATGGTACACCCACTCAATGCCATGTTCTCTAGCCCAGGTGTTTATGAGGCTGTTCTTGAAATGAGTCCCATTGTCTGACTCAATTCTCTCAGGGGTACCATGCCTCCAAAGAACTTGTTTTTCCAGGCCCAAGATGGTGTTCCGAGCAGTGGCATGAGGCACAGGGTAGGTCTCTAACCACCCAGTGGTGGCTTCCACCATGGTCAGTACATAGCGCTTGCCCTGGCGAGTTTGAGGCAGTGTGATGTAGTCAATCTGCCAGGCCTCTCCATACTTATATTTGGCCCATCGCCCCCCATACCAGAGGGGCTTCACCCGCTTGGCTTGCTTGATGGCAGCGCACGTCTCACAGTCATGGATAACTTGAGAAATACTGTCCATGGTTAGATCCACCCCTCGGTCTCGTGCCCACTTATATGTGGCATCTCTGCCCTGATGACCTGAGGCATCATGGGCCCATCGAGCCAGGAACAACTCTCCCTTGTGCTGCCAGTCTAAATCTATCTTCGACACCTCTATCTGTGCAGCCTGATCTACCTGCTCATTGTGTCGGTGTTCCTCATTAGCCCGACTCTTGGGGACATGGGCATCTACGTGACGGACTTTCACAGGCAGCTTCTCTATCCTGGTGGCAATGTCTTTCCATTCATTGGCAGCCCAGATTGGTTTTCCCCTACGTTGCCAGTCAGCCTTTTTCCACCTTTCCAACCATCCCCACAGAGCATTGGCTACCATCCAAGAATCAGTGTAAAGGTAGAGTTTTGGCCACTTCTCTCTCTCAGCAATGTCCAGGGCCAGCTGAACAGCTTTGAGTTCAGCAAGTTGACTCGATCCACCTTCTCCTTCGGTAGCTTGTGCAACCTGTCGTGTGGGGCTCCATACGGCTGCTTTCCACTTCCGGTTCATCCCCACGATGCGGCAGGAACCATCAGTGAAAAGAGCATAGCGTGTTTCATCTGCTGGCAGTTGGTTATACGGTGGGGCTTCTTCAGCCCGGGTCACTTGTTCCTGTTCCTCTTCTTCGGCAAGACCAAAGTCTTCCCCTTCCGGCCAGTTGGTAATTATCTCCAAAATCCCAGGGCGATTCGGGTTTCCAATACGGGCGCGTTGTGTGATGAGGGCAATCCATTTACTCCATGTGGCGTCAGTGGCATGGTGGGTTGAGGGAACTTTTCCTTTAAACATCCACCCCAGCACTGGCAGTCGGGGTGCCAGAAGGAGTTGTGTTTCCGTGCCAACCACCTCTGAGGCAGCTTGAACCCCTTCATAGGCGGCCAAGATCTCCCTCTCCGTTGGAGTGTAGTTGGCCTCGGACCCTCTGTAGCTTCGACTCCAGAACCCCAGTGGTCGGCCTCGCGTCTCACCAGGCACCTTCTGCCACAGGCTCCAGGACAGACCATGGTTCCCGGCTGCAGAGTAGAGCACGTTCTTCACATCTGGTCCTGTCCTGACTGGGCCAAGGGCTACCGCATGAGCAATCTCCTGCTTGATCTGGGCAAAGGCTTGCTGCTGCTCAGGGCCCCAGTGGAAATCGTTCTTCTTGCGGGTGACCAGGTAAAGAGGGCTCACAATCTGGCTGTACTCAGGAATGTGCATTCTCCAAAAGCCTATGGCACCTAGGAAAGCTTGTGTTTCCTTCTTGCTGGTTGGTGGAGACATTGCAGTGATCTTATTGATGACCTCACTGGGGATCTGGCGCCGTCCATCTTGCCACTTTACTCCCAGAAACTGGATCTCTTGGGCAGGCCCTTTGACTTTGCTCTTTTTAATGGCGAAGCCGGCTCCCAGCAGAATCTCAATGATCTTTTCTCCTCTCTGAAATACCTCCATTGCTGTGTCCCCCCACACAATGATGTCATCAATGTACTGCAGATGTTCTGGAGCTCCACCCTTCTCCAGTGTAGCCTGGATCAATCCATGACAGATGGTGGGGCTGTGTTTCCACCCCTGGGGCAGTCGGTTCCACGTGTATTGCACGCCCCTCCAGGTGAAAGCAAACTGAGGCCTGCACTCTGCTGCCAGAGGAATGGAGAAGAATGCATTGGCGATGTCAATGGTGGCGTACCACTTGGCTGCCTTGGACTCCAGCTCGTACTGCAGTTCCAGCATGTCCGGCACAGCAGCGCTCAGCGGTGGAGTCACCTCATTCAATGCACGATAGTCCACAGTCAATCTCCATTCTCCTTCAGATTTACGCACAGGCCAGATGGGGCTGTTGAAGGGTGAGTGGGTTTTGCTGACCACCCCTTGGCTCTCCAGCTCACGGATCATCTTGTGTATGGGGATCACGGCATCTCGATTCGTCCGGTACTGCCGGCGGTGCACTGTCGAGGTAGCAATTGGCACCTGTTGCTCTTTCACCCTGAGGAGTCCCACTGCAGATGGGTTTTCTGATAGCCCAGGCAGGGTGTTCAACTGCTTAATGCCCTCTGCTGCCACAGCAGCTATTCCAAAAGCCCACCTGAGTCCCTTTGGGTCTTTGTAATAGCCGTTCCTGAGGAAGTCTATGCCTAGGATACATGGTGCCTCTGGGCCAGTCACAATTGGATGCTTCTGCCACTCTTTCCCAGTCAGGCTCACCTCAGCCTCCAGCAAAGTCAATTCCTGAGATCCCCCCGTAACCCCAGCAATTGAAACAGGTTCCTTCCCGACATGTCCCGATGGTATTAATGTACATTGTGAACCAGTGTCAACCAATGCTCTGTGTTCCTGTGGCTCTGATGTGCCAGGCCATCGGATCCACACCGTCCAAAAGATCCGGTTTTCCCGTGCCTCTCCCTGGCTAGAGGCAGGGCCCCTCTAGCCCTGGTTATTATTTCTCTCCTGGGCATACATACTAGAGGTTCCTTCAAGGGGATCTGACAGATCATCCTCCCTTCTGTAATACCCTGCACCACCATGGGAGGCTGAGGCTACCTTCACTTTAGTGGAGTTCCCTCTGTTGGTGTTCCCCTCCCTGAGTTGGCGCACCCGTGCTGCCAGGACAGAAGTGGGTTTCCCATCCCACCTTCTCATGTCTTCCCCGTGGTCACGTAGAAAAAACCACAGGTCAGCACGTGGGGTATACCCTCTCTCCCTAGCTGGGGGGCGTTGGGCTCTACTTTTGAGGTCCATGACTCGCACTGGTGCTGCACTGATCTTCCTCACCTCTTCCCTTATCTCCTTCATCTCCTCCTTAAACTCCTCTCTGAGGTCCTTAGCCACAGCAGAGACATGAGCCTGCATTGGGCCAGCCATCATACTCTGATAATTCCTGAGCCTGTTGGCAACAGAACCCACTGTCACTTGGTTGGTATCAGCATCAATCATTGCAATAAAGGAGGTATACTGAGATGGGCCCAGGTTTGCCAGATTCCACAACATCTGTCCTGTGCACCTGACCTTGTCAGGGTCATTGTCATGCTGTCCATCCCTCCCAAAGAGCACCTCCAGTACTGCCACTTCTCTCAGCTTTTGGATCCCTTCCTCAAGGGTATTCCAACGTGTTCTCTGGTGGTACTCCTGCATTCTTTCCCTGTGGACAAACCTCTCTCTCACGCTCATTAAAAGTCGCTCCCAGAGGGAAAGGAGACCTGTCTCCCTTACAAATACCTGGTCCACACCTGAGTCCTGGGTCAAGGGTCCCAAATTCCTTGCCTCAGTACCATCCAGTTGCACACCTGTACCCATAAGGTCCCAGACCCGCAGTAACCAGGTTGTAAAAGGCTCACGGCCCCGTCGTACAATGTCTTTTCGCAGGTTACGGAGACTCTCGTATGACAGGGACTCGGTGATGATCTCAACTTCTGGCTCCCCTGCTGGTTGTGAGGGGCCCCCTTCCTGACCCTTATTATCTAGGTGCCTTGTTTTCATCCTAGACTTCCTAGTTTCCACAGGGGCAACTGCTGCTGGCTGTGAGTGCCCTTGCAGTTCAGCTGGAACCTGGATGGATGTAACATCTGTGGGTCCCACTGCTGCACCATCAGATTCTCCCTCTTTAAGGCAGGGGGAGGGTTTCTCACCAGCTGGGGAGAGGTGCTCCTTCAGCATCTGGCCCATCTCACGTATCTCCTTTGCTAGCACCCCCACCCATTCTGGGTGGTTCCTTTCCGAGGTGGGCTGTGGGGCAGGGTCAAACTCTGGGGTAATATCCCTAGTCTCTGGGACAAAATCAGGCTCTGGGGTAACCTTCCTAGTCTCTGGGACAGGATCAGGCTCTGGGGTAACCTCCCTAGTCTCTGGGACAGGATCAGGCTCTGGGATAACCTCCCTAGTCTCTGGGACAGGATCAGGCTCTGGGATAACCTCCCTAGTCTCTGGGACAGGATCAGGCTCTGGGGTAACATCACTAATCCCTGGGGTAGGGATCAGGGTTGTTATCCAAGTCAATCTCCCCTTATCTCTGAATGTTAGATAGAACAGATTTAACAGGGATATAAACAACACTAGCCACAATATAATGTCATTAGCATTTAAAGCGGATTGGAACCCCTTGAAGACTGGTGGGGTGAACTTCAAAAAACCTGTGATGGGTTGAGAAAAAATTTCACCTGCTGCCACTTCCTCACAGTAAGTACCATTATTGAAGTAGCCCCAGAAACACACACTTAGAGTGCGATAGCTCTGAATCCATGTGGCCATCTTCCAGAGAAAATTAAAAATCCATGAATTCCTCAACTGATCAACCCACATAATAAGCCGGATAATAGCCACAGTAACCTTGGTTATGAAACTCATGTTTAAAAAAGGGCTTGCAAATGGGAGAGATATAGCAGTGACCACATGGAGGCCAATCCAGGGTAAGCTGGACAGCATGGTGTCACCTACCACAAGCTTGGGTAATTCAAGAACTGTTATTCCCTTTTCTACCCCTCTCTCAATGCCCTCAGGCAATGCCCCACGTTGGGCGCCAAAATCTGTCTTGGTTTGAAAAGACAGGTATGGTTTAAGGAAAAGGCAAGAGCCCCTTTTCTGCAATGCAGAGTGCCCCCCCCCTTTTAATTATTTTAGGTCCAAATCAGACGCTTTCAGGCAGGAGATATGGGGATGTGAAATAACAGTTCTTTACTGGTATTTAACAAGGCAGAAAACAACAACAACTATGAAAATTGGCAACAGAACAGAACAGTCTAGCTCCGCTCCAGTCCCCTTTGGCCTCAGGCCGTGTCCCTGTGCTCAGTTACCGGTGCTGTGGGGGCAGGGCGGGTCCCGCGCAGTTGCAGAGGGCTGGAGTGATGGCGGCGGAGGCCCAGAGGTGAGCGGGGATGAGAAGGTGACTCCCCCCTCTCACGGTGTCGGTCGTGGTGCTCCGCAGAGTGTCCGGAGATAGTAGCGTGAGATGGGAGAGCGGCAGAGCGATGTCCCAGGCAGGGAGCGTGGATCTCAGCACGGAGATGTCAGGGGGAGATGCCAGAGCGAAGCACGGAGCGTCCTGTCCCTCCACGAGCCCAGCGAGAGAGAGTCCCCTCCCCAGCCCCCTCTCCCACCTTTCCTTTTCCGGTTCCCCCCCCTCCTCCTCCTCCACCCACCCCCCTACGAGAGAGCATTATCTGTCGTTTTAAGGTGTAGCCACAACTACTTAACATAACAATGGGAGGAATTCACAGCAAGAAAAGGGGGGCAATTCAACCCTTAACACAGGTGAAGAAATGTGTTGTTGTTGAGATAGTCCCTATGAGGAGACTTTTCAGTGCTTAGTGCCTGTACGCTGAAGGAGAAGAGATACCTGGGATGTGGTTTAATCTGAGCTTGCTTAGGAAAAAACCGGATTCCTGATGAAAAGGCTTCATAGCATACAAGCAGAATAGTGGTAATGGCTTTGTGGTGTACAAAGAGGGAGAGGGACTTTTCTATACGAAGAGCGCTGGATCTCCAAACGCTGCCAGCAGGGAGAGCAGAGCCCTATTATGTCTGCATGTGTATCCCCAACAAGTTGTCATTCTATTCACCTCCAAAAGTCAGTCCCTCCCCCCACCCACACACCCACACAGATCTGCCTGTGCCCATATGACACCTGTGGTTTATCCTGAAGGATATCCTTGGGGATCCTCAAGGACCCTCAAGGCTGTCCAGAGCCTTCCTGCAGCAGAATGCATTGATAGGAAGCAGTGACAAAAAATGGGGGCAAAAAAGCAATGAAGTGGGATCATGCCTTTTGTGAACTTTTGCAAGTTCTTGTTACTTCATCAGACTGAGAAGCTGAAAGGAAATCCCAGAGGAAATTAAGATTAGAGCAAGGGAGAGGAGACAAAGAACAAAGGTCAAGGGAAAATACCTGGGAATAATAGTAATGGAGACAATGTAGGAAAGGGATCAGCCGAGTTGCCTACAAACCCCATTGATTAGCAGCACAGAAAAACTCCTTAGTGCTGTATCTTTTTCTACAGACACAGAGGGCAATGGAAATACAATCATCTGTTTGCAAAGCAAAAGCATCAGAGGATAAGGATAGGGCACATATGGGAACATCTGCTCTTCCTGAAAGATAAGCATGTAATAGAATGGGACCTAAGTCAGAATCACTGGCATCAGTTTATCAGTCATGCACTAGAGACGGACTAGAATTAAAGGCTGCAAAATGAAAATGAATGAAGTGAAAATGAATGAAAAGAGAATGAAGTTTAAAATAACTATGAAATTGAGGGTGCTGCTTGTTTGAATAATCCAGAGGAAATGTTTCTGCTTCTTCCTTTCTTGTGTTAAATATTAGAGCCAAATAGTTTTTAAAATTTTAGTAATTCTCACCACCAGTTGTGAAAACTGGGAGCTATACTAAGGGTTACAAAGTGAGCAAATCTAACTGGATGAGATGAAAGAAAAATCTTGTATGTAAATATAAATTTATTTAGGAAAACAATATTACATATATATATATATATGTATGTATGTGCCATAGACATAACTGCTATAGCTGCCGGTGTATTGATATTTCTAGTTCCAACCTGTCAGACTCTCATGCCTCTATTCAGAAAAGAAGGGTCCCGGGTCAGTTCTTTTCTGTAAGTCTTCTATAACTGCTTCCCTGTCACAGGGATTTCTGCCACAGAAAACAGAGGCATACTCTAAAACAAAGCAGGATGTTTGAGAGAATTAGTAATATGGTCTAATTTTCATTATGTACACAGCAAGTTCTTGAGGCACTCTTCCTCTGAGTGTCCTTTATATGTCATGGCTATGTACACAAATCCCCATGCAAAACAGACACTAGTTTATTATCTTTGAAAAGTTATTTTGATCCTGTGAATGAGAAGACATAGGCTTCCACAAAGCAGTATTACTAGTGGAAGAGCCCTTTTGGTTTAAATTTGGGCTGGTTTTTGTTTTGCACTGGTAGCATTGTGCAACATCATCCACTTGCTAAATCTGAAAGCACTGGACAGACGTCTTCCAGTTTAGATCTGATGGACAAAAATAAGCACAAATCAACATGCACACATACATAAACACACATACTCTGCACATATAAGCAACAGTTTGCAGGACTAGACCCAGATATCTGAGTGTAAGTGTTGATGCAAAAATCAGCTGAAGGATGCTGTTTGCCATGCACAGTCTGCTAGGTCTCACAAAATCCCAGAATGATGTCAACTTTCATTAAGTGACATTTCTTGGTAACTTCCTTATTTGCGTATATGTAATAGGACATGTGCTTTTAATGTTTCGCTTGCACAATTGAAATATAAAATACATTGATAAACGGCTTTCAAAGTGTTTTTTCTTATTCTTATACTATTACTGCTTTGAGATGATTGTACACCAAATGACAGCTCTGACTTCAAAATTACCTGTTTGGTTATACTAAAATGACACTCGCATCCTTATTTAATGAGCTATAATATTTTTGCAATTTAAAATTTTCCTTTTGATCAGGAAACTGGTCTCAAAATTGCTCCCCTGATGATAATGTAAACATGAGAAATCTATACTGATGACATTAGAACACAGTTATCAGCCTCTTGTTCATCCCCAAAAGTAATCAACCTTTTGCAGTGATTTATCCTCAAATATTCTTTCTTGGTCAGAAATTCTTATCTCTGTACAGAATATGATGAGAGGACTTCTCATATATAATTGCCATTTAAAGACTTCACACAACCAAGTGGGATGAAATTAAACTTACATAATTGCATCCTCTAGGCTGGAGAGATCTCTCACTCATGATCTTGCTTAAGAGTAATCAACTGCCTGAGTTCTACTGCAGGGCAGACATGGTTTGACTGCTTGAATTGTCCTCTCCCTCAACAACACTAGTCACAGGCAGTTTGTCCCTGCCAGGGAATCATGGTTTGTTTGTTGTTTTGTGGTTTTTTTCCCTAAAATTCATGTCTCTGAAAGTAAAAAGATATTAAAATGAAAAGATTTGCTCATTCACATGCACTCAGGCAGAACATAGTATCTGCTGCATGGCGTTGTCTTGGGGAGTCAGTCTGAGGATGAGATGTATCAGCTTTCATAATGAAATTATAGAAAAGCTTGGGCTGGAAAGGACCTAAAAGATCACCCAGTTCCAATCCCCCTGTCATAGGCAGGGACACCTCCCACTAGACTACATTGCTCAGGACCAAATCCAACCTGGCCTTGAAAACTTCCAGGGATGGGGCATCTGCAACTTCTCTCACCAACCTGTTCCAGTGCCTTACCACCCTCACAGTAAGTAATTTATTTCTATTTTCTAATCTAAATTTCTCTTATTTTAGTTTAAAACTTCACTCTTGTCCTATTGTTATTTACCCATGCCCTCATTTTTAGGAGTTTCCTTTGAGTGCTGGCAGGCTGCTATGAGGGCTTTCCAGGGCCTTCTCTTCTCCAGGATGAACAATCCCACCTCTCTCATCCTGTAGTCACAAAAGGTGTTCCAGCCTTCTTATCATCTTCATGGCCCTTCTTTGTACCACTCTAATAGGCCTATGTCTTTCTTTTGCTGTGGACTCCAGATCTGGAAATGTGGGATCTCACAACAGTAAATTATTTATGTTACTAATCAGTAATAAGATTCATTTTTATATTTCACTTTTTTAGATTTGACTTTGAAGAGACAGAAAAGGGTGTAAAGAATTCCACATTTAAGCTGTCATTGTCATGTCCTCATGACCTTCATAAAAATTCAGAAACAATATCTGAAATTGCTCAGAAACAGACTATCATTATTCTCGCATAGTTGCTAATTTTTCTGCACTGTTATTAAATTATATTTGTATTCATGTGGTTGAACCAAAGGTATTGCAGTTGGACTTTCTAACACATTTACACTTTGCTTTACTAATCTCAAAAAGCAAAGCTTTCTATTAAGCCATGTTACAGTGTTAAAGTCCTACCCAGAACAGTGAAAGCTTTAAAAAGTATTGAAGCACTTATGTCTACTCCTTCCAACTACCAGTTAGTAGCATCATTTAAAGAAAAAAACCTAATTTTCTCTCTTTTACCCCTTGCTCCACAATTTTCATTGCAAAGTGGTAAACCATGTTAGAAAATCCTGAAAATCATGAAACTTTGAAATCATATTATCTTCTGTGTATTCTGAACATAGATTCAGGGTGTTGCTTTGATTACAGAGGTTTCTAGGAGTCTTCTTCAAGATTTGGGACCTTTCCAATATACATGGATGCATTTCAGTCTATGGTTTGCACTTGAGACGTGATTAGCTTTTCTTCATAAATGGTTTTATGAAATGTTTACATGTGGAGCACAAAATCCCCTATGCATGTTTTATGAGGCTTTCAGCATTAATGATTGAGTATAATCAGGGAAAAGCTTCTAATGTATTAACTTGAGATGAAAGGGAGTAGGGAAAACTCACCCAAGTCCTTAGGAAGAACGGACTTGTTACAGACAATGATAACAAAAGGTAGAATTATTGCTTATGTTTATATTTACTTCTGTGCAACCACATCTCTGACTCACCTTGGTAGGAAATTAACAATAGGCCCTATGCTTTCCAATACATCTCCAAATCTGAATTTCAAATTTTCAAGAATAATGATAAACAAAAAATCTTAGGTCTCCTATTGTCCTGGTCTATTTGAACTAATAACAGGCTTCAAGATGTGCTTTGCAAGGTGCTCCCAGCTGGGCAGACACCATATGGGGCAGCCTAGAAGGTGCTGTGTGACTTCCAGAGTCAGTGACACAGTGTCTGAAGCAGTAAGCATGGTCAGAATGGCATGTGGCCAATGACATTATTTTCATAGATACACTGGGTGACTAAATACCCACAGAGGCATTTTCTTGCCTGTTTGTTATCTTTACATCTGACAAAGACTGTGTCTGTGCTAAAGCCAAATTGCTGTAGTTATGCCCCCATTTATTTTTTCCCTTTTGGCTCAGTAGGGAATTTAATCCACTTTTAGACACAGTACCACAGATAGAGAGAGGAGTCTGCATTGAGGTCTGAGGCATTTCATCTAAGGTTGCCTCAAAATGCTTTAATGAGCATAATCTATGTGTGTACATAAAAGTCTAAAATAGATTCCTTCTTATTTGGAATCCAAGCCACATAGTGATTTTGTCTCACCACGGTCCAGTGGATGGGCTGCAGCCCTGCCAAAGCTGCCCAAGGAGCCAGACCTCTCAGGAGGAGTTTGAGCACTCTGACAATGCAAGGCAGATGGTTCAGATGAGCTAAGAGTAAAATAAGAGAGTAAAGTAGTACTCCTTGCATGTTCTTTTCTCTGTATAGATCCATGTCATGCAAGTCTAAAATTCACTCTTACCACTGAGGTTTCAAAGTAATTAAGAGTGCACACATATGTATAATACAACAGAACGAGTCTGTCTTTCTTGGTGCACAGATCATCTGGATTTATGTAAAGCTTGGAAAGAAATAAATGAGGACTTGGCTAATGTTTCACACGAGATGAATTTCACTCACATAAATTCTAAATAGGAGGCTTTTATGGGACGGAGTATAAGTGTCAAAGTGTGAAGCTGTAGTGCTGTCTTGTCTAGTGCAGATGCTTCTTGCCTAAAGCTTGACAGGCAAGAGCAAGAGACAGAGTCTCCATTCATGAGCATCCACATCTTTCCCCAGGACTGCTGCTCAGGGCTTCAGGTGGAATGGGCAGCAAGGGTTCCATCTGGCTTCGAAGATGTACTGAAGATGGTTTGACTTGCTTTGCTCTAAGAGCTGACAGACTGAACACAAAATTGTTTGCCCTCCCTTTTAAGTTGAAGGGACTGATATAAACCTTCACCTGCTTGCATCTTTGTTTAAGGATTTTGGTCAGTCTGCAGACACCTTCATCCCACAGTGGTTTACTCCAAAAGGGAATGTCACTGTCTGTTCTGGCCTTTTCTGCCCAGAAGAACACATTGAGCCCATAGATTATATCATCATATAATGTGTATTACATACATTTTCTGATCTTAGAAAAGACTAAAGTAAAACCAGAACTACAGAACTTTTTGAGTTAGAGCTGTCTGTAGCATTGCTGGTTTTGATCCTCAATATATTGCTGAGCTAAAGCCAAACTGAACATAAATCTTAGTTGTGGCATAGCAGTATGTATTTTCCCTTATCCATGTACTTAGACCCTGAAAGAAGCAATTTTTACATTATTTTTGTTTGCAAACACAAACTTCACACTATCCTTCTCCCTTTTCCATCTTTCTCTGCTGCTTCTACGTACAAGTAGATCCACGTAGAAATGAAAGAACTCCCACTATGCACGCATTAAAATTTTTAAATTAAGCTGCAAGCTCATTTAGGGAGGTCACACAAAAAATTTAATGTTGGGAAGTAACCACTCCAGGGCTAAGTCTGAAGAGTCTGAGAACTGAGATGTTTGGAGTCTGCCCACAGCAGTCCCAAGGGTACTCTTCGAATGGCAGTATTAATTCCTGTTATTACCAAGCACTGACAATGAAGGAAAAGAATGGAAATCAATGCCCTACATTTGATAATGTAGCACCAATTGCAGATGCAGCCTCAGTTAGCACTTACCTTACCTTTGTATGGTTTTGGAGGGGAGCCCTGCTTCACACCACTGTGGAGAGCAAGTTGATGAGCTGCTTCTGAATATCCCACGTTTCCTTTGTAGCCTTGGGATACATTTGCCCTGTGATTCAAGAGTAGCTTTGCAGCATTCATAGACATACAGAGGAAAATCTAGCAGCTGCCCTGAAGCTACATTTTGGGACTGTTTATCAACAAGACTTGTCTCCTAGTGCCCTAATATGATGGTTGAATTTGTTTGGCACCCTCATAGGAAAAGTTGGAAAGGTCTGGAATACAGGTAAATGAGGAATCCTATAGAAGCTGGCAAGGAGCTTTATTTGGGGATAGGTAATCAGCAGGAATCAGATGAGAAGGCTAGAGTGTATAGGACTTCCTGGTGAAATTAAGAGATACAGTTTCAGACAGAGATTTGCATTTGCATGAGATTGTTTGCATTTAGCCCAAAGAATTGTACAGCTCAGCACTGTTTGTAGACCTTGATAGCTCTCCCTGCTCACACATGAGAGACTTCTTCCTGTGGTTTAGGATGCACCTTGTACATCCCCTCTGGGTTGAAGATCTCATCAAATACTGAAGTACAGAGGCAGAACTCTGCAACTCCACTGAAATACTGAGTTTCTTTACTGACACCTTCATGTTTTTACTGCAGTGAGTCCAGCGCAAAACTCATGATTTTGCATGCAGTAGAAACATTGATTTGGAAACTATTGGCAAGAGCAATGAAAGATAATGAGCACTGACCACGGCTTATGCTAGTGGAAACATATATATATAACCTAAATTATTATAGGCATTTCCAACCTAGTGCTAGGAAGAACAATATTAATAGAAGTGGAGACATAATGAATGGGGTCCCAATACTTATTTGGAAATGATAACAGCACGTGTTCTTATATTTACAAGGCAGAAAATATAAATACCATTGATTTGCTTGTGGTTTTCTCTGAGAGACTGGGTATCTAAAGCTCTTATCACAGAAATGAAAGCAAAGATGTCTGTAAAGTTTCACTAAGGACATTGTTCGAATCTTGCCTTCAACCAGGAATTGCATCAAAAAACCATCTTTTACATTACACTTCCTTGGTCTCACTGAGCTAACTTGAGTAGATAATCTGAAAAAATATCTCATTTAAATTGTCATGCAGTTTTAACAAAAATACATCCAAGACACAAAAATGATCTGGGTAGATAATTCTAGGAAGCAGAGGCTTCAAAAGCCCCAAGTGAATGCTAAGGTGTTATGCAAACAGAAGTCTATCTTGTCATACCTCAATTCAGATATTACTATACCTTAATACAGATATTCTGGAGGTGCTCTTGCATGCCACACATGGCTTCATCAATAGCTCATTTAAGAGGGAAATGGATCCTGAAAATGAACCAGTCTTTTCCAGGGGAAAAGAATGAGACAGGATACATAAGCAAGAAAATGTAGCTTTACTATGTGGCTCTGGGCTTTGAGAGCTGTCTTTTCCCTTTTGCTGTCCTTACTACCCTGAAGAGGTTAGCAGAAACACAAAGAAGCTGTTTCATCCCTGTGCTATGGTCATTTTGTGATACCAAGCTCCTGAAAATTCTCTGACCTGAAGAGAAACAAACCGTAGATGTGGCAGGCTCTGGAAAGAGGAAGAACTGGAACATTTCTTAACCTCCACTCTTCATTACTTTTAGCAAGACTTGTCAAGCTCATGTGCCTAAAGGGAATACTGAAGTGACTTTGGCATGAAAAGAGCTTGCTGAGAGGAAGCAAGAAAATGACAGGTGAAGGACAGGACTAACCAAAGGGACATGGTACACATCTACTTACTATCTCTAAATAAAACACAGAATTGCATCTCAGAATAAAACTCTACTCCCTCTAAATAAAACACAGAACTGTATCTCTCAGAATCGTGGGACAGGAGCTTACAATCAATGCACACATCCTAGTCATTGTAGCTTGCCTTAGTAAATCTGTATCTATATTCATGCTTTTAATTCGTGACTGTTTACACGGAAATAGCATAAAAACCTGTATCACAAAATATTCCTCCATTTATAAAATTCCCGAGAATTCTTTTCCTCTTGTCTTTTAGTCCTTTATTTTCTGGGATCAGTGTTTTTTAATCTAGCAATTCTAAGAACTCTCAGCAGAAGCTTAATCTGTACTCACACTATATTGCATCTGAATTCATATGCTGGTAATTTAAAATCATTCTCTTTTATAGAAAATTGAAAGTTTTCTGTGACCTACACTGTATTTTCCCTGTATTTCAGTCTGATCAATTTTAGTGAGGGTACAAAAATAGCTTTTTTCATGCCTAACAGTAATTCAGATCATCAAAACAGGGAGGCTGGGATGTGAAAAGAATCCAAAAGAACTGTACATCCAGCTCCCAAGTGCTAAGAAGAAAAATGCATAGCTTCTCTCCCTTTCCATGAGATCACAGCTTCATATTCCAAACTGTCTGTATGTGTTAAAAAATAGACCTGAAGTAGCTCTCAAGAAGACATGTTGTATATGCACCTGACCTAAAGCAGGATCAGCCCTGATCCTTATCTAATCTCAAAAACTCATGGCTGGACAAAGACAATGCAATCTTTTCAAAGAGTTGATGCTACTCTGTCACTGTCTTCAGACAGAGAAAAACAGGAGGCTTTGCAGGACCATTTAGTATTTTTAAAAACTTGTCATAGCCCCGCATTCACCCTATCTCTTTTGAAGCTAAAAATCTCATTTTCTTTCAAGTTGTCACATTTAAAATTTTTTTGAAAGCTCTGAACATTTATGTTTTGCTCTTGTTGCCTCATTTTAATTAGCCCATGGCTGTGTGGAATAGAAGAATGATTTCATATGTTTTGTCTTAGGTCTACAAAAACTTTTTAATAGTGTCTGCCTTGCTCACAACAGCTCAGTTTTACAGACTCACATTTGTCTTCCCATCCAGCTTGACACCTATACCATTTCTACTATACTATCTAGCTGTTCCATCTCTCTCCTGCATCTGTAAGGCTGCCTTGCACTCTTCTGCACTCCAGCCTCTCCTTTTATAGAACTAATTTCTTCAAATTATCCAGGTTATGGTTTGGGGTTTTTTTATCCTCCTACTTTTATTTCCATCCTATCCCCACCCTCTATTTGGTAGCAGTGCCTCCCAGTTGCATGTTGTAAGTTTGTTGATGTGCTTTCTCTTCCAGCTTGTTGATCATTAATTGCAAATCTGTAATCTAGGGCAAATTCTCTGTGGTACTTCATGTAATATAACCTTACATTCTGGTAATAAATCATTGGTAACAGGTTTCTCTCTCTTAATACACAGCTGGGGCTCATCATAGAGAAATTTTGTTGTTTACTTATTTGAATTACTGGTAAGTTTGGAATTTTAAAAAGAAAAAGAAATAGGGAAATATGCGACCATAACTCAGACATTAGCTAAGATCCAAAGAAATCAAAATAAGAGTGTTTTCTTGGTCTTGTCAGTACTTGCAATAACTTATGTCTTCAAGTGCCCTCAATATTCGTCTCCTTCAAGTAGACAATGTAACACATCTTCACCTAAATATATTTAGATTATGACAGTGAAAACTCACTTAGAATTTCCATAGCTTTTTCTGTAATACAGGTGCAAATGCTAATGTTCAGCGTCTGCTATTGGCAAACACCAATTTAAAACATCTGCCTGGGGACACAGAAAATCTTCTGATCTGTCTCAAGTCTTTGATTACCAATGAGTGAGAAGATCAGTGCCTGGTTTCCTCAGGCAGAAAATGAGTTTTTTGTCCCCACACAAGGAGAATAGAATAGGAATTCAGCGAAGTTCAGTCTAGTTTTACTCCCATGGCTCCAGGGCCCAGAGTGGCCAGTCTTCATCTGTAGATGGACTCCTCAGTCACATTTCCTTGAGTTTTGTTTGCCTTGCTGCTAATGTCATTATTTAGGTACATTTTTTCAATGAAGCTCTAAGTGGCACTTTCAGACTCATAAAGCTAAGCTCAAAAGGTATAATTTAAGAAGTAACTGCATATTCTTGCTCCAATTCAGTTAGGATGAACCATTATTAATCAGAGTTTATTATTTTAACTTTTATTGTATTTGTGACTCTTGTGAGAAATTTAGTACATAAGTGCATGGGCTAAACACATACAGCTCGCATAATAGCACAGATGCAGGCTCGTGCTGCATTTTTCTGTCAATTCTTTGTAGGTGCTGAACATGCAAATTATAGTCTCAGCAATTTTCTGTCACAAAGGAGTCAGCAATGTCGCATTCAAAGACACAGAATCGTAGCACAGACCTGTTTCAAAAGGCTCCTTTCTGCAAATTCACTCTCAGGCTGTGGCTGTCAGTCAATGGGGCAGCATCTACACATTTGGCAGGAGACCCATTTTCATCCATCAGAGCATCTTCTCCACATCCACTTTCAAATTATGTCTCTGGTGCATGTCCCATAGAGAAGGTGCAGGCACCTATTTAATTGCTCACATTTTTCTTCTGTGAAGAGAGGAAAATTGTGTTAAAATACTTGTGAAACTGCCAGTATTTTTCCCATGCTTTCTGGTGGACAGCATCATAGTCATAGGGACATAAACACTGGATAACCATTTCTGAAATACTGACATCAAATTAAAACTGAGGAAAGGCTCTGCTATGGAAGTATTTTATTACTGCTCCCAGAAAACAGAAACACAGAGTTGTCTTTTGATGGTCTGTTATGTAATATTCTTTAGAAATCTTTGAAGTAGAATAAGTAATTTTCATTTTTAAGTCTGCATACTCTCTAAAGAGCACACAGGAAACACCATACTACAAAAAAACTGTACATTTGCTAATAAAACTTTTCAGAAACTACACTTTGGAGGCTTACATTGTCTCATGTCAGCCTGGCAGGAAATTAGAAAGAAATCTGCAGTCACTCCAAACCATGCCAACATTTCAAGATTGATTGCATTAGGTAATCCCCTATGACTCTTGACTAACAGTTTTGGCCCTCTTGTAATTTAGGCTGTCACCAGAGAGGTCTATCCTGCTGTGGTCAGCATTCTAGAAAGAGCTGGGACATATCTTAACCCATAGTCATTTCCACTGCATTGACTTCTGTCAAAATGTTTTTGATATTACTCACTAGGTATTTTACCTGTAATTTGTCTTAAACTCTACATGGCAGATGCTACATGCTCTGTTTAGGCTCTTCTCCATTTTGTGCCCATCTTACCCACTTGAAAATATAAATGTGAAAGGAAGGTGGCTTGCTTCTGGGCAAGAAAATTCTGTGCATTATAAGACAACCCAGAGTCTGGATAATTAAATTTGTTTTGACTCCTCAAAGCTCCCCTCTCAGACACCTTGAAGGACATAAAATGGCTCTATGCTCTTCAATCCTTCCAGTCTCTGGGGGCCACAGGCTCTTCAATGAGCCATGCCAACAGAAAAGACTGGTGTATACTGCCTGATTTCTGTGACGCCCGGAAATGTCCCTAACATGGAAAGCTGAAACACAAAGCAATCACAAATCTTTCCTGTCTGCTGCCAGGAAAGATGACTGCATAAGCTGCTTTTTTATGACAGGTTTTTGCACTGCTGCTATTGTGTAGTGCAGAATTATGGGAGGGCAGCCAAGGATGTGCCCTTGCTTTTAAGAAAAGAGCCAAGTAGTTAAAAAAAAAGCCACTGTCACATATTGTATTTCAGTCCCATTCCACTGAATTGAATAGTTGCAAGACTATTTGTATTGAAGGCTTGATTACAAGTGATAGCATTGTCAAAAGCATGCCATTGCCACCTATAGACAGCAAAGAAAAACCAGTCTTTGACTGAACAGCTTCACAGAACTTTAAAATTATTTTAAGGGGATATCAGAAATCCCAGAGAGAAAAGAGATTTAAAGGGTCTAGCATGTCGTCCTGTACTGGAATTCATGTTTTGTTCCTTGGCTGTAGAGGTCTGATCTTTCCAAGGAATATTTGCTGAAACATAATTTTTAAAAATAAAAACATTGTCCTTTCCACGACACCCTTTACACCACATCAGCCAGAACAGATTGCATGCCAGTTTGGAAATGCTTTAGCTGTTCACATGTTTTAAAAATGACAGCAATAATTTGCAGCAAGCTAGTATCTGAAAGCTGTGGATAGAAAAATGCAGGGATAAAGTTGGGACAACCCTAATTTAACTTTATCAGAAATTATCCATGTCTTTCAGATGGACAGAGTAGAAGTAGTTGGAGATATTTAGGACCCAGCTGCTACTGGAAGTCTATTCCAATCCAGTTTTTCTGACCAGTCACAGCATCTAGCATTTCTATCCCTGTCTGCTTAGCACTCCAGGATTACTTGTATAAAAAATAAATAACCTGGACCTATCACTCTAGTGAAGCATGGCCAGCCCTATCTGAAACAGTGTCCCTAGCTGCAAATATGGTTTGAAAAGGCAGCATATTATCAAGAATATCTCAAGAAATGCAAAATCAAGAGAGAGGTACCAAGCTGTGGCTTTTTCATGCACTGATCTTCAGAGGGCAAAACACACTGTGCTCTCTTTCACCCTGTTCAAAAAGGATCAAGTTTGCAGAGGGGGCTGCTGATTTTAAAGCATGCCTGTCTACATTTAAGCACCTCTTTGAAAGCAATCTGGGGGCATTTAAGCTAGGAAGTATCTCAGATTTGAAGTTGCAGGTGTTTAGCATGGCTGACAAAATGGATGACAATTAAGAACCTTCTTTGGTTGACATAGGTATTCATAGTTAATTTCATAACTTTTATCCCCTATGTAGAAATGTGGTTTTAACTTCTTCATACAGCATAACTCTGCCTGTTAGCTGAAGTCCCACTAAAAGATCTGTAAGACATTGCAGGTTCTTAGGGACATTTTCAAAATTGAGAAATATGCCCTCTTTTTGACAGCATGACATAATTCACACTCTAATTTTATTTAGGTTTGAGAATCTCTTAAATAACCAACAGTGGGTAAAGTCTGTGAAACCAAGTTCGAAAGCAATATAATTTTGTTTTCTTGTATTTCTGCCAATAAAAATCAATAAAACAAATCACTAGAAAGGTTTAACTGTTCTGTAGTGTTCACCAGATAGAAGCTACTTCTTTAATGTGTTTTTAATACAGACTCACTACAATCAGGGAGCACTCCTCAGCACAGAGGATGATGGCTTTGGCCTTCATACATTTGATGTATAACACGCTCATCAAGCCCTCTTATTTCACTCTCTACATGAAAACACATTATCATGAGGGTAAACCACTCACTTAGGCATATTGCCTAAGTAATTCAAGTACTTCCAGACAGAAAACTGTCTGGGTCTGCTCTGTTGCTCATTGAAGTCAGGGTCCTTCAATAAGAAGAGGGAAGAGGGGGAGATCAGACAGAGCAAGAAGATTGTCTGAGAACTTATTTGATCTTTGAAGTGTTGTCTAGAAGACTTTATGAGACCCAGGTAATCTACAAAGCTTCAGAAGCACTTAGATGAACAGTTTAACAGGTCTTGAAAAAACAAATTCTTGCTGACTGTGTAAATTTTTTTAACTTTTCTTGTTGTAATAATTCACTTAGTACAGTACAAATGTAGGGGAGAAAAAGCCCCCACAAACTACATTTGATGACACTCGCAATAAAGAGGTATTGAAAAATATCCTTTTATGACAGGCACATTTTGTAATAGGCATATAATATATGACACATTATTTGGGGTCATTATAACTGAGATATAAAATATTAGTGCACAGACTTCAGGAAGATTTGCCTCTTTACCCACAAAGCTTTTTTTTTTGTTAAATCTGCATAGAGATTATGTATCCCAAGTGATAAAGTATATGGAGGAACAAGACTCTCTAGCCAATACAAACCTCTTGCACACGGAGAGAGTGTTTCTTAAGAAGCAAGAAAACAAACAAACAAACTCCTATTTGATTTATTGGGATATTTTGCATAGGAAGATGTTCTCATAAGGAATTGTAGCTCTTGAACTGTCAGTGTCTGAATGATGGAGTCTCCACTCGAAGGTCCTGCACTGGGCTGTGAATTCTTGTACTTGTTCTGAGCACCAGTCACACCTGAGCATGTGGGACCAATATTGTTGATTATCTTGGACTACACAGAAGGGGTATCCCAGTTCTCTTAACTATGAATAAAGATTGTCCTAAATTGTTTTTCCTGCATTTGCAGGACCAGGTTCTACAGACTACTTAAAGTCATGTGCATTTGGGTGAGTCCTGCAGGAAATGTTTAGAGTACTGCTGGCTGGCCAGACTCTCTGCCCAGGATGCCAACCATGTGTACATGCAGATGGTGCCTACCCACCGGCTTCACACACCAAGGCTCTCTGAAATCCCAGCCTGGAGACTCCCACAATGATACGCTTCTTGGGCAGTACATCACCTCGCCTGCACTTAGCCTATAGGCAGAGGCAAGCTGGGGAGTTTAAGAAAGACAAAAAATTTGCTGTGAATCTGCATTTAATTAAATGGATTCAGTTAAGTTGTGTTCCCCTAGCTGACAGCAATCACGGAAATTCCAATGGAAAATAAATAATATTTGCCAGCCTTCAGCTCAGGATACCAATGTCAAGATCAAGGACTTTTTAGCTGACTTGTTAACAGCCAACTGTACATTTCACCATAACCTATGTGCTTCTCAGACTTATGTGTCCCACAAGGGCCATCCCTTAACTGTTAAGTGCACAGCATATATGCAGAAGTGTTGCAGTATCTGTCTCCAAAATTAAAATAAGATCACCAGTAGCAAGTATGGATTTCCAATTATAGCTTCTTAACACAGAATTATAAATGGGTCAGATTGGAAGGGACTGCAGTTGATCATCTGTTCCAAGCCCCCTTCTCAAGCAGAACCATCCCAGAGCACATGGCACCATCCCAGAGCACATGGCACAGCATTGTGTCCATTCAATTCTTGAATATGTCCGGTAAGAAAGACTTCACAAACTCTCTGGATAATCTATTCCAGTGCTCATTCACTCACATAGTGAAGAAGTTCTTCCTCATATTCAGACGGAACTTCCTGTGCATCAGTTTCTGTCCATTGCCTCTTGTCCTATTGCTCAGCACCACCGAGAAGAGCCTGGATCCATCCTCCTGATACCCTCACTTCAGATACTCACAGACATTGATGAGGTCCTCTCTCAGTCATCTCTGCTCAAGGCTGAACAGGCCCAGCTCCCTTTCCTTGTGAGAGACATGCTCCAGTCCCTTAATCGTCTTTGCTGTCCTTCACTAGACCTGCTCCAGGAGCTCTACGTCTCTCTTGCCTGAGGAGCCCAGAATTGGACACAGCACTGCAGCTGACCCTCGCCTGGGCTGAGTAGAGGATATGATCAGAGCAAAGACAGCTGTGGAATAGACTTTAATTATAAATAGAAAGGACAGTACCCGAGCTAGAAAATAAAATGAAGGAGCACAGACATCCAAATTAATAAAATTAAGAAGTCCAGCAACTCAAATTAATAATGAGGAAGATCCAAAATTCTCTAAATATTAAGAGATCTGTTTAAAATCTGTGATATTTCAAAAATAAAGATTGGGTCTCTCTGTACACCTTTGCTGGGTCTCATAAGGATTTGTGAAGCAGAGAGCCTGTTGTTGCCATAATTTCCCAGACCTCTAAGCACCAAGAAGCAAAATATTATGTAATTCACAGTAAAACAAGAAGAACCGGCAGAACTAAAAAATTGCCCATGAGAAAAATTATGGAATATGTATCCCTCTGTACACGTAACTGCATCCATCCACAGCCACCATTTCAACTCTCATAACAGATAGGAATAGATGACTGTATTTGGAAATATACATGTGTAGGATCCTGGTACGTAGTAGCCACCATTAAAAACTGCATTTCCTCCTCAGTCATGAGAAAATTGCAAGAACTGCTACAGCTAACCAGATTTGTATCAGATATTTTCCTCTTAGGTTATATTCTTACCTGTGAAAAAGGAACAAATTTTACTGTCCCTTGAGCTGCTATTCATATATCTAATTGTGTATTTCTTTCTACCAGTAGGACAAACTACCTTTTGAAATGCTGAGTACTTCCTAAAGTGAGTAAATTATAGAAATTTTCCAGTAAAGTGTTACAGACAAATGCAGTCTGACAATAAGCACAATTGGAGAGTCTCAGATTTGACTGGGATGCTTCAAAACACCTGTATTTAGAACATTGTGGCACTAGATAGATTTTTATAAGTCCACTGGAGATTTTTCACTTAATGGTCATTATCAGTCTTTACCGTGGAGATTGTATGAATAGTTGGCAGGACTTCCATGACAAGATTTTATCCCTTATTGGTAAAATTAGACTTCTTTTGGTGTAGGGGAAGGCAGAGAAAGGAAATAGGCCTTACATGTCTTCTTTCAGGAGAATAAACACTTAAATTTATACTTGTGATGCAGACTCTGTTAAACAGACTACTCCAAACTAACTTAATAAAGGGTCAGCAGCAGTTGCAGAGTTGGAGCGGCCCCTGAAGCCATGAGTGGTAAAACTCTTGTGGGGAAGAGTGGGAAGGACATGGGAACATATCCTTTTAGCCAGCCCCAAGGGCAGTTTTGGGTAACAAACGAGTGCCAGTGCCAAAAAAAAAAAAAAAAAAAACCAAACAAAAAAAAAACCAAACAAAAAAACCCCACAGAAATAAAAGAAGATACAAGTGAACAAGAAAGAAGGAAAGTAAATGGCTAGAGAGAGAACAATTTGCTTCTCTGCAGATCCATTTCAAACCCTTTTTTTGGATGAAAAGTGTTACCGTGAACTCTTCACTTATTTATGGCACCAATTTAAACAACCTTAACAGAAGGTCAAGAGTACATCAGATTGCAGTGGGCCTTTTGTTTCCAGTCTGGTATCTCATTTCCCTCAAAGATCACTCACCTAAAGCCTACACAGCAATGAAGCTGAAAGGAGGAGGAGGTAAAAGGAGGAACAGAAAGACTGGTAAAGAATCGGGAATTTTTGTGATCCTGCAAAAATTCACACACTGTTCAACAGAGATCTCTGCTGTGGATTAAAATCTATAGGAGCAACAGGTCTTTTACAAACCATTCCTTGTTGCATTTACTTTGCATTTGCCCTTTTTCCACGACTACACTAGTGCCTGGCTGGCCATTAATGAAGTAGAGTTGGCCTCTGACATTAGTCCCATAGTCTACTGACTGTGTTTCCTTTACCCTCCCAGGGCAGGACTCATGATTTACAGTATGAGACAGCTATTGGCAAGTTTGTTTCAAGAATTTACTACTTTGAAGGCGGACATTTAAAGCAGTATTTGGAACAGGTTTTGCTACATTTTTGAAAAGAAAATAGTTGGTTACTGAATACTTATGTGAGTGAAAGTATTTCCATCTGACCTCTGTTTGAATAACTCAGTTATTTTTTAATAGTACAAATTATTTAAAAGGAATAACAAAATAACTTATAATATAGCCAGGAAGAATTTATTTGAAAATGGCTTCCAAGTGCCCAGAGACTTGCACCTTAAATGGCTACAGCTTTCCAGAGTAATTGTTCAGCAGCTGAAGCCTTTCTGACTCCAGACTTAAGACTGCCTATTTTTCAGCTCATGTCTAGTTCACTCTGGCTTTGGTGGGATTGTTGTGTCCAGTGTAAGGCACATCCTGAACTGCTGCAGTAAATCAGGCCACAAAGAGGAAGTCACTTCACTGTGTGCTTGCTAAAGGAGAAAGCCTTTCACAATCTAATTTCTTTGCCATGTTTTTGTTAAAAGCTTATTGTCATTGTCAAAAATCTTCATACAAACATATTGTCGTTATTTACAGAAGTGTCTCCCAAACTTTTTGTAACATCACAAGCCTACTTTCAGATGTCTTATTATAGCATGGTGACACTTTCAACTAGGACTATTCAAATCTAATGTGTAAAAGTTTATATAGCCGTTTGCATAAGATTTTCAACTTAATGGAGAAACAGAAATTTCTCTAACAGAAAACACAAACACAATTCTGAAAATAATGTTCCTGTTTAAGTCTTAGATATAGATTTTATTTTGTATTTGATTTAAACACATTTACTCTGAAGTCTCCATTAGCTGAATTTCAGTTTTCTAAGATGCCACATTAGCTGAACAAGTGTGTTATCCTCAAATGTCAATAAACTTTTCTGAATATTGTCTTGCTTACCACAGCTTCTCAAATAACAATGCAGCAGAATAATTTAAACGTGTTATTAAAACAAGGAAGATTCCATATTGCACAGCATTTTATTAGTATTATAAGTCAATAAAACTTTTAGTGCGTGATTAATCACATAGTACCTAGAACTATTTGCATGTTTCATGCTGCTGTAGTATACAATTGAGTGACACTAATCTCCTTCTCTGTTGACTTAGACATATTTACATAAAATACCTCTTTTAGCTGGAGCCCTTCTTAGTGTTTCTATTCTGAGTCATGAAAAGAGAACTTTGGGTTTTCAGGTTTTTGAAAGGTTTTTTAATTCTATAGCTTTCTCCACCTTTCCTGTCTGATACAGAATTTCACCTCAGGACTTTACAAAATATGCAATATTTTGCCCCATTGCAGCAATTTAGCCAGAGTTTCTATCACAAATGTATCCACAAAAAATTAGTTTACAGTATACTATAAAAATGTGGTAACTGTGCACTGAAAATGCCCCGTGTTGATTCATTTCAATCTGTTATTTGTTTGTGTTTTGTAACAGGTATAAGCAACATTGAAAACAAATGTCTATTTTATTTCAAAATAGAAAGGGAAGACAACAGGTCTGCAATTCACCCCACAGATGTGGGAAACATCCATTTTTTCTAGCTACTGCTAAGATCATCTCCATCAAGTCTGAATGACAAGGTAATAAAAAATATGTCTGTAAAAGAGCTGAAAGTTTTGAAAAAAGAGCAAAAAGGTTAAATCTACAAAACATGTAAGACACCTTAGGAAGATTGCAGGAGACACCAACGTCTTCTCAGTACTGCTCACAGTAATAGCAAGGCTGTGTTCACTCAGGATGTGCATCTGGTTGTCTGTGCGCAAGGAAGACTAAAGTAGTACAAGTTCTTTAGTGCATAAATATTGCATATTTTATATATATATATAATTATATATTTAAATATATGAGTGTATATGTCAGCTAGAGAGGTGAAGGGCAACAGTGGTGTCATCAGCAACAGCATCAACAACAGATGTGGCTACAGGAATTTCTAGGGGCTGCACACTAGAATGAGCTGAGCAGGGGGTTCTCAGAGTCAGGAAAACATGAGCAAGAGCTGAGAGACACTCCAGGAACTGTCAGCTTTTGCAAGCTGAGCTTCATTAAAGGCAATTTATTTCCATTTAAGCTTATTTCGTCTTGAAAAGAAATGTGCTGAAATTAAATGAACTGATTTTGAGCTGAAATCACAGAATCAAAGAACCACAGAATGGTTTGGATTGAAAAGGACCTAAAAGATCATCCAGTTCTAATTTCTGCCGTCACAGGCAGGAACATGTCCCACTAGCTCAGGCTGCTCAGAGTTCCATCCAATCTGGCATTGAACCTCTCCAGGCATGGGGCATCCACAACTTTACTGGGCAACTTGTTCCAGGGCCTCAGGGCCCTCACAGTAAAGAATTTCATCTTAGTTTATTTCTTACTTACATTAGATTTCTTCTAATCTAAACTTACCCTCTTTCAGGTTAAGGCCATTCCCCCTTGTTCTATTGCTACATGTACTTGTCAAAAGTCCCTCTCCAACTTTCTTGCATCCCCCTTTATGTACTGGAAGACTGGGTCACCTCAGAGCCTTCTCTTTTCCAGGCTTTTTCCAATCCAAACTGTCTCAGTCTGCCTTCACAAAAGAATTGCTCCAGTCCTCTGTTCATCTTTGTGAGCCTCCTCTGGACTCACTTCAGCAGGTCCACAACCTTATGTTGGGGGATTTAGAGCTGGACACAGTACTCCAGTGAGTTACCACAAGAGCAGAGTAGAAAAAGGAAAAAAAATTAAAGGAAAAAAATTGTCCTAGTTGACATATCATAGTTCTTGTAATTTAATAGTCAAGCTTTAATGATTTACATGTGTTTTGGTGATTGAGTAAGTAGGTTAATTCATGCAACAGGGGCAGAATAGAGGTCATGACAGCAGTTCTCCAACACATTGGTTGTCAGAATTATTAAAACAAGTTAACAAGTTCTGAAGGTCCTGCACTAAAAAGTATAACTTTACCTGAGCTCTTTGCTGCAGCATTATAGGGAGAAAATATGACAAGTGAGAACTCTGGACCTAGTAACAAGTTCAAAGATGATGAGCTAAGCTGAAGGCACCATGACCCAGGGAATCACAGTTCAGTGGTTAAACTTGTCAGGTCCAAAACTCAAAACAGCCTGCTGCATCGTTTATTTTTTTGCTTCTGCTGTTGAACAAGGTCTATGGTTTGGTAGGAGTGCTCCTCTGCCCACATTTCCTCTGCACAGTCTCTGTACAGAGACTGGAACTGTGGGTGTGGCAAGAAGTGGAGGGTCTTCACTGTGAGCCTTGCCCCAGCTGCTCCCTCCACTCCCTTCCTTCAGACACTTTGCTGCATCCTTGAGAGAATATTTCTGACTGGGGACTGAAAATTTAATTTGGAAAAGCAACAGTAAGAGGCAAAATGGAACAGATGGGCCTGGACACCTGATTTGGGTTCTCATTTGCATTTTCTAGGACAAGAGTTTAGAGACAAGGGGAACACATCTGCCTCCTGCATAAGCAGAGAGCCAGATTTAGTACTGCCTGAGGATTCTGGCTGAAATGTAAGCTCCCACACAGATTTTGTTAATTTGGTCATATTCATTTAAGGTAAAGAAAGAAGGAAAAAAGAAAGAGTTTATGTGAAACACAATCCAGGGGCTTACATAAATTAATTGTGCTCCAAAGCCATGTTGTAGTCCTGCCCTGATCTTCTTTGGCTGAGAATAAAGAAGTGCAGACAACATCTGTATTTTTTGTGGTGTGTCCTACCTTTCTCAAGACTGGTGCTAACATAAACCACATCATTGGCTCCAAAACAAAAATGTATCTCCCAGAAAGTTTTTTTACAGGGACTACCAGAATATAACACATTAATACAAATGTGAGAGAATCACATCTGCCTAAATTTGTAGTGGTAGTCAGATATGTAGGTTTACTCCAGATACATAAGAGTTTGTCTGCCTTTGGTCAACACCACCCTAAAAGCAACATAAGGCATTACTGACAAACATGAGGGCTGCTTAGAAAATTGAATGTCCAGAAAAGCAGCTTTCCCCTCCATGGTGGGTTGTTGGACTTAGAAGTTGGAGGAAATAATATTATATGTTTTCTGAAATAATGGATAATTTTTTAAGTACTGTGGTAAGATTGATTCAGGGAGATGATCTGTTGATTCTTCCAGGGTCAGTTTGTTTTCTAACTAAATCAGTATATTTTCTAAATGGAATGTATCCATTTTTGCCAAGGTTTCCCACTCACAGGGAATTCATCAACTTTATTTGACAGATTTTTTTTTCAAAGGAATGATTTTTATTTCAAAACATTTCAAATTTTACTTTTATTTCAAAACAGCCACGTAGTTACATCTTCCTCAAAATAGGTGTAGTGTTTCCTGTTGGTTTCCCCATGAGATTTCTCAAAATATATTAGTCTAAAACAATCAGCCTTCCTGGAAAGAGAGAAGAACTGGTACTTTCCTTTCATTTGGTATTACAAAATGAAATGTAATAGCACTCAAACAAAGATCATCAAAGATCTCGGAGTTTGGCAGAGAGAGAGGAGGAACTGACCTTGCAGCAAAATCTAATGGGGTAACTGAAAATAACGTATTATCTTTTCACCTGAATTTCAAGCATCTGGCTTATTTTTTCCTCATCATTGATGTTTCGTCTATGCATCTACAGGTTTTTTTATACAAAAGGTATTTACCTCTACATGCCTTAACTTTGTGTATATCTTTATATCTTTAACTTTGTGTATATCTGTGTCCATGTACATACATACATGCACATACATAAGACACAACTTGTGTATACAGAGGCATCTTGATCATCTGTTCTCTCTCATTACTTAAGAGAAAATTCCTCTACTGATGCCAATTGGCATACACTTCTTACTGTCTGCCATTTTCCAGATTCAAATATATTTAAAGATGAATGGTACAAATTAACGTAATGGAAGCAAACTCATTTACTGCATTTTTTGAAGAGGAAGGTGAAGTTATAAGAAACTTGCTGGTCAAATGCCATATATATTGACACATACAATATGTTACTTATGTATATGTTATATTCACATACGTTAAATCTTATAGAAGAAAATGATTCTTCACTATTTGACAAATAATAACTATGACTTTAAAATTTATTTAAACACTGTAGGACTGCAGTAAATCTTAAAGCATTTTAGTCCTGCTTTTAATAAAAGAACATAGGCCTCATGAAGTGAATAAATGAAAGGAATCATTGGCTAAGGTACTTTTTGCTGGAGTCAGTAGCAAAATTTCCTTCCAATTTCAAACATTTAATAAATTATTTTATGCAGCTACACAAAAGAAACTTGAATAACTTACATATCTCTTTTATAGTGTTGTGGTTTACAGAAAAGTGTATGTAGAAATTTCCATTCACGGCTAATATATCTTGTAGCAAGATTATCATCAAATAGAAGACGTGCCCATTTTTTATATCCAAATAAAGGGAATTTCTGCTAAAACAGATAAAGAATTAGAATGGTGCCTTCAGAAAAATTCAGGTTTTCTTCGTTCTCTCAGACCAAGAAATACTGGCTGAAATTCCACTGGCTATTTTGGGCAGGAAATATTAAGAGTTCAATTCTGATTTTTAAAAATTTAAGTTGCATTATGAAAAGGGGTGTGTATGTACAATTATACCTGTATATGTAAACAGATAGATTGCACCCATACACAAATTTTCGCACCAAAAGAATTAACACTGACTAATGATTTTCAAGTTGCCTTCCCTCGACTTCCTTTCTGTTTTCCTTCTCTTCCAGTCTGCTTTTGCACTCAAGCTGGTGCACTATATACAGCTCTGAAATTGAGTGATGTCTTTAAAAGCTCTTCTACCTAGTTTTATTGCAAGAAGCTCCAAGTGGAGCACTTGCTGTAGTCAAGGGCTCACAGGGACTTTGAGGGCAGGTACAGACCACAGCCGCAGGTGAATGTAGGGAAAGGAGTCACAGAGTCATAGGATGGTTTTGGATTGGACGGCTCCTTAAAGATCATGTAGTTTCAACCCCCCTGCCAAGGAACGGGACACCTCCCATTAGATCAGGTGTCTCAGACCTCCCATCCAGACTGTCCTTGAACATTTCCAATGATGGGAAGTCTCCACCCTCTCTGGACAATCTGTTCCAGTGCCTCACCACCCTCACAGTACAGAATTACTTCCTACTACCTAATCCAAACATTCCTTCCTTCAGGTTAAGGCTGTTTCCCGTTGTCTTGTAGTGACATGCTCATGTGAGAAGTCCCTCCCTAACCTTCTTGCAAGTCCTCCTTACACACTGGAAGGCCACTCTAAGATGTTCCCAGAGCCTTCTCTTCTCCAGGTGGAGCAATCACAACTCTCTCAACCTGTCTTCATAGAAGAGGTGTTCCAGCCCTCTGATAAAGTTAGCAGCCTTCTCTGTACTAGTTCCAACAGGTCCATGTTATATTGGGGACCCCAGAGCTGGAGTTCCAGGTGGGGTCTTACCAGAGCAGAGCAGAGGGGCAGAATCCTCTCCCTCCCTCTCTCCCCTGCTGCCAGCACTGCTTTGGATGCAGCCCAGGATACAATTGACTTTCTGGCATGTAAGTGCACATTGCCAGATCATACTGAGCTTTTCATCCACAAACAACCCTAAGTTCTCTTCAACGCTAGTCTTGATCCATTCTCTCTCCAGCCTGTGTTTGGGATTGCCCTGACCCTGCTGCAGGATCCTGCACTTGGCCTTGTTGAACTTAATGAGGTTTGCACAGACCCAACTCTCAAGCCTGTCAAGGTCCCTCTGGATATCATCCATTCCCTCCAGTGTGTCAACAACACTACACATCAAACTTGCTGAAGGCACACTCAGTCCCACTGTCTGTGTTGCTGACAAAGATAGAAAGAAGTGACAGTTGTTGGCATGGACTTCCCTTAGCATTTCCACAAGTGCTCAAACAACTTTCCCCATGTGCTTTGGATTTTTCTCAATTCCCTTCCCACCCCAACAGTTTTCAGCATGAGTATCTGGATATTGGTGGGACTTTATGCTACCAGTTTAGTTTCATCTGATTCATAAATGGGCAGAAATAACAATTTCTTCCTTTTTTTCCCCCAAAATTTTGCCAGGATCATTTCAGTGGTATGTCTAAATAATTGGCCATAAGCCCCATTGACCCTTGCACTGGCAGGGACTATCCATGGCCTGTATTTCCTTGCACTGGCAGGGACTATCCATGGCCTGTATTTCGTCACTTACCTGGCATCAGTGGAAGGTGAAAAATCATGTATGGCAACCTTGTAGGAGGAGAGCATCCCAGAGCCTGAGGGTTCATTTTGCAGACCCCCCACACCCCAGGTATTTGAATCTGTTGCACATGTATGAAGGAAAACAGAGACACGTCGCAGAGGCTGAGTCTAATATAAAAGCAACACTTTCCCATCTGCCCCAAATTATCTCATTCTCAGCTCACCTGATGCAAGCACTGAAATCTTTCAACCCTCACCTTTCTGGAGGATATGTGAATTTCAGACAGAAGTTAATGAAATAGGTTTCAACTGTATCACTGAGGTTTGAGTCTCTTCATAGTGATCTGGTTCAATTTTATGAATCCCTAGTCCCTATTAATATATTATATCTGAATTCATTTCCCCCTTCCCTTGTTTCCTCAGATATTATTATGCCTTATTGCAGTTACATAAATCCACTGCTCTAATCCCATCTTCTTGGTTATTAGGTAATGTGGTATGCTCAAAGGTGACTGGGTGATGAAATTGTATTATTTGTTTCATTTAATATCCTGAAATAGATCTTAACATTTCAGCTGTTGTGGAATATAAAAGAAACACAAAAGACCAAACAAAGTCGGCATGGAGACATATTCGTTCTTACTACGATCACTCCAGTTTCCCACAGGCAATGAGGAGAACAGCAGAGGTGACCCCCTTCACTACAGTACAGTCAGCCATTACAATGGCTGTGAATTATTTCCATAAATCAGTTCCAAACAGTGAATGAGCCCACAACTGACATAGAAAAAAAAGAAAGATGCAAATATCATGTCACACTTATTTGCTTCTCAAAAAAACTGATTTTTTTCGATGCTCTTCCATTAAAGGAGAGAACCTTTAGACTGTAACGTCACTTTAAAAAGTAGCTGGTTTAAATTGCTTAAGTTGCTCAAAACCTTTGCCCATCAGTCCCAGTATGACAGTCCACAAGCCCTACAATGAACAAAACAGGTCATCCTCCAGACTTAAGAAACATCATGGATGTTGAGGTGCTGGAGAAGACTCCACTGGTAGGAGCCCCACTGCAGATTGCAGTCTTGCACTGACCTCACAGCCCGTGTGTGCTGGGAGTCCAGTGTGTGCTGATGACTCAAAGTAGCAGGACACAGGGGAACTTGGAAAAAATGCATCCTGAGAGACACAAATCATGGCACAGAGTAGGAGGTGCTGCCAATTTTATGCTCCCAGGGACAGATTTGAACCACAGTACTTCCCCTGAAGGGTAGGATGTCATAGCATGATTTTGGTCTTTCATAGGTCTGTTGTGCTGGTTGCTTTGGATTCTGCTTGGTTCATCTTTTAAAATCAGACTTTATTGCAGTTCTTCAATCACCAGAGACAAAACAAAGAACCCTTTGCATTTATTCTCCTTCTGTTCTCTGGGGTCTTACCAAGATGCACTGAACCACAGCATGCCTGGTGTAAGAGCTAGAAAAATAAGCATAGCAGCAGAAACTTTCTACTAAAATCTGGAACTGGTTTTTACAATGCCAATAACGCAAATAACCCTGTTGTGGACTGCTAGGTATAATTACCTTGGCTAGTGTATCTTATCTTCAGGATTTGTGGCCTCTGCTGAGCTAAGGGGTTGTTCCTTAGTTTAATATTTTTAGAAATTCAGACTCAGTGTGAAATAGAACAGTATTTATCAACCATTTCTATCAGTTCAAGGTACAGAAAGTGAAAATCACTGACAAAATTGTTCAAAGCCAGGCTGCAATCTCCCTACAAATGGCAGAATACAGCAGATACTTGATCAGCCATCAAGGATCATTACTGCTTTAATTTGTGTGAAATGAAAGAAGTTGTGAATACAATCTCTTAAATAGCACTCAGCTAAATGGGTTATTTTTCCATCGGTAGCATTATTAGCATGTATCTTTACTTTACTCCAGGAGGAAATGGCAAAAATTATCGCAGTCATCTTCATTTTAATGCTGGAGAAACATGATGAGTGATGAATGATTCTTAATATCATAACTGTCTATACAAAAGGAGATGAAACTGTAACTGGAGAGCATTGTTCATTTTCATTTGTTCTGAGATACATCATTCTAGCATGCTCTTTTCTCTTGCCTTCTTAATACCTTCACATTTGATATATGAAACACAGAGAAACAAATCTTCAAATATTTCCCTCACACAAATAGCTAATCCTTCAAATATCTTGAAAAATCTAAGAAAATATTGTGGGCAATTTCAATAAAACAACTTATTAAGTTAAAAAGAATTGAAATGTATTTTGTATTTCCTCTCCTGTATGGTATAAGCAGGTGTGCAATTAACTGAAGTGCACCATACAAGTGCAAAGAGAAAAGCATCTTGTGGGTGGAATGCACAACTTGCCCTGCAATCACCTAGTATTGAAAAACTGCCACATTTTCTGAACACACAGGCTTCTTCCATCATTCAGCATTCAGCTGGAAAAGCTGCAGCTGTAGCTAAATTGCTCAGTAAAATCTCCACTCAGCACTGTGGGGGGCATACCTTCCCTATACCATACCCTAGCATGCTATATAGCATTCAGAATGACTCCTGTTTCTTCTGATTTGGCCATTGAGGTGTATTGATACAACAGATGACAAAATAGAAGCTGAATAAAAATATCAAAGTGCTATTTATTTTATAATTTTTATTTACTAATCTGGTAACATTTATCTGATGACAAAAGGATCAGTAGGATGGGCATGGAAGGGAGAGGCCATGCAAACAATTAAAGTGATTGATGCCAGATCTTGCTCTGTTCAATGTGCTCACTGCCTGTGGCTGCCTACCATATTCCCAGGAAGCTCTCTGATCTCTCAAGCATTGGCTTGTGGCAGCAGAAGTGTAGTGGGGCTTCACTAGGCTACTCAGGGGGCAGTCAGATTCAATGTGAAATTGAATTTGTTCAGTTGTTCCTTTCCAAAGATCGAATGCCCATAGCAAAGCTTCGGGCATAAATGACTGACTTCTTGGATTCCATGTTCCCTGGGCTATGGCCTGGACCATCACAGACAACAGTCACTTAGTATCTTCCACTAAGGCAACTCAGGCTGCTCTGTGTTTCCCTCTACCTCTTACAGTTTGAATCGTTTCTCAGAAACAATACTTCAAAGAAGCAAAACCTTCTTTGTTTCAAGCAAAGCCAATGGGTAGCGAACAAATATTTTTAGCAAAAATTGATATTGTGGAACACTTCTACCAGGTTCACTTCTTCAGTTACACTTTGTCAATCTAAGAAAATAACAGTTACTTCAACTTTTGCACAACGTTAATGTCTTGCAGACCTCTTCATCTTCTCATTTGTCTCCTCTAATATCACTTAAATCCTTCTCATAAATTTCCAGGAAATATTGCCTTAAATAAAAATGTTTATCTAGCTGAGATCTACCAGATGATGCACAGGAAACAGTAGTTCCATCCAACATCTCACACATGACCTTCTGCCAGTATATTGCAAAACGTGACTTGTCCTCTTCTCCCAGCAACATGAAAGCACTGACTTAGGTTGAGTTGGACATCAGCAGTAACTCATAATCCCTTTTCTGTGGTATTGCATCTTGCTACTTAATCTCTTCATTTCTGCACTTCCCTGCTTCCTCATCAAAATACTTAATACATTTTTCCTTTGGTTTATATCTTTAATTTCAGGCCATTGGTTAAGTATATTATGAATTTTTATAATTGATCTTCCACAGTCATTCATCCTGGCTCAGCACCATCCATGAATTCTAGGAGCATTGTTTAATCCAAGCCATTAATGAAAATGGTGAATGAAGCAAGCTCTGCAGAGATGTGCAAGGTTCCCTAAAGTAAGTTGGAAAATGGATAATATTCATTTGATGATGATGATGATGATGATGATGATGATGATGATGATGACGATAATGATGATGATGTCATCTTTGTGTTATAGAATATCCAGCTGTGCCCAATATGGTGATATCTTCTTTACTATAGTCTACTTACTAAAAAGCACATCAGGCCCAACATCATATAAAAATCTTAATTAAGTTCATATATAAAACTTCTGCTGTTCTTTATTTGCTTGCTAGTTACCTCTTCAAAGATTAGTCTGATGGGATATGCTCTTGACAAATCAATGTTGGAAGTATTTTATCTCATTTGCTATCCTCTAGGTGCTAATGAATTGACTATGCAATCACATGTTTTAGCATCTTTCATGTATTAAAGTTATCCTGATGAGTCTGTACTTCCCCATGTCATACTGCTGTACTTAATAGTAGGCACTGCATTTGGCTTTCTCTTGTCCTTAGAGATTTTTATCTGTCCTTCACAAATTCTTGAAGTTGATAACCAATAGTTCAGAAACTCATTTGGCTTCACCTGAAATTCTCTGCGTTGAATTTCAGAAGCCTCTTTACCTTGAGTATTTTTAAATTACCCAGATTTTCTAGCGTTTTTTACTCTGCCTATGTTTATGCCTGCATTAAAAGTACTTGCAGTGGACAAACACCACTGCTCACACCACTTTTCCACCAGTAAAATGAAAATAGAATTAACTCCCAAACACCCAATTTAATATCATGCATCTAACCTGGGTGTTTCTCATCCCTTTATATTCATTTTTATTCCAGTGACAGCATGCAGTTAACAGAACAATTTTTGGCACCTCCTGTGTTTTCTCCAGCTGTTTAAATACATTGTTGTAGTTTCAGTTTCTTTGAATTGCCTCCTGTGCTACAGATTTGTTTTAAGTGATTGTTTGTAGAATGTTTTTAGTTAGAATTTGCTGTAATCATTATTAATGAGTTACAGTTCTTGAGCTATATTCATCATTATTTAATTAATCATTTTCTGTGGTATTTTGTTTGGCCTTCTAGTAAAACAGCTGCCTATCTCTAATGTTTTGGGAACAACAAATCTTCAGAAATCAAGGACCTTGGGACTTGCAATGGTTGTTGTGGTTATTCCCTTTATATGTCAACGTGCGCAGACAGCAACATGTCCCAGTGAGAAAATGTGCAGCGTATATTTTCAGAACAATGGGGGTCTGTGATTTTGTGAAGTAAGTTTGTCTTTTATTTGTTTGTTTGCTTGCTTGCTTGATTTTAAATGGAGGCCGGGACAGAAAGCAAGATCCAGCTGAAAAGTTTCCTGAATTTAGATGTGTATCTCCTAGCTACACCAGTACAGCAGAAGACTGGGAATAGTTTCTGCACCTCGAAGAGAGGTCCCAGGATGTTTCAGCTGCATATGTAATATACATGGGAGAAAAGCAGCAGTGAGCAACCTGTAAAACATCTCTCCTGGAGGCTGATAAGGGGAGGCAAGTAAAAAAGTGGGAATAATTTGACCAGAAAGTTTATAAGTTTCCGTCCCCGACAAAATTCAAATCTAACTGGAGGTAATTCTGAGCAGTCTACTGTAGCTGACTCTGTTTTAGCAAGTACTTGGACCTTACAATCTTCAGAAATCCTTCCTTATCTCTGTGTATCAGTTGCCCTATGACGTGACAGTTCAAGCTGGCCCTGACCTTCTATTCATGTGACAGAAGAAGCAGCCCTTCATTTCAGAAATGAAGAGGCCAAAAGAGTTTCCAGAATCAAAGAATTTTTTTCACTCACACACACTTTCCCCAAACTTTTGCTAGTTCCAGTTAAGTCCACCATTTTGGGCTTCTGGTTCAGAGTTCAGTCTCTAATTTAATAATTACCATTCTATGTTTTACCTCAGAATGGAGTAATTAACAATATATCAATATGTTCTCTTTACATACTTAAAGGCATAGGATTTGTCGTGGTTGCAATAAATACACTTCACTGAGTACACAGCTCAGTATTTTAATTTGTTTTGTTGCCCTGTTGTGAAATTCTCCTTTGAGTGATTGTTTCAACAAAATAGCAATTACTGGAAAATTGCTTTTATCCCCAAACTCTTTCCTTTCAACATTAAAACATCTTTCCTTAATTTTCTTTTGTATAATACTTATCACAAAATCCAACTAACTTTTCTTTCCTCTGTTCTTTTGGCCTAGGTCCACATCAAGCCATGTGAAGGAAATAATGAAACAATTGATCAATTAGTTGGGTCGATAGCTCTGTTTTGACATTCTACATTAAGCAGTAACTAATTGCCCAATCCCAAATGCTTTTAAAAACATATCTAGAAAATCAATAACACAGTGACTGCATTTTAAACAGAAGACTGTACACAGCTTCATACAGAGAAATGGGCAGTGATACCTGAGGCTATGCCCCACATCTGTAGGATTTTCTGCTGTTTTCCTTTTTGCTTCTATGTGTCTTTATTTACATTCTTTTCCTGATAGCCTCTTGCATTTGCGTACAGGAAATCAATAGCTCACCCAAAGCATTAGTAAAAGGTGACCATAAACCAAGGGGTTTTTTGGCATCTAGCAAGGCATAAACATCTTTGTTCCTGAGTCATAGAGCTAGAGATGTAACCAGGCAAGACAGCGCTTGTTGACCTCAATTGTCTGTCTCTTCCTCTATGTTCAAACTTCCTATTTTCTCTCATTCTTCAAATTTTTCTGCCCCCTGAGCAGTAATTTTTCGTGCTTCACTTGATCTGTGTTATGTGAGGTCCAACACACTGCTCTAGCTACCTGTTCTTCTGAATATTTCCCTTCTAGTACATTCTTATCTTTAATTTTTTTGTTATACTCTTTTAAAAAAGTTATTTAATGTGTGGCTAGTCATTGAAGGTTAACTGTAAAAAATTCAAGATTTCCAAAAATACTTCAATGAGTAATTTTCACATTTGAAACAAAATATTTAGGGAGCTATTACAGTAAATGCTCTTTCATCCTCTAGTCCACTCAGGTTTTCTTATCACTAGTTTTATATCAAAATGCTGGGAATATCTTAGAGCAGAAATAGCCCAAACAGATATTCCCAGAAGTGATTTTGTAGGCACTAATGCTCTCCAATGAATTAAAATTCCTCCTTTGAAATCCTGGCCTCTTCAAGGTTTATGAGAATTTTGCCATTGATTTGAATTATGCCAGGATTTACTCCTTCTATCATCTCAAGCACAACATCTGGTGAGGGTTATTTTATAAGAGGTAGTTTAACAAGCAGCCTGAGAACTAATCTTCCTGCTGTCACCACTGGCACACTTGACTCCTCATAGAGGTCTGTGATACCATATTTTTGGTGAGTGATGGAGGCATGACACGCATAACCACAGATGGTATCATGCTATATTTTCCTCCTTTCCTGCAGAGGACGAACCACAAGTGGTTCCCATGGCTCTGTGTGTGTGTATGTGCATTTTCTTGTTTGCAACAGATACCTTCAATGAGTGAGCAATCCAAGGCAATTCCACGTAATATGTATCATCTTCATTTAATGAGCAGATCGAGGTGATTTAATATGATGTACTGTAATAGAAGGCAAATGATCCTTTTCAAAATCTTACACATTAGACAAAATACGTCAGAGATGGAAATCATCTATGTAACAGATTTGGACTTGATTGAAGTAATTTAGGAATATTATACATTGGATAAGTTATTGAGCTGTTTGATCCATGAATATGTATTCATAAAGTGATTTAATTCAATAACTGGATTGTCAGGGAATGTGACCAGAAAGAGTGAGAATTGAAACACTCCCTAGCAGACACTTCAGACACAGCACAAGAGCTCTTCAATTTGATGTTTTTATTACAATTCCCTACTGTGCTCAACAAGTTCAGTTACAAGTCCAAGTATATAAAGGAGAAGAAATTTCTGTTAGGTTTAAATTAAGTCCATAAAGAGAACAGGGAGGCTAACAGTACAATAAAATGATCCCAGACTTGAAATAACACTTGAAAAATTAGCACCTAAGCAAAAATTCAGCAAAGTAATACCTTTTGTAATTTTAAAAATCTTTTTTAGAATTTTTCCCACTGCTTAAAATTGAATATCTATTTTAAGATGGCTTTTTGGACAACTATATTACCCTTAGTCACAACTTACTGAAGGGAGGAATAAATGCCACGTCACACTTGAGGGTAAAACATGATTGGGTTTTAAGGACTGGGTAACGTGGCTCTTAAGACATAATTTAAGTGGAAGTAATTCTAATAATCTGCTCTAAAGAGAATAAGACTGAGGTCTGAGATAAAGAACAAAGTCCAGAGATGCTATCACAAATACTGCTTTTCCAGGAAAATCAACCGTCATGAGAAATGATGAATCAAATGAGGAAATTATGAGTATTGTGCTGGTTAGATAGGCTATTTTGCTGAATTTGAGCTAAGCAATTTGAGAATTTGAGATAATGGAAATGGAATGCTGGAAACAGAAAAATATAAATATGTCACTAGTGTTTTTCAAACAGACCATGGCAGATGAACCTCCAAAAAAAACTCTACTCATTCCCACGAGTGTATTTAATCACCAGGCAATCAAAATATCTTGGAATCCACAAATGTTCTCAGATGTAATTTTCAGGGACAATTTTCAAACCGTATTTTACTCGACCTAGAGATATTTTGCATCTCTGTTTAGTCAGTTGCAACCCTAAGTATAGGTGAATAAACTTGAATAAACCTTTGATTTTAGCTGAACATTACAGTATCTCTGATGTGTCTTTCACAATATAGTGAGTGTTCGCAATGTGAAAAAGAATCCTAAGGAGAACCATATAGCAATATGTAGGGGTCTTCACCTGTAGTGTTGGAGGAAATCTTATCATTGCCTGCAGCTGTCAGGCCAAGTGACCTCTGCTGATACTTGAGTGCTCTCTAAATGCGATGGGATGCTGAATGTTGAAACCACACAGGGACTAGTTCTCACAATTCTTTTTTCTCCTAGACAACACAGTGCACCCTTCTATGTGTGTTACCCATGTTATTTATCAGTTCTTTTGTAAAGAAGTGAAGTGCCTTGAGCTAGAAACATGGATGTGAGTTTGGAATGGAAGGTGCTATATTCACTTTGATCAAATTTTTTCCTACTGTGTCTGCCATTCTTTCATTAAATTACTATCAGACTTCTAAGTCCTATGCTGCCTCTTCAAGGCCTTTCACTGTTTTAAAGAAAGCCCGACCCACATAGTTTGGAGACTACATTGCCAACGTTTAATTACAGAATTCTGCTTTTGCAGAATAAGATGGTACAGAACATTGAACCTGGATCCCAGATAAAGAAGGATGCGCTTTTCCTTACCCTTACTCTCAGTCTGACAGAGAGATGGCTATCTATTGGCTTGAAAGATGAAACATGAATTGTGAGATTAATACCAGAATAAATAGTTCAAGGGTATTCTTCCACTCATAGTCTTGCCCATCTTCTATAATTAACTAATGAAAATATTTTCTTTTTTTTTTCACTCCTAAGGCAAAATGGTAGAGGGAGAGCCTTTATGCAAGCCAGATACCCTATTAAAATTCTTAGGTAATGGATTAAATAATAACATTTCACCTTTATTTTCAGGGATTTTGGCATAATAACAGTATTTCTAATCAAGCATTTTTCTTCGTAATTCATAAATTCCTTAAGTGCCTTAAATGTTTCTCTTTGCAATAGTCACCATTCCTATCATCCATTTCCCTCAGCTTAAGAATGTTCCTCTCAAACAAAGCTTATCTGCAAAGGATTTCTTTGCCATGAGAAGTGCATTAAAAATTACATCAGTGGGAGCAATACAAATATATAGTGATATATTTCAGCTTGAAACCATCTGTAGTGGGAGATGTTTTACAGTAAATTGCTTTTTCTCTAGGGTTCCTCTGTGCATTTCAAGTCCATATCTTTCTGCAAGGCAAATATACAAAATATATTCTACAGAAATGCAATTCTTTCTGAACAATGCCAGTCTATCCAGAGTAGAGCTAGTATACTGGAGCCTCAAAATCTCTACATAATACCATTGACACCAGTACCAAATCCTTTAAAAGTAATCAGACTTATGTTTCTTCTAAAATGCACTTTTTTTGCTGTCTTCCTCTCATGAAGGCCATGAAAAGAGATTCTATATTTTACAGTCTTCAAGGCCTTGAAAATAAAATGGTAATTTAAGATTTTTATGGTGTAAACAGGTGATTCCAACAAACTTGGAACACATCTGATCAATAAAGACAACCTGATAACTTCCTGTGAAACCAAACATTCCTCAAAATTCTACCCTACGCAAACACAATGCATCAATGCAGCATCTCTTTAATGAATGAGTCACAATTCACAATAAATCTGAGATCTGCCATTAAAGGACCTTGGAAAGAATTTTCTTCCTTTTTGCGTAGTCTGAAAGGCATCGATCCATGAAGATGTGGGAAGAATGAAGATGCTGCAGATAAAGCCCATGACGGCTCAGGGTTTGGAGTAATTATAAATAACAGGAAAGATATTACTGAAACATACATCTGGGAAACAAGTCCACTACATAAAGACAAATGAAGAATTTATTGTGCATTTGTATTAATGACTGAAACCTGTATATTGGGAAGCTTAGAATATGTTTTAGATAACCTCACAGCAGCCTCTTTTTATCAAGATTTGGTATCTTTTTAAAAAGGTTTATTCCACCTCTACCCATTAGTGATTGGGCAAAATGAATGAGTAACTGAATGGAATTTTAGGATAATTAGAGAAGGTCTGATTGGGGAAGCAAGTCCCTTCTAACTCTAAAAATCGATTATAGTACATAAATTAAATACTCTGCATAAAAATCTTGATTGTTTCAAAACAGTATATTTACTTAAGAAAGTCTGACACAGGAGTCACACAGTAAATATAATTGCATCTTCTTGGAGTGTCCAGCTGTGAGGCAAAAAAAAATTACTGCAAGTAGATTGAAACATTCTCCTACAAAAGCAAACAAGACCACCAAACTCAGGCCCATAGTGAGAGAGAGGTTGAATGAAGACAGTTTTACCAAAAAAGCTCAATAAACATACTTGAAAAAAAAACGTTGACTACAGAGATTATTTTATTCTGCAGAAGCAAAACAACCAAAGATTAGTCCTTATTCTGCAAGCTTGAATCTCTCAATTTGATTTCAAATGCCATTTCAACTTCTAGTTCATGTTCAAGTTTAACATGAAGAAACATAATATTTCAACATTTTTCAAGATTCTGCTGTCCCCGAGTTATCTTCAATTGAAAGACTGTAACCAAATACTATAGAAAAAGCCACTGCTTTCCTGCAGTCAGATCAAATTGTGTTTTGTGGCAACAGAAAATAAACAAGTTGCCATTTATTTACTGCAAAGCCTATTTTAAATTCTTTGGACAACTAAGTTATCACTCTTTTTAAAATTCAAAGTAACTCTTTGAATCATCTGGTTTGCCTTAGTGGCAAAGCAAAAGCTTTTGAAGTAGCTGAAGAGATGTCATCCATTGCTTGCTAAGCATTTTCAGACCTTTGATCACCAAGAGGCAATGTATGCAAGATGAGTGTCACCTACATGTCCCAAGTGCACTTTCCCAAAACTTTCCCTTTGTCTACTGCAGGGCTAGAGGCAGCAGAGTCCATTCCTTCAGGCAGTGCAGGCAGCATCATTGCTTTGCACAGAGTGTACCATGTGTCTTCTTGACAAATCAGTACATTCCTACATGCACACCTTAAGGACCTGTTTCTGAGGGTTCCCAAAAAATGACTAAGATAATCATGAGGAAAACAAAGCATTATGTAGAAGTACAAAATACTTTTATCAACGTATTTTTCTAAGAGAGTGGTCTATCCTTTGAAAAAAATTATAAACAAATGATTAAACACCTGAACAGAGCAGCCAAGCTGTTGTAAAGAGGTTTGGGGAAAGAAAAGGAGTTTGTTTTTATCTTCTTCCATTACACTAACAAGAAAGTTCTTGGTTATCAGGTGAAGATTCTTAATTTTGTCCTTTCACCAAAGCACAATCTTGCAGCAAGGCTGTAGAAAAAGCAGACATTGTTGCTTGTAGTTAACCCGAAGTCAGGGAAATCATCATTGCAGCTTGGAGGACGGCAAATGAGTCGCAGTAATTTGCACTGGAATACAGTTTTATAGTTCCCATCAACCATTGGAGTGAATTAAGACCTTTGATCTTGGTTCCTCTTCTAATCGAGATAGTTGACTAGGAAACCAGTCCTGTTGTGCTCCCTGAAAATCAGAGAGACCATGGCTTGAAAAATATGCTCTTGACAACTCAGACAAAGATGTAATGGGCACACTACTCTATTGGACTCCACTGAATGTAGAGATAGCTTCTGGCAATAACGACTCCTGATTTGGGCTCTTATTTTTGTGCCTAACACTAGCTATAAGTAATCTTGACCTTACATTCTGAATCATGCATAATCTGTACCTAGTTTTTTTTAGAGACTCATATGTATCTCCTGAGATAGACTCAATTAACTCCTGTCTTGGTTTCTAGAGCCAAAAAATGTTGTTCTATACTTCTGTAAGTTCAGAAAATACCAGAGAAAAGAGAGTTACAGGTGGATATGCTAAATTATTACAGGTACTAAATTACTGTTTAGTTTTTAATTAATTATTGCATTTCTTATTTTGCAAAGTCTGTTTCTGTTTGAATCACACTGTTGCTTCTTTTCTTACACCAAGCTCACTTAAATTAGAAATAGTTTGTTGCCATAGCAATGTTTTTTCCTTTGTAGTTCTGTTATTTCAGGTTCATTGCAAACTACATTGCATAGCAGAAATTCAGATATGGAAAAATATTTCAAATCATCTCCTCCATCCTTCAGTCTCCATACAGCTGGTGTTTAAACTATGTACCAGAGTTCATCGTTCATTCAGGATTCATCTAGTGTCATCAGAAGTGATTTGGATTGCAATGAATTTAATAAAGAGTTAAATAATGCATTTTAATATTTTTATCACTACCCAAGCTGATTTTTAATTTCCAGTTTACCCCTTCAGTGCAGATAAACAGTCTGCCCTAAAGAACTCCTACCCCACTTCAGCGTATTTATAGAAAACCAGTATGCTAAAAATGAACATATAACTCTCCATGAGCTTACAGGATTTCTGTGACTGCCCTCAGATATTGTTCTTTGTTGATACCTCTGGTCTCCTTATTTGATTCATGCCTCTGAGTGAAGATCTGGGCAAAACTTGTACATCTGGTTTAAATAAGTAGTTTTTTTCATGTTTGGAGGCAGGCAACTAGCATATAAATAATAGGACAGGCTTAAATCTCTATCATAGAGAACAAAAACGTGGAAATCAAATGAACTAATATTTAAACAATAACAGGTGAGAGTAGCAATAACCGTAGTTACACTGCTTGCAATATTGTCTATTTTACAATTAATAGTAGGAGTTGTTTCTAATTGACTGCATTTTCTCCACGTTTGTATTCCTACCCAAAGACACTTTGGGTGTTATGTAAATAACACAATTTTATTTACAGTGCAATAAGAAGCTTGAAACATAACATCATTGTCATCGCAGGAGCTGAAATCCACTAAGAGTTTTCTCCTCGGGGGAACAGGGCCTCAGACCACAGAAAGGCTGATTTGTTTTTCAGTCCTCAGAAGCTCAACTACCCCCTTCTTGTTTCCACTTTCTGTTCAATAAGTACCTTTTGAAACACAATGTCAAACACACCAGCGAGGCTATTTCTACCAGAACAGGATGTCTGCATCTGAATCATAAATCACAAACAAAAACACAGTCTGGGGGCCTCACAGCATTTACCTCAGTTACTATTTTTCTCCCTTGGCCTCAGAAAGTGAGAAATCTCTAATAACAACCTTACAAATAACTTGGGCTTTAAGAATGTCAGGGAGCTTGGCTGGCATAACACCAAGAAGACATTAGCTTTGTGAGTAGTGTGCTACTCAGCTCATCAAGGGCACTTAAATCTCCCTGTTCTTTCTGTCACACCATGTTTTGAGCTACTTTGTTTAAAATAGCAGTTTACTGTAGCTCTAAAATACCGTAATTCACTTACATCAGAAACACTCTTTTCCCTGTCACCATTGTCTCCATATTTAACACAAAATCTGTAGGTAGGAAAGGAATTACAGATGCCTGACACAGTGGGCTCAGGGCTGCTGAAGCTGAGGAGAAGGACACGGTTCCAGGATTTAACTCCCCAAAGCAAGTCCAAAGAGAAGTCACTGGATAATTTGCGAGAATTCACCCTGGTGTAGTCAAAATACAGTCTTCTGCTTGTTTAGTGCTCCCATATTAAAATATTGTCTCTTCTTAAAAAGAAGAAATCTTTGAATAAAATCTGCAAAATAAGTGCAGTGGTTGTGCTATGGAAGAACATCATTACCATCGCAGCCAAGCAACAGCCCCCAGCTCTGTATCAACACTGAAATCGGAGGATTCCATGCTGGCACAAACATCAAGTACTGGAACTTCAGCTGAGGCTTTGCAGGCAACGATTGCAAAGACCTCATTTTTCCTTGAATTTGGCTTTGAAGAGGAACAGAGACACATACTTTAGTGTGGGTGCTTTGCAGGACCTTCATATCTTCCATTCATGTTTAACTGGTTACCTTGGAGGGTTCATCTCAACCTGCTATTTTCTCCATGTCACCATCATGTCCACCGCGAAAACACACCCATTTCTCCTAAAACTTAAGTCTATAACTCCTGTTTTATGTGAAGAAGATATTGAAAGATGATGACTTATGAGTGTGAATAAAACAGCCAGTTTTGGAAATCCTTCAAACTCAAGCACATGCTTGAACTGCACCTGCCTTCCTCGTATGCAGGCTGCCTGACTGCAAGTTACAGGTCCTGGCAGAAGCTCACTTCTCAAGGGAAACAAAGGCATTACAACACAAATATTCCCTCTAGCCACCCATAAATATTTAAATCTTGCTTGAAGAGTGATTTTCAGAAAAAGATTAATTGTGCAGATTATTACCATCCTCGCAGTGAAAACATTGAATCACAAAAATCAATGGCGTATGTGTAATATACTCCCACTCTGTGTTGAGATAAATTTCTTTTGCAACACAAACTTATTTTCCCCTCATGTTGGCTCATGGTGAAAGATGTTGATGTCTCAAGTTCTACCCTCAGAAATATATATGCAATACTTACAGAAATCATACACAAGCATATAAGAATACAATTTGACTTACAGGTCAAAAATTGTGATATTTAAAGCTCTTCTGAACTGTGGCAGGAGGAGGGACGAAATTGCTTTTTGTTTATCAGAACAAGGAATAAAGAAGAATGACTTTACAGGTAGTTGAACAGTGCAAAAACACCTGGTGTTCAAGTATGGTGTATGTATAGGAAGACATGCAGGAGCAGGTACAAATTTGCACTCTACCTAGGAAATAAAAGTGGAAAAGTTGATAAAAGTTCACATAGTGAACCAGTCTCCTAAACAAATATTTTGGCAGGAGAAAAATTACGTTTTTTCTAATGCAAAAAGACTTCTGTGGATCTTCTTTCTTAATTTTCCTGAAGTCCCAGAGAATGAGGGCAGATTGCTGCCCTTATGTTCTTTGGGACAGAACTTATGAAAAAGCAGCAAAAACCACCACTGAAAGAATTTTCAAATGCCACTAAGACACATGTGTGTCTTAATTCTACCGAGTAGTATGGGTATCCTTGACAAATCCTGCCAAGCCACATGCTTGCAAGGCAATTCAAGGTGCTCTCACAGCACCCTGCAGCATGCAGCAATGCCTGGGAGCATCTCATCCCCCACTGTGCATGGAAAAAGACTTTCTCCTGTGTTGCTCCCAGAACCATCCAAATAACAGCACCTTATTATACCTTGGAGGAGCCTCAAAATCTGTGCTCATCTGAGGTTAACCTTTGCTTGGTGGCTAATTGTCGCTCCCTGGGAATGAGATATGTACTCCAAATGCTTTTGTGGCCTCAGCTAGAGAAAAAAGGCCTGTTACTTCTTTTCTCACTTTGTTTCTCCAATTCTCTGACATATTGATTGTTATCATTTGGCTGTCCTGCAGCACTGTCCATGGATACCGTCCAGCTAGAGATTGTACTACTGCAAAACAAATTGATTTTCATCCTTCCACACACATCTATTCGAGGCCTGATTTAAGTTATAACACAATATATAGCAGATGGATGTAATGAGCAGATGAGAAGAGCAGAATATCCTGGCAAGCCAACACAGACAAGCACAATAAACAGTGGTTACCACATACCAATCGTTTGTTTAGTCCTGTCATGTGTTTGATAGGGGTCACAATGGAGAGGAGTTTTAAGGAGGAGCCTGGCTGAAGGTAGCATGGAATGGGGTGGTCTTTGCAAGGAGCATGCTCCATGCGTGAAGTGTCTGGGGTAAAGCCTGGGTCAGTGTGGTGTCTGCTGATGGTTATACTAGTGCTCTACTACTTGGTTGCTTAGTGTGAATAGCAGTCTAGTGTGACTTTATATATTTTCTTAACATCTAGAAAATTTCATATGTGTGAGTCTTTATTAAAGAGTGTTTATCTTTGGTTTCCTCTGCAGAAAACACATAGCTAAATAAATGCACACAGATGTACATCTCCTTCAAACAATATGTGCAGAGTTAAAGCACAGAAGTCAATACGTGTCTCAGTGAAGTGCATGTAGGCTTGTTCCCTTGAAAACACATACTTAAGTAGCCACAAGCAGCTGTTGAAAAACAAGGATCTCCAAAAAGTCAAATTATCTTCAAACATGTTGCACCTTTATTCAACTAGTTAACCTTTCCAAGGCTCTTCAGTCTCACTATAAACTCACCCATGCTGTTCTATTGCACACGACATACTCCATTCACTGCTAGTGGGAGATGACTGAGATTTTTAGTGCCTGCTTGTAGATTGTGCAAAAAAATTGCCTGAGGTCTAATGATTTAATATTAAGCATTAGTTTCAAGATGAATGCTGGAAACTGGAGAAATCCCTCTTCGGCATTTATGTGGTTTAAAGACTAAGTGAACTGCATATTTCTGCTTAGTAAATCTGTGGTCAACTTGATCACTTTAATATGGCAGCTAAGGTGGTTGGAGAAGGAAGCGGTATATTGAAAAACCATCAGCCTAAATATGTATCAAACCACAGAAAGCCCTCACAGACCACTTCCAAAGTCCCCACAGAGCAATTTCATTTTTTTTCCTGACCATGGAGGTCTTTTTTTGGGTTGTTGTTTCTTTTACTTTTTTGTAACAAGTCTAGCTTAAATGATAAATAATAAGTGATAATAATAGCCAGCTGGATCCCATAGAAAAGAGAGTGACTGACAGAGCAGCTGCCATCCTGTTTTCTCTCACTGCCCTTGTCAGAGCTTCAAAGTGCCTCGTTAATGTGGTCTATTAACAGCACTGTTATGATTACAAATGTTAAGCCCCAAATCTTCACAAGGTGCTCTACTGAGCAGAGATTTGAATGTGCTTTTTCAGTGGAGTCATCAGCCAGTTTTCATCAGAGCCATAGAGAGTGTTCCCCTGTCAGAAGTTCATGATGTGACCTGTGGGACATGCTTTCCTGCTTCTAACATGAACTTCCCAAAGTGCTGCTGGTCTCAGCTGAAAGTATTTTCAGACCTTTCTGCACAGCACCCCGGCATGAGGCATTGCCAGAAACCTCTGTGTAATTTAAAAATTCTGGTCCAAATTTTGCAGAAAAGTTCTTCTGGAAGCTGGGGAAAAACCAGTATAGGTTGATATTGCTTTCATTGACATTGCATTTGGGAATTGCTTCCCCAATAAATTGCTATCAACTGTGCAGGATTTGGGTACACAGTTTCCACTAGCTTTCCTGGAAATTCCATGCTGAAAATCCATGCACTGCTGAAAATACAAGGATTCTTAATGATTTTGTTTAGGCTCCTCCTGCATGACTGACATAAACAGAATCTTTACCATTAGCTGGGATGAGGTTCTAAAGTAGAAACTTCCATTTTCTAAGTACAAATTAATGTTATTTTCCTCATACCGTGTTCTTATAGATGTTGTTTATTTGGGTTTTTTCCCCAAGCTTTCTGACTTCTCCAAGAAAATCATCATTACACTTGTGATCACTGCAGCCTTTCAAGATGCAGGATTCTATGGAAGGAAAGAGACCTAGGAGAAGAGGACAGAAGATTTATGCAATCCCTAAAGCTGTCTCTGCTGGCACTGAGAGTTGATGCAAGAGGCAAGTAAGCAGTTGCAGAGTTTGTAAAATTTCCTTATGGATGCACAAGGAGTGGCAGCGTGGCTTCATTTCTGAATTCACTCTGTAAATGTAACTCACAAGTGGGACTGAAGATCAGAAAAGGCTGCAGTGTGGACGATTAGGATTTCCCCTGAGACTTCCACTAAGAGGAGTGCCAAGAGCCTTCCTTACATAATAATAACTTACTTATATTTACCTCCCCAGAGTGTTGTGAGGCTTAATTAGTTAATGTTTGTAAAGTGCTTTGCAGATGCAAAGAGTAATATGCACACTAAGTATTATTAACTGGCAGAAGACCTACATGTGAGAAGTCCCTACAGCCTATTAGAACTAAATTATTCAGCAAGTTTCCCAAAATTATGAAGAAAGGGACAGAGAGCTCTCCCTCAAAAACACTAGAAGCCCACTTCCACAGCCTCTCTATGTTTCACAACCCAGCACCATGGAATAAATATTGCCTTTGTTTCTTTGTCACTACACCCCAAGGCGAGTCAGGAGGACAAGGTCTATGAGAGACCTGGAGCAAAGTGACCTGAACAGAGGGCCTCTGCCCCACTGGGTTGAAGAAAAGATTTTCATTTGTAACATGGTTACAGTTTGGATTGTAGCCACACACCTTTCCTGGCCATCTTCTCCTGAGTGAGATGCATGGGACATCTGCTTCCAAGACAGCCTGAAGCCTCATTGTCCTAGGAAGCCCAGAGTTTGCTACCCCCACATTTGCCAGACAACTGGACTGGAATTGCCCAAATGGAGTAATGATCTGCAGTATGAATTACAAAATGATTGCTGTGCCTTAATACTAATACACAGGAGGAATACTATGCACGTGACTGATAAGCTGAAAATCTTCACCCAACAAAGAAAGCCAAATAAAGCAGCAAAAATGTCTCAGATACAGTTCTTCAGACACAATAGAGATAAGGTCATGTGATATATCACTGCTTAGCTGTTTAATTTACAGCACAATGAGAATTGCTTCTGCAATTCTTGGCTACAATTAAATTTTTTTTCCTGCATTTTCCTCCTTTTCTTTCCTCCGCATGCATACCAACTTTCCTGTTGAATTTTCAAGCTATGTACAGTACTGTCTCGCACCTTTACACTAAAACACAAGTATATTTTCTGGCATCAGAAAAGCACAGTGATATAAAGATAGTTCAGAGCTGTTTTCCAATCTTGGAGTCATCAAGAACAAAGTGTGTGTCATTCAGTACTCGTGTTCCTGTTCATCTCACTCCTGAAGTTATACTCAGAGGTACCCAAACTTTCCTGGCTCTCACTTGTGGCACAGACACTCGAGTTGACTTAGGACTCTCTCCTTCCTCTGACCCCCTGATGGCTATAGACAGCCATTTGGTTCTCAGTCACCATGAGGGTGCCCTCAGGGCTGCAGCTAAGAGAGAGGTTCCTCTCCAGTGCCTGGGGAAGACAACATACTATTTCAGTTTGTCTCAGCCAAGGGAGAAACAGATATGCATATGCTGACAGTTATTATCCTATCTGTCTCTAGGCATGAAAAACACCAACACAAAGCTCACCTGCCGAGGCACCTCCTCCAACACTGCAGGTAGAGAAGAGCATGCAGCCTGACTGTCAACAAAATACACTGCTGAGTATCAGGCATCTAACTCAGCCAAGTGCCCACAAACTATAAATAAAATAGAGGCAAGCCTTAGGAGGTTTTCCCACAACTATGCTTACTAATTCAATATTTCTAATATCACATACATAGAAAAAGTACTTATCTTGTACTCCTGCAGACTTAATATCAAAAATCTGCTTGGATTGTTTCAATAGGTGACTGATGACTGAAGGAACTATAATCAATAATCATACACTGGAACCAAAATCTGAAGGAATTTCAGCCACTAGTGTATTACAAAGTAGATATGCAATGATTCAAGATTTTATTTGCCACAGCTGACAAAAAAAGTGAGCTACAGGTTCCAAGAACAGTATTTTTCTCCTGCCAACAAAGACTAGGAGAGAAATGTCTTGATCTTACCACAGGATCTGCATTAGCAATACAGTCAGAAGTACTTACTAGAGACATGGAAAACAGCATGTGTGAGGTATTTAGTAGGTGGATTTTCTTCTTCACACAGCTGTACACACTTCTTTCAAAAACCTATTTGTTTGAAAGCCACAAGCTGAAAAGCTGCCACGTTTCCCTTCAAGCACAAAGTTGTTTCTTTGTGGTTTTCTCCATTCCATCTCACCACAGATCAACTGATGAAGGCTGATCTTGTAACCAAAATAAATACAACCAACATAAACACATTTTCCATGATACGCTAAGATCATCTGTTATTACCAGGCCTTGTGGTAACAAACCCTTTTATAATGCATTTATTCAAGGTTTGTCTCTCCCAAACTGTGGGGAATACTTAATTTGTTTTCTAAGCCGTACTTTGCGTAACTAAATAATTAATCGCATTGATATTCTATCAATACATCTTTCTTTAATGGTTAAATATATGTTAATAATTCAAATATCTATGGGTGACCTCTTTGCACTCCTGTGATTTTCAAAAACCCCAGTGCTCTTTGAAGGCACTCTATCATTATCGTGTGTGGCGCAAGTTAAAAGCCTTTTGTTCTTTCTTGTCTTTTTTTTTCCCTCTTTCTCTAGTAGGTACCTTGCCAGGAGGGGTCCAAAGGACCTAGGGTTGATTTTAGGTGGAACAGGAAAGTTCAAGTGATTCAAATTGCTGATTCAGGTACAATACTTGAACACAGAGTAAATATACTGAGTGGGCAGAAGAGTGTCATACAGCACAGTCCTTTTTGTACTCCTCAGACAAAGCTTTTAAATTGTGATTAAATTCATCAGCGGAGCCTGAAAACCTCTGGATGTTTCCCTAATTCACAGGTTATGAAATTATAAGTTATTAGAGTCTAGCAGTCTAATGCTGTCAAATCCCAAAAGAACCAACTGTTCTAAAATACAACCTCTCTTAAAAATCTTTAGCATGTGCTACCTACAGCGACAGCAGTGATGTTTCCAGGCAAACTGGAAATCTCTGTAAAGGAGCTCAAAAACAGCAAATGCAGAAGTCTTGTCTTATGTTCCTGAAAGGCATTTATGGGCAAACCTTTCCCTATATTACATATAGAGGGAAAACGTGCCTTAGTATCAAGTTTTCTACATTTGAAGGTGAAGAATAGAGCTAACTTCCCAAAAGTTACATTGGAATCTTATAGCAGAGACCATAAACTGCAACAGATAGTCTCTCATTCCTTTCTACTGCTTTAACATGAAAACGCAATTCCTTCTTAAAGCTAAGCTGATATACAATAAGAAATTTTTTATCACCCAGTGAATCTTCACATGTATTTTTGGAGCGTTTTTCTCCCAAAGGGTATGTCAAAAATCTTATTGATGTAGTATATTGGTTTTGGCCCAGATCAGCTGTGAGGGAGCAGAGCCTGGAGCTGTCTGGGTGTGGCTATTATGCTAATGATATTCCACAGCATTTGACATTATTGCTATCATGTAAAGGGAAAGGGACTCTCTCTCACATCTGAGAACAAAGGGTGCTCCTTTTCCAGCAGAGCAAGACTGGCAGGAGTGGGGAGGTGACATTGATCCTGGCCAGAGGGATTGGTTTGGGTGATGTGGCTGCTGTTGGGTTGAGCTCTCCACGTTTTTTTATTATTAATATTGGTTTTGCTACCGCTTGTTTTCTTATGTCATTGTAGTTCCTTGTAAAATGTTCTTGTCTCAGCCTGTGCATTTTGCTTTTGTGTCTCCAATTTTCCTCTCTGGCCATCTGCAGGTGGAAGTGGAGAAAGGGGAAGCCAGTGAGTAGTACGTGGTTTTGGAGTCTAAGCATCGCAGGAGAATGCAGCAAATTAAACTAAGCCATGACACTCAGGGCTTCTGATTCACACAGTTTGGAAAATAAAGCATGTTTCTTACGTAAAATAAGTTTGGAGATTAATTATGGGAATTACAGAAGTGTTTTCTTCTCCAGTAAAATTGTGAAGTGTTCCCACTTTTTCTCTCTTGTAAACATGTGTGTAAAACAAAAGCAGAGACTGGCTTAGGATGGACGCAGCACATGGAGTGGATGCTGGAACAGACTTAGTTCTCTTGTGTGTGAGGAATTAGAGTAAATAAATAAATAAATGCTTACAGAGGTGTGTGGGAAGTATGTTTTTAAATAACACCACTCATGATCTCAAAATCAGTCCTATCAGATATACCGTGAGAACACAGGTTTTTTTTCCTCTGGAATCACCTCTTCTTAAAAGTATGGGGAGTGGAATAATCTGCAAAATTACATAAGAACCTTTTGTTAATTTCTTTTTTCTTCAGCTCTGTCTGGAGAAAGAAAAATGCAACTGTTTGTAAAGAGCTTATACCAATTTACCCCATCCACGCTACTATGTAGACTCTATATATTGGCACACACTGCCCTACCTTCAATTGCATGATAACAGTGAGAAATACAGATAGTCCTTTCAAGTCCAAATTAAAATATTCATATTTAGGAAAGTTATAAAACTGATATTTTTACTGTTGTATTACAGTAACATGATCTTATAACCAAGCATTTTCCCCCAGAATGGCTGGCCTTAAGCCATGCTTGACCACCAAGGGTCCTGTTGCAGGTTACAGCAAAAAAACCCAAAACTTCAGAGGTATTCCATCTGAAGGGGCTCTGGCAAGTAGCACAATGGTTACCTGTCAGAACTTCCCCTGTGCAAACCAAGAAAAGGCTTTGAAATAACAGCTCAGTGTCAGGATGAGAATATTTGCTTGACAGAGAGCCAGAATCATCACAACATCAATTCAGAACAAACAAATGCACGCACACACGCACAAAGCCCATGTGCTTTCCTGACATTTCCTCAAAGTGGAACACACCTGCAAGCGTGCTAAATCATGACCCTGTGCTCAGTTAGCCCATCACCTCTTTGCAACAGAAATCATCCCAAGAATTACAGAACTTAGTTCTTCTAAAACAACTGCAGTCTGTGTCAGAGAGAGAGGGAGACCTTTTCTGAGAGCTTAGTGTGGGCAAACATCTCAACAGCATACACTGTGCTGTGTGGTCAGATGACTTGTGGAAATCCTCCTGGTTTTCAGTCCCAAGGGAAAGTCATATATCTCTGAATCCACACAGTCTGGAAGAATGTATTCCAAAACAAAGAATAATTCAAAGTTCAGTTTTGAATGTTTATTGTTTTATCTGTGCCTGTTTCTAATAGTTATGCCTATCTCCATAGCAAAACAAAACCATTCTTCTTTTTTAAGGTAATTTTTTACATTGTGGGAAATGCTATGCAAGGAAGCCATATAAACAGCAGCCTTGGAGGTCAATGCAAAAACAAAACCAGACCCCTTGGCCCAATGGCAATATCCCAAAGTGTTGTTGAGGTTAGACAAGATTTATGTCTATGAGAACAGCAGGGGCCTTTCTTCAGGAGTAAGGGATAGTGCTCACAACCCTTCAATGAACTTTCACATAGCACTGACCAAGAATAATATCTCTTCAAACTGCAATTTTAAGTTGTTTACGGCTTTGTAAAGCCCCTCAGAATAGCTGGCCACAGATTTAGAGTTATATCCCCATGGACAGAACAAACTCTATCCTTTTTGTTGCATGTTACAGTCAACCCACTCCTTAAATACAATTTAATACAGGCATCAAATGCAAGTAATTTACCATAATCTTCAGATATACAAATACATACCCAGATGACTATAACCAACAGCTGTCAACTTGAAACTAATTTAAAACCTTACCTCACAAAGTCTCTAGGAGCTATATTTCTTAGCCAGTCGAGATCACAGTCTTTTATACAGCTACTACATCATAAAAATAAGCATATTTTTCTCCTTTGTGTTTACTCTTTTTCATTGTTAATAATCTACATATTTAGGAACATTTTTTTATTTCCTGATCACTACTTCTATGGGGACACTGCTGTCGCTCTGACTTGCTGATGAGCCATCTGAGGCACTGAAATGCGAATTAGCCAGCTGGAAACTGCACAAGGTAGTGAAAGAGCCAAAATTTTAACTAAGTGTTTCCAGACCCCAAGGCCATACTTCCTTAGACACTCCAAGCTCTTTGTGCAGGAATTTTCTTGGAGGACCCTGGCTGGATGAATCAACAAAGTTAAAACAGTAACAATCTGATCCTTAATTTAATGTGAGGGTGTATTTGTGTTTGCTTGTTTGTGTGTTTGTTTGTTGTGGCCTGTTGTGGGTTTTTCAATTTCTGTGTGATCTCTGACTTGCCCAGTGCTATCACACCATGACAACCACAGAAAAAACTTTTCTTGCCAGTCCTAAGTCAGAGCTTGTGGTAGCAATCTTTCCCCAGAGGTGGAGGTGGCTTTCTGCCTTGGCTCAGAATGTTTTGGGTCCTAACAGTGTCCCTTCCCCTCCTATTGTGCCTGCAGTGACAGAGGCTGTCCAGACCATCTCTGGTGCCTGTTCCCTGACCTGGCTGTCCCTGCACTGCCTGGCTGATTATGGTGCCTCTCCTGCATGGTGAGCCTCTCTTTACTATTTGTAGAACACAAATATCTCCTCATGGCTTGGCAACCTTGTGTGGATGAATGGGAATTTTGAAAATAAGGAGACACTGGGCTGAGAAGCTCCATTCCATGAAGTGCTGAGGAAACTCCTGCTGCTTGTCAAACAGCCTACAGTGTTGGGTTCTGCTATAGAAAACATCAATTAGCTCCGCTTTATCCTCTGACAACATAATAAATATTTGATAGTCATGAGCTGCCTAATGCCAGGCAAGTTTCTAGGGAGGAGACATGGTCAAATCAGCTGTGTGCACACCTAACATCTTTGCAGTGGCATGGAGTCAGGACCAATCACTTGGGCCTGTTTGAGAAATGAATTTGGCAGCTTTGGATTAGCTCATGGCCAACCCGCAGCTGAACTGAAAAAAATCAGTGCTGGGGTTGGCACCAATCTGAAATTTCTGTGTGATATATTCATCCCACATGCAAAAGGTCAGCCTTCTCCATTAGCTTCCAGAACCTCAGCAAATTCTGGATGTATTTCCATTTTCAATTTTCTCTGCACACAACTGAAGCAAGAACTGTGGTGATGATGGAAAAAAAAAATGTCATGCAGAAAAATTTCCTCTCTCAGTAAGTAACAAAGAGTTAAAGTCAATAGGAAGGAATTTTTAATGAACTCTGACAATGGCTAATACTTTCCACTGGAGCAGTTTCCTAGAGATAATGTGATCACACAGACATTTTGTATTTTGTAGTATAGTGCTGGTATTTTCTGAGATTACTGATGTTCTGATTTTTGTGATAGTAGAAGAAATGTTTAAGAAAAAAGTTATGTTGAATCAGCATATGGAAGTAAACCTTGTGTTTAAAATTGTTGTTTCAGCATTTCAATATGATAAAACGTAAGAATGCCATTACTTCAAAGCATGTCTTTTTGGTGCAATTTCCACATAGGCTTTTCAAAAACCATATATTCTGAAACTTCCTGCTCCATAAAAAAGGAGAGAAAATGGCTAAACAAATGCATTTGAACATGTTTTTATTAAAATAACTGATGAAATAGTACAGGCTTTGTCGCAAGAAAATCCCTCCTCCAAAGAACTACAAAGCATTATATTTCATAACAAATAACACTCATCAGGGATTTTAGTTCTTGCCCTGCCCATGTTCTAGGAAATTTTTTCTTCACAATGCATAGAAAAAGTAATTTCTTCCATGAAGACTCACTTTCCTGGTCAACATTCAAGTTATCGGAGTGACTTATCAAATAAAAATCTGCTTATTTTAGAGCTGTACATGATACATTTGGGATTGTGGTGTCGCTTTACAAGCCTGTTTTGTGCTTTACTGCTTTGCTCTGTCTGACATGTATTCGTCTGAAGCACAGTTCAAAGTTAATTAGGCAGTTCTTCCAATAAATATATTTGCAAAGTGTGTGTGCATTTTTTTTTTTAATGCAAAGATGGTGGTCCTGTTGATATTTAAGATTTTGCAGATATCACACCCTCCTAGCAGAGCTGACTCTTATTCATAATACAAAATCTACTACACTGCCTGTTCATCTTGCACAATAAAAGGGAATCTACTCCACATATTTCTAAGAGATTTTGGAAGCTCACAAGTCTTGCCCCTCCAGAATTATACTCTTCCTTGGCAGGATTACTCCAGCAACACAAAACAGACAAGACATCCAGTCAAGTATGATCCATCACAGGGTTGGATGGGACAGTGGAAATTTATTGCTATTGAGGATGTTGTTCAACTTGAGAAGCTAGAGATCTAGCAGGAGCACTTCTTGAGGATGTCTTACTTACCAGACTAGCAGTACAAATCCCAGATTACCATTTATTTTAAATGCATGTGAAAGGGATCACGGTAGCACTGCAACAATTTCAAAGTAGATCTAGCCCAAACCTGGCGCTATTTGGAAAGGGTCTGGAAGGTTTCTGCAAATTCACTACTGGCTGCTAACAAAAATAAAGGAGTTCTTGTGGCATTGAATGCTGCCCTTTGTCTTGAATCTACTATTTTGCACTACAGCACAGATGAGAATAAAGCAAAAGCCCTTGAACAGAGAAAACTACTTTCCTTTTGAAACCATATCCATCTTTCCGTGACAGTAGTGCTTTTTCTTTCTGACACTTAGCTTTGTTGCTTTTACTGTAAATCTGGGACCTGCTGAGAAACAATTCTCATGGTTTGCTTGAAGCCCAGGATTCCTGCAGAGCCCAACAAAAGTTATGGTCCTACCTGTTGGGGACAGTGTTTGGTTTTCTGGACAATAAAATGTAACATACGTGTTTAGCTTTTCAGACCAAGATATTAACTGGCATACTTGCATATGGTATATGTATTTTCTCTATTAAGGTCTGATCCCTGCTCATTGTACAGAGACCTTTCTGAATAACAGGTAAAGGGCATGTACATTTCTACTAGTAGTTTGGTAAATTTTCATTTATGCTGGCTTGTGCTCAGAAGGCTTTTGAATAGGAAATCCACAGTGAAAAATCAGCATGCGAGGAAAGAGTTTTGCTTGTTTATGCTTCCCATCAGAATCCTGGAAATGGCACTTCTTTACAGTCCTCCTTTAACTACCTGGTGAATCTTAGGTTTTCTGCTACCATGCTTGTCATCTAGTACTTGCTGAATGTCATAGGCTGGATTTTCTGGGCTGTTTTGGAGAAAGGAACAGGTGAGAATGAAAAATACCTGGTTGGGAGTCCTTGCAAAGGAATGATGAACCCTTCCTTTGGCCTTGATGAAATGCATATGCAGTTCATGCCAGCTAAGGCCTATATAAACTATTTAAATCATGGAGACACACTGACTTCCACACACTGAAGATCCCAGCCTGTATGTTGGTATATTTTGGCATGGCCATAGCCTCATCACATTTTTTGTGCAAATGGAAGCACTTCATAGCAAATCTCTGAAGAACCAATTGAAAGAGAATGAGTTACATATTCCAATTTGTATCATGCAAGGATCTGACCCAGAGACATTAACAGTAAATCAATAAATTCTTGTGTCATCTGTGAGAAGTTCTTGCAGACAAACAGTTTTGCTATTAGAGTATTTGAGATGGGTCTTCTTCGTTTTTCTTTCTTTTCAGCAAATTCTCTGGAAAAGTCATGTTTTGAGTGCCCAGACATCTCAGCAGATTCAGATGAAACTTGCAGAAGACTTTCAGCTGAAAAAAAATTACACAATTGTTTATGAATACTTAAGGTACCTTTTTGAGGGAAAAAAAATGAGAGATTAATTCTCAAATGCATTTTTAGGCACACAGACAAAACCCAAAGGAATGCCAGGACAGTCAAAATTCCCAGTGAAGACCAGGCTTGAACCATTCTCTCACCTGTGCTCTTTTGTTTCCAGCACAGTTCTGCTCACCTTTGACTGATTATTTTCCCTTTGGCATGGACAAAATCTTTTAACCAAGGAGGAAGAAAACATATTGAGGATTTGTACAAAGACCCCTATATACCCTGGAAGCTGAACATTGCACTTCACACTACCCTTCTAACCAAGATGTATTTTTAATTCCGATGAGTATTGCTAGAGCAATCCCACATCTTAAATGCTTCCATAAGCTCTCAAACAAGAGCGTCATTTCATTAGCTCACTGAGCCAGTGGAACTGAAAGAGTCCTCAAGCAGCTTCATTCTTCATCTTCTGCCCACATGCCTGTTAATGCCATGATCTGTGCCAAAGTCATGTTGGACAGAAATTGCACTCTGACATTTTTCTAGCACCTCAGAGATACTCAAAAATAAGAACATCTACTCCTTCGCTGTCCTAACCCTTAGAAAGTTTTGTCTCTGACTTTGTTCTTGCTATGAACTGGGGTTCTTTTCTCTTTCCTGTAAACTTTTATCTGTCTAGGGACTATTATCTTTCAGTTTGTATGGAACTAACAATTTTCAGTACAGCCTCTCCAGGATTCATAACTATGACGTGGCAGTGCGTTGGCACTGGCCAGATGTCAAGTACCCACCAAAGCCATTCTCTTACCTCCCTCCAGAGCTGGACTGGAGATTAAAAGAAATAACAGGGTTGGTTCATGGGCTGAGATAAGGACTGGGAGAGATCATGAATCAAAGGCCGTCAGGGGCAAAACAGGCTCCATTTAGAAATACGAAGGGAATTTATTGCTGACAAAATCAGAGCAGGACAATGAGAAGTAAAGTAACCCCTTAAAAACAGCTTCCTGCCATGCCTCCCTCCTCCCAGCTCTGTCTCCTACCCCAGCAGCACAGGGAGACAGGGAATGGGGCTTCTGCTGCGCAGGGAGAGGAGGTCCTTCCCTGCTTCACCATGGGGTCCCTCCCAAGGGAGACAGTTCTCCATGAACTTCTCTGATGTGGCTCCAGCTCATAAGCAGCTTTCTGCAAATTGCTGCAACGTGAGTCCATCTCATGAGCAGCAGTCCTCCCAAAACTGCTGTAGCATGGGTCACTCTTCCAGGGGGTGCAGTCCCCCAAGGACAGGCTGTTCCAGCATGGGAGCAGGGTTCCTCTCTCCACGGGTCTTCCACAGGCTCACAACCTTCTCTAGGCATCCACCTGCTCCAGCACATGGATGGATCTCTGCATCCCTATGGACGTCCATGGGCTGCAGGGACACAGCTGCCTCACCATGGGCAGCACCACAAGTCCTTGGTGCAGGGGAATCTCAGCTCTGGCGCATGACGCACCTCCTCATCCTCCTCTGTACTGACTTGGTGTCTTCAAGGTTTTTCTCTCACATGTTTTTCTCTCACATATTCTCACCCCACTCTTCCATGGCCACAATTGCATCTGCACAATAACTTTTTTTCCTTTCTTCTTATATCTGTTATCATAGAGGCATTACCACCATCTCTAATTGTCCCAGCCTTGATCGGGAGAACATCTGCCTTTGGAGCTCCCAGGGACTGGCTCTGCTGGACATGGAGGAAGCTTCCAGCAGCTTCGCACAAAAGCCCTGTAGTCTCACTGCTTCCAAAACCAGGCCATGCACACCCAGTACAAACATTTTAAAGGATAAGACACTGTCTATGGAGATGTGGTTTTGATATATAGGTTACACAAGTACAGAGGTGTTCTAGCCACATAGCTATAGAAAATTGTGAAGAGAAACTACAGGAGTCTTGTTATAATATGCAGAAGTCCTGTTATGAAATATGTTTACCATTTCACTTTGGTAGAAAATTTAATTTTGAAAAATCTGCATTTAAAATTCAAGTATATAACGCCTGCATCCCATTCCATTGTAAGCACTGCTGAAAGAGCTGATCTGTTTTTTCCTGAGATGAAAATCACGTATGCTACTTTGGGGAACCCGATTCTATGGTCAAGCTCAAACAAAATGTTTGCACTTTTGTTCTAGGACAAAAACCAATATCCTGTAATCACTCTGATCACTGCAGGTTTGGGACATTATTGTTCAGCACCTCAATTAAAAAATATAGGGCCCTACTCATCATATTCAGACATATTAACACCTCTGAAAACTCTTTAGGCTTTAAAAAGTCCAGGAATGTGTAATTTCAATTACGAGAGTTAAAATCATTTTAGTCCTTATTTATGAATTTCTAAAATATTCTTCAAGAAAAAATTTGACTAAACCTGTTTTTCCAGAGAAAGATTCATGATGATGGGCTACATTCTTATTTTATTCTGAGTCATGGCATACTATTCTTAAATTTAGAGGAAAACCACTCTGAATTACTCCTGAAAGAGAGATTCATATATTTTAAACAGAATTTCTATACACAAGCAATACTGAAAGATTATCTTTCCCTCCATAAAGATCTGACTTCATTACACCAAATGCTAAAGACCGTCTCAGTAGGCAATCTTACACTTTGAGCTCATTTCCTAAAAAGTGTTTTGACTTCCTAGTAGTGTAGCAGGCACTAGAGAAAGATACACATTGTATTTTTCCTGTGTTTATTATTTTCTCTTCCTACTGGGGCTTTCTTTTTGCCTCATTACATTTTTCCCATTGCAAGTTTTGGTCAGAGTCCAGGGGATTGCGGTCGGGTTCTGCAGGGATTTTTTCCCTGGTTCTTTCTCTCCATGCATATTTCATGTGCCCATTACTTTAGGTGCCATAAACACAAATTAAAACCAGCATCATTTCTGTCAGAAAGGGCCGTATTTCTCTACTCATTCATTATTCATATTGCTTCCTTAAGTGGTGTTCTTGCTTGTCTCTGATAGAGGATACAAATTATTTCACAGCCTTTGTTCGTTACCAAGGTTGGGCTGATCAGGAGCTCCACTAAACTTTAAAAGCAATGAGGCTCATCTCTGCTGATAGATAAATCCATGAACAATGTTTGCTGCTGAACAACCTGCCCAGGCAGCCACAGAAACCACATTAGCCTCACCTTTCACTGTGTCATGGTAGAGATGATTTCTGTGCTTTGGGCCTATTTGAGCATCGAGTATTTAACCTTTGCACCTAGAATGGACTATGAACTTACATGGCACATAACCAACCTCCAAATTTGAGTAAATAAAGAGGCCTCCTGTGTCTTGTCTGGTGAACTTCACTTTCATCTCATTTAAAAATTCATTTGATTTCCCTCTCCTGCTGCTTCAATAAGGACATCTCCAGATTCTAATTTTTACAAAACTTCTTATTTCATCCTTTATTTGCACATGGTCAGATTTGATCCCCCTTTTCTTTTTTGATGCCAGCATTATTACTCTCTGATTACATAGGCCTTTCCACCACAGAGAGTTACTAACCAATTGAGGGAACAGCTGCAGAGTCTCAGACATTTCATTTTGTTCTGCAAAAAATGGGTCTGTAAAACTAAAGTAGAGACCACTCCACTATTTTTGACTACTGATCACCTGAGGCCTGCAAAAGTCATGCATTTTCCTGGGCAAATGGAGGAAATTTGTTCCCTACAATCAAAGCCTCTGCTTTTCATGTTTTCAATCTGTTCCACACAAAAAGGAAAATCACACATTCCCTTTAAAAGAAGATAAATTAGCTTCTCTGCATGTCATGTGAATGAAGTGAAGACTGAAGCACCAAGAAGAACATCTAATGCTATGAAATTCATAATAAAATTGTGAGACTAGACCACACTGCATTAATTCTACTTTATTTGAGTAGATCAGAGTGGTCAGTAGGTCTGTGTTATCATGTGCTGCAAGACCATCAGTGAGCCCATACTAAAGAGGTTCTAGAGGACTCCCATCTGTTACCAGCAGTCAGATTCCTGTTACACAAGGCACAAGACATTTGAAGGACACTTTATTTCTTCCTCAACACCTGTGGTGTTATGGATGTCTTGTTGAAGGAGGCGCAACAGCTCAGGTCTAGTGCACTCAATCCTCATAATTTTGTGAATTCCAGAAGGATCAGAGAGCATTTCAAATCTCTTCATTTGGGAGCAATCTGTGGTTTCTGGTGCTGTCACTGACAGCTAACCTTGCAATGAGCCTGACTTTCAGGACCAGTTCTGCTGTCCTCTTGGAGAGCTGAAGGACAGCCAGTAAATACTTTGGCAATGGGTGTTTGCTGGAGGCTGGTGTGTTTCCTTACTTTCAACATTCCCCAGCTAGGAGTGGGGAAGGTACAGCATTTCTCTTACAGGAGTACAGCCTGCTTGGGAAGAAGGAAGGAGAAAGAAAGGGAAAGAAGGAAAAAGGAAGGAGAAAGAAAGGGGAGAAAGGATTGCAAAAAATAGGCCCAGTGCATGAAAAAGGCCCAGTGCTTTCCTAAGCAAAAATTAAATACCAAGCATGGCCCTAAAACCTACCAAATGTCTTCCTTCTGTGGTCGATCCTTACTCTCAAGGGACTCTTGATAACAGAAATAACTGTTCGTACAATATTTGCAAAGATTTTCACCCATTTCCAGAAATTTCTTTCTGCCTTTCTCTTTAGGGATTTCTTTAGAAAGCAATGAAAGCTCCAAAGCAGCAGAGCTCTATCACAGTAAAGGACCGCTATTTAAAATTAATTAATAAAACAATATTAGGCAGGTTACGAGCCCTGGGTTGTGCAGAGACATCACTCTCTCTGTGTGTCTTCTGCAGGCAGCAGCACAGCATGGGCAGCAGGGCTGCTGACAGGGCAGGAGAGCACTGCCACCAAGTGCAAACCCAGGTCCTGCGCATCCTCGTGCCAGGAAAACAGTTTTTTAAAAACCCCTATTCACATCCTCTCTTCAGTTCTTCTCCTTAATAAAACTATCACAAGTCCCACAGCTGGTCATATTGGCTTTTCTTTTTTTTTTTTTTTTTTTTTTGTAGGCTGTAATTACTCCATCATTTCATCATTTTTACTCTGTGAACTATTATCTCAGCCTGTTCTTTCACACCTCCTTTTTAATCATCAGGTTTTTTAAGTAATTCTGTATCGACAAAAACTGTTAATATCATTGATCTTTTTAAGAGCTGGTTATATTAACTGTATGATGGCAGGGCAGGGAGCAATCTGCAAAGTGCAGAAATAAGAAATCTCCCAGCTGCACTGAGAAGAGATGGTAGAATACGGCTTCAAGACTTAGAAGACAAGATCATGCTCTTCCTATATGGAGACTATGACTTCAAGATGTAGAAAACAAAATCAGGTCCTGGCTATGTGGGGATGCTGAGGAAGGGTAAAATGAGCTAATTTAAGGTGTAGATTTAAATCAGTAAGCCACATTAAAATAAATAGAATTATGGCCTATTTTAATTTTTTTTTAAAGTCACCTGAGTGAGGTAGTGCAATTTTACCAATACATTTAAAAAAATTTTATTAACTTTCCTGCAGGTCCTGTCCAGGTACAGAATAGCCCCAGATCATAATGCAAGTGTAAACAGAAGTGGATGGAAAATTGTGATATTCCTTCCTGTCGTGCTCTCTGACACTAGTTTTCTGAAATTAATTTTGTTCTGCTCCACATCTTTGTCAGAGAAAGCAGCCTGGCTCCTGCTTCTATTGTGTGGATGCTAGGCAAATATGCAATGACTCTCTCTCTGGTTCAGCCACCTGCAGAATGGGGAGGCTATTTGGCTTTAGAGGGGGTAAATGATGAAGAAAATGTTTATGAAATACTATTTTCTGTTCATCACTAAAAGATACAAGAATAGACAGAAAGAACTCATACTCAGTTGTCTAAGTAATGCCATTTTTTTTATTTTCCTTTCCTTATTGTACAATTAATAACAATATAAATGTTTGTGTTTAGCATTTAAACATTTATACTATCAATTAAATCAAGCAAAATTCCCTATAAATATAAACAATGGAAAATTTGAGCTTCAGACATTTGTTTTCAGAATCAGGCAGTATTTAGGAACTTCAGTTTGACTCTGCTCCATCACAGTCTTCAAAACTAGCCTGTGCTTTGTTCCATCCTCTGGATGTCAGCAAAATTGTTCACAATTGCCATGAACAATGCACTTAGTATGTCTAATAAGCAGTTCCTTCCTGGCTCAGTTTCACATCACATTAAAGGTTAAGGAAATAAAATAAAGGAAATGTTAAAGGCTGTTACTAAATATTGCATTTTATTTCCAGCTTCATAACAGTAGAATGGACTCTACAGTGATGCCCTATCATCTCTTTCTTGATGATTTGCTGTATTAAGTCATAATGTTACTTACTTTTAATAACTATACTCCCACTAGCATTCTTCATAATTTACATATCATACATCAGTGAAAATAAAAGTTCGGAAAAAATCTTTCTCCTCTTTTTCCTTCTATTTTCCTGCCCAACCTTGGGGAAAAATAAATGTAGGCTAGAAAAATCACTGAGAACACAAAGAGCTGCTGACAAATCTCTTGCTTATTGAGAAACAAGTGGCCTGGACAAGTGGTTACACACCAAAATGGGCAAGGCAGGAAGTTTCTCATAGTCTTTCTCTGACGTGGTGACATGTGACTCTGCCGTGCAATCTTTGCTGAGTGTCTGTGCCTCACTCAGAGCCTGTAAACCATGGCACCAGCCAGCATTAATCACAAACAAGTTCTTTCTTGTGTACTTCATGGGAGGAACCGAGGTCAGGCAGGGACAATGCTGCTGGGGCTGAGGAGGCACAGTGGAGAAAGTTGGATAGGGTCTTTAAATGTTCTTTCCTGGGGAGAGGTTGGAAAGGTAAAATAGCCTGAATGTGATTTTCAGAGAAAAACGTGCGCCCAAGGCACGTGCTTTCAGGTCAAGTCATGCAAAAGGTTTTCAAATCCAGGTAGACTCTTCAAGGTGGGAGCTACAAATGAGAACAGGAAGAGATGGAGAGTGACTGACCTTAAACCACTTTCAGAATAAACCTTGGCTGGATTTTGACACTAAGCCTTTCGGTGCTGTGAAGGGGCCCAGGCAGGCAAACTGAGGACATGGTATTCCCAAGCAGGTGGCAAAGCACAACAACCCTGAAATGGGAAAGTGGGGGTAAAGAACTCCTCCCAAATGTGAGGTCAAAGGCTGGGCAGTCATTCCAGGACAATATTTCCAGATGCCAGCTTTTGGGAAGGAAAATACAGTGAAGAACATTGTGCAGCTGCAGGGAAATACCAAGCACTTGTTTTAGAACAAAACTAATGAAGTCAGGGAAAAGATCTTGATTAAGTCTATTTTTTAACATATTCCGAGGCTGAAAAAAAACCGCAGGAGTAAAGAAAGATAAAGAGAAAACCAGCTCATACAGGACATTTACATTAGGCGGGATAAGCCCTTGCAAATGTGCAGTAGGGATTAATTGCACTATGGCAGAGATGGACTAGATTACTTACTGTAACAGTTCTGGAGGTAGTTAACAGACAGAATAAGTCATCTTTAAAATGCAGCAAGGAAGATTAGTGTCGCAAAGATTCACAGCAGAAATGGCATGGTTCTTCTGCATGATAATAAGGAAAAGCACAAAGGGGTGAATTAAGGACAGAGGGTTGGTTTTGCATTTTCATTTCATGATTTTTGTCAGGTTATATTATAACGTAACCATTCCTAAGAGGTATGGCAATTTTTTTTTACTGCAAAATTTGTATCTGTTTTATTTTTACTTTTCTTTTTCTCCTAAGTAGGAGGGGGAAATATCTTATGACAGATTATTATGTGGCTGATGCAGCTTGGCAAGAAGCCCTTTTACCAGGATAAATGTTGGAAATAAGTCTGTTTAGTGTGTGCACTATGTGGTTATATCACAAATTCTTTTCTACTCACCTTTTAAACAAAACTTCAGTCTTCATATAAGAATGGTTTTCTTTACCCTAGAGACTCAAAAAGCTCTTGGGGAAATGAATATTTAGACATCTCCAAAAAGTGACTTATTTACCCTGTTCAATACATTAAATCTGGAGATTAGATGATTCACCTGACAGACATCAAGGCCTCACCAGGAACTGCTTCATTCTGATAAGCAAATGTGCATTTCATGCCTGCTTACCAGAGAAAAATAACTGTATTTGCACAATATCTTGTAATGACTCTAAAGAGGTGTTTAAACATCACAAGCATTTTCAACCCCCTACACAAAAAGCAAACAAACACAAAGACAGTCGATATTGTCCCTATATAGTAGGATATTCATCTATGCTGTGGCTTTGATTCAGGGTTAATGAACATTTACATCTCTGAGACAACTGCTGTCTTCAGACAGGCAGTCATTTTGTCTTCAGACTGGAGCAGGCAATGGAGAGTCTACAAAGAAAATGTTCTTCTTAAAAATGTAATTGAGTCCTCTCTCACTTAAGGTATTCTAACTGAGAGCACTTGCCTGCTACTCATGTAAAGGAATGCAACATTTCTACTAAAAACAGAGTTGATTATATAGGAAGAATGCTATTCCAGGCTGTCTTTTCAAGGTGGCTTGAAAAAATGATGTGAAGTGCAATAACTAAAAAGAAAGGAAAAATCAATATCTCTGTTTAGCATGGGAAGCTAGATCAACCCTACAGCAAGAGCTTATATTTTCCCCAGATGGTTATGTTTCCCCAAAGACAAACTCAGAATTGATTTTTTTTCCAGCCCACTACAATTTAGAGAGAGGGAAAGGGAAAGGGAAAGGGAAAGGGAAAGGGAAAGGGAAAGGGAAAGGGAAAGGGAAAGGGAAAGGGAAAGGGAAAGGACAATATAAGAATTCAGACAAGCCACCTAGATTGTCTTTGTTTTGCTTCATGTGCAAAGGGGAGTATCAAGAACAGTTTCCCAGCTGATGACTGTTCATACCATTTAAATTATTAAGACCTACTCTAGTCACCAGCAAGGTGACTGCCAGTGGTTTGGGCATCTCCAGAAGAAAGGTCAGGAGTTCCAGAGAATCTGAGTAGATTAGTGTGGAGCCTGGTCTCAAAGAAATGTGAGATACTTTGGTGAGCAGCAACAGGGTGGCAATTTGCATAAGAGACTGATGATAATATTGCTACTGTTACTTTCTGGAAATGGCAAACCATTTTTAGAATTCTAAGTGAAAACTATTCAATTTTTTATTGAGCACATTCTGAGGTATTCAGTGTAGACTCTGGAAACTAAAAACTACAGGAGAATCAGATGAGTACAATGAGACAGGATCAAACCCAAAAAGCTAAGTAAAGACACAAAGGACACATTGCTATCAGATTTTCCACTCAACAAGGCTTCTCCTTTGGGACTGCAGAAGGAAGAATTTCACACAATGGGTAAACAGAGGCAGTGGTATGGAAGAAGCCAGATTTTCGAAGTGTATTGAAACACAATGGAAAGGGGATAAAATAAAAAGCTATGGTTCCCTTGGCTTTATGACTACAATAGGCACGAGCTTTTCTCTGCAAGAGGTATTCTGAATTACTCTGCTCACACAGGCTTAAATCTCCTTCTACTCCAGTGCACCTTTCTCTCTTCCTTTTCTTCCTCTGCTTCAGTCTCAGTACAGACCACCAACTTGTGACAGTCTGGATGTCCTCTTTCAAACTTCTCAGTACTGGGGGTTCCAATTTTGCCAGCATAGTTCTAATGGATGTCCAAACACCAAACGTGGAGAAAAAAAGTCCCTCCATTAAATTATGTTTTTAAGTCACGTAATCATAGTAATCATGTAATCTTTTTGCTATTATAAAACATAATGTTTTTCATTCAAAGACCTCTGAGCTTCTAATTGATTATTTAATTAAGTCACAAAATGTTCCAGTGATCTAGGAAAGTATTGAAATGGGTGAGTAAACTAGTATAGATGAGTAAAGTCATTAGTCAAGATGACTAACAGATGAGAAATGTACTAATAAAGGGTAATTGCTGTAAAAGAAAATGAGCTAGAAACAGGTTAGAAGAGTGATTTTTAGAGATTATTTCGGAACACCTACACTCTCATAACCAGTAGAAGCTGTGATAGTTCAGAAGTGTCTAATAACCAGACTAGGTCTGCTATACCTAGGTACACTGACATGGGCAGAAGAGACACTTTTGAATCAAGAGTGCTTATGTGGCATAGGAACACAGTGCTGAATGTACCCCTTGAACAACAGGCTGGACTAGAGTCCACTCACTCACCTACTTGGCAACCACAGAAAATGGGTTTAGCTTAGTAGTCCCTACTACTCACCACCCACCTCCAATGTCAGTTGTCATTTTAGATTAAATCTGTCCTGAGTGAACCTCGCTGTTGCTTTCTTCCAGTGGTTGATATGTGATCCCCTTCCTGCATAGACACCTTTACTGAAACTGCATGACCAAGACAATCATAGTTCTATTTAGTCATACGATGCTCAGTTTCACTGCACTGTATGGCTCACCAGCATCTTCTCCAGAAGTAACAGGAGAGAGGAGCAGAGAGAGACAGCATCATTTATTTCCCCTGTTGAGTAGTGGGGGTACCAAAGGGCTGATGGATGTGAAGTAATGCTTAGGTAAGATTGACAGCTATTTCCTCCTGCTTCATACACATAACCAGCACCCACCTGTTTTCCTCCCACCCAGAGATATTTTTGAAAGCTTCTTCTAGCAAATTTCTGCACCAAAATTAAACCCATATAGCAGTCAGCCTTATTGCCGTGTTCCCACGTCAGCTGTGTGTCATGACAACAGATGATAGAAATGCTGCTATTCAGGCTTCAGGGTACATGTTTCTTTTTTTCTTTTTTTTTTTTTTTTCTTTTTTTTTTTCTTTTTTTTTCCTTTTTTTTAATTTTTTTTTTTTTTAAATTTTAATAGCTTTAAAAAGAGCTCTGAACAAAAGTGCTTGCTCCATGATGCAGCACTGAGTTAAAGCACACAGGGCAGGTATACCTGCCCACATGCCAACAGGCAAAAATAAGTAGAGTGGGTGAGGTTTCCTGTGGCGCTGTGGGGGCTGAGGGAGAAACACTTTGAGGAGAAAAGGAGATTATAAGATAAGGGAAAATGGAGAGACAGAAGCAGAAGTGCTTCCCTTCCCTGCACCCCTCTCCTGTGGGCCTTCAGCAGTGGGGCAGCTCCACGCACCACATGTGGATGTCCCCATACTTACCCCCACATCCTAAAACAGGTCAAACCTCCCTGCTTTGGGGTGTTCCTTTGCAGACTCCAGCCTGATCCACCAGAAAGGGCACTGTTTGTCTCACCCTGGCCTGCAAAGGGAATTTTGAATTTCCAGGCAGGAAGATCTTGCTCTGCAGACATCATGTGAGTTATTCCATGGGAGTAAAAAACTAACAAATAAAAGCTTCCTCACACGAAACAGTGCTATTCCCACAAGACATAATTTCTCCCAGGTCAAACATGCAGATACTCCTGTCTATTCCAGAACTCAAAATTTGTATATATGGTCTTGGTTGTGGTCGTGAGTTTTTTGTTTGGCTTTGGTTTGATTCGGGTTTTTTTATATACTGCTAGATTTTCAAGGAAGAAAAATAAATGAACCTAATAAAAGCATGGTCCCAGTTACTTTAGGATCAGGCTATGCAAGGGCAGTCAGAAGCCTGTAGAGGAGGGCTCTCCAGCTGGAATTGCTGCAGTTCACAGCTCATACTTCAGTAATCGTCACATTTGTTTCTGTTTCACAGCATCATAAAAGACAGCAAGCAACTCCTGAGCCAAGCAAGAATTTAAATATGTCTTTGAGGCCTTCCCCATTTAGAAAATCGCTTGTGTCTGTGTTTGATACTAAGGGCTGCTTCTGAATATAAATGCTTCCCTGAATCAGGGCTACACAAGTATCAGAAGCTTAGATCAAGGAGCTGATCTGTCCAAATCAGACATTAGAGGCGTGATGAAATGCTGCAGATCTTCCCTTTAATGAAACTTAGTTTATGAAAACCCTTTAATAAAGCTGCAGTGAGTATATTTACATTCCCAAAAGAGAAGAGCTCTCTCTCTCAAAATGAAAAAAATTACCACAATTAATAATATACTGATATTCTTCATAATGCCAGTAGATTGCAAGTTTTTTGTTGAGCTGTTCATCATTTTGAATTTCCATGCATCTCTTTATTCCACAATCACATCTATACCCACTGGGGCACTTCAGGGACTAAAATTCATTGCTGCATATTAAAAATAGCAAATGAATCTCATTATTTCTTTTGTACCTCCCCAGTTTATTCAGCATACAAAAGACAAAATCAATAGCATCCTGCCTGAGGAATAGGGTTATTTTTGTATTTTTTAATACTGCTGCAGATTTTTGGCTTTACTCTTGAAACTGTGATGCACTGCACCAATATATTTTCACTCTATCAGTTTTTAGATCATCTGCATTTTGCTGTGCTAATCCCGGATGTTTAATATGAAGGAAAATAGTATTTATATCCCATTCATCTCTTTCTCCAGCATCTCCTGTGTATGTGCATGTTCATTTTCCATTGCCAAGAGTCTGAATATTCAGAAATATTCAGAAATTTGCTTCTCTGTGGTGCAGATCCAAGTAAGCACTTACCCTTAAGCTTATGTATAATTTAAGATAAATTTGATCTTGAGGAGCTGTGGTGCACCCTTGAGCTGAGAGAGGCATAATAGGATAAAGCAGGCAGGGGGTGTCCCTATGGGCTTTACCTTTTGCGGGAGCTGGAATTTGTATATCTGGGTAGAATTCTGGAACTGGTCTGCTTCTTGTTTTAGAAAAACAAGATATTTCCTTTCCTTCCATCTTTCAGCACTTCCACAGTGACCCACTGTTTTCAAATAGTTGTAAGTGGAAAAAAATTATTCAGGAAACAGTATCTTTAACACCTAAGGATGTGTGTCATCCAGGTGACCTGTATATGTCTAGATTTTTAATTTTTTTTTTCAGTTTATTCCCTTTTGCATTTACTGCTTTTTTTTTCCCATTCACTTTATATATTTTTTTTCAGATGAAAGCAAAGCAAGTTGTGTTTCAACCATGCTAAGACTTTTTTAATATAAACTCCCTCCCAATTTATTAACAGGTGGTCTTCCTACCAGTAGTGATCTTTCCCTAGCATACTGATAAAACGCTTTCTATTTGTTCTCATGTATCTGAGAGAGGCAATCCACTTTGCTCTGTCCTCTTTTTTCTGAAGTCATCAGCTCCATAACTACTCTATACACATTGGTTCCAGTATTGCCCCGAACCATTCACTGGTTCAGGTTATTTGATTTTATTATTCTTGATCCTGAAACACAAGACTGAAGACCTTCCCTTTTATGACAAAATTCTCCCTAGAGTAAATTTTGGATATGTTTTACTGTTCTCTTTAGTTTTAAGGCAGAACAGAAAGCACAAAAAAGTATGCTTTTTCCTTCTTTCACCATTTCTTCCGGGACTTTTCCCTGAAATGTGAACAGATTTTTTTAGTAAACCAAAGCAGATGTTTTGCAACAGTTTTCACAACTCTAAGTCCCTGACAAGCTATATATTGTAGATGTGTCCTGTGCGGCAACCATTGTATGAATGTCATTGCATATAATGAGTGGCAATAAAATTAATATGAATATGTACCCCAGTAAGCTAATCTTCCTGTTTGGGAAAAAATTAAGTTCTCTCTATATTTCCATATATATATTTCTCCCCTTGGTAAACTGATAACAAGGAAACCACAGGCATACTAACAGTGATATGAATTTGTGACAGAATTTGCAAATATTTTAGTTTTATTTCTCTGACTTCTGCCTAATTTATGACTCAGGTAGCTACATGGTGTGTCTAAACTCTGACTAAATATTTATAAATTTGAAAAAAAATTGAGGTCTAATATGAACTTTTATTAAATTTATCTTGAGTGCACTTCAGATGCACTAACTGATTGCATCTCAACCAATGTACCCAAAGAGGAGTCATCCTTGAAAGACATCTTGACTTTTTTCCTTTAGAAAGTTCAATCATTATCAGTTTGCTTCTGTTTCCTTTTTCCTTTCACTGAGGCAATGTTTGTTCTCTCGAAAAAATGGAACCAAACAATGCTATTATGTGAGTCATCAGAAAAGAGCAGCAGCAGTCTACAAGGTTGTTGACGGTGATCAGTCTGAATTGCTTACTGTCCCCCCACAATCCCTTGGAAACTTTGGCATTTGGAGGATAACTGGGATTTATTTGTTCGGGTAACTTGGTGCCTTGCTGCTCATAAGACAATAAGCAAAACCAGTTTTACCTGAGAACTAGGTTTGCATTCCCAAAATATTGCAAGTCTAACACTGCAGACTTTCCTTAGCTGACTGCAAAACATCAAACGCTAGTTACAAAAAGTGGAGATGGCTGCCTTCTAAGTATAGTACAGGATACATCGCTAGCTAGTCCAGAATACACCTAATTTTGCTAGATGTTAAGAGATATCATGCTGCCACATCAAAATATTTCCTATTGTCCTTAAATTGATCGTTCAATCCACTTGCCATCAAACAGTAAAAGTAGCCTTCCTGCTTTCATCTCACTATGAAAGGGAAAAAAGAGAAGATATACGTGGCAGTAATTCTTACATCCCATGGCTTTTTTCTTTTTTTATGAAGAATAGCATGCTATCAGAGCAGCAGTAGGCAAAGAGAACAAGAAAAGAAAATCCAGTCTCTTTGAGATTTTACTATGCAGAAAATCTCTTCTTGTTTCTCTGCAACACTTCTAATACTGCCATCTGAGTTAGAACCTCACATTCTTGTGCAGTTGGACATCTGACAATAGTTGGAGCAAAAAGATTTTGAGGCACACATCATAAACATGTAGATAAAAAATTACAATGCCTAAACAATTCGGAACAATGCAAGGAAATTACTGAAATTAAAAAGGGCTGAGAAATATGTTCTCCCTCTTGAATCAAATATTGGAATGAAAGAAATTCAGCACACCTCTGCAGCTTACACTACAGAAAAATTGTCATTCGTGGATGCGTTCTGCAGATTCTACTAGTCAGCAACAAAGATTTGTTTGTTCTGTATTAAAACAGAGAGAAGGGGGAATCACAATACCGAAACACCACTCTTAGGTTCCCAAACGGAAATTAAGCGCAGAGTAGAGGCAAATTAGCGATATTTAACGCGCCTTACAAGTCGGAACAGAGCAATTGGGCGAGCCCGCCGGCCCCGCTGCTGAGGGCCGGGCCTGCCCGGAGCGCGAGCGGCGGCGGAGCGCCCTCTAACGGCGAGCGGCGGCGCGGCGGGGGCTGCGGCGGCCTGCGGCACGGCCTGCGGCCTCTGCTGCGCTGCTGCCGCCGCGGCCGCGCCTGCTGCTGCTGCTGCCGCTGCTGCCGCTCCTGCTGCCTCTGCTGCTGCTGCTGCTGCTGTCGCTGCCGCCGCTGCTGCCGCCGCCGCTTCTGCCGAGGAACACTGCCTTGCCCCTCTCTGCCCCCGCCCCGTCGGCAGGAGACCCCTCGAGGCCTCATCTCGCCTTCTCCGAGCCCTGCTTGTTTGTCCTCTCGTTCAGGGAGGGAGGGTGGGAAAGTGCCACTGAACGGGAAGATTTTGCAGCGTGCTGTGGTCTCCCAGGGATTTTTGGCAGGTTCTCATTTCCTCGGGGAGCCAAGAACATTTTGTCTCTGCATCTCACATACTCGCTTCTTGCCTTCGATGCCGTGCAGTCTCGAGGGGCGGCGCTGCCTGGAGTCACCTCAGAGGGGCTGGCGGCTTCTACGGCGCTCGGGTCCCAAGCCATGGGGAGTGTAAGGACAAAAGTCCAAGGCACAAGGGTGCAGGCAGCAGGGATGGATGGGGGTGACTCCCGGTGTTCAAGACTTTGACCCAGCTCAGCCCCTAGGCCTTATGGGAAGGACTTTTGGGAGGCAACAGACATACGTGGAAATTCCTCCACAATAAGAGACAAAAGTTCCAGTGTAGAATTATCAAGCAGAGGGTAAAGGGCCCAGACAGACATTTTAGCAGAAATTTGTAACTCTGGCAGTCAAATCACTGCATTCTGGGTCAATAAAGAGAAGCTAAGTTACACTCACCCACTGGTACAGGCCAACACCCCTGATCAATGCAGGCACCTACAAAGCCAGGGATTGACTCCAAGCCCGGGGCTCAGCAATGCCTCACAACACTTGTCAGTCTCTCTCTGCCCACAGAGATGAGCCTTTCATCCATTCTGGTGATGCACCATCATCATTGCAGGAAATCTCCAAGTCTGTTGTGGTACTTCTACCACACATCAAAGCTATACACTCAGTCCCAAGCACACATCTCCTGGAGACACAACAGACACCAAAAGCATCTTCAATGGGTTTGCCCACATCGAGAGGAGAGCACGTGAGAGGAGGTGAGGTGGGAGACCAGATCTGTATCTCAGTTATCAGCTGGATTCAGTGTTGTTATCTGCAGGGGCCAGCAAAGGGAGGGGTAAGAGAGGTTGGTGCCATGCACACCCTCCCATGCCCATCCACAACCCACAGCTCCCACTGTAGGAGGTCACACTCCTGTGGCCACCAGCGGTCTAGGAAAAGCAACTTTCACCCCATTTTGTGGGTAAAAATGGAAGAGCTTGGAGAACAAAGACTATTATTAATTCCCATCTGTTGAAAGGAGGCTGCAGCTGTTTTGAGAGGTTTTCCTGCAAGCTATGCAGATCTGCTCAGAATTTTAATGGTTGTTTACCAACCAAAGCATGCCACTGAAAGAGCAAGATGTTTCCAAGCAAACATGGTGTGAACGTCATTTCAGCCTAGAAATAAATCTCTTCTTTCTTGCAAACATTTTTCTAGGTGAGAAAAGATGGGTTTGTATTTGATTCTTTCACTTTTCAGCTGTTCTTTTTTTAACTCGTCCTTTGCCATCTAAGAAGCATACAGGAGAAGAGATACCTTGAAATACGCAATGCAGTTTTACGTGTACAAAAAACCTTGTTAACCCCAAACATTCCGTGTGGTCACTGTAGGAAGCCCCACGAAACACTGGTATGCAGTTGGAGTAGTATATGGTAGCAAAACTGGTATCTGTCCAAAGAACTTCGCAAGCCCTGAAGAAAAACTGCATACAAACACTGCATACAAAAGATGAAAAAAAGGGAAAAGGCTTTGTTATATTCTGGTAAATAAAAAGACGTGCAACAGGCTTTTTACCTTACATTTTCTGCCATGGTCATATATTCAAGAGGATTGTTATTGCTAAGAAATTAACATGTCTTTAGCCAAACTCTCTAATGTGTGTTATTTATATCAGAAATTAAGTCTCTGCAACCATGCCTGTGTTTTATGGCTGTGTATAACTAAAAGACTTGCTTCTGTGATATTAATACATGCAGTTTCTCTGTGACATGTATCTTGTACATAGCAGAAAGAAGCACTACAGAAATGCCTCAGATAGATACAAAAAAACCCAAAGGTTTTTCACTACAGTGCATTAGAAATCCAAGCTCTTTTTTTTATTCCAGTAGTCTTTGAACTGCCTGACTTGCAGAAGGTATTTACAGCTGAAATGACAATCCCTGAACACAGCCTAGTATTCCTGGTATCACTGCTATAACTGGGGGATGGGAAAGATCCACTATCACCCACCATTTAGCCAAAAAAGTTATAGCCATCCTGTGTTTAAGAAAGACTAAGCCTGAGAAACTGAAAAGACAAGAGAGTTAAGTGACATATAAATGGTCACCAGGAAATGACCAGGAAATTAATATAACATAGAGGCAGTGCTAAGGAAAGAGTTGGACAGCCTGCTACTATTCCATCAGGTCATGCAACTGAAAATATTAGTGAGAAAATTAAACTATTTATCTTTCACTAAGACAGAAGTGAAAAGCAATCTGGGCAGTCTGACCTTCTAATCTGAGTTAAGTCAACACATAAACAATAAAAATGGACTAATATTTCAAGGAATTTTGTTTTAATGACTGTGGGGGGTTCAAGTTACCAGGGGGTGTTTTCCTGTAATATGATAGAATCCCACTAAATGGTCATTATTTGACTTCTGGTAATGGAGACATCAAAGCTCTCTGTGTGTCCTGTGTTTCTGTTACAGGGGTCCAAAGGCTACTGAGATGGATTTCACCCATATAGATTTGAATTTATTTTCTCTTAATAAATGCTAACCTAGAGTTTTGTATAATGGCAGTGCAGGTCTGCTCTGTGATAGCTAATTCATGGCAATAGCTTCTAAGTATGTGAAAATGAACAGCTGTGAACTGATAAATATTAGGAATTATTAAATACACTTTTTTACAGATATAACACTTGCCCATTTCTTACAAATAATTTTTCTGTTTTGAAGTTCAGTCCCCAGCATAGCACAAATAATGACTGAAATAAGTGTTATAAAAGAAACACTAACAGATGGGAAATCAAGGGAGTGATAAACACAAGTAAATGGCATGACCTAAATTCACCAGAGATATCAACTGAGTAAGCCAAGGTTAAGAATTCACCTCTCACTGCCCAGTTTTTCCTTATTAAGAGTGTTGATGGCCTCTGCCTTGGTTTGAAAGACAGGTGTCATCTAAGGAAAGCAGGAGCCTCCCTTGGAATGGAAAATATGACCCATTTTCCTACTAATTATCATAATTTTGAAATAAGGGCCTTTCAGTCCAACGCTTCTACAGTTAACATGGACATTTTCAACTAGATCCACTTGGTCAGACCCCTGACCAACCAGATCTTGAATGTTGCCAGGCATGGGGTATCTACTGGCTCTCTTGACAGCCTGTGCCAGTGTTTTATCATCCTCATCATAAAAACTCCTTATCTCTAATGTAAATTGACCCTCTTTCAGTTTAAAACTAACTTCCCTTGTCCTATCACAACGGATTCTGGTAAAAGTTTTGTCCCCATATTACTTGTAGGCCTCTTTCAGTTATTGAAAGGCAGTGAGGTCTCCCTCACATCACAGTGGATCAGAAGGGCAGAATAAATCAACCGGCTGGCCACTCGTCTTTTGATGCGGCTCAGGGTACACTTGGCTTTCTGGGCTGAAGGTGCACATTTGTCAGGTCATGTCCAGCTTTTCACTCACCAGCATGCCCATGTCCTTTTTTGCTGAGCTGCTCTGAAGGATTTCTTCTCCCAGTCTCTATTTACGTCTAGTGTCACCCCAACCCAAGTGCAGCACCTTACACTTGGCCCTGACAAATCTAAAGGGATTCTCATGGACTCACTTCTTGAGATTAGCCAAGTCCCTCTGGATGGCATCCTATCCCTAGGAATGTCACTCTGCTTGAAGTCATCTGCAAATTTGCTAATACTGTACTTGATCCTTTTGTCTGTGTCATGGATGAAGACATTAAACAACACTATTCCCGATACAAACCCCTGAGGGACCCCTTATCACTGATCTCCATCCATTGAACTACTGACCTCTAGATGCAGCTATCCAACCAATCTCTCCTTCACTGAATAGGCTGCCCATCAAATCATACGTCCTCAATTTAGGGAGAGGGGTATTATGGAAAACCATAACGTCAAAGGCCGTACAGAAATAAAGATGGATGATACTCATGGCTTTTCCCTTGCCCACTGATGTAGTCACTCCATAACAGGTTTGCTCTCCACAAGGAAGTCTCCCTTTCAGTTGCCCACAGCCAGCACTCTACAGTCCAGTGCAGTATTGTTAGATTTCTAGTGCTGTGGGAATGGGCAGGTAGAAGTGAGCCACTAATCCATGCCATCCCACTGAACAAGCTCCTCTCTTTCTTACACAAAACTTGTCCAGAAAACAGGACTGTTTTCTACAAAGTGTGAATCACAGAAATAGTAGAAAGCGTCCTTATTTCAAGATGTGAAAGTTCATTGTCAGACAGTTGCAATGCCCTGAGAAATACCTTCTCTCACGCTGTTTCTGGATCTGTCTTCTCTACCTCAAAAAGCTAAGCACTCACTGAATTCCTTCATCCTTATAATATCTCAAAACCATGCCAGCTAATCTGTGCATGCCACCCAAGACACCCACCTTGTTACTGCTGCCACTTGGGACAAAACAATGCACAGTTCTAGTCACAGTTGTAGCGCTTGGACACACAGCATGGGTCATGACATGGAGAACCAGGGAGTCCCAGCAAGAGCTCCAGCAGTTTCACAGGGGGAGCAAAGATATGACCTGAGGTGTACGAGACTAGCATCCTTTGGGTCTACGGATAAATTCTTATGTGCAGTTAAGGGATTTTGCGCCCAAGGAGGTTTATGGGTCTTCAGCACTACAGCCAACACAAACAAAGGAAGAGCCTCCCTACAAAACGAGCTATCCTAAAGTGCTGCCAGGAGTTGGCAGCAGGGAATTTAGGGATAGTTTCCATGAAGACATCTCAGGGACTGTGCCATACCCAACATGGGTTATTCCAGTCGGTGTGAAAATGGCACCCCCTCTGCCCAGAGGTGAGGAGTCCATCAGGCCAGCTGGTAATGCCTCTGGAAAAATATATGTAAGAAAGCGTAAAAAGCATCTCATACTAGTTTTGAGAGAGGAGAGTGAGAAATATGTGGCAGCAACAGCCTTGCAGACACCGAAGTCAGTGCACAAGGAGAGGGAGGGTGTGGTCCATATTGTGGAGCAGAGGCTACCCTGGGTGAAAACCATGGAAAAGCAGATGTCAACCCATCACAACAAATATTTAGTCCTTGCCTGAACCACCAGAAAAATACTGTTGGTATTTAGATATGGGCGGGTAAAACACCTGTTCTCTTTGTTCAGAGAAGTCCTTGGGCATCATCCAACTATCTTTGAGAAATATCTTGCAAAGGTTGTTTGAAGAATCTTGGAAAGATTCTAACATGGCTGAACCTACAATATCCTGTACTAGCCTCTAGATTTGTTACTATACAAAGAACCATCTAGAGTAATTTCCTACTTTTTCCTATGTAATTTCTCACCTAGATTAACTTCCTACTTCTTTTGCCACAGCAGGAATTCAGGACCATATTACATTGAAAGAATGTGGATTTTATGTTACACGGTGATCAAAGTCAAATGCTTCTTTTTTTCTACTGCTCATCTGAATAACATTAGGATAGACCACCTAAGTGGTCAGCATAAATTTGATTTTAGAGAAAATACTCATTTTTTACAAAAGCACTAGAAAATGTCCTTAGTGGTAGCAGTTTATATCCAACTTTCTTAAAGAAACCTGCACTGAAATTACTACAGTGATTATCTCAGCAAGAGTACAACACTACCTAATCAGCATCAGGCAGTGTGTCACAATTAGTCCAGACACTAGCCCTCTGTTTCCAGTGTATTCTGCAAGCCCACATCAGTGTTGCTGTAGAAATGCAGAAGTCTTGCTAATGCCAAAAATATTTACCTCATCTTGTTCTTGTTTGGACACTTACAATCTCAGTAACTCGTGCAGATGCTCATGAGGTAGACATATTTTATCATTGACCACATGAGTTGTGGCTTATTATATTCTCCCAAAGTCCTTATGGGCCAGATTACATCTCCCAAGAAGTCTGCAGTCAGATAGCAGTGGGCTGTTAGCTCGGGGAAGGACGACACTGCATTAGGAGAGCTGAACTGAGCAATACTCCCTAGCAGCAGCCTCCCAAAGTAGGGGGGATTCATCCTAATTTACTTAATAGGATGAGAAATATTTGAGGTTGTTTGAATGAAACAAAGTATTTCAAAGCCAATTGGGCTGACCTTATGTGAAATATTAACATGTCATATCTGAGACAAATGGAAAACTTTCTGATGCAATGTAACTTTTTAGAAACTACACTTCATATTGTAAAACCATTTTAAAAACTCTAACTAGCTTCTTTGGCAAAGAAGAGTCTGTCATTTTCTTGTTCATGACTGTATTTCAAATGCTATAAACATCAACTTTTACTTGGAAGATAACATCATGTTAAAATTCTAATTAAAGCAAACAAGAGCTGAGAGTGCTTAGCGTAGGCCTTTTTATTCTAGACCAGCCAAGTCATCAATTTAAAACAGGAACAGGCCAAATAAATATGACAAAGTAAAAATGAAAAATTGTATTTTAGATACACTCTGCCATCTATTCAAAACAGACCAAGCAGAACACCTGGCTCCTTAATATAGAACAGTAGTTGGGTCAGCTCCATTAAGGGAAATTGACTTCAGTAGAGATGTCTTGGAAAAAGAAAAAGTAATTTCCAAAAAAAGTCATATGGAATTACTTGTCATTCCCTGTGCTTCCTTTTCAAAACTGCTTCAGGGAAAAATTTTCAGGAACATTCAAACATAGTTTTAAACATAGCTTCCTTGTGTCTGCTTCCCACAGAATTCTTCATGCTCTACTTCTGATTAAAGGATCTGTTTCCATCAGGTTATACAAACACCACATTTTATGGCTTCCAGATTCCAGTTCTAATTCTTTCAGCTACTGTTGGTCTCCTTGTTATTCTTCACTTCCTATAGAAGAAATTACCACTTCACATGAATCACTTATTTAACGTCCAAATTCAGCTAAAAGAATTGCAGCAGAAGGAATGAAAAATGAAGATCTCAAAGTTATTGGATTTTTTTATTAATTAGTTATTTGGTTTTAATCATTGAGTCTGGTTCTGTGAGACAGTTAAGACACCTTCCTCATTCATTAATGTTCACACCACGTTAAATTCAGTTTCAGTTTCAGTGGCTGGTAAAGAGTCCAGCATCTTGTGAGGTCCAATATTTTCTTGGTCACATAAGCAGAGGTGAATTTGAGTAGGAAACCAAAACTGCAAGTTGGGTAGTAAAATTTCTGCTTTGGCATAAAAAAAGTCCCCAGCTCAGGAAAACAGAATCAGACTGATATCTGTCATGACATTTCAAGAAATCTAAGTTCACATCTTAGGATTGATTGGGTGTTAAATGAATCATTATTCTGTAAACACAAGAGAAATGAAATCGCTTTCTTCACCATTTTTTCTACCTTGCCTTCTTGTTTATCTTGCTTCTGTGTATCATATCCTTCTTAGGAAGGACAAATCTAATTTCTCAGAAAGTTTCAGACAGTCAAAGAATGGTTAAGGTTGGAAGGAACCGCTAGAGGTCCAACCTTGATACTCTTAACAGGGCTATCTACAGCAGCTTTCCAGGTCCATATCCAGAGAGCTTCCAAAGATCTCCAAGGAAAAAGATTCCAGCACCTTTCTGGGAAACCTGTGCCAGTGAGAAGTCAGAGTATATACAAATTTTAGAAATTATTTTTAAGTTTCTTAAATAAGCTTATAGAAAATTTTTACATTGCCTAGCACAAAGAGCCATCTCCTTGTCTGGTGGACAAATGACGACTACCTGAAATAAAGAGCAAGAAGAGTACTAGGTTTTGCAATCATGGCACTGTTTGGAATCTAAAAACAAGTAACATCAATACAAGATTATGCATGTATTCATATTATCACACTTGAGGATTTATAGTGCTCATGCTTATCTGCTTAACAGTATTTGAACCACTTCAGTTGCTCCTCAACAGCTGGTCAGCAGTAGGATGGAGGGTTCAGTGCATGCCTAATGAAGAAGAGCTAGAGAATCACTATTCTAACACTGTGCAAGGAAACATATACATTACTGATATGAGATGGTGCAAACTAAGTTTTACTGCTGTAAAACATACAGATTGTCTGTTGTCTCAGACATACCCATTCTAGCTTCAAATTTGGCAGAAAATCAAGGTGATTTTTGGCCAGGCAGAGGTCAGCAGGCGTATGACTATTCTGTTGGAAGTCTGGGGGCAGGCTTTGCTCCGAGGATCAGTGGAAAAGTCGCTTTTTCTTTCTAAGCTTGCTTCCTTCACACAGTTGCCTATTTGGATTGCAAGTAACATGGGGCTAGGTTTGCATCACAGTCCAGGTGGTAGCTTTTAGTAACAGTTTTGGCTGCAGTCTTTCCTTTCTAATTCAAATAGGATTTTTTGCATTAACTTATTCACAAAGAGCAAAAAGCTTTTTCTAAAGACTGAGACTTTGGATTTCAGAGAATTACAGAATGGGTAAGGGAAGGCAAGAGACTATGGTGGGTCATCTGTTCCAACCTCCCTACTCAAGCAGGGTCATACGAGATGTGGCACAAAATTGTGTCCACACAATTCTTGAACTTCTCCAGTGAAGGAGACTCCCTAAACTCTCCGGACAATCTGTCCCAGTGCTCCATCACTCACATGGCAAAGTTCTTCCTTGTATTCAGGTGGAACTTCCTGTGCATCAGTTTCTACCCACTGCCTCTTGTCCTGTTGCTTGGCATCACAAAGAGCCTGGGTTCATCCTCTTGATACCTTCACTTCAGATACTCACAGACATTGATGAGGTCCTCTCTGTGTCATCTCTGCTCAAGGCTGAACAGGCCCAGCTCCCTCAGCCTTTCCTTATAAGAGAGTTGTTCCAGTCCCTTAATCATCTTTGTCCCCTGGACACTCTCCAGGAGCTCCATGTCTCTCTTGTCCTGAGGAGCCCAGAACTGGACACAGCACTCCAGTTGTGCCTCACCTGGGCTGAGTAGAAGGACAGGATCACTTTTCTCGTCCTGCTGGCAATGCTCTTCCTAATGCACCCCCAAACACCATTGGCTTTCTTGGCAACGAGGGCACACTGCTGGCTCATGGACAGCTTGCTGTCCACCAGGAACCCAAGAGCTGCTTTCCAGCAGATCAGCCTCAGCCTGTGCTGGTGCCTGGGGTTATTCCTGTCTAGTTCAGGACCCTGTGTTTGCCTTTACTGAATTTGAGGAGGTTCCTCTCTGCTCATCTCTCCACCCTATTGAGGCTGCACAGCACTCTGGGGTATTGGCCACTGCTCCCAGCTTTGTGTCATCAGTGACCTGCTGAGGAGGCACCTGTCTCTTTGCCTGAGTCATCAATGAATAAGTTAAACAACACTGAGCCCAGTACTGACCCTTGGGGGGCATCACTGGAGACAGGCCTCCAACCAGACGCTGTGCCACTCATTACAACCCTCTGGGATCTGCTATTCAGCTGGTTCTCAATCCTTCTCATTGTCCAGTCATTTAACTCATGCTTCATGAGTTTGTCTATGAGGATGTTATGAGAGACAGCATCTAAAGCATTGCGGAAGTCAAGGTAAATAATATCCACTGCTCTATCTTTAGCCATACTAGTTGTTATTTCATAATACAAGACAATCAGGTTGTTCTAGCATATTTTATCTTTAGTGAATCCATGCTGACTATTCCTGATCACTTTCTTGTGTTCTACGTTTTACCTCAACAAAAACAATCAGTAGACAAATAAACGTCCTTCAATCTCTATTTTTTATGTTGTGGGAAGAAAACCTGACATAAAATTAAAGATTGGATTCATTTAGTTAGTGTGGAGTTAACTTGCTGTGGACAGCCCCTCTCCTCCTCTCAGTATGTATCTGTGTCTGTATCTTTTTTGTCTGTGTATATACCGCTGAACAGCTGCAAAGAACACAAGTGTCATGTTAAATGCCAATCATTTAATCAGTTTATATGCCCATAATGCCCATAAGTAGTATGATTAGAAGCATTATTGGGAACAGTGGAAAACTTTTGTTGTGCAGTGGTTTTTTGCTATGCATAACAAAACTCCTGGGAACTAATTTTGAAAGAACATTTCTGTGTTGATTTGTGGGGGCCTTGGTTTTTTGGGGGATTTGGGGTTGTTTGGGCTTTTGTTTGTTTGTTTGTTTGTTTTTGTTTTGTTTTTGTTTCTTCCTGTTTATTAGCTTGATCCTAAGTTGCTGAATATGGAACAACCACAGTAGAGCACATAAAATTGTACCCTGTAAATACTTGGGAGAAGTACATTGGCAAAAGTGAAGTTCTCAGTTCAAGAATTTTCCCCATGAATGATGGGGATTCTGAACCAAAATGTGGCCTTCTGACACCATTTACTAAGAAACCCTGTAATTCTGTCCAAACTGTTTCCAAGACGGCCATACTTACTACATTGTATCAAATAAACATGCCTCAAATATACATCCAATGCTTAAGAAACTTTCACCTTTTGTTAAACCAGTATAAATCCACTGAAGAATTCAATCAGTGGAGCTACTTACTTACTCATATATCAGATTATCCATGTGCTACCCGTTGTTAGCATATATATCCCATGAGTGCTTTTAACTGTATTGTTACAAAGCAAAAAAAAAATTTAAAATAAAAAATCCCCCCCCAAAAAACCCACAAAAACAAAACAAACTACCAAACAACAACAAAAAACCAGACAGTGAATATTTTATATCCTTGGAGTTCTATTTTGCAGTCATAGAAAAGCTCTAGAAGGAAAAAAAATGTTTTAAGAAAGAAACAACACTAAAGTCTACATTTTTTATTTCAGAAAAATGTTGTCAAAACACTCAGCAGAGTTCTCTGGAAATATTTAACTGTTGCCTATCTTTCTTGAGCATAAGCATCAAAAAGAAAGGCACATTTTAATATTTTATTTTGGCTTATTTGTTCTTTATTTGGAAAATGCCCTGGCAAAATGGGTGATCATCAAAAAGGCTGATGGCAGATACCAATACAGACAGATAGGTTCATATTAAGGAGGCATAATTTATATTTTTTATATTATTTATATTAATACTTCGTAGGATGAGTGCATAGACAGGAAAAACCACAAAGGCACAGTTTTTAGGCCATCTGTTTGTATTAATATTAATGTGATAAATTTCTCTCTACTTCTCTAACTAGAGAAGTATTTCGCATTAAATATGCTCTAAGTAACATAAGAAATACCTTTTTTCAAGTTTGATTTACTAAGTCACAATCCACTGTACTGCTCAGAATACGCAGGCTTCCATATAAATTTAGGGTGCAGGGGGTGGGTTTCAGCCTTTTTAATCTGTGCTGAGGAAGGAGATCATCGCTGGTTTAACCTATGATAGAACCTTAATATGTGGCATAGCAACACTGAATTTTAACCCAAGCTGGGGGCTATATTCTATTTTTAGACACAGGTGTCAGTCTCCAAATGACTTCGGGGGTTGTGCTTGCATCCAAGGGCAGGGTTTGACTTTTAGACATTTTTTTTTTTTGTTTTCGTTTTAAGTCCAAGTCAAATTAACTGTTTTTCTGTGGTTTGAAGGGAGAGAAAGTATTACATCACCTTTATGCTAAAATTGGACATTTCCTTTGTATAGCATAGGTAGAGAGTGAACTCTCTATCATTAAATAATCAGTAATTAACAAGTAATTGAATAACCAGTTAAAGATTCAAACCTTCCCGCAAACCTACAAACACCTTGCCTTTATTCAGGTAATTGTAATATAAGTGACCTTGTGCTTACATTTTGGTAAAGGTCTGGGACAAAATTAAAATAGTATCAAGAGGCTTTGTGGAACCATTGGCAGGAGTTTTAACTTTGTGCATTTTTAATAAGGAGACTAATCAGCCATCCAGACAAGAACAAAGCATATGAACTTCTGCTGGAAAGTTGGCAAACCATGATTGAAAACATTGCTATGGTTGGAACTTCTAAAATGATGGCTTTCAAATGTTCGTTTTTGCTAATGTCTCATTGAAACTATCAGTAGTGCTTATTATATTCATTGAGTCCTTCCTTAGAATCAGAAATTCAGCCTTTGGCTTCATGTGGCTTTGGTACTACCAGATGTTCACATAAAAAACTCAGGAATCCTTTGCTCAATTTTGTTTATTTAGGACTCTTCCTCCTTCCTCTTATCTCACTTTTCAGCACTGCGTAGCTATACTTTTTTCTCCTCAACCTTTCACAAACAATTCAACCTTAGGCAAAAACCCATGTACACAGCTTTGCTTAAGGCTGGTAGAAGAAGGACAAAACTAGGAGTGAGTCATGCCAGAAACGTGGATGACTGGCAGAAGGGCTCTGAATAAGGGTTATAGATCAAGCTTCCCTAGAGCTTTTCCACTGTAGATCCCGTAGCAGTTCACAGATGTTAAAAACAATTATTCATGCTGAAAAATTTGACACACATTAAATGTACATTAGACGTCTTTCCCAAGACCTCATAGTAAACTTTACAAAGAGTTGAAGTCAGGCCATACGATTTCCAGTGCCAGGCATTTTTCTCCAGTATGTCATAACCCTTCCATACACTGTTGATTATTGTTTTTCAGCAGGATAAATTTTGTGTATGGAGGAATGTGACATCTAAGTCTCCTGAAGTCAGGCTCTGAAATCCATAAGCATAGCATTCTATGCTTAAATAAATAGCAACACTTGTGACTACTCTAGAGCATGCAAATGTCGCCACCAACATCAGTGGAACAGTCTTCCCACCCTCTCTGCCTGGATCTGTTATGTTGCCCTTAAGAATTACATGCAGCAAAGACCTGTGACTGCACTCTGCACTCTGCAAAAAGTGCTCTTTGTGAACAGTAAGAGAGACATAGTGAGGATGAGATAGTACAGAGCCCTTTACAGGTGTTCTACCAATTGGCAGCTCTTTCTACACCAGCAGTTTACCCAGGCATTGCATTCTGCAGATTGTCATTTTTGTGACCTTGCTCCCCTGGAAAAAGAAAAAAAAAAAAAAAGAAAAAGCGTCTTTTCATGTTTTCATTCTTAGAACCAGATCCAGGCTCTCCCCTGTGTTAAAGGAAAGGTTATAATAATAAAGTCATGCAGTGCTTTTCATCTTCATTAAAAGATACAGAGGGATGTGTCAGCTGTTGGGCAGACATGGAAGATGCGAACAAAACATGAGGCAGTTTATATATACTTAAGCAGGTTTTCCTGAAAGACTTGGAAGTCCTTGTTATATAAAAAGAAAGACAATTTATTGGCTAAAAACATTAACATAAAAAAGATTTGTTTCCTGTACAGCTTTTCACACTTATCTAAAGCAGATATTACTTTCCATAGCAACATCTTCTGAAATAAAAATGAGAAGAACTCACTCCTTCCTGTTTTCAACATTTGTAATATCTTGGCTGCTCTGTAAACATCATTTATTCATGTCAAGAAAAGAAAGAGGAAAAGACATTTTTTTGTCAGCCACTAAGGTATCAATAGAGAGAATCTGTCCTCAAAAAGGAGAGTATCTCATTTGTGTATATATCACTGATAAAAATCAGACTAATATCTATCCACGTTTTATCTAAAGGTCTGGACATATAGAGGAGATATGGTTAGCACTATTCTACTACTCCAATAACTTTTACAACTGAAAAATCTGAAATGCAAAGATACCTATTTCACTCTTACTTGCAGAAGTCCAAGGAAGTGCCTCAATATGCTGGAAGTGTCATGTTTTTCCATCTTCATGAGACTTGACAAGCTCTATTTTGCATCTTTCTCAGATGTTTTGATCTACTTTTTTGTGCTCACCCTTGGGGAAACAGACAAAGAGAAACAGGTAAGGTGAGGGGTAAAGTCTGGATTAATTAGTTCTTCATGCAAAAATATGTCTCAGTAGTAGGAGAAACTTCAGACAGAGAAGGAACAGGGGGAAATGGAAGTATTAACTCAGAAATTAGAGATCTAGTGGATCTTTATCCAATGCAAAAAAAAATGTAAATGCTGTAATATAAGAGTAACTATTCTGCTCTACACGAGTGCTATTTTGGCTTCAGAAATGCTGAGCAGAGGGCTCTTGTTCCCCTTGGTCAGCTGATGACACTCATGTTATTAAGAAAGAGTGTCAGGAAACGAATATAAGTGTTATTGTGAGAGGAAACCTGTTTCAACTCCCATGATTGCAGTTTAGCACAGCTGCACCCCAAGAGAACAATAGCAAGATTTATTTCTTTTATAAGTCTCAATTTTACAAAGAATAAAACAGTCCTGTTAAAGAAAGCTGTAAACACAAGAACTGTCTGGGAGGATGTAAACACAAAAGAGGAAGAGAATGAGAGAGCACAAGGCATGCACATGTACTGACAAAAGGAAAAATAAACATGTTTCTGTGTAATATTTAACTAGGTTCTTTTGAGTACTTAAAGAAGAATACTAATGATAAAAACTCCAATATTCTAAATAAAAAAAAAAATTTAGTAAGAAGTAAGGCTTATTTTACACAGTCTTTATAAGCACTAGTTTTCTAAGCAGTAGTACCTGCATGCAAAGCAGAAAAATCAGGCAGACAGCCCACCCATGTTTGGGCATCTCACAGTCCATCTGCAAAACCAGGTCCCAAGGGGTGATTTTCTTGTTTTCCAGTGGCCTGCCACTTCTGCCTTACTAATTTTTTGTTTTGCTCTTGCAATGGTACAAGCAACTCTGTATTTATAAGCAACGCTTATATTGCACTGGCTGCATGCACATGAGTCAGGTATATGTGCCTTGGTGCCTCATCTCACCCCAGAGGCACAGGTGTACGTTCAGATCTGCAGTTGAGAATGTGGAAAGGGGGATAAAGAATGCTGGAATGCATTTTGTGCCTTGCCAGTCACTACCTGGGAAAGGATCAGCAATTTTCTTTGTCTCTTCTGCCTTTTGTGGAAAACTTTCTGTATAAAGGCTTTCCAGATAGAGGGACTTCCTGCTATTGCAGGTGTCTTCCCAAAATGGGCCTCTCTCTTGTTTGTGACTGCTGGTGCTACAGGGCTGCTTGTGAAGGCCTGTTGTTCCCCACCACTGACCCAGCACTCAGACCCAGCCACCCGTCAGCATTCTGTCTTTGCAGCCAACCCGGACAGATTCCCATGCCTGGGGAGGAGATCAGCCAACAGGAAATCACATTCAACGCAGTGACCATGTGAAGTCTGCAAGAAACCTCCTACCCCCAGTTTGCTGTTTTGCAGCTGAGACAAGCAAGTCTGCTTCTCAGCTGAGAAAACAGAACAGCTATTCTTGTGATTATGAAAAATAGAAGTTGAGGAAACAATAAAAGAAAAAGACCAGCCATTAGTAAAAACAGTAAGCAGACAGCACATCCTACCAAGAGAGATCATCTCTGCATTTATTTTACTAAATCTGAATAACTAAATCTGATATGCATATACTTTAATGTTGTATACCACTCCCATTAGTCTGCAAAGTTATTGTCTGGATGTGGAGGAGACAGAAGAGAAATAATGCTATTTTGTGAGAAATACATGAAAATAGCTGCTCAGACACTTTCCCAAATACTGCATTAGAAGTCAAAATTCATTCCAGTTACTTTCATTTGGTGAATCGTTTTTTCAAAAGGGCATGGCCTTCACCACTGACCCTGATCTATGTATTGCAGTGTTCTCTGATGGCAAGTTTGGAGTGTCAGTTCAGAAACATCAGCATTCAAAAATGGGAGAAATTATGTATTTTGGTTATAAGAGAGTGCTTAGTCAGGAAGTATTTTGTTTTCAGATCTGCTGTGGATATAAATCCTTCTGACAAATCCTTCAGTCCGCCTGTGTTTCTGTTTCCTTGTCTGTATACAGGAAATCAGCTATATTTAAATTACTGTGAGAATCCAAGACGTACTTTTCTTGTGTACAAAACCACAAATACTGGTTTTTGAAATGCAGTCATCTATCCCTCTGTGTTATTAGACACAATATATTGTGATGTGAAAGACATAAATATCTGTATGTTATTGTTTGGATACAAAGTCAGAAGTATCATAATCCAATGTTATTTTTTATATGAAGCATCTGAACAGAAATTAATATTTCAAAAGGAAGGTAGAGCATGGGAAAACATGTGGTAGCCATACCATACCTCCTAAGACTTCCTTCTATTTCTCCTTCTATTCCTACGTGTTTATTGAAAATAGAATGAAGGAAAAGGAGAAAAAAATGAGAGGACCAAGTTAAAGAAATTTTTACACAACTAAAATCAAGAAGGCTTCCCACTGATTTTAACATATTCAGCTTATGACTTTTAAAGTTTAATAATTTTAATTCTTTTGCTCCACAAGCCAAAAGATAAAATCACAGTTAAAAATTTCAGAACCAGTTTTATTTTCTTAAGCAAAGGAGTGAATGATCATGCATTTATTACAAAAAGTAATCGTATTGTTAAAGCAATTTTGAAAAGATAATAATCTGACTTATTTTTACCTTGTTTTCATTGTTAATTTTTCCTTTTAGATAGGCAGGTTGTATTCCACTTTATATCATTACTTACAGAGATTCAGCAAAGTGTTGAAGTCCATATTTCCAATTGCAGAAAAAAAACCTCATAATTTAAATTTTTTATCTCTATTTGCCTGTCACCAATTTTCAGAGAGTGAAAAGAAGAGATTGTCACAGTGTTGGTTTTGTTTCTATCAAACATCCATTCTCAGATGCTAGGGCCTCTGATGTTTAAATGTATGCAGTAATAAGGCACTTGTCCCAAAAAGCAGGAAATTGTTAAAAATCTTTGGGAAAATGATACGTCTCTGAACTTGCCACTAACAATACTATCATAAAATAATACAGAATAAACTTATACCTGTCATCATTCAAAGGGATAGCAATTTAAGTTAAATTATGAAAGAGTCTGGCTCAAGAATTTAGACCTTGTGGTGCTAAGGAACTGTGTAGCAAACGTATCCAGATTTTGTTGTTTGGAGCAGATTTTTTCTATTCCTTTGCATATAGGGGCACCAATAGATATGAAGAAATTTTTTAGACCATCTCTAATAGCAACACTTTATTGAGCTAAGTATGCATTACTAGCCCTTGCTATTAAATGTTCACATCTGTTTTAAGGCATCACTGTGAGGATCACACACTTACCCAGTGAAAAAGGTGGGCTGTGCTATCCTCGTAAGAAAATGCTTCTCGTTTTCCTGGAGCATGACTGTCCATCAGACTTTAAGTGGAAGAGAAGAGGGAGACAGAATTTTCCTCCACTATGGTCGAGCCACATGTAGCCAAGCAGATTCCCCCTTCAATGTAGCTCTTATGAAGCAGTTATCAAGGAGATACACCATCTCTTTCTCCCAAAGAACATGTCAGAGAGGATGTCAGGAAGGATACCTCCATTGCTTTTCAGTTAGAAAGATGACAGACAGCTCTAGGTGGAAATATCTGGGGTATTTTCTACAAGGGAATGATCTCCCTCCTGAGAATGCCACCTCTTTAGCTACAAAGCATTCATAACTTATACTAAGTGAGAAACCTCCCACCACTTATTCTGTGGAATTTGCAAAACCGAAACGAAATTCAGACTTTAAACAACTAAAAGGGTCAAAAACGTCTTTAAAATAGCAAAAATTCAGAAGAGAATCCCAGAAGTTGATACAGAACTCTCTCCTACCAGCAGATGTCAGACCTCTGCTATTTCCAGAGCACCCAGAGGAACGACTTCTTTCCCTCATCTCGTCTTTCCAATCTAGATATCTATCTTATGGCAGAAATCAAAAGATTCTCCAAAAGAAGAAGGAAGGAGCAGAGAGGGAAATTTCTCACACCCTACACAAGCTGCAGCCAGAATCCTATTTTCCCTTTCCAGTAGCTCCCAGTTTGGCCTCACTCGCCTTAGTTTTTAACTACCACCATAACTTTAAATAGTTTGCTGAATTACAAATTTAAAATCTGAAATTGGCCCGCCTTCTCCTTCTGTGATTGCTGTTACCATGTCCAAGGCAGGATTGCTGGTAGTAACAATCACGACTTGACTGTCAGCAGCCAGCCTTTGGAGGGATCAATAAACATCAGGTAGGAATGTCTACTTCCATTCTCTGCAGTCAGAGGGAAAAACAGACCTGGTACCGTTAAGAGCCATCATCCTCCTACCTGCTGGAAGAAATAATCTAAGGGTTCCCAGCTATAATTTTTTTCCAACAGAAAAGTTGCCTGATATTATAATATTTGGTGTCATTTCTATATTAAGTTGTTTTATTGACTAGTTAAAAATTTCAGTGATAGACACCACTTACCCAGAACACAGAGTATCAAAGAAATTAGGGCAGAGACACTCAGTTTGCCATGGCGCAATTTTCAAAGTGAGGGCATGCAGAGGACAGGTATCCTGCCTGCAGAGAAGGGTCAAGTACTATACTGGAAGAAGCTATAACGGGAAAAGGAGAAAGAAGTGAAAGATGGATGATGATACAGAGGAAGGAGGGAAATCACAATCCTTGCTAAACAGAAGATCCCACAGGGCCAAACCAATAGAAACTACTATTTCCCCAAGAGTAATCTGATCTGTCTGTTCAGCTGGCTCACTGTGGGAATCAACATGGAATAAAAAACCTGTCCCCTAAAATGCAGATTTTCTGCTGATCCTACACAAGGAACACTATGGTCAGGAGAGACATATTCTGATTTCATCTAGAGGGAACCTCTTAGGAACTATTTCCAGTCACCTCAGCTGTGTTGCTCCCCACATCACAAGTGACTCAGAGTCATGATAGCTTGAACAAATAAAAAAGTAACTGTTGAGAAGAGAAATCAAAGCCACAGTGCAATAATGAAAGTCGTGTTTCCAATTGTTTTTTATATAAATCATCAGAAGCTAAATCAATCAGCCTACAAAAAGGGGATGAAACGTTGTTCTCCATGTCTTGGATTACCTTTTGCACGATTTGCTAAATTAGCTTCTTTTGTTTTTCTTTGCCTTTTAAATAATTTTCTATAAGCAGAAAGCAAAGAAAACATCTTGATTTTGCAAGATATTTTCATTTGAAAGCAAATGAGCAAGTGGCATTTTGCAATAAGTTTTTAAATTATCTTTTCTTTTTAGGACCTTTCTCTAACTCAGCACTGATGCACCGCTTTCTTTCACAACGATTTTACTTCTCCCTGTGGGTGGTTTTGAGATGACAATGACCTAAGAAACCCTTTCTTCAAGGAATCATTTGACAAGAAACGTAAGTATATTCTTTCCATGCACTAATTTGGAAACCATTCTTTTGAATTTGGGGTGCAAGAGAACAAAGAAAACTTCAATTAAAAATTTATTTCTCCTAAAGCAGGTCCAGTTTGTTCGTCTGGCCTTCTAGAAACATCAAGTCGTGGCAAATCAACAGGTTAAAAAGGAAGTACACCTTCCTCATATTCCTTCTTCCTATATGTACACAGGGATTTTTGCTCCACTATCACTTGCAGGAACACAAAAACCAAGTATATACGACAGTTGCTGTCATATTTCTTCTAGAAAAGTAGCCTCACAATTAACATAGAAAATGAAATAGGAAGTTCTCATGTGTGTAGCACTGTAGAAATATAATTTGAAATATTTGTTTGCAAATAACAACTTTTTCAAAAAAGCCTAGAGATATACGGGTTGCATTAGGGAATTTGCATCCAGTTAAGCCCCATTAGTCAATACAAACTACAGGATAAATGGCTAAGGATGTAGGATTCACTTTGATGGACAGTTTTCAGTGAAAAGTATTTTATTTTCAACATTTCCATTAACGGCTGGAACAACTTAAAAAATGATTCTTTGACGGAAGAAAAGAGACAAACACATGGAAAACTGTGGTGCATCTCGTTTGGGACAGAAACGACAGTAATTTTATCTGCATTCTGAGAAGCAGCCACAGAACCCACTAAAAACTTCTCACTCATCTCGAGGTTAGTAAGGTATTGAATAAGCGTTGCAGCCAGAAGTTCACAAGAGATATATTGCTGTTAAGCAGTCCAAGAAGTTTATTGCCTGTTTTGTGAAGGCTAGGTCATAGAGTATACTGTTGCGAACCTCATTAAAGCTCCAATTTCTAAATCAAATAGTTTTGCCTTGCAACAAGATCCTTAAAATACATTTTTTTCCTGAATGTCTGCTTTAGATTCAAATCCCAGGTTTTTCCCTTAAGGCATCTGAAACCAGGCTGCAACTTGTCTTCCATACACCTAGCCCATAAACAAGAGGGATCACACACTGGTTTGTGTGGCAGACACAAGGATCCCATTCTCCTTCTGCCATGTGAAGATAACATCCACACAGCACTCAGAGGGCAGTGGATGATAAACAGGAGGATAAACTAAGTGCTTAAGAACATGCAGCTTCCAACAGAGATGGAGGTGGGAACTAATTGCCTTGTTAATTCCCAGTCATAATCCTAGGGATTCCTTTGTGACTGTTTTAAGTGATATGCAGACAAGTGTAACCTTATATCTATGATTTCTTCTCCAAGTTGCCCAGGAACAGGGCCCAGGAACTATATGAAGATTGCATTACTGCTGAACCTACAAGCAGCACAACATAGAGAATTAAGTTTATTGAACTATTTTTGTTAGAAACCTTTTCTTTCAGTATGCAGAGCATTCTACACTTTCTACCTTTCAGTGAGGAATTTTCCAACCTAGCCTTTTGGATTAGTACTACATACTTAGAATGTTTGTTGGAGAACATAAACACAAAAAAACCTCCTATATGCTTTAGAACGGAAAGGAAGTATAAAAATTATGCATTTGTCTCAATGTTATGTAAGTCATAGATTCATTTTGCCCAACTTCTGACTGAGAAAGTTAAAAAAAAAAAAAAAAAAGAAATAGTTTACAAGGGCAAAAGTCAACATTTAGCAGGGAGAAAGTTAAATAAATGGTGCCATGTCTGGGTGAACATTAGTTAAGTTTTATGGAAAAAACAAACCCTCCAACTTCCTCTGGAGCCCCGTATTCCAGGCATGGGAAATTTCTCCACTTCTTCTATCAATTTTCATGGCAGAAAAGCAGAGCAGCTCCCAACCCTTTCAGCTTCCCATACCACCCAAGCTGACCCCAGGGGTACTGCACCTGGGTCTCCCTCAAGCTCCCAGGGGACAGCTGCCACAGTACTTTCCTGGAGGACTCTTGGACTTCGCTTTCCTTTCCTGCAGACAGCCCTATTATGGCAGTGCTGCCATAAAAGTGCACCTCCCAGGATAGCCGGATTAGCAGCAGCTCACCAGGAAAGTGGGCCCCCTCATTCAAGACTTGGGTCCTCTGGCCTGCTTGCAACTCTCCTAGCTGTGGGTGCCAGGGTATTGCTGTTTGTCTGGTGGATTTTGTTACTGCAGCCCTTCAAACTGGCCTTTGACTTGAGACCACTAATTTGCTTCCCAGAAAGGGATTACAAACAAGTCAATGTGTCATATCAACTTATTATATACAATTCCTGAAAAGAGCCAGCTGTCCAAACCAATGAACTATATAAAAAGGGGCTTAGTCCATTAACAAGTCCTTGAACTACCCATTCAGCTTCTTTCAGTGTGCTGGAGCTTGTGGAAGGTGACACAGCACACACAACAGTGTGTCGTTGATTTGCAATGAAGGATGTTGCAATGCTTCCTTGCACAGATACAGCTTGCTTGTATAGGAAAAACAGTAGCTCTTTCACAACATTGGCAAACAAAATTTTCCTTGGCCTAAAAAGCTATGCAGTATTACATTGGAGAAGACTGGGTAGAAAATCAGCATGAATTAACTAGCAATTAAGTAAAATAATTAGTAAAATAAAAGCTGGACCAAATCTTCTCTTCAAACCACACCTGAATCAAAATTATTATTTTAGCTGATAAGAGATTTATGTGGCATCCCACAAGCTGCTACTTATCATGTGCAGATCCAACTGTTCAGAGATGATCAGAAATTTACCAACTGTGTTTTCCCACCCTGAAGTTATCAATTGTTAAAACAACGACATTTTACAGAAATATTCAGTACTGACGCCAGTTCTCATTAAGAAAAGAAAGGGGAAGAATTTCCATTAACCTGTTGAACAAATCAAGGATAGAGTAATTTAATTTTTGCCTTACTTTAAAATCTTTTCTCCAGATTGTTGGCATCCCATTTTTATTACTACAAATTTTTTTCATGAGAGTTATTTTCAATTTTTGCTGTTAAATTTGTAACATTTGCTGCCAAGTAGAAAGTCTGGTTCCTATACACTGTCACCAAGTCCATGTTCTGCTGTTCAAGGTATCTGTCCTATGAAGGAGTGAACTAGATTTCAATCCATGACTGGAAACACATAGAAAAGGGAATATAAATATTCTACAAACATTGTGTTAATTTGATAACATGATTACTTTTATGTTAGATGCAAACACTTGTGATTTTAATTTTTTCTGCTTTATTTATAAAATTCTGCAAAGTTGTTATTTGTGGCTGTATCTCATTGAATCAAATTAGTATGTTAGTCTGTGCCTGAGCCATCCCAGTGAGTTAAAATGCTGCTTTCTGTGAATGTTCTTGAAGAGCAGAGCCTGCAAAGAAACTTGATATCCATGAAAATTAGGAAGTCAAAGAAATCTGCTACTCAGCATATCTTATGATATTTCTCAGTCACATTTTAAAACAGAGTACTTGCACAGAATTATGGTTTTTATTCATTTATTTGGTAAAACAGACTAAATAATCTCAATAATATGATGAAGAAAGTCACACAACTGCAGTTAAAGGGGTATCATCTTCTCTTTGCAGTTATGACTTAATTTTCTACTTTTTCGTGCATGTACAGTTGTAAATCTTAAAACCAGATGTATTTGCTTTCCCAAGTAAATACATGCTTCACTACTTGCTTCTATTTATTAAAAATAGGCATTATGAATACCTGATAAAGTGAGAAAAATGGAAGGATATCTGACAATAAAGGTTATATGACAAGAACCTGTGGTTTTGTGCTGGTGAATGCATCAGGTAGATTGATAGCCAGATGCACCTGAGGTCTCAAACCTCCAATTTTGTTTTATTGATCAGACTCTCTTTTTATTGTCTCTCCTCACACCTGTGCATGTCCAAACTCACTCACACAAAAAAAGAGGCTGCAGACATTTTTCAAGTTTTCTTGGTTGCCAAGATCAATAGTCCTGAGGCAGAGCAAGGTTAATACTGGCATTTGAACCCAACAATAACCAACCCTAATGATTCTTTGGTTTGGGAGTAGTGTCAGAATCAAGACCACAGGAAAAGATCAATGAGTAGTTTACTACTGATGTTCATTCCATAGTTTTCATAAAAGCCCAACAGAATAAAAGCAACTCGTAACAGGCATTGTCTGGCCTCAGGTGGACAAGCATATGCTGTAGACAGATCATGGCACTGCTTTTAGGAAAAATTTAAAGGTTGCAGACTCTTGATTTTCCTTTGTGAACATGGGGAGAGGGAACAGTTCCTGTTGGTGTCTGAAGAGGTAGTTGATCATCACACATATTCAAGCCACAGACATTTTTTGCTGTAAAATAAACAAAATAGTTCAAGGGATAAATTTTGACTCACAGGCTTTAGCTATCTTCACACAAATTTTAACCCGCCCCTCAGTCTTGTAGTTTTTTCAACTGGATTTGCATAGCTAAGAAAAGTGAATCATTTGGTTTAGTTAATGACCTGACAGGGAAACATTGAAAAGGGATAGTGATTTGCCTAAATGTCGGATGGTAATCAACACTGTAATTGCACAGCCAGTTTTAGACAGAATGGATCACTTTATCAACATGTACTGTACCTATGTACTGACATCTAGCAAGGGGTTGGGCGCAAAAGCCAGTTTTTGCTTCAAAACTACTTTATGAATCTCTGCTTCCTGGCATCAGATGTAGTTTGTTCTGGAATCCCCTATTCCAAGACCGTATTCAAGTAGTTGCTATATGACGAACAGAGCATTTTCATCCACTCACATTATACCATAGACAACTACAATATTGTCTGTAAATGAGTAAGATTTTTCTCTTTTTTCATCCAGTGTTGTGCTCTGGCTCCAAGACCAGACCAGCCAGGAGATGTGGCAAATTAAATAGGGACAGGAACAAAAAGATGCCCAAAAAGAAAATCTTTAATAACGATAAAGCAACAAAGGACAAAAGCCATGCACAGTATGAGGTGATCCCAGAAGACCCAGACAAAGGAGTGATCAGAACCTTAATTAACTTTTTGAGGGGTAGAGAACCAATGAACAGTGGGAACTAAAAACATTACCATATATGGAACAAGTTGCCAAACAATCATAACTCATAACTGAGAACATTACTATGTAAGGAACTGCTTCATTAACATAATCCCATAATGTACCCATAATCACATTCTTCTCATCCTAACCTAATCTGGTAAAATGTCTCTCTTCTTAGCATTCTGCTCCCCAAGGTCTTAAGGCAACGTCTTTGTTGTTGATGAAGGCTGGCCTACCATCCATCTCAAGTAGTTGAATTCCCACATCTTCTCCTTTCTGTTCAACAATAAAAGCTGAGTTTAAAGACTTCTTTGAAATTCTAAACATAGAACTCACTAAACATGGAAACAACATCAACACAACAACAAGAACCAAAAGTCCCATCTTATCTACAAATAACAACCAACTTGGCAAACTCAAATAGTCCATTAGACTTTTGAATAGTCTATTAAACCAAACTTTTTCATCTTCAACTTGAAGTTTCTTGACTCTATCTTTGAGAATTTGGATTCTCTTATGTATCGACTTGCTGTGATCTGATAAGTTATGCAGCACAGTCCCTCAAAAAACAAGGCAGCTATGTCCCCGTCCTAGTACTAGGAAATCAATCTATTTTGTAAATTAGCTTGCCTAATACTGTCAGCATCTGTTTATAATTCACTCAATGCAAGGAACATTGGTTTGCTTACTTAACCAACACCCTAAACTATGCAATTGTTTTAATGCTTTTGATGCAGCTACCCAAGGTGCCAATATTGAGGCTGCAATTCTTTTTCTTTTACTCCAATGAATAATTTCCTCTTTACAATCTGATTTGAATTGATGGGTAAATCTTTTTTGTCTAATCCTTTTGTCATGAATCATTGTCATTTCTGATGTTAGCAAAGTAGATCTCCCCAGGCTACATGGCTCGCCTTTGGTGTGTGATGGAATGGCTGGCTGGGTCCTGTCCTCACAAATAAGAAACATTCCTGGGGGTAGTTAAGAGGAGTGTCACTAGAAATAGAAGAGTTAAGCAAGGTGTGATTGCCCCACTGGGTTTCATTTCTGTAAGCAAGGTGGTGAGGGGAAACATCCCATATATTTGTATGATTATTATCTATGTATTGGAGTTTTAGACCCACATAATTGATTGGGTCCCTTCTTTGAACTGGAATTTGATACAGTGGAATACATTTGTGTCATAATTTTGATTTGCCAATTTAAATATACTCATTTTCTGTTGTGAGACAGAACCAGGAGCAGAAGCAAGGCAGGCCTAAAACTTAAAAGGGTATAAAAATAAATTTATTAACTACACAAAAAAGGAAAAAAAAACCAAATTCAGAATAAGATTTTCAGACCACTCCTTCCTTCCCTCTCCCAACTTTCGTAACAACAAAACAAACATACAAAAAACTACTTCAGTCAGTTCTCAACTTAAATAGTCTTTTTTTCAGTTTACTTCGGAGACAGAAGTTTCCTCTTGTCAGGCCATAGGGACTTCTCCCCAAGGAGGAAGAAAACAGTCCTCTCGTGTTCTCACTTTCATGATTTGCATCCGCCCAGGAAAAAAGCTTGCAAAGTTGTGAAACTCCTCCCATCTTCACAGCTTTCCCAAAGCTGTGCTTATGGGCCATGTTAAACTCATGAGATATTACTTTTAAGAATGAATTTTTCCAAAGCAAAAGTTCTCTTCATTTCTTTTCTCTGTTCATGCTTCATCCTCAGAAAATCAAGATCCCCTTCTTTCCTCGGGGCAAAAGATTCTCAACACAGGTGCTTTTTGATCAAATGATCTATCAAATGGAACACTCCAATTCCCCATGTCTTTTCTCCATGGTTTATAGGAATATTCAATATAACATCAGTTCATCCCTACAACTTACAAAAGGATTTTTCAGCCAACTTTCATGGTATCTTCTCATTCTCCTTCCATCTAAAAAAACTTAGCTCTTGCTTCACTGACTTCGAAGTATCTCCTTTTTCCCCTGTCATATTCAAAGGAAAGCTGGAGGTTTGCAAAATCTTATCTGAGCACTAAAGAATTAAATTTTCACTCAAAAGCTGCAAGAGTTGGGCCAGGCCTGGGCCTGTGGGATGAAGGGCGGCTGAGGTGTCCATCAGCCTCTCTGGGGCTCAGCTTTAGCCCCACACTGCCCATGGCCACCCCGGCTCCCAGACAGGCCCGGCTGCCTCCCCCAGGCCGTGCGGGGCTGGGCGGGCTCGGCCTTTCCCAAAGCTGCTCCGAGCCCTCAGCAGGAGCCGGGCCCCTCAGAGCTTTGGCCCGCGGGGGAGGGAGCCGGGCTAAGGTTTTATCACCGAGCCTTTCCTTGCCCCGGCCATCGGGCCCCTGGGTTTGCAAACGGGGCCCAGTGGCCTCTGAGCCCCCCCGGCATGGAGGGAGCCTGGACTGGGCTGGTGTTACCTGCTCAGCCACCGGAAATAAAAGAGAGCTTTTTCCCGGGTTACCTCCTTCAAAATGTGTTTTCTCAGAGCAAACTAACTTTCTCCAATTGGTTTTCCAGGCTGTCAATAACCAAACCAGCCTTCAATTGGTCCAAATCAACCCACAGAAGAAGCCCCCATAGAGAGAACTTCTCTCTGAGTTTCTTCTTCCCAGGTGAAACCAGCACAATTTGATACATTGAAATTTGATCCATCTTAACTGATCCCAGGAATTCTAATCCTTGGGGTTCTAGTGGTGCATGAGAGAGATCTAGTGTCCAGTAGTCCCATACATCTATGGGGTCGTAATCCCATTCATTATTGGAATTACTACCTTGCATAACACAGATGGTATCTTCAGTTATTGGTCGCAAATCTGTTGGCAACCCTGCCAGACATATAGAAAAGGGGTTATCTGGGATGGCAACAGAAAGACAAAAGGTTTCTTGCTTTGTGATGTTAGCTAGGGTTACCCAAACGTTCTGTTTTGGCTGCGGGACTATCCAGCTGCTAGCGAGGAGCAAGATCTCAAAGAGGCTGTATAGGATGAGTCTTTTAAAGGTCGTCTGGGAATGTGGCCTTGTAAAAGCTTGCAATATAATGCTGAAGACAATAAACAAAGAGTTAAAGTCTGTCATTTGCGGGGTTTTCTCTGGACACCTTGGTCTTTTTCTTCACTTGGAGGTTCCTCTTGCTGGTGTTCTTATAGTGGCTGTAGGTATGGCTTGATGTTTCTAGCAGGAACCCACCAAGTTCCTCTACCTGTTGAAACACAAACGTAACTTTTCCCCAGGTGATTAATGGAAAAGGTCCTATAATTTCTCTTGTTTCTGGGTCTTTAATTAAACTGTTAGTTGTGCTTGTGTTGTATTAGAAAAATGTCTAATTATTGGTGGATTTGGATCCATAAATGAATTATTCAGAACATTAAATACATATAGAACCTTTGCAAGACTTCCTCCTGTAGCTAGGGTCTCTACATCCCCTTTTTGTTGTTCTAACAGGCTCTTGAGGGACCCATGGGCTCTCTCGATGACTGACTGGCCTGCAAAATATTTTAGTAACACCTTTGGCTGCTATGCTTAGAAAAAGTCTGCAACAGGTTGTAAATATTTAACAGTTTGAAACTGTAGCCTCACTCAGAGTTCAACTGAATTAAGTTTAGAAACAAAGAAATGTTGAAGTTACTCCAAAAGGTAAGGCTAAGTACTAAAGTACATGTTACAGGTTTGGACTATCAGCTGTCACTGTAGAACATAGACTGTAAAAGTAACATGTAAAGCTTATTAGGAACACAATGTTAAACAGCACATTAACTAAAAGAATACCAAATCAGAGAACAGAGGACATGTGGTTCATCTATTTAATCTCCCCTTCTTATCTGCTATACTGCAGCTTACCATAAAATATAAATATGAGAATAATAAATAAATGACCTTTCTATATAAATTATGAAAATACAGCTACAGTAAAATCAGTGCAAAAATGACCAAAATGTAGTATAAGGAACACAGAGTCCTGTCTTATTTTGTTCTCCAGTATTTGCTGAAGCAAAGATTGGAGTGGTGCTTGGCACTCTTGGACGGCTTGAAATCTCTATTTAAGGCACCTTTTGCCTCACTGGTCAGTTGTCTTGGTAAATTTAATGTAGGATCTCCCTTCAGTAAACCAAATAACGGAGCTAAGTCCTCATTTGCAATTCAAAGCAAGGGTCTAACTCAGATGGTGGTCTTGAGCAACTTTTGCATACCATGAAGTGTCCTTAGGTTTGGTTCTTTGCTGAGGGCAGTCCTTTCTAAAATGTCTATGTTTGCTGCATTTTTGATGTTATCCAATACCTGCCTTGGGAGGTTCATAGCTTGATCATTAGGTTGGCTTTGAGTTCCTTTGCCCACAAAGTGGTCAAGTCTCAATGCTGCTCATGCTTGATCATTTGCACAGTCCCTCAAAATCTTGGCAGCCATGTCCCTGTGCTAGTAATCAGAAATCAATTTAAATTCAGCTTTTATTGTTAAACAGAAAGGGGGAGATGTGGGAATTCAGCTAGTTGGGATGGATGGCTAGGCCAGCCTTCATCAACAACAAAGGAATCACCTTAAGGTCTTGGTGAGCAGGATGCTAAGAAGAGAGACATCAGGTTAGGTTAGGGCAAGAAGAATAGGATTATGGGTACAGTTATGTAAATGAAGTAGTTCCCTGTATAGTAATATTCTGAGTTATGAGTTATGATTGTTTGGCAACTTGTTCCATATATGGTAATGTTTTAGTTCCCACTGTCCATTTGTTCCCTACCCCTCAGATAAGGTTATATAAGGTTCTGATCACTCCTTTGTCTGGGTCTTCTGGGATCACCCCATACTGTGCATGGCTTTTGTCCTTTGTTGCTTTATCGTTATTAAAGATTTTCTTTTTGGGCATCTTTTTGTTCCTGTCTCTATTTCATTTGCCACATCCTCTGGCTGGTCCGTTCTTGGAGTTGTGCAAATGCCAAAGTGCAACAAGTGGTGACTAAACAGGGACCCTGATATTCAGGATCAGATCAGCAGGGAGAAGGTGACTGGTAGACCACACCCTTTCCAGAGTGTGGAGGGCGAAATCAGGCCTGACAGATTTTCAGCGAGTTTTGGACGATGAGTGGAGAGTCAACCTGATCTGCAACAGAGAGCAGTTGAGCAGAAAGGGGGGACATTCTCCCATCATCCTAGTTTAACTGGAAGGGCATATCCCATTCCAATCTGACTCCCCAAGGTGGGCTCAGGAATGTCCAAAGAGCAGAGGGATGTATGTGGACGGTTTAAGTTAATTTTAGCAGCTCACAGGAAGGAAGTTGGAAAGCATGAACTAAAAACCACCCTAAAGTGGGTCTTTCATAACATCCCCAACGCCATGGACACTAATATCTATACTGCAGACTTCTGGGATTTGGTGGTGACAAGCTCTATGACTTAACAAAAAGAGACTTCACAGCATCTCGAATACTTTGCACGTTCTGCGTAATTCTAGAGGCCTAAAAATTGGAAGAGAAGCATCATAACCCTAGGTCTGCAATCACTTCCCAACCTGAGACTGCTCCTAACCCTTCTGACCCTGGGAGTGGGATACAGGAGGGAACCCATTCTATGCAGATGAGCTGCCATCCTTCCGTCCTCCTGTGTCCTCCTCCTTCTCACCCCTCGGACTACCCTGGTGTGGGATACAGATAGACAACACCATCATGTGCAGACAAAACTCCAGTTATTCCACCCCCTTCTTCTCCTCCACTTGGGACCCAAGATGGAAACGGCTGCACCATCTTGAATCCTTCCCCTTCTGTTATTCCTGCTCCTACATTGTTCCAGCTTCCTTCCTCTTCCACCCTGCTATGCCATCTACTAATCGTCACCTTGCCACATCATCCACTCAAGCCACCATTTTGCCCTGAGGCTCTTCCCTTGGCTTCACTGCCTCTACTTTGGGCTCCACCCCTTCTGATTTGGGCCACACCCCTTCCAGGGAAACTAGAACCACACCCACCATGGTTCCAGAAGCACCACCTTCCAACATGGTGGCACCCATGCAGCTGGCACCAAGGTGTATGCCAGAGGTCAAGCACCGCTACTGCTGCCCCACTGGTAATAAAAAATTTTTATTCATGTCTGGTTATTCCTCTTCGTCATCTGAAGAAGATCTAAGCTCTTCCAGATCCAATGACTCCGTTGACTCCTGGGAGAGGATCCAAACGACAGCAATAAAGGAGGGGGACTGGGAGATGGTGTCTAAATTTAGTGGTGCTCTGGTGCAGTACAAAAGGGGGGATGCAAATTCTAGATGGGAGCCACTAACATATGGAGAGAAAAAGTGGCTAAGAACTACAGGAGGGAATTGCCTTATTTCAAAAGTACAGGCTACATTCACTGCTCACATTCTAACACCACATGATTTGAAGTATATAATTACTATGCTGCTATCCCTAATGGAATGAACCCTGTGGGAAGGGGAATGGAAAAAGTTATAAAATCAGTTACTTCCGGACTATGCTAATGATCCAGCGAGGACTTTGAAGGCATGTGTTGTATGGATTTATCAGACCACAGTAAGTTAATACATCGGGGCATCCAGATACTAAAGAAAGGAGTCAAGGAACTGCATATCGAAGACAATAAACAGACTGTTCAAAAGTTGGGGTTTATTGGGTTGGTTGCTATCTATGGTTAAAGTGGGATTGTTAGCTTTTGTTGTGGTTGTGTTGATCTTATTGCCATATTTGATGTTTGTTGAAAGTTTTTAAGAAGTCTTTGAATTCAATGTTTATGGTTCAATAGAAAGGGGGATATGTAGGAGTCAGCCTGAAAAGGACTAACAATGAGTTGGCCTTGGCTGACAGTGAAACGGCCATCAACCCTTGGAAACAAAGTACTAGGCTGTGGGAAATAGCCAGTTAAGTTATGGCAAGAAGAAAAGGATCATGGGAATTTTTATGTAGATGAAGTAGTTCCGTATAAGGTTATGTTCTTAGTTCTTGTTGATGACCAGTTGGTTATGTGTTACACATAAGGTAATGTTTTGAGTTCTTGTTGTTCATTGGTTTACTACCCTGGACCCTAGGTTACATATTGTTATGTTCTCCCCATTGTTGGGTCTTTTGAGGTTGCCCCAAACAGTGTTTGGGTTATGTACTTTCTATTGGCACTGCCGCCATTTTTGAAGTTTCTCTTTTGAGCTTACTCAATCGTTCCCGTCTCAATTTCATTTGCCACATCCCCCGGCTGGTCTGGTCTCAAAGCATGACAGTCCAAGTGCATTACAGCTGCAATGCCTCAACCTGCATCTGTGACTTTCCTATATTTAGGCACCAGTTAGTCAGAAAGAGAAACATTATTAAAGACACTATTAAATACATGCACCTAGAATTATAAGCAAGTGAAGACAGTGAAGACAGAGAAGTTAATGAAAAGACACATGTCCTCAATGTTTCAAACTATATATATATATAGTGTTTATGAAGGTGTGTGAAATAGAGGACATAAGATTCCATAGACCTATAACAGCTGTGGGAACCTTGAAAATCTTTTTCAAAATAAAAATACTTTCAATAAGTCCTTAAAAAAATATTTTCTTAGTGACTCGGGAGCAAAATGAACCAATTCTCTATTTGCAGTACATTGCAAATAACTGATGCTGGTTTCCTTGCTTTACAGAGTTGTTTCATTAATTGTTACTGAGGTGGTTCAATGCCTGTTAATTCATATTAAAATATGTTTTGGTCCCATGAGAAAGCTTAATATAACACAGTAGGGTTACAGGATATTGCTAAGTCACAGGCGTCTTCCTCTGCAATACAATCATCTTCAAACCCCTGAATTTTCTTCATATGCTCTATTATTAAGCATTTGAAATAGGGTTTATTTCTGTTAGTAGATTTGGAAGTTTACTACATTAATCAAAATTTTTCAGCAGTGTCCTTTCTGAAATTTATATCATCTGCCTTTGTTGCTAGTCATGGTATTAGGCATTAGCTGTGCACAGGTTTCACTGTGCTTTTCTCCCCATTACAATGCTATGTACAGCAGATACTGGGCACTGTTGTCCTAAATCAAGTACTAAAGGAACCTGTCTATTTGGGAAAAAAAGCTTAAGTAATATTTAACATGCAGGTTTTAGCTGTTACATTTCCTTGTATTTTGTCTGTAGAGTATGACAGAATTTATCATTGCTTCTCTTCTCCTGAAATTGCAATAAAACCTGGAGTTTAAAAATTGGAAGATTGTGCAAGCTCAGATTATAAAACTTCAAAATTAAAGACTGTAGCAATGATAAAAAATAGAATCAATAATTAATAAATATTGCTTCTTTAAGTGTTTATGATGCAATTTATAAATTTCAAAGAAAGAAGTGTATCTCATCTCACAGGACAATGGATTATACAGCCTATTTTTCAGCTAAGTCTAGGCTGAATTGTTAACTCACAACATGCAATCATGTAGTGATACTGTTTCTTACAAAGTTGTTGTAATATAAATCATTTGTAAGAACTGTTCAAAGCAAACAGAAAATATTTTTCATATGCTTAATCTAATTCCAAGATGAAACTGCTTCAGCTCTGTAAAGTACATTTTCCCCAACAGATGAAAATTCAGGGTCTTATCAAAGAGTTGAAATCATATCTATTTTCCTGCCAGCTCATTAGCACCAAGAGCTAAGCACAACTGTGTTGGTTTGAAAGTAAAACCAGTGCGAGACTCCAAGTCAGTAATACAATTTAATAGGAGAAAAGAGAAAAAATAAAATACATGCAATAATATAAAAGAAACAACCACCAACACAGTCAGAAATACAACCTGACACCCTGTCAGTCAGGGTGTTGGTAGCAGTCCGTATAAATGGTGGCTGCAGTCCTCCTGGATGACAGATGTGGTTCCGTTGAAGCAGTGCTCCTGTAGAAGGTGCAGTTTTCCTCCGAAGATCCAGCGATGATGTGGAAAAGGTCCGACTTTCCTCTGGGATCCAGTGGAAAGGTCTGCCCTCGTATCCCAAACCCCAGTTTTTTATCTAGGTAGGAAAGGCTTGGCTCCTGCCCCTGGCTGGGGCATCTCCCAATGGGATGATGTAATCTTATCAGTCACACAATAGGACTTAATGGCCCATTAACGGAATATATCTTCTGGAGGAAGGATGGGTTGTGAATAGATAACGATGATCATCCCCCGATCCTATCAGATGGCACATCAGCAGAGGATATCTCCCACAGAGATAAGGATCACCACCCCTCCCACATTTTAACAGATGGTGATAGAATACACATTTTTGCATTGTACCCCAGGACAACAGCAGACCTTGAAGCAAGCAGTCGTGCAATCTCTTAGTTCAGCTCATGGTTTTGAAACATAAACACAAAACTGAAATAGAAGATTGTTTTGTTTTGAGAACAGCAATCTCTGCTAGATTACTACAGAAACAAATCTAAAAGTTCAGACCTTGCCCCTTCTAGGGAAAGTTTCCTGTGGGAAATCAGGATCATCACTGGGGTTATGGTCCCAAACCACAGCATCATTCTTGACTTCTCTCAGATGAAAATTGGTTAATTTGTTTAATGAGAATCCTCCAATCTAGAGGAAATGAAAAAAGAAACATAGAGCTAAACATCATGTGAACTTTCACTCTTACCCCTCTTCCCCATGATAGTAAGCCTTATGAGAACAGAGCAAATAAAGAGAGAATAAGGTTTAAAAATAGTTGTTCTAGGCTTAGAATATGCCTCAATGTGCTTTTCTCTTCTCCCCATACTTCTCTACAATAAGGTCTCGAGACCTCAGTACTTTTGGAAAGGTTTGCATGTATCAGGGAACACTGTCTTCTCATATTACACAAGCATAAAGGAAAGAGAAAACACACCAATCCCCCCAGACAGGTCATTTTTTTTGCCAGAATGCTGAAGCAAATTGCAAGAGAGTGTTTCTACTCAGAACACATTTCACAGGATGTTGTACCCCCTGAAAACTGAAGAAAGTTGAAGACACCAATTATAGTGGCTTTTTGCTATAAAGCTACTAATGATCCAGTCTCTGTTTTTAGTCATGTTGTCCTGGGGTGACTTTATGATGCTTCTATCCCAAATCGTCTTTCTGTTCGTGTTGAATATTGAGTTCTGCAGCTTTAAGACTGGTTCCAGGAGAGAAGGGGGAGAGAAGAGGTGCAGAGTTTGTTATCAGAGACTGCATTTGCTCCTTCACATCCTTCACACAGAATTGTCTGCAGTGGACAGCAGGAGAGAGCTCCCCTTTGCTCTTGGTTAGTTTTTGGCTAGCTGAGGCAGAGAAGTTCCCTGGACTGTGTTTTTTTCCTTTTTCTTGGAATTGTTCGAACCTGCTCTGGACTGTAAACCCAGAGGAGCACCAGGAGCTCACACCTGTGTCCCACCAGGCCTGTCCTGGGCTGTGGAATTTCCCAGCACCGGAGGGACTGAGAATAGATTGAGGGACCCGGACTGCAACCCACGGAAGAGACTCTTCTGAATTTGTCATCTCTTCAGAGCCGTGAGAAGTTTTACTGTTTAGTATTGTTCATTTTTGTGCTGGGAAGTGCTTTGCTTGTTAAATAAACAGGTTTTTTTCCACTTCTCTCCAAGGAAATCTTTTCCCAAACCAATCAGGGGAGAGGTTTCTTAGATTTGTTTTCTGGAGGAATCCCTTTGGAGGTTTTCTTCCAGATTTGCCCTAAACCAAGACAAATCTAAATCACCAAAACTCTGTGTTTCCTATTTGTATGTCTTCTGTATTTCTCTGGTATTTTTAGCAATTGCTGTAGGGAAAAAATAAATGGCAGACAGGAATTTCCTGTTGCATGTTTACATTACAAAGATCCCAAAATTAATTATTTCTGTAGTCCATTTCTAGGCTAATGAGGACGTGAATGACATCTTTTAAAAATATCTTTGTGATATTAAAAAGACTTACTTTTTTAATTTCAATTATGATCCCAAACATCAAATACAGACTTCGAGTTTGCAATCCTCCTTCTGATGTTTGGAACTTTGTATCTCCCAAGGTCTGTGGAACGGAAGAGGAATTACCCTTTTTTGCCCTGACATAAAGAACAAACAAAAGCATGAGTAACAGCCCTTTAAAAAAACTTCAAAATATTTCAGAGAAGTGGAGGATCTAACACTGGAGATAAGCTAGTTTTTTGCAAGTTACTATTTCTCATTCTGTTTTAAACATGATTATTTTGCATTCTTTCCTTTCAAAATAAGCACAAGACTAAAACAGGAATTTGAATCCTGATGTGGGGATATTTTAGGGAATGTTGAGCTTTCTTATTATGTAAATAAATTAATAGTATTTTACAGTTACCCTGTCAAAATGTCTGTGTGCTCTACTTATGTAGAGATAAAAAGATGAAAAACCTCTTTGTCAGATTTTTTCTTCTTTTTTCCACACATATAATTTGGTGAAAACATTTGAAGATAGTGAGACTGAAACAGCATTTACTGGTTCCTGGAGTGCAGTGAAAGACCTAACTGTGTGCTCCATAAAAAATTACATTAATGTAGTAATAAAGCTACATTCAACAACTTGAAAATTGCCTGTGCAGACTGTCTTTAGGCCACATATGCTTATAAAGTATGACACAATCCTTAGGTATAAAGTTTTTTCCCTTACATCTATGCCTTGTTCACTGCATGTATATTTAATGAGTGTGTTCAGTATGCTGTTTTGTGCCTATTGTTCAGAGCAGAATATCCTACCTTATTAACTTCAGACTATTCAAGTTATTCTGAAACCAACACCCTCCAGTTCCTTGCAGGACTCTTAGAAACGTTTTTTTCAAATACAGTTATGTTCACCACTGTATTTTTATTTAACAAAGTCAAAGTAATAGAGGCCTTCTGTCCTGCCCTTCCTTTGTTTAGATTCCTACCTGCTAATGTTGAACTCACAACAATAGCTTAACTGATTAAATCTTAACAGGCATCCTGGGTTTTCACTGGCTTGTGTCTGTAGCCCTTTCCACCTAAAATTACAAGAAGATTGTAGCCACCTATAATCTCAGACACAGCAAACAGAATATTTAATGGGACAGAAAAACTGTGGCACAGGACTTTCACAGGGATAAAACCACCACAGCACTTCATTTCAGTGAAAATATTAAACAATACTGAAAACAGCAACATCTTCATACACTGAGTAAATATGGTCAGTTAATGAAGGGAAACAAAACAAGCTTCTTTTGCTGCAGGGTTTTAAATAATCTCTTTCTTCTAGGGATAATTATGTTGCGGCTAGTTTAAATGGCTCCTTATGTCTCTCCTAGGTCTGTCAACACTTGCTAATGGCAGAGTGAGGTTACAAACCCTTTTCCTGGTTCAGTAGCACAGCTCCTATACCCTTTCCAGGCTGTGAGAAAAGAAATATATTAACATGGAAATTGTGTCAGTGTAAAGAAACACACTGAATATTTTTGCTGTCATATAGATACCTCTGGTATCACCTCATTTATGAGTTAATTGCTGACTATTCAATACAACAGAGAAAATTAAAACAAACCAGAGGAAGTAGGTTAAGTAGCATTTAATTTTTCCTGCTAGCATTTCATGGTCAGTACTTGTTGAAAGACACCTCCTTCACCACTCCATTAGGCCAAGGCTTGCCTCATCATTAAAGATTTCCATTCAAAAGGAGATTCGCCAGGGAAACACAAGATAAATGTGACCTTTAGTTGCCACTTACTACTGCTTGGAAAGTCTCCCATCCAGAAAAATGGCTTTCTCCTCCAGCACTTCCACTGCACTGGTTCCACAGCAACTTTCTGCTGTTTATTTTGTTACAAAATATTTACTGGCAGCCAACTGTATGGTGAAAATAATGAAATTTCAGAGGCATAAACAGGAACTCTGTATAAAATAAGACACAGATTCTCCTCAGAACAGTCTTGCAGCTTTGAAACATGCTACACTCCACAGAATGCCATGTGGGCTGCTTTGCCAGTTTTATAATTCCTAAGGGGATTATTTTAATAATTGGTATGTGAGCATGTGAATATTTTACATATGTAATATTATCAGGTAAGGCATTTTAAGTGTGCTACCAGTCATCATAGCCTTTATTATAGCAATCAATATCTTGTATCCTTAAATTATGTAATACAAATGCCCATCCCATGTTACAAACCTTAATAGGACAGTGCATTGACCTTCATTATGAAAGAAGCTTTCAAGGACATCACTAAAAAGAAGAGAAAATAGGCTATAGCTCATGCTGTATATGGCTGTAGCCTTGAAGTGGTAAATGGTCTTTTGCAGGAAACAGTACTGTACTGCTTCTTCTTCCTGCATACCAGGAAATTTCTTTTTTCCAATCAAGACAATACCGAAATTGAATTAGCTTAGAAATTAACCAAGTAAATAAATTTTAGAAACTCAGAGTTTTAGTGATCGAAGAAATGATACTGAATTTGTTTTACCTGAACTGTGTCATGTCCCCCTCTCCCTCTTGTTTTTATGTATTAAAAGTAAGGACATCTAAACTTCTGAAATCTCTTTTCCATATCCTTGCTTTGCCATATCATAACCTCTTATCTTCCTCTTTTGGAATAATTTAAATCCTTAGCACTTAGAGACATATCAAACCTTTCATCTGGGAATGAGAAAATGTCTTTTCAAATTTCCTGAAAGTTAATCAGTCTCCAGCAGACACATTTGGCTTAAATATCTCTTCCTGCAAACCCCAGAGCTCAATCAACACACAAGGCTTCCCACACATGGGATCTCAGACATGTTCTTCCCACCCTCAAATTGGAAAATATTTCTAGAATTTTGTTGTTGGATTCCATTTATGTTATTCCATTTGTATGAGCACCTGCTAAGGGTGAACATAAATCCTTGTGATGTAAACCACTAAATTTAACAGGGATGATGTTCTAGCTAGATCCTGGTTTCAAATACCTGAAAGGAGGCTGTAGCCACATGGAAGTCAGTCTCTTTTCATAAGTAACAAGAGACCGGATAAGAGGAAATTACCTCAAGTTGCATCAGGGGAGTTTTTAGACAGGATACTAGGAAAGATTTCTTCACTGAGAGGATTATCAAATATTGGAACAGTCTGTCCAGGAAGGTACTTGAGTCACTATCCTTGGAGCTACTTAAAAAGTGTTCAGATGTGGTACTTAGGTCTAGTGGTGGACTTGGCACTGTTAGGTTAATGGTTGGACTCAAAGATCTTAGATGTCTTTTACCAGTGAAACAGTTCTATGATTCTGTGTTTTTACTCACTGCCTATGATGGACAAAAGGCAGCTGGGATTTAGTGATCTGCTATTCAAAGTCCAAGTCTGCTGATCGCTCCAAGAAGGCTCTGGAGTCCAGGTAGGCATTGGTCCTATGCAGAGTGGGCTTCCATGCAATGTTCAGCCTCACAGAGAGACACCAATGACTTCCCTAAGATTTCTACGCTGGTGTTTTCTTTCTTGAATCCTTGATTGGTCAATGATCCCCTCTCAACAACCCTGCTCACACCTTCAGCATTACCTTTCATACCACTGTGGGGATGTTCTCACAGCTGTGCCAGTAGTCAGGCCCCAGGTCAGCAAGTTGCATCCCATCAGGGCCTCCAGCTATGGCACAGTGTGAAGCTCATGCAAGGATTGTGGAAAGGGAGTTTCACAGCTGGCCAAGTCACTGCTCAGGATCCATTTGCCTCCTCTGTTCACATCTACAAACCAAAGTGTTTATCTTACTACATTTTCTTTCATTGACAGAGGCACTTTGCCCATAGCCACCTTGTCTTGGTGGACAAATCATGGAGGTGCATGGATCTTCTTAAGCACTAGTCTATGTAACTCTTAATAATCACTAGTTGCAATTTATCTTTCTGTCCCTCTCACTCTACCATAGAACACAGCTGAGAGGCAAAGGAAAATGTGCTCACCAATCTTTAGAATTTGTCAGGGAGACACAGTGAGTTGAATGATGTCAAGATGAAAACTTCTTCCCCTCTGCTGTAACTGACAACATTTTCTCCCCAACACAGGAAGCTGTGTGAGAAGGAAGGCCAAGTGACTTGGCTTCCCTATAGAATTAGCTGATCAGGAGGCCCCCTGCATGGGTACATCAGGTTTGATCCATCTCCTTGTTAGATTTTGGGGTCAGGTGCTTAGCATAAAGGAATTTTTAAACTTAATATGTCTCTGAATTCACCCATAGATCCGAAAAATTCTTCTAAAATATTTTGTCTACTCACGTCCTGAACACTTTGTCTTTGGACAAAAGGAGCAAGTACCTGACACACTGACAAATGAGCTACTGTACTTAAACAGATGATCTGGGGAGTCTCCTTTCATTCTGGAACACAATCAGGTGTACATTTCATAACAGAGTCGTTTTCAAGCAATACTGACTGATGGGATTCATAAGAGAGAGCTTTTGTCAACAGTGAGGTCAGATCCAAAAGAAGACGACAACATCACTGGCTCATCACTTAAGCTAAAGGACTGACTTGACTAGATTGGATGCTTTAGAAGAGCAAAGTAACCTAGATCAGACTTGGATTAAACTGAACAGGTGTTAAAGTATATACAAACACAATGTCCTTTTAAATTGGACTTGTGTCTTTTGTGATTACACAAAAGCCTGAATGGGAGGATGATTGTTGCAGAGTTGAAAATTTTGCAACAATCTTCACAAGACAAAAACCCAAGGCACTTATAATTTTGGAACACTGTCTGACCCAGTTTAGGACTTTGCATTTGGCAGAATAAAGTACTAAATCATGTGGGATGACGATCAAGGCCAAGTATTAAGGCAGCCTGTTGACTGAAGGTTTGTGCAGGACATCTCATTTCAGTCTATCTTCATAAAATGTACAACCAAACCATTTTAATCTCAGGGGTCAGCTGGACTATCAGTAAGGTTTATGTAAATATGGTACCATTAAGCAAATACTATATAAAGTATTAAAGATCATTTGTCTTCCTTACTCTGTGCTTCATGTCTTGTCTGTACTGAAATCTTTTCATGTCCATTTGCTTTTGGGAACAAAATGAGCATGAATGCAATGCTATTAGCTAAGAGCATTTTATGCTACTGTAGAAATTTATTATCTTTATATGTCTGGAGGGTCAGTGTAAAGAAAAGTCCTATTTCAGATCATTTAAAGTTAATATACTCTCTCCATATTAACAGCAGCATTTCATGTATAGAAGTACTATTGTGGAATTTTGTTAGTCAGATTCCTTTACTAGTTAGCATTCAACCCAGGGAAAATTGATAGTAGTTATGTAATAATGAGGTGATGGTAGTATATATTCTTCCAATCTACCATGAAAAAAGCTGCATGAGAAATTACTCCATGCCAAAAATAAGGGCACACTCTAAGCACAAACATCTTGTGTAAGAATGTTGCAGGGGCAATAAGAGACAGCATCTGGTTGACGTTTCATATCCACATAATTTGGATCAGCGAATACAATGGTGTGTCATTTCCTTCTATGATAAACCCGTATTGTGCAACAATTACTCTTTCTGACTGCTTCAAAAGCTGTACAAGAGCTCTAATAAGAGCTGTACTAAGACTACTGTATTTTGGTGGGGTTTTTTTGTTTGGAGTTTTTCTGTTTTAAAAAAGGCCAAAAAAATTACACCAACTAACTGTTTCTAATAACAAGAAATAAGGGGATGTCTTTCATAATTATGAAGTATTGTTTAGGGACCAGATGAATTCTTTATATAATACTGTTGAAAATAGCCAAGACAGTGTATTCTTTGCTAGGTGTCACAGATGTTTGGCATTTTGTGTTTGAAGCCCATCTTTCAAAGCAACCTAGATTTAGTTTACTTAAGCAAACAAGATGTGAGTTCACATCTCAAATTACTTGCATCCTGATAACTTTAGAAACATTGAAAAAAGAAAGATAGCCTAAGACTAATTTGATCCTGTGACTATTGTAGATCCTTAAAATCATTTAGACAACAAAGTTTGTGAAGCAGTTCAACCTAAAGCACTACAACAGGTATCGTTAAATAAACTCCAAATGTATTTACAAAAGTTACATTGATGATTCCTAGTAATCACTTCCTCTTTTTAGACATAAAACTAGATGATCTCATTTTATCTTGAGCTTTCCCTCAAAAAAATTGCTGAAATCTTAAAATTGCTACTACAAAAATGTATATAGTAAAAATAACTCCTCAGCTGCAGTCTGAGTTGAATTATATAGGGATGACTTATTGAGGAATAATCTTGTGCCTTTCCTAGATCAGTTTAATATTCTGTGTGGTTGGGAAAGACTCTCACCAGAAGGCTCTTCTGTGTTCTCTGCAAAGACCATCATTGTGGTTCATCCATCTTTCTAAGTCTTACAAACATTCCTGAATATCAAAAATTTTTATAGACGGTTATAATTCAGCCAATTAATATGCAAATATTACTCTTAGTCTATAGCACACTGAGTTTAATTTCACAGAAAACAAAATACTGTTTTTAAAATGCTATGCACACTGCTGTCCTTACAGGTAAGAACATTACTGCAAATGCTAGGATGAGGAATCCTTATTCATCACTAACCAATAATAGGGAAGCAAAAGATTGTAATTAATTCTTTATTATGCATTTTTATTAATAAGTATTGGTATCTGGGGCATGCATAATAACACTGCAACAATTATATCTCACAGCATTACAACAGAAATTACCTGAAACCTTGTATTTTTGCTTTTTGTGAACAGTGTTTACTGCTTCTGCAGTCTTACTTGAGATTCAAACCAAACTACTGGTAAGTCTGGCTGATAAAGATATCCACCTCAAAAATGATCAGGCAAGATTTTGGCACAATCTGCTTTAAGTTATATTACACCAGGGGATGTCACCAGTGAAGACACAGTACCGAAATTTGTGATGCAACTTGAATTATTTCTGGAAAGGGAATAGAGTAATTCATCATCCAGCAATTATGTAGAAGCAAGACAGTAAATAACACAGATATAATTATTATTTATAGTCTTATTTGTTGTTATTACTGGAGGAAGATCCTAGGGATATGTTGTTTGCCTATACAGAACCAGTCACACTTACAGCAAACACCATCATTTAAAACCAAAGCCACACTGAAATGCCAATGCAGAGAATAAAAACAGTCAATTGTCTGGGACAAACCATGCTTGATGACTGATTTGTGACAGTCCAAGACGCTGCCATTCTTTGCCATCATTCTGCCCATTTCTTCAGGGTGAATGCCACAGTAACACAATGGAATGTGTGCTCAAGTGTTAGCTGTTTCTCTTTCACCTAAACACCAGACTTCCCACCAAAACACATAAATGGGGGCACCAGCATCTGTCTGTCAACACCACTGCAACAATGGCTACAGGTACTGGAGAAGGGATAAACAGCATGAAGTAGTTCTCACTGCAGCAGCTCTTCCCATGAACTGGCATCCCTGTGAGCACGAATGGAGACTTTACCTTACAAAAGGCAAGTAAAAACATTTTCTAGTAAAAATGTTTGAGATAAAAAACTGCCTTTGCATTTTCAACAATGTGTAAGATAGGGACAAAGTTTCACCTCTTGCACTAGAATTACACTGGTAGAAACTCAGACCAACAGCTGCCAGAGTGACATCTAACACTGAAGTGACATCTAATGCATAACTGCATTACAATCTAATGCATAAACATGTTATCCTGAGATATTATATAGCTGACAACTCTTTTTTTGCACAGATTAAAAACTGTAGGAGCCATGAGAAGAACAAATACATATATGTACTCAGGAGAAAAAGACCACTTTGTACTACTAAGCCACAATTCTTTCTAAATGGATGAAGTATATTTCTAGACTTGCCAGTCGTATAAAAATAGTGCTCCAATATTAATACAAATTCAAATGAAACCTAAGAAGACATGCACAATGGAGTTAACAAACGTGGCATCCTGAATTCTCTGAAATTTAAGTGAAATTTTTAATGAATAATTTTATCTATCAATTCTACGCCCACTGAAGCAGGAGCCCTTAAGGATGAAAATTTATTTATGGAGATAAGCAACATTAGGCTGGGCAGTATGAGCATTCTGAACTGCTGTCATTGGACTGAAAAATAATTCATATTCTGTGGCAAACTCTGTTAATTCTTCCATTTGTCAGATTCCCAAATTCCTCTACTTTCAATGTACAGGGCTCCTCCTCAACAGAGTAATAAATAAATTTTCTTATTTACAGTATGTAGTTCACAGAACACAAGGAAAGATAATTTTCACTACAGAGAAAAAACTTAAAAAGGAACAAGACTTTAAATGTTTCCAACTTTTCCATGTTTTCCATCCCTACACCTCTCTGCATGTTTATTAATATACATTTAAGCTTTTGAACAAAAATACAATCACATATAAAAAGGGATCAAAACCCCTTTCCCAGTTTCAGAATCAGGATAGTACGGACAGGCATTACCAAAAAATGCTGAATTTGAAAGAACAGATCCTGGTGCAAATCCATCTCCTGGCTAAAAACACTGATACAATTAATTCTCATCAATTTTATTATTTTTTAATCATTCTATGGAAGATACCCTTCCCCTCCAAAATACAATTTTATTTGGAAAAACAAACATACAGAAAATCCTCATCAGTTAAAAACCTGCTGTAACTTAGAAATGTTATTCTTCGTATTCTTAAAGCTCTTGCACATGCAGAAGAAAATGAATGCTCCAACTGGGTCACATCAAGTAAAAGTAATTTTTGAAAAGTACTTTTCATTGCAAAACATGTCAATTCTGTAAACCATGGACTACAAACTCTCTTCATTTGTCTATTAAATCTTATTTTAGGCAGAGGCAAGAGGCAATAAGAATTAAATTACGATAGGAGAAGACGAAAAAGTGTAAATCCCATACCTGACAGCTTGATTTTAAACATGAAGAATACAAAACCACAGAATAATTATTCAGCCTGGAAGAGATCTCAGGAAGTTACTGTCCAATCTCCTCATCAGAGCAGAGTAAACACTAGGTTGCAATCAGGCAAAAAGGTTTAAACCAAAATGCACCATCCCCCTTAAAGCAGTTAATTTGGTATATAGTTAATGTGCCTCCAGTAAAGTGAACATTTTTTAACTACATGCATAATCAAGATGAAAAATGGAACAGCTGTGTAGCTGAATATACATGGAGTGTACATACCTGACCTCTTCTATAGACATGTACATTTAACAAGAAAACTTCTTCAAATTACATCATGCCTATTTTATGGGTGAGTTTTTTACAAGAGCTAGCTCTTCTAAGCACAGGCTGCACTGGTCACTGGGAAAAATTCCTGAACTCTGAACAGATATTAGTAAGAATTTTCACTTAATGCTGTGGCAAAATCACTTAATCATAAGAAGCCAAAAAACAAGTGCAAAAAAACATTCATACATCATTTTCTCGTTTTTAATTTAGTAATTATTGAATGGTTTCAGAGCAGGCACTACATTGCTTCAAACACAATCAAGTATCATTGAAATAATGTCAAAAAATAACCTCTTCACCTCAGTATACACACGCGCATATACACAGACATACACAAATTAATTTAGAAAATCTGTACATATGTATTTTTCAGGAAGCAACTCAAAGAACTGTACCACACAAAATTAGTTTCCGTACTCTGACACACTAAAAATTATAATCCATTTTCCTGAAGATAGGGCTTAAGGACACAAAATGCCATGCAGTACTATTTAGTAGAAAATGAACTGGTAAATAAATTTATCTCTTTAGGGCTTAAAGAATACACAGAACTCTTTAAATAAAAGAAATGCAAATTTAGCAGAAATATTTACTGTCCTTGAGCTATGCAGGCCTCAGTTATTTATGTTAACTGAAGCTTATCCCCTTTGTAGAAAACAGAAAGAAAGTATACGACTGGAAATCCAGGATACTTTATTTTCTGTTACTGGCAGCAAAGCTGGTTCAAGAAAGGAGTGTCCTTGTTGAATCTGAGTCTGAAAGTCCATCATCTTGATTAGTTGCCTCATAATCACCTGTATTATCAGCTAATTCAACATCTTGATCATCATTACTCTCTGCGCTGTAATCAACTTCTTCAAGGAAGCGAGGCTCATCTTCATCCAAAACGTACGTAGTGGGGCTGTAACAAACAAGAAGCTCCATGAAGCATGTTAAAAATATAATTATGATTAACACATTCAGACCACGTGCCCTGTCCCTTTCCTGACATACAGTAATCCAAAAATTACCTCAGGAAAGGGGCAGATTACCTGAAATGGGACTGGCTTTTTAGTTGCATGTAAAACAACTGAGAGACAAATCCATGTTTGTAATGCCTTGAACTAATCAGTAAGTCATATACAAACTCACTATCCAAATTTGCCATGACAAATCCACTACACTCATGGCCCGTAAAAACTTAATATAAATGCAGCAGTATCAGAAGTTGCTGAAGAAGAATCCAACTACCTAAGGACACGGCCATTGCTGTAAGGTATAAACAAACTGCTGTATTTTATTGGAACACACACTTTACTGAAATGTACTCTAAGTACTTGTAAGTACTGTATGTACTTTATACATACGAGAGATGACAGAACAAGGGGTCACTGTTACACCTACTATTAAGTTCCCACAAAAATCACTTAACTCCTATCAGATTTTCACACATTTGCATCCTGGTAAAACTTAAAATTTGTCATGCATTGCAACTCTGAGGCAATGCACTTAGTGAACTGACGCTCTGCCCCCAGAATGGTCTATGCTCGTAACTAATGGTCTCAAAGTTAGTGTTAACTGGAAAAAGGAAAATGGAAAAGTGAAAAAAAGGTTAAACAACAACTTTCTGATCATCTCACCTCCCTAGAAAAGAGGGAGGGGGGAGGCAGAAGAGTGTTTTCCAGACCCAGTTTGACTAACACTTCGGACATAAAGAGAAAGATACCTGCTTAAAAGCACTAAGTAGTCCTAAATATTTCATAAGTATTTCTACATTCATTTTAAGCCCTAAGAAGGTTTTGTAATACATTTTACCTAATAATCAAATCATACAGAACTCATACAAAACAGTGATAATGTTCTTGTTGAGAAACATCGTACAGAACTTGTATAAATATTTGCATGTTAATTTTAATGAATTTTCTCAGAAGATACACAAAATCTAGCTTGTCTGTGGCTTTATAACTAAAAGGACTAATCATTGCTTCTTTCTAAAGACCTTTTAGGAGCTCAGCTGCACCACTTGATATCTGAAATGCTATCTCTATTCATTATAAATGAATTTCACAGTATTCTTCCTCTACCTGTAACCTCAATGACATGCCACACTGTACCATTTTTTACTGTTGACAGTTAATTCAAATACTGAGAGAAAAACTGTTCCCTAGCTTAGTGGGGAAAAAAATTGCATTCAAAACTATCTGTATCATGGTTCAGTAAACAAGCCTGGACTCAATTAGCTATTTGAAACAGAAAGCGCCACAAAACAAAATACTTTATAGGTTATTTAATTAGGGCAATAATCACTGTTGGTTAATGAACTGGGTGTTTAAAACAAAATGGTTTCCATTTAGGAGAGATAAAGAATGAAGAAAATAACGAGGATCTTTGCTAAGAAGTCTCTTTATTTTCACATATAGGGAACCCAACATACAATAAGGATACATGCTTTGCATGAAGCACCTGTGGGAGAACTAGCAAAGGAATACAGATTTTTTGTATTTTCTCCTGTGATGCTTTCTGCCCCAGAAAGTCACCACCTACCAACAATTCCCTAAGGAAAAAAAGATGCCAGGGAAATAAAAAGTTTAAATGTTTCATTTATTTAAAGAAACAAATGAAAGGGACTTTACCAGATGTATCAAATTCTGATAAATCCACAGATTTTTTTCAATCTGTGCTTCTAATCACTTAACACAGGTACTGATTAATATCTTTTCGTATGCAAGGAATCCACACTTCAGTTGGAAAACAGACTCTGTAATTCACAGGAATTGGAGCCATTAAATCTGAATGTTGACCCAATATTATGTAATAAGTCCGTACACTGACAAAAAACTACAATGAGCTATGTTAAGGAGAAATATTCAACCAATGACAATGGGATATTTAAGCATTATAGTAATCACTTATAGAAATTCATCTTAGGTATAATATAGAATAGTAAAGCTCTCAAAAAGTCTATCTACTTTTTAAAGTAACTGTCATTATTTGGATACTAAACTAACATAATTGATCCAGTTAAGACAAAGCAGCCAACAAAGCCTACCTTGTGGGCAAAAACCACAGAACTGGACACACAAGGAAACCACATAGCTCACCTCTTCAAAGTGTCGTGTCACTTCATATAGTATGTCCTATGTTATATTGTCTTAAAAAACACACAAGTATATTTATTCAATATACTTTTTTTATAGTTGCATAAATTTATTTTACCTCATGTATGTGTAAACATGTAGGCACGCCCCTAACTTCTGAAAATTCAGGCAGTCATTAAAAAGCCAACCTGTTTGCTCTAACACATTTTAGACATTTGCTTTGGCACATGTACGTCTAGAACTGAAGGGTATATTTCACATTCAGTAAAGCAAAAATCAACATTATATGTTATTTTCTCTTTTCAAGAGAAGTACCACTAGAATAGATCAAAGATTAGAAAAGATCTTACTTAGAAGATCTACATAAACCTTTAAAATAAAAACTGTCTCTGAAATCTGCTTCAAAATAGTCTGAGCTTTCTACTACCATCCAGAGCAACACACAGCAACTTCTCAATTGTTTATTACTCAAAAGAATGATTACTATAATATTTACTAAGGTTATTTTTTCCACTTTCTCTTTCTTAGGTTTTCATTTCTCATAAAATAGTATCCAAACTGTGTCACATACCACTCGTATATTTGCTTTCCCATGACATATTGGGAAATGTCATTGCTTTTGATGCAGCAAATGTTAGCCTTGAATATTTAACTTCTCAGTAATCTCTGTTCTAAAGGTTACCATGAATCTGAGAAGTGTAATTATTACTCCACTGTTTTACTGAGGTTGGATCACAAATATAGAAATCAAATACCTGAAAAAATGTCTTACTGTTTAATCAAATCCTTTATTTGCTTCCCTGCTGCTCCCCACCATCAGTGTATCTTGTAACAATATATTTTTAGCTGCTGTCATGCTGATTCTATGGGTTTTAATTTCCTAACTTCTCCCTTGGGGTCTTCCTAATTAACTTGTTCAATAATCCTTCTTCCTCTACTTCTACACCACCTGCTTTTTCTTTTAAAAGGAAACTGTTATTTTTCTCAGGTTAACAGAGGTTGTTTATCCCACATCTACAGTATTGTAAAATAAGGGATGATACAATCTGTGTATTTTCTTCGAAGTTGCGTCTGTTAAAAGAGAATACTATATTAAATTCTGAAGTTCTGCATATCTTACCAAAACAACATTTTAAGGGTAGAAGGATGTACTCCTAAATGGCTGATTAATACACCTGATATAATATTATGGTCTTCAAATTTATGAAGAACTTTAAGAATATCTGTTTCATTTAAAAGAGTATTTTCTTAATCACCTGCCACTAAATGGAGTGAATACTGAATTTAGGAATTAATAGAATAGTTTTCTAAAATTCATTTTTTAAATTATTACTTAAAACATACTTTAATTAATGAAGTCAGCCAAACACACACAGCAGTGATAGCAGCAACAGCAGTGGCAACCATGGCAAGCTCTGGAGGCTGAGCACTAGAATGAGCTGGGCAGGGCCTCCACAGTCAGAGAAATGTGAGTAAGAGCTGAGAGACCTGCCAGGAACCATCAGCCCTCATGACTGAGGCTGACGTGGTGTGAGTGGTGCCAGCAGATTTAAATGGCCCCGCAGAGTGAGAGTGACCAGGGTGTGGTGCTGTGGTCAGGACATGGCGCAGCAGATCTCCAGGAAGGGCACACAGAAAAGGCCACTTAATTCTACTTGGGCAGGAAGAGGATGCAGTCTTCTTCTATTAAAAAAATGGCATCTACACATTGCACCTGTCAGGCTATAACCAAGAAAGACCACAGCCAGCTTGGGTATATATCTAGACCCAAACAGACTTGCTGAAGACTAAAAGAACTACCCAGACCCTCAGCTGCAGGGAACTCCATAATCTGAAAGTCCCCTTGGGCCCTGAAGGCAGAGGTAGGTGTCATGGAGGCAAGTGTGCCCAGACAGATAACCTGCCTTCTGTGCAGGCTGTCATGCTGTGTGAGGAGCTCATCAGGCAGCATACTATCTGGGAATCCAAGCAGAAGACCTATGCATGGGATTATGCACTGACACAAGCAGAGAGAAATTACTGCTTTAAGACCTTGGAAACAGAAGGTACGTAAGCATCCAACCCTGAGACAGGCTTGGTTGATTTGTAAGGCAAGGGATACTGGACTCTCATCTCTGCTTGGAGCAAAAGAAAGTCTCCTCCTTGCTACCAAATTGCTCCTATATAACAAATATGACACTGTGAGGCTGGGAGGAGAAAAATCTACAATAAGTAGTCAAGAACAAGAAAAGGACAATGCTACAAAACTGGTACAATCAACCATTCATACAAAAATGAGTGCCACCGAAAGTGCATGAAGCATGCTTATTTACTGGAGAATCCTCATTGAGACACATGGAAGCAACCATTTACCATCTAACCTCTCTAGCAAGATTTGCTGCCTATCAGGGCCACATTCATCATGTTCCAAAGAGGCTACCAAGACTGGTAAAACCAGAGGATTATCAACCACTCCTGCTCTTTCATGTAGGGTTGAATGAGGCTGCAGCAATTAGATTGTGAAATATCAAAAGGGATTTCGTGTCTCTTGGAAAGACTTTGAAGGGATCAGAAGCACAGACTGTTCTCTCCACACCTGGAGACTAAGAGCAAATCATGACTTATCCATCCGATGGCCTTCTATGATGGATGGGAAGACCCACAATCTAACAATCAACATGGGAAGATCAGTCTGTGTCATCAACCCAGACTTCTGTAAGGTCTTCAATGTGGTCCCACATGACCTGCTTATCTCCAAATTGGAGAGACGTGGATTTGATGAGAGTAGTGTTTGATAGGCAAGGAATTGCCTGGATGGATGAAGCCAGTTTTGGTCAAAGGCTCCATGTCCACATGGAGGCTGGTGACAAGTGGGGCTCATCAGGGCTGTCTGGGCACCAGTGCTCTTTAAGACTTTTCTCAATTACACAGACAGTGAGGTCAAGTGCTCCTGCAGCAAATCTGCAGATGACATAAAGGAGTGCATTTGACACGACAGAAGGATGGGATGCCATGCAAAGGGACAAGCTTAAGAACTGGGCCCAAGAGAACCTCATGAAGTCCAACAAGTTCAAGTGTAAGGTTCTGTAACTGGATCAGGGCAATTCCAGAGAAGAAGTCATAGAGAGCAGCCCTGCAAAGCCCTGTGGATAAAAAGCTGGATGTGAGTCAATAGTGTGAGCTTGCAGCCCCAAAAGCTAACCATGTCCTGAGCTGCATCCAAAGCAGCATGGCCAGCAAAGTGAGGGAAGGGATTCTGCCCCTCTGCTCTGCTCTGGTGAGATCCCACCTGGAGTGCTGCATCCAGCTCTCAGGTGCCCAGCACAAGAAAGACATGGACCAGTTGGAGTGAATTTTGAGGAGGCCACTAAGCTGGTCAGAGGGCTAGAGCATCGCTACCCTATGAAGACAGGCTGGGAGAGCTAGAGCTCTTCAGCCTGAAGAACAGAAGGCTCCAGAGATACTTTACTGTGGTTTTCCAGTACCTAAACAGGACTTACAAAGGAGAGGAAGGATGACTTTTTACACAGTCAGAAAGGGACATGACAAGAAGGAATGTAAATAAACTAAAAAGAGAAGAGATTTAGATTAGATACTAGGAAGAAATTATTTACTGTGACGGTGGAACAGATTGACCAAAAAACCTGTGGATGCCCCATCCCTGGAAGTGTTCAAGGCCAGGTTGGATGGGACTGTGAGAAACTTCATCTAGTGGGTTGCATCCTTGTCCATACCAGGGAACTAGATGATCTTTAATATCCCTTCCCATCCAAGCCATGCTATGACTCTATTATTTTTTAAAACAATAATACGCTACTATGTGTCTTTCATTTACATTAATGCTCCAAACGTATTAAAATTTAATAAACTTTTTCACTAACACGGTATATTTTTTTCAAAATAATATTTTAATTGTCTCATAAAAGATATACTTAGATTTTTAATTATCTACAAGACTCAATTACAGAAAAATTAATCCACAAGGTAGATGTAATCATTACCAATTTCAATCCCATGGAGATCAGAAGTTTTTTAACACTACAGGGGATGTGTATACATCTTACAGCTTTGAATCAAGAAATTAAGAAATATTCCCTGTCAAAAGTATGGTGAGTTGCAGCTACATGGGGAGTTGGGAAGGGGAGAAAATTCTGAAGTACTAATGATTTCTTTTAAAACTGCATTGTCATGGGAGGGGAAAAAAAATCTTAGATGAGAAAGGCAGTTACAAAGTATCACAAAAGAATTGTTTCTCCATACTTTCCCTTCTAATTTCTCTTCAGTGCCTATATTCTCTTCTGGAGATTAGCAATCCTGCTGCAGAGGCAACATCACACATGCAATTACAAGTGCTGCTCAGTTCAGCTGCTCTTAAGATATGTGTTTTTTGTAAGTAACACGGATAATTTCTCAAGGGAATTTCCAAGGCTTTCAAGGCTGAAGGGGCGAATGTATCTAACTCTTTTCCAAGCCATAACAAGCTGGACATCCAAATCCTCTTTAACTATTATTTTTAATTCTCTAACAACTAGGTGTTGATGTTACAAAATTTTACTCCACAACTTAATCACAACTAACATCAAACCTTCTATGTGTTCTCACACTGAAATACATTTTATGAAATTCAAAACTGAATCAAATCAGTTGGGATTCATCAATCATTAACTGTAGCCCATGGTAGTATTTGGATCATACCATCAGGAGTAGAAGAAAACTTAAAGAATTGTATGAAGAATGTATAAGCTGCTCATCATGTTTATTTTTTTTGTTTGTTTGTTCAGGGTTTTTTTTCTTGATTACTAGTTTCCTCATTTTGCCCTAGAGAAGACAAACAGTACTCTGATGCTATCGTCTACAAAGAATTAAAAGCAATCACTCTCACTGAGGCCAGAGGAGGGCTACCAGGACTACCTGCTACCAGGCCCTCAGGTGGAATTCTGAATCTGATTTTTAATAGCTTTTTCTTCCAACATTTGGAAGGGGGCAGACTGGACAAAAGCTGCAGTATAAGATGCCTTCTTTTTAACAAAGCTGTACTCGTAAGGTACTGGAAAAAAGACCAAGTAAAGCTCCAACCCTGCAGGAGAGTAAGAAGGAAAAAACCTTTATTCCCAGGTGAAGAAGATTAAGAGCATACAAATGTCTGGGCAAAATTTAAGTGTTATTAAGAAGGAGATAAATAAAATAGGACAAAACCAGTTTTTATCTGACAACCTAGACAGAAATTCCTTGCAACACTTTGTACACACTCCCACTGCATATACCCCTCACTCCTTGCCTCATCAGTCTGATGTTTTTTCTCAAGTGTAAGCCTAAGTGCAGGAAATGGATTTTTCATCAAGTTTTTCCCTTCCCACAGCTCCTTTTGGCTGCCTGCTTTTTTTACCATTTTCTAGACATGCTGAGTCCTAAAGCTCAGTCTGCTTCTCTGCTATAATTGTATCAAATTAACAAACACAACGATACCATGTTCTAGAACACACCAATGAGCCTCCTAAGAATCATTGACATGAACTAGAATTCCAAAAAGTGGTCAAGTTTTGAACAGAGGAAAAATCTAGTAAGTCGTAACAGTTTTGACTGCGGTCATGTGTTTTTGTTTCATTGCATATAGACCCTATCAAACCTGTCAGCACAACAACTATAATTCTCAGTAAAAGACCAGTATTACATTTAGTCTAATCTTTTCCATTTGGAACTCGGATGAAAACACTGTCAATTGGGTTGGAAATAATTAAAGAAAAATTAAGTGTTTAATTCATCACATAAAAGGTTAAAGTTCACTGCCAGAGGGAAATAAATCTACTTATTGCTTTATTTTTCTTGTTTCAGACATGATTCAAAATGAACTCATGAAAATTCAGCCTATGTGTAATGAAATACTGGCAATTTATTTTAAAATATTAACATGCACTTGGTCATTATAATTACAACCTGGAAAACCAAAAAGAATTTGAGAAACCCTCAAAATCATTTGCAAAAAATGAAATCAGTGCTTCTGTGTTTAAACTTGCCTGCTCAGTCTCTAAAGTATTAAAACTGTGCTTTGGTAAAAAGTAATATCAGTAATATCCAAAAATAAAGGAAATAACGACAATCTTAGTAATTGCTCTACTCTAACCCTACAGGAATGCTACAGATGTGTAGAAATATTCTGTTTTATACTTCCTATTGATGAACTCTTTACCTGATTTTTCTGTAGGTAGCTTCTCATTTGTCTCTAATGGCAGGTAAAAAGCAGCAAATCACATGAGTATAAAGAAAGTACAAGTAGTTCTTTCATTGTAAAAGAACACTGAGAATTGAAGTTTGAGAATATAAAACAAGAAACTGTGTGACTATATTCTGACCCATGACTGTCTCCGAAGAGGAATAGAAATCAGCTCTACAAACTTTGCTCAGAGACAGAGGCTCTTTGTATATTTCTACTACTCAAATGAATAACTAATGCACACCTTGGCTGACAAGATTTTTTTTAAAAGGCCTAAGGTATACAGCAAAACTCTGCTTCTGAGCTTCTGGCAACAAAAGAGTGGGACCACCTCTTATTTCCACATATGGTAGTATTGATCCCTTTCTAAGAGAATAAAAGAAGATAATGTGCGTCATGTGTGTGTCACATAATTTAATATTATATGACACTTTTATTGCTAATAGTGGAGATTCTGTGAACAAAATTGTAGTTTCTTGTTTATCATACAATCATAGAATGGCTTGGGTTGGAAGGGACCTTAACAATCATCTAGTTCCAATGCCCTTGCTGTGGGCAGGGACACGAGATTGCTCAGAAACCCAGGTACAAATACACAACGTATTTCAGTCTTAATGCCATATTTTAAATTACGTTCTCGAAATTCACACATTCAGTTTTTCCATCAGAGATTCTCACATAGTTATACGGTATTGCTAGGTGAATACTGAGAGCAATGTACTTATTTTCTCACTTCATGCTGTGCATTTTTCTGTTTTATGTTTTAGTGTTCTTAGATTTACATTTAATGACTTTAAGAAATAAAGTCATCAGGACTTCAAAAAACTTAAAGAGATGTTAACAGTTTCCTCCAATAACCTTCAATGTTTCTTATGTCAATATTCCATATCAATTAAAAATATTAACTCTTACATGCAGAGAATCTGATTTTTTTTCCCACTCTCCTAATTTCTTTATTGCAGAAGCACTTGGTGATGACCTTTCACCATCTGTAGCTGTGTAACACCCAAAGGTCATGTTAGGGGAAAACATTTAAAAAAAAATTCTAGGTATAAATTCACTCTTAATAAACTGAATGAAGTTTCTCATCTCTCTGAATCACCTCTCTCCAATTCAAAATTTTATCTTCCAGTGCAATTATTTTTGTCATCTTCAGACCTAGTCTTTTGGATGGAACTGAACCTGCTGGGTTTTTTTAAGTTCCAGAGTACTAGTTACTTTCTTCACAAATCGGGATTATAAATATTTCCACAAAGAGTCTCCATAAGCTTATTATGAGCCCAATGTTATCTTTTTCCTGTGCTCATATGTAGTCAACACTATGTTTATAGTCTTTTATCAGTGCTTTCTGAAAATACAGGCTAAAACAGTCCCTGTGCCACTCACTCCCAGCAATGAAATATAAATCAAGTCAGAGGCAGTTTTCCCCTGATCCCAGCATGGTTTTATTTCACATGCAATTAATTTTCAAACATAACAATTTTCTAGAGATAGCAGGATCAATAAAGCATTTTAGAAAGTTCAAACCATGTGCCTCTATTCATATACCAGGATTTGCTTTATTTCATAACATTAGAACAAGCTATGTGTTTCCATTTGTTCCTCTTCTCATCTAGCATACTCAAGATTGCTATCAAACAGAAAGCAAGCATGACATCTCATCTGATACTAAAGTGTTTTTTATGTCTTTAGCTTTGTAGCAGATACTAATGGGAGTGACTTGTGTATGATATGACATTCCTCAATTCTATAGGTGCTCTTGTAAGTAAAATCCACCATAAGTAACGTTAACAAACAGAAATCCAGCACATAACTCTTTTTCAAAGAATATCAACTAGCCACTTGTGAACTAGGATCCTCTCAAGACACAATAGAATACTGAGATCCCGTGCTGAGGCAGCCAGTAATAAAAAGTTACATGGAAATCTGGGGCTGTTTTTCAATGTTACCTGCATGGATTAATTGCTCACAACCACGTCCTGATTCAAAATTCCATAACTGAAGTTTAAAATTTCAAAGACACACATTATGCTGAAACTTTAGTTCTAATAAAATTGACAGTGATATAACACAAATGGGAAAAATATTATAGTCTCGTTAACATATAATTGTAGCTGCAAATGAAAAAAAAGCATGATAAATAGGTTTAACATGTAGACACAATTTCCAAGTTAAACGTGCTGCTCATGAGGAACCTAAGACACATGTGCTGGCTGAAAGACCATTATTTAGAGGCCATTCACAACAGCTGTCGAGAGAAACTGCTCAACAGCCAGCCTGTATTTATGGAAGAATTACTATTTACAACAGTATTAAAGCATACATCGTGGTCTAGGAACAGTATTCTTCAATTCAGTATTCCCACAAAACCATGTGCCACTTACCCTCCCTGCCAGCTGCAGGGACAAAAGGCAGAGTCACAAAAGTTTGAGATCAGAACAATTTACTGGAAACAGCAATGGGTAAGAAAGTGAAGAGTAACAGCAACAATAACAAAAGACATAAGAAAAGAAATTATCCACAGAGAAAGCCCTCAACAATAAACAATATCAGACTGTTCTGTTTGCCATGTTTTCTCCACTGGGAGGAACCCCTTATTCCCTGAAGAGAGTCCCTTCCCCCTGCACCTGACAATGATGTGAAGTGGTATAGAATTACATCCCTCCTAGCTACTGCAAAAATTAACCTTGTCCTGGATGAAACCAGGATGCCATATATGACAGAAATGCCATCAGGGAACAGGATCTTGGCTGCTTAAGTACTGAGAGATTCAAATGCAACTAATCTGTCATTTTTAGAACCCTGAATTCTAATGACCTACACTAGCACTAGTATCCTAATTACCTACACTAGCATTCAAATTTGAAGTGCCCAAAACACCAGTATTCAGTACCTTTTGAGAAAAGACTTGAAGACTTTTCCCCCTTTTCACAGAATGGCTGAGCTTGCAAGAGACCTCAGGAGGGCATTTTGTCCAACACCCCTGCTCTAGTGGGCCATCTAGAGCAGTTTGCTGAGGACCACATCGAGACAGCTTTCAAACATCCCCTGGGGTAAGACTCTATATCCTCCATGGGAAGTTTGTTCCACTGTTTGAGCATCCTCACAACAAATACATATATATGTGTATCTAGCCATGTGTCATGGCTCAGTGCCCCCATCAAGACTCTCCCAAACCAGACACTGCTCGCTTGTGCCACCCCCTTCCCCTTCTCCTTCCCCCCAGGAATAGAGTTAAAAATTGGAGAAACAAAGGTAAAAATTACAAATTGAGATAACAACAATTTACTTGAAGCAGCAATGAGAGAAGAAAGGAAGACTAAAGGCAACGACATTAATAACAAAAGGTAAAACACAACAGGATGGTTTACATGGAAAGTGCAACAATACCACACTCTTCACCTGCCAGTTTTTCTCTCCCCTGCCTGACCAGAAATGAGGGAGTCTCTTACTCCTGTCCCTGACAAGTGATGTGAGATGGTATCAAATAACAGTACGGTCTGGCCAGGCCCTTTTCTGTTTGAGGTAAAAAATTAACCCTCTCCTGGCCAAAACTAGGGCACCTTTCTATGTATATAATGGTTAACGCAGTTTCCTCTACAGTTTGTGCTCTTAGCCTGTCGGCAGATACCACTGAAAAAATCCTGGCTCTACCTTCTTTACAACCTCCCTCCGTTCAGGTATTTGTATACATTGATAATAGCCTCCTCTACTCCAGATTAACAGACCCTGCCCTCCCAGCATTCCCCCCACAGTGGGAGGTACATCCACCTTAGGAGCTCCTCACTGGACTATCTCCAGTGTCCATTACACTCTTGCACTGAACAGCACAATCCTTCAAAAGTGTGCAGGCCATGCCAGTTTTGAGGAGAGGGGAAGGATCACATGTTGACTACTCATAAACACCTCCTCTTCAAGTAGCTGGAAATACTTTCCAGGATTAGTTGTTTGATCACTTTATCAGGGATCACAGCAAGACTGTAATTCCCTGGATCCTCCTCCTGTTCTTCCTGAAGACAGGCAGGACATCTGATTTCATTCAGTTTTCAAAAGCACCTGTCCCAATCACTGTGATCCTTCAAAAATTGAGTGGTCCCACAATGACATCAGTGAGCTCCCTTAGTATTTGTGGGTGCATCTTGCCAGCACCTCTGACTTAGGTAAGACTAGCTTTCTTAAGTATTCTCCAACCTGTTCCTCTCCCACAACAGGTAAGCCTTCCTTGCTCCAATCCTTCCCCAGTGTCTGGGTCCTTAGCACACCAAGAGCCCATCTTTGTAATGAACACTAAGATGAAGAAGGCAGCCAGCACCTCAGCCTTTTAACCTGTGTAACCAGGGCTCCTGCCCCATTCACCTGTGGGCCCATATTTCCCCTAAAATTTCTTTTACTACTTACACACTTACGGAAGTTCTTCTTTGGTCACCCGAAACCCACTTTCTGACACTATCTTTTCCAGGAGTCTCTAACTCAGCTTTAACCAAGCACAAAACTTGTTCTGACAGTAAAAACTCAGCCATTACAAACATCCTGATGCTTAACTAGTGAGCAAATGATACTAAGGGAATCCAACCATCACTGGAGCCAGCAGATCACAGCTACTATTCATACACTTTTAACAACTTTCCTGAGACATCCTCCTGTTGTTACTCCTATTATTCTTATCACCTTTCAGCTTATGCTTTACTTTTTATTAGTATCTGTAAATGGTAAGCATAAACAAACTCCAGTTTCTCTCAAGAGTCACCACTCCACTAACACTGACGGGTTTGAATGAGGGAAATAAACATTACTTCACAGTCATACGGTGTCACAGATGCCCCCCATTAGCTCTGCTAGGGTCTGCATGGTCTGCAGAAAAACTGCTCACTAATCTTACATCCAGTGTTAAGTCTTACTGTCAAGTACTTCCTCATTTCAGCTGTCCAAAAGCAGCAACAAATTTAATTTTTTCCCCGAATTTCCACTGTATTGCCTTAGCTAAACTGGAGCTACAGCCAACATTGGTAGAAATATTATACCATGTAAATAGTATTCTTTTTCAAGGACTTTTTTTTCAAACCTGGAACTCTGCTTTATTAGTCTGTCAACCACATTATCAGAAAATATGCATGTACATTCGAAATCACTTACTTGTTGTCCATCCTTAGTTACTGAAATATCTACATGTACGTGTGAATACTTCACCGATTAATTACATGAATGGAAAGATACAATGTATGTACACATTTGCAAGCCTATCTACCACAGCTTTAAGAACTGGCCACTGAATAATCTGGTTACTGAGCATATAAATTTCTTTTGTGACCCAAACTATTTCATAAGTTTTAAATTCTTCAAGTCTTGTTATATATCTCCACCAGAGGAGCAACAAGAAAAGAAAGTCTGGAAGAAAAACTTACAGTTCTTAGTGCTTTAACTCAACTTTAAACTCAAACTTTAAGTCTGTTTAAACACATTTTTAATACCACAGCAAGTTAAAAAAAAAAGAGGAAAAAACCACAACACTTTGAAAGAGAGAATTGAGAGCTAAGACCTACTACTGAATTTTATGGCCTGTAATACCTGCCCAATGACATTAAAATTGCTAGTGTTTATCCCAGCAACAAATGTGACATATAGTCTAACTCGGTCTGTACTGTTTTCTTTCGAAATTTGGAGCAACTGAATTAACATAATAGGTCTCCAGCACATTTAGATTATTATTACAGCAGCAGATCACAACACGTCAGCTTTATTTTTGGTGAGTGGAAGAATATTTTTGAAAGAATCTTTACATCACTTGAGAAACTACAGTTTTTTTCTCTAAAGAAGAAGTGAATATAATAAAAGTGTACTACCTTGTCACTTTACAGCTTGACTCAATCAGCTCATTTTCAATATCCAACAGACTAGAAGGCAGATTGTATTCCAAAGGTGAGGACAATCTTTTTAAACGCAGCAAGCCAACACAGAACTTTGCTCCCATCTCCTCCAGTTCTCTTGTACCAATCTGCAATCCCTAATTTGAAAATAAGATTCAAAAATACCAAATAAGTACATGTAGAAGGACCCACACATACTGCAGAATAACTCTTTAGGTTAATATTTTCTTACTTTATTTAATACATTCTCTTGCTTTAAAAACAGAACAAATCAGAATTGTAGAATTAACACTTAGAGTATCAGAGAAGGCTCAGGAATACCTACATGATTCCTCCAAGGCTGAACAGGCACATCTACATTTTTTGGAGCTTCCTAGTCTAAACTTCTAGCACCCCAATATTAACAAATCGTTTCCCAGCAGCACTGGAAGAGAGACAACGTCTAGATTCCTAAGTATAAATTATTTTTAAAACTTCAGACAAGATTTATAAGGATAATTTCAAAGACAAGATTCTTCAACATAAATTCTAAATTTAAAGAAGGAGATCATTAATATCATAGCTGTGATTAAGTTCACTGCTATGTTGTGAAACATAGGTAATGCAGCAGTTGCTCTATGAGACAGATGTCTCTTCCCTGCCTGTAAGTTAAAGGCTACATGTGTTAATTCTGAAAGTATTTATTCACATATTCAGTAATTAAAACTAACAAACAAATTATCAAAAGCCATAGCTCTTTTCTAACTTGAATTACATAGCCAGACATTTCCCTCTGCAAGGACTATTTAGAAGGCAGAAATTATGTAATGCTCTCCAAGTTTACATATCTGATAAATCCTCCCATCAGGTAATTCTACGCTTTTAATTTAGCCAGAAGTACAGTACATAGGGATATAATCTCTGACCTCAACTACTTTATGAAAAGACAGTAATCTAGACTGAGTCTTAGCAGTTATGTAATTGGCTAGTACTAACTGTATATATGTAAGCAAATTCAGTACACAACTCAACTCAATTTCTCCCTTTACAATTTTTGTATCTCGGGAGAATTTAAAAGAGTTCTAGGTCTTCTAAACACCTTAACACACAGATTAAAATAAGCTTTGACAAAGCAAACAGGGAGACAGAAGAGCCAGAAACTGGTGGTAAGCTAAGTCATCAATTATAAAAGAAGCAAAAAAGAATGAAGTAGGAATTTTTTTACCAAAGCTAGGAAAAAAAACCACACAAGCTTTTTATGTGTTGCCACACTGACACTGCATTTTAAAATGCAAGGTTTAAAAGAAAGCATGATGCTCCAGAAATGGTACAGCCCACACATTCTCCATGCGCTGTTTCGAACATACTTAATAGAAGAAAAGTTTGATTTTCTCTTGAGTTCGTTTTTTGCCTTGGTAGTACTCATAAACAAAGTGCCTTTTAGTAATAAGGAAGATAAAACTACATCCATGATTCTGAACAGTGCCATCCTCCAGACAAAAGGTACTGAAACCTGTTAGCAGTGAACAAGAGTTGAATATTTGAGTATTATTCTTAATAGTAATACTACTTACCTCTTTTATAATGCTTTTGTGCTGTAGGTTTCAAAGCACTTATTAATAAAGGAAGAATTATCCTCACTGTACTGATGGAGAAATGGAGGCAGAGAGGGTTGAAGCGATTTGCACAGTGTCTCACAGCATGTCACTGACCCCGCTGGGAACAGAAATCAGTTCTCCTCACTCAGTGCAGTACCTTATCCACAGAGGCCAATTTTTTGGCTTTGTTTTGTATTTGTTTGCACATCATTAACTTTCGAAGACCCCAATCTTAGCTGGGGCTCCACTATGCTAATCACAGGAAGACAGTCCCTGCCCCAAAGAGATTAAAATAACATTAAGGTCAAGAGGCAACAAGTATGCAGAAGAGGAAGGAGAAAGGTAACAGTAATCTCACTGTTACACAGATTACTAATGTGCACAACTTGATGGTTCAAAAACTTTTCCAGTTATTGTCTGAATTTGTTGCTGAAGAATTTATCGTTAGTTGGCATGTTCCTAATAGACAGCCTACATCTAACAGAAATGTCTCTGAGTTGAAAAAGGACAAGAGTACAGCATGAAGAAAAGTGCAAAGGCAATTGTTATAAATAGCATGCGCATGTTCCGTGGCTGCTATTTTTAGCACAGCAGAAAGAGGATGTACCTACAGAGAAATCTAAACGGATCAGATTGGAGGTGGATGACTGGAAAACACCTGAAGGATAAATTTTGAACTTACTACACTGAAGGGTCTACACAATTGTGGTAAAAGCCTCATGCCAAATCTTGATTTGCTTCTTTCATTTCTTTTAATCATACAAATGTCAAATATCAAATTTCTTAATTGAATTCTTCCATCAGCCAAATCTTTTCATTTCCATGCAAAATGATCCAAAGTCTGGAGACCATCATCATCAGTTGCCCTTTACTAAGGGAGCTGAAGTCAAGTTCATTTTCACTGAAGCTTTTCACTCCTTTTCTCTATCTTCTAATGATCTTCATCTGTTGTTCCAGTACCATTAACTGAGGCCTAATAAAGTTACTTACATGCTACAGGCATTGCTTTTAAGCTCAAGCCATCTCGATGTAGCTTCTTCTTTTTAAAAACTAAATACAATTTATTTTTCTCTACATCTTATACATCTGTCTTTCTTCTACACAGTAAAATTTCAGCTGGAAGGTTGATGTTTTCCTTACTAAGCATGTCATAAAGACACCTTCATATCTATAGAATATCTCAGTGATTAAATTTGCTACTTCAAAGCAAAGATACAAAACAAAGGCACAGCAGACTGTGACCTCAAGTGGAGAAGAATATTCCTATAATATGTACTTAATAAAAGGAAAACAGCCATATAAAGATTCAGAGAAGTCAACTGGACAGTAAAATATCATGAAGATCTTCTGATTTCTTATTCCACAGAGGTGACAAAGACATAATCATTTTTGAGAACTCCAATTCTAGAGACTGAAAAATCATGGTTACTGAGAAATTTGTTAACCAAATATTTATTTCCTGAAGTCTTCTCTTTATGTGTGTCCTAAGATTGCTAGATAACAGAATATTTTCGACTAACTTAAAAGTCAGGCAATACTTCCAAATATATTAATCTCCAGTCAGGAAAGACCTTGACTTCTGTTTTCAGGTGGCATGGATAATTGAAGACTTTGTTCTTTTGTCTGGCATCTTAATTATGCTCCATAGCAGATCCTGGAGAATCCTTTCACCTGAAAGTTTGTTTTTCCACATCTTGAATCACAAATGACTGATCTATATTTGCAGCATTTATTGTTAACACACTATGAAGACTCCATATGACCAGCTCAAAAAAAATTGCTTCCAGAGATAACTCTGTCACCAGACATACATCCTAAATTGAGGTAAGAACAGCAAACTTCAGCCCAACAGCTTCCTGGCTGGAAACAGTCTAGTTTCATCATTGTCCAAGAAAATAAATTAGAATAAAAAGAAAAATTATGTTCAGCTTGGGCAAAGACTCAGTATTCCTTCCACAAAGAATTGTTAAGTAATCCTCTTCATGCTTTGAACAAAATTCAGCAAGGATGCCAAACCAAAATAAGACTAGCAAAGTGTTTCAAATCTTTGTTTCCATCCCTGAGATCTGAACTCTCATGTCCTTTAGGATAGGAAGTAGGAGGGAAGGAATTTCTATAGTTCAACTTCTCTCTGTTTTGAAATAACATTATGACATTGCAATCTAATTTATACCAGAAGTTTATTGGCAAGAGTAACTGTCCTTCCACAAAATAAATCCCCAAAAGAAACCAAAAAACACAACAGAAGCCCCCCCAAAAACCCTGACCTTAAGTATTTTCATCTCTTTCATCTTCTCACTGGAAAAATGCAGCTCTTTGCTTAAGTCCAGTCACCTTGACTTTTTAGATATATTTTCCTAGTCAGTCTGAGAATTATCATAGAGAAGAAAAAATTAAGAATCTTCCTGTATGTTCAGAAGATGACTAAGAGCTCACAAATTGCTTTACTACATAAAATGAATGGCAGAACAGTAATTTAGTCTCATTTGTTAGTTTATATGGCATAAAAGAATTCTCTTCCCTTGAGTAAATGATTCCTCCACAAAATTCAGCCATTTCTTTCTTTCACTACTGAAGAACAGCTTTGGAGGTTTAAGCATCTTGAAAGTTTGTCCACAAAGCATCTTCAAGTCACTCTTCTTAAGAACTTCCTGTAGCAACACTGCTAAAGCCATCAGGGTCCATGTTTAAGAATATGTTCAAAATTTCAAAATAAGCAACTTGGATAAGTTATCTTTTTTTAAAGCTCTATAATGCCATCATCTGAGGAATATTCTGACAAGAACAGGAATGCATCTGTTGTTAATTGACAAAATGTAGTACTTACAGACCTACTGAAATTCTGGACAAAATATCTGTAATCCTACTGTCTAGAGACATAAGCAGAGATGTTGGAGCATACATTAATATACTAAATATATCTTGTTTCAACTCTTGTTTTTTCTGTCCCACCAAGCCTTCTGATCCTCCTTCTGTCAACACCTTATTTGAGGCTTGTGATCATTTTCTTGATTAGTATTCCTAAACTCAGCTTTCAAGCAGAGGAAATCCACTTGTTCCACCCATGCTGTTTAGTAGTGAGGCACTACCAACAGGGTCACCTTTTGTTTGCAGCCCTGTTAACACTTTTCAATGAGAAAAAATGAAAACAAATTTTAAGTCAAGAGGCCACTCAACTACGTGAGCTCAGAGATGATGTGTAATTTGTAGTGCTGGTAATCCAATATGAAAGTGTGTAAGCCTGCTGCCTCAGCTATATTGGAAAATTCTATAAGGGACATTGCTAAATATCTGTTGAAGAACCATAATCACCATGGCAAAGTCTGAAATTGCCATATGTTAATGAAAATTTTTATTATAGTATTGACATTTACTACTACTCCATTCTAATAATCTGTTGGGCAGAACAGTTCTGGGCTTTTTTAACTGCATGCATACACATATGTTACAAGCAAGGATTAATATTAATCTTGTTAAAACAGCCCATAAGCAGAACTGCTATGCAACCTACAAAGTTGAAAATTGCATAACTTCACCCTAGCATTAGCATACCCAGACCTTAAAAGATTTCAGAAGCTTAAAGCAAGCAAGAATTAAGCAAGCAGGGTTACACAGTAAGATAAGAAGGGAAGAAATAAAAGTTTGTCCAAAAAAGGGAAGAAATTAAAAAGTAAGAAATATGTAACTGCTGTATCCTCTTACTTTATACTTGCCCTGGTCACATCCACATAAAGTGCTTTCCATTGTGTAGCTCCTTTGTACTCCTATCTCTCTCCAGACAACAACTCGTGCTGTTGATTCCTTGGACTTTTCCACTACAAAGCTGCAGCTGCCCATGCAGAATGCGGGGGCAGTCTGACTCAGGATCTTGGGAAGTGCCTGCAGGACAGCAATTAGAAAAATACAGTGATTCTTTTACTTCCCATATGGAAGGAGGTGAAAATGTAATCACAAACCGTTACCAGAAAATTTGCTGCAGTTTGAATTAACAAAAAAAAAATAGAAACAATTCTCCATCTTGAGTTTTCAAAATTCAGTGTGTTCAAGTGACAGTGTCTTCTCCTCTCCTAGTTTTAAAAATCCTTTTCTTCAGGCTCAGTCACTAAAAATGTTAGTCATGCAAATAAGGATCAGGATACAAGAGAATTCTTCAGCTGATCACCATCCCCCCTAATTCACCAAGCTAAATTTGCTCAAATTAAGTATACCACATGCTCCACGTAAGTATTTAATCCAACTGCAGACTGTTTCAGAAATCCCATTTACAGACATAACAAAAGCAGTATTTTATTAACACAGAAAATTCATTTGTATTCAGCAAAGCACATACTTCACTTCAAGCATATGAATCAAAGTTCAGTATAACTATTTACATGACAGCTTCAGTGAAAAGGTCATGCAAATATATATATTTGACTAAGGCTAATTAACTGTTCTTTCCAGTTTTTATTTGTGTTAGTTAAGAGGAAACACATGACTGCTTCAAAATTTCTTATTTCGGTAGTAATACATAACCCATCAGTGTAAGCTTGCCCAAACATTTCAGTTCACCTTTTTGAAAATGAAAGGCTTCTTCCAACAGCCTTTATTGACTACTGTCTTTCGAGCACTACAGTAGTGCAGGCTGAAGTAACAAAACCCCACATAAATACGTTAGAGCAGCAGATGTGATTGGCACCCAGCTCTACATCCAGGAAATCACACAAGAAAATAAAGAAGACGTCGATTTTTTTTTTCTTTTTTTTTTTTTTTTTTTTTTTTTTTTTTGGTGAGGAAGATTTAAAGAGAAAAAAAAATCAGAAAGCATCTGTACTCATTTACACTCAAGGATGCATAACAAGTCTCTCAACACACATTCACATGCTTTTGAAGCTTAACTCTGAATCTTTTCAAAAATACATGGGGCCTGGATGCCTAGAGGTCACATAGATTTGCAGCTCCCATGAGGCAGCAGTGGAGGGACACACACCAAAAAAATAGGTAACACTCCAAGAAAAAAGTAATTCTCTAAATTTCTGACATTTTTGAAAGCTTGTACAATGCAGAGGATGTGTTTGTGCAAGTTTATTATATATACCTAATTAGAGGTACATGTCTTAACTACACATCTTTATATAAAGGAATAAATAAAAAGGAATCTTGCCATATACAAAAGTAAGTATTTCTCAGAAAAAAGCAGTTTCTTTTCTGCCTTGTTAGAATATTGTTTGCCATGCTTCAACGACTTCTTTTTCAATCTGGTAATTATAAATGCACAGAAGCATATTTTCCATCTATTTTCTAAAAAAGTAATATTAAACACACAAAAAAATATTTGTGTAAAGAAACAACAGCAACAAATAGCACTATGTATAATGTTTAAAGCTCAAAGTACACTGCATGAAGTGTACTTTGAAGTACACTCACAAGCTAAAAAGAGATTATTTAAAGTAAGTCTGCTTATGCCATAGAGTCGTTATTTGCGTCTGATAGGATCAGGATGCTATTTGAAAAGTATGCTCCAAACCAATGTCAAATAAAAGGTGCAAATGTCAAACTTACCCTGTAACCAGGGTCTTCTGTCAGGTTACAAGAGGCAGCATTAACACTTGTATGCCACATCGTCTCTTTGACGCTGCAGCCATACATAAATACATTCTTTTTACGAGAATGACCATGATAATCACAGTAGACCTATAATAAATCATTTGGCAAAATAAACCCAAGGCATCTGGAACTAACATTTAATGAAAGTAATAGAAAGACAATTTTTTAATTTGTACTGTTGAATATTCCAAAGAATTAGGCAAAGCAATCCCTTATACAATTAACTCGTGCGTTAAGACAAAAAGTGTGTGATTCATCTCAGGAAGGTTTAACCTTCTAGCCTACCAATGTAACAGATTTACATCTACAGGTTTACAGAAGATCAGTTCTCCAAGTCAAATTTAAGTGTGACATGGTTTATAAGACCATATCAAAGTGTTTAATTTATAGACTAGCTACATATACAAAGTTTAAAAGATTCAGAATTGCTTACACACACACACACTTACCAAAGGCAAACGTTTTATAGAAGCCAGATATTGCAGTAACCCTTTAGCATGGTAAATAGTGGGATGCAGGTCTGGATTTGGATTTTGCCACTGTCTGTTTAAATCTTCTCCACTTAAAGAGCAACGGTGGCTATTGTAGGGGGAGTGGAAAAACGCATGATGTAGTCTGTATTATACTTTTAAATAAGCCTCCCCCCCACCTCAAGTTTTCCTCATCACCACTGCTTCTTTAGAACGAGTCTGGCAAGAAACAAACTTCCATTTTCTAACATGCCAAATAATAGAAATGTTTGAGGTGTTTAAAGCTGTGTTACAGAAAATCTAAAAATAAATTAGAAGTAGCCTGTTATGTGAACTGTAATATTATTTATTTGCTGTTGAAACTGAAGGCTTGCTATTCTGTCTAAATTCTAGTTCAAGATCAGTAATTTAATATATATGGTATTTTTACAATTTTGGTGTCTTCTGTAACTTTAAGACTAATGTCAACTAGAAATCTAATACTTGAAATGTGAAGTTGTTAGGAGACAAGGAGCTGTGAGAAAAACAAGGACAAAAAAACCCAAACAACCCAGTAAACAAAAAGGTCATCTCTGTATTCAGTCAGCTACCAGGAAGAACTTTTAAACTTGCAGGATTTCATGATCATGCTGTAATCTTCACTACATTTGTCTTTAGACTGTGTCTCCTGGAACAGCTTTCTTAGTTTCCCTGTATCCTGAATTATTTAATTACACGTTCTAGTATACATATTCTTTTACATATATAAAGACAAGGTTCTACTGAAATCTGTATTTGGTTTTATTATTTTGTTCACAAAGCCTTTTAAAATAGTACCTATAATAGATGAATAGAAACTGTAGATTCACCACAGCAAAATTTCAAATTTCATATGAATTCCCTGCAACCAAATAAATGAAGACTGCTCAATGTTACTCATAGCAGTTTTAAAAGGTGCTGAAATATCCCTTAAATTTATTAAGAAAAGCGTAGCAATTGAAATAACTACTATTAATAATCAATCAAACCAGGACACTCTCTTACCCTTTCTCTTGCACACTTATTAACTTCCCACCTTTTAAAAAAATTTCTCAAATATAAGGCACTTTTTTTTTTCATGCAGACCATGAACTTCTTTAGCTTTTCCTAAATGCAGGTGTGGTCTCATTTAACACTCTTACACAAATCCAAGACAGAGAGACAATTAAAATGTCATGTCAAATCATATAGGAATGATTATCATCCATGAACAACTGAAAATAATTTTGTAAAACCGAAATTTGTGAAGGAATGTAATTGCCTTTTAAGAAGCCAAAAATCCTAGCAATATTGCAAGTGTCTGTTGCTTTTTATCACATTAAGTATTGCATTTGTACCGTTGCAGGATTAGTTTAGATTATTAATTTTTAAATATTGATGCAAAGAATTAAGAGTACAGGTTAAATATTTTTAATAAATATATGCTTACTTTCCATTAATTACACCATCTGGATTGAGCATGGGAATAATTTTGAAAATATAAGATTCCCGTAAACATTGTGCATTTGGACTATTGCTCATAAGGTATTCCAGCGTTCCCTTCATAACCCAGCTCGCATTAGTCTCTCCAGGATGTACACGAGCAGACAGAAATATATAAGGACGATTCCCTAAAAGAGATATGCACAGAAATTGCAAAATATTATTTAAGCTAAGTAAACAGTTTATTGATTGGAAAAAAAGCCAATAGCCAGCTGCATTAATTACAATGCAAAACCATTTGTAAGTTGAGTGTTACTGAGTATGGTTATTATTGATAAAGCTTGACACAACATTTTTGAAAGGATTGCTAATTACACAAGTATCACAACAGAGCTTTAAATTTGATCAACTACACAACTAGAGTTGGCAGTTATAATATGAGCTTCATGACTTTTTTCCTAATAGCCAAGAAAAATATTGAGGTGGATAAACAAATCAGGAAATGGCAAAAGCTCACTTCAAACCACAGTGGCTAGATGTTAGCTTTATAAAAGATTTTTCTGACAAGCAAATAACCTCAGCATTTTAAGAAAAAAGTTACTTGCCCAGTATTCTTTTCCAAGAAGTGGTGTCTGCAAAATGTAATATACAAAGCTAGCAGCAAAAAATTTGAAATACATTAATATATACTCTTACATTTTAAGATATATATCTTTGTTTGGCTACCACAAGTAAGTATCATTAAATACAAATTACAAAGCAAATCCTGGCTACTGATGCCTCTTACTTGCATGAAATTCATTAACTTTATTTTACATTACTATTTTTACACTGTATAGTGGCTAAGACTAAATTTTTTCTACAAATACCTGGTTTTACATTATTTTCAGTTGATGAGAAAGAAGAATTATACTTACTGAACTGACAGATATGTTCATAGTAATTGGACTCTGGCATGGCTGTAATAGTGACTAATGGACAGCTGTTGCCAGCCAGGGTCTCACAGAGAACGTCTTGCCGAAAATATATCTGTTGAGGGTTATGCATAGATTCCAGCTTCTTAAGATGCATCTTCATCCCAAAAATAATGAAAAAATACTTCAAATCTTTGCAATCAAATATGACAAATATGACAAATATTTCAAGGGTACTATTTAACAAATCTTTCTTTTAGATGTTCTAAACAATGTTCAAGTTTCCAGGATAATTCTGACCATGAAATACCATTTTCTACATCTCTGACTGATTGAATACTTCTCTTTACAGAATTTGGTTTTCCAACTGCTTTGAGAAAGAGCAAGGAAAAGGGTAAATTATTGTACACAGATGGTACTATAAGAGTATATGAAAGGTAAGAACCTCTGCTTCATTAAAGTTATCTGATCAGGGACCTTTTCACTGCAAAAAGTAGTAATAAGTAAAGGAAAAATCAATACACAGGAACAGAGAGCTGAGATGGAACAGAAACCATAGCAAAGACCAAAGTCACCAGACTCTCATTGAATAGGCCATTAAGAATCTACAGACAAAGACTTGGAAAGAGTCACCTGAAAAACAAGGAAGAACCTGAGAGTCACCTGATAAACAAGAGGAACAGGATAATTCGGGACATTCAAGAGAAGGGTGTGGTACCATACAAAACTCAAGCACTTGATTCCTACAGTATGCCCTTAGCCATCTCTCTGCAAAGCCTTACTCTACCCTGTGCATCCAAGCGCTGTGTGCACTAGTACAACTAAAAGGACAGGTGAAAGTCAATTTGGGGGTCAACAACTGGAATGCACAAGGGTCTCAGCATCAGTAGTTGGAGAAGCTAACCTCTTGGGAACATCTCTGTGGATATCACAGGCTATGTGTGCCAAGTCCCCGCTACTGCTGGAATCAAAGCAGACTCCAGCAGCTGGAGCTGTAGGCATTGTAGGCACTCTTCTGTCAGTCTGTATTATCATACTTTTAAATAAGCCTCCCTCCACCTCAAGTTTTCCTCATCACCACTGCTTCTTTAGAACGAGTCTGGCAAGAAACAAACTTCCATTTTCTAACATGCCAAATAATAAAAACGTTTGGGGTGTTTAAAGCTGTGTTACAGAAAATCTAAAAATAAATTAGAAGTAGCCTGTTATGTGAACTGTAATATTACTTATTTGCTGTTGAAATGGAAGGCTTGCTATTCTGTCTAAATTCTAGTTCAATATCAGTAATTTAATACATATGGTATCTTTACAATTTTGTAAAGTAAAGAAATAAGAGCATGTCCCACTGCTAGTGACTAGAGGTGCTGGTGTCCAGCCACTGAGGCAAGGACACTGTGTCTATCTGGTGGGACAATAAGGGTTGAGTTTCTCAGTGACAACACCTGAAGCAGTAACATGGGTTACAATACCTGTGCCTGGTAACAGCTGCTAGGGATGAGGGGGCAAGCATATGCATCTTCCCTGCAGCTGGTGCATGTAGGGGCACACGTGAAACTTGCTAGCAAACTTCAAGGTCAACTACCCATCAAGTGTGGGCCCCAGGTCAAGCGAGGGCTATCTAGCAGGCAGATAGCCCATACTGGCATCTGGGCAGAGCCACAGGTGCAGAATGCCTCTGAGATGATTGTGCAAGCACACACATCTGTCTGCTAACGAGCATCAGGCTGGACTACACTGCAAACTGGAGGCCTGCACAGCAGGTAAGAGAGACTTGGGATCAAGGCAGGGCTATGGCATGGATGGGCCATGCCAGTGTTCCACAAATAGGCTTGTGATCCTAGAGAATAGGTTGGCTTGTACTTGCACTAGTGAACAGCAACCCATACTAACTGCGGAGGAGGATGGGGTGTCTGCAATGTTACCACAGTTAACACAGCAGTGTTACATTGTCTGTGCCAGCCCTGCCTGCGGGGAGTGGGCATTCACAAGTGTGTGTGCCTAAGTTGTCTTCTCCCTGGGATACAAACTCAGACTTGCTAATGAATATATAAGCAAACAGGAAAGCAGTAGCCATGTCCATCAGCCTGGGACAGAGATCCCCAGGTCCCTTGTCTGGCCTCCAGCAGATGGGCAGGAGGAACCTCCAGGATCAGGAGCTGCTGGAAGCAGCAGCTGCTTATAACATCTTTTAACAGGTTCTTCTTTTAAAAGCTGGCATAGTTTAGCAAAAAGCTGCATTTAAAGCTGCTATACACTGGCCACTGAATCTTCTGCTTTGCTTTTATTGCTGTGACAGAGGCAAACAAGAGACACTATAGCCAAATTAATTTTGCTTAGTATTAAAAGCTTCAGAAGACTTCTTTAGACAATTTATAAACCTAAAAAGATCTCTAATTATCTTAGTTACAGCAGCTTTATCAAAAAGCAGTTATCAAAAAGTATATGCAGAACAGCAGGATGCAAGTCATTTAACTAAAACACATACGACTACATCAAATTAGCACTGCTTCCAGCCAATTATCACAAAATCACAGAATGCGTAAGGTTGAAAGGGACGAGAGCGGGCCATCTGGTCCAGCTCCCCTGTTCCAAGCAAGGCCATCTTATAACACATTGCAGAGGACTGTGTCCAGACAATGCCTGAACTCCCCAAGGATGGAGATTCCCTAACCTCTCCATGCAGCCTGTTCCAGTGCCTGGTCACCTGCACTGCACCTTGCACCCGCAAATAAGTTCCTCCTCAAGTTCAGGTGGAACTTTCTGTGCATCAGTTTGTTCCCGTTGCCTCTTGTCCCAGTTCTTGCCACCACCAAGCAGAGCCTGGATCCATCCTCTTGACACCCCCCCTTCAGATACTTCCAGACATTGATGAGGTCCCCTCTCAGTCGTCTCTTCTAGAGGTCTTTCATCATAAGAGAGATGCTCCAGTCACACCATCAATCATTTTTATGATACCCAGGAAACCCATCTAGCCTTTAAGCATCAATTTTATTTTTCCTGGGACTGTTCATTAGAACAACCTACATATTATGTCAATCTAAACACTATTATGAAAATTCTCCCTTATAAGGAGCATTTTCAACTTCATAAAAAGAAACAAAATTAATTCAGTCATGAATGCTATATATTATACTAATATTATAAATATTCATTTATGTGACAGATTATAAGCTTCTCACCTTTAAAGTTGAGTATGTATATGGATAATGGTAAGCAAAGTAGCAGACATCATCTTTATGTTGGAAAGTCACTGTGAATGTAATTGTGTAATAGGATTTTCCTTTCTGGCCCCCAGCAGCAATTGAACTTCTTGAAAAGTGATTCCTAAATCAAAAAATGAAGGTAATATACATATTAACTTTTTTTCATACTATTGATTATTTCTGAACACACATTCTAAGAATCAAAAGGATTTTTAGTGACTGTATTTCTCTTCTATGTACATACCGATTAAATACAGGTTCCCACTCACTTTAAAGACAGTTCATTTTAACAGTGATACACACATTTATTCACATTGATAAAAAGTGAGCAGACAAAAACAAGCAAGAAAATAAAACAAACAAAAAAAAGTAAGCAAACAGCTACCAACCAAGAAGGATTACATATCCATTTTCTGCACCATCTCATCCTGTGTTTTAGAACTCCACTAGAATAATTCCACCCAGATTACAGAAGAGTCATCACAAGGACCATAAGGTCAGTATTACTGGAAGTTACTAATAGGATTTCAAGTAAGCATGCATATATATACCCCCTTAAAAGCTTCCCAGAAACAGTGTCCAATTTCTAAGAAAAGTATAGAATATGAACAGTTTAAATATTCATAGTGTGCTTACAAAGTGAGACCCTGTATATTTCTATCACACATTATTCTCTGCAGTAACTCTGAAAAAAAACCCTCTTCACAGCAGAATAACATATAACTATCAAATGCAGAAACAAATACTTCTTCTCAAAAATAGTACCTCGTGCTAATTTTCAGTGTAAGATTTGCTGTATGTTTGGTTTGTGTGTGTACTTACTTGTAGTAACAAATATCTGTCCCAACACGAGTCCAACACGGTCGAGAACGCAGTGCTTCCTGAACAGAATACATGAGGGGCTGCATACCTGAAAGAAGAAATGCATTTCACTTTAGTGCTTACCATTAAACAGAAACATATTAGCAGTAACGGACTACATCAACACTTACATAAAAGTCTACAAATTACGTCTACTTATTTACTATCAGAGTGCATTTTCATGCATGTCTGGGTATTGCATTGTGTGCTTTTTAAAACAGGTGACAAAAGATTGCTGATTTTCAGAAAATAACAACTAAAGAGAAGAGTAGGACCTATGGTTTAAATGAAAGTTGAGGTTTGCATGAATGGTAGACTACAAGTAGTCTTCAATTCCATTTCATCCAACTCACACTACAAATTGATACTATCATGCATTAATGTAAATAGTTGAAAAATAACTGCTGCTTCAGGACATTTTTTTTAACAAGTAACTCTTTAAAGTCTATTTTTTTGATAGTATGCTTCAGTTGAAAATTTAATATGAAGTTAGAGGAGAAAATAATACATAATAATTTAAAATCATTCACTCATTAGATAATTAGCCAACCACACTGACCAATTCAGTCAGTGTATTTAAAAAATCAAAAGAAACTACTGTTTGTACAATATAAAAAAAACCCTAAGCTGATGGATGAAGATTAGTAAGTAACTTAAAAGCATCCTATTACTGGTCAAACTACCTGGTATTCTGTGAGTTTATCAATGTGGATGAAAGTGTATGACAAAGGAGAATACAATATTACTCGGTAACAAGAGTTTGAAGCTGGAGTGGGAGGAGAAATTTCTTCCTTCTTAAAGGACAAATTTCAGAATATACAGCAGGAAAAAACAGTTTTAAGCTGAGTAACACACACTCCACATACACACTCCCAGAAAAGAAGAGGAAGAAAGGTATTTTCAGTCAGCCATTTGTAAACCTTTGAATTAGGCACACACTGCAAACACTAATTACTAGAAACAGCAATGGTCACTTATGAACCCCAGCATTTCAAAGTAGACTTATTTTTCCTTACCATCAGTAAGACAAAACTGTTTTGGAATGTCTCTGCTTATGTTCACATCTACCCCTATGCAGAAATGGATTAATGATGACAACTATAATTCTTCTTGATCTGTGTGAATCAACAGGTTTTGTTGTTGTTCTCCCCTGCCCAACGGTCCTAAGGCAACTGCATTGCAGTTATCAGTAAATTTCTTCTGCTTTGGCCTTACTTACAACAAAACTTCATTTTAAAAACTGACAGCCCTTGGTTTGAGATGCATTTCTTCTTTTCAACCACAGCTGACAAATAATTTTCTAGCAATACCATTAAAATAAAGAATTTGAAGTGACAACATGAGTACTGCTAACCCTGTGGAGGAGGGGAGGAAACAGCTAAGTTGACTAGTACAGCTATTTTTTACATATTTCTTCTCAAAGTAGGGGAAACGTATCTTACCATAGTTGAACTGACTGTTTGACTTTTCACAGTTGATGATGTTAAACCGGTAACTAATGCCAGTTTTCATTCCACTGACTTCAAAGTAAAACCACTGGTGATAATGATTGCTGTTTATATCCGAGTTCAGAATTAGATCATACTCATTTCTGAAAATTAACAAAAACATATCAATGATCGTAAGAAGCAGAAATAAAAGGCCTAAACCACACAAAGTAGAGTTGAAATATCTTACTTTCTGATCTGAATGACTTTGCGCAGGTTTCCAGATTCAAATTTGGAATTAAACTTCAAAACATCTGCCTCCTCTGGTACAGAACAACTATGAGTAGAAAAAGGGACCAAAATGAATAAAACAAACTCAGCTAAACCAACTAGCTTTCTTTTAGTCCTCGCTTGGCAATTCAGAAACTATTTTGATCCTTCCTCCAAATACAGCCGAGATAGTAAAAACACTATTATGTCAGATGAAGCTTTGTATGAAATCTGCTGTAAATATTATGAGTCATGTCACAGAGAAAGTAGAATTGGCTTAGAGTATTACTTGAATATTGTATATAGAAGGTAAAAACTTACCTCAGATTATCAAGGTCATACACAACTCTATCTATAATGTCATTTTGATAAATCAGCCTTTCAATATCTTGACAGATTTTTGTCCTAAAATAGAAAAGCAGAGTTCTCATTTAAATTGTCACTTACTCTTTCCAATCACTAAAGAGGAATTGCCTCATACAGGAAAACTAACAAAATTGACATGAAGACAGTGGTACAGCTCAGACAGATCTCAGTTTCACCCCCACTTATGCGCACAAACTCCAGGTGTACTTAAGTTTAAACACCTGCATTCATAGCTGACTGAATCCAGTATTTGTATTTGAGGGAACTGAGTTTTCATGCACACAACTCACTGGTTTTTATCTGAAGGAAAAAAAAATGCAGTTTTATACTTTATAATAGAAGCAGAAATTACTCAAACATTACTTGTGTTAAGGCTTTAATGCATGACAACACTTGATAACATTAGTAACTTACATGAATCCTACCATAACCAAAATTAAAGAGTTTTAGAGAGTAGGTCGTACAGTGAGTGTGTTAGTGAACTAGCTTTTCACCTCTGGAGATCTAGGTTCATTTATTGACTACGTAACAAATAAGAAAGAATTTGGTGATGTCAGCCAAATGTCAGGTGTGTGCTTATCCAGATCACAAAACCATTGCACAACTGGCAGTATCTAGGTCCTGGCTTGGAAAAGTAAGAATGTGTTGCAGTTCAAGTATGAAATATAGTGGCAGAGCTGTGTGGAAAAGCTTGCACAGCACCTGCAATAAGAAGAAAAGGAGGCAGATTAACAATGAAGAATACAGAAACAGAATGCTACAGTACATTCAGGCTGGAAATTCTCAACTTAATTAAAATAAATACTGTTAACAAACGAGAAACAGAAGGTAAGTGCACAACGCTAGCACATTTTATTAAAGTGAAATTAACTGAAAAAGAAGTCACAAGTTCAAGGTACTGACAACATTGTGACATGGCTGACTCACCACAATCCATCTGAATAGGTTCAGCTCAGGACAGAATTACAGATTTTTGACCTTACACTTGGTCTTAGAAAACTCATTTCATCTTGGCATGCCTCAGCTCTAAAATGCCATAACACTTCCTAATATGACAGAAGTTTTGCCAAGACAAAATCCATCAATGAAAATCCATAATAAGTATTTTACAAATAATAATGGCATTTACATACCATTATAATAACCAGTGCAGATAAAACAAAGAATAGTATTCAAGATGCTCAAGAGAAGGAAAAGTAGTAGCAGACATTTTCATGTTCCAAAAAATGAAGATGAGCTATTTAAAGAAAATTAAAGGAAAAAAAAGATATAGAACCAATACTGTTGATGTGAGCCCTGTGCTTAGAGATTGCTCCTTTGTGGATCCTGATGACTAGAAAACACTGAAATGTATAGAAAAAAAACCCAACTTGACTAAATTTTTAAGGAATAGAAAAAAGTAGAAATTTAAACCCAAATTTATAGGGTATTCTACAATACAATAATTTTCTTCCTAAAAAGATACAGTAGTATAAAACACTTCAGGTATTATCAATTTCATTTATCCAAACAGTAATATATTGGTGAGACATTTAGTGATAATTACATGCTACTAAATTTAAAAGAGAAAGAAAAAGCACTCCAAAACACATCATTAATCTCCTGATACACTGCAACCCTTAAAAAAAGCCTCAAACCCTACATTGTTCTAATAAAAGTAAGAAGAAAATCCATTAAGTCACACCTTAGACCCCACACAATATTTTCTCAAATTACATGGATGAATTAAAGCAACCATTTATTTTCTAAATAAGACTTACCCAGTGAGCAGTAACTAAGTGCTTACATTACAGAGAACATAAATCACACTGAATGTCAGGAGTTTGAACACAGCTTTGTAAAAGACTTTAAAGCTTTCCAATGTTCCCTACTAAAGTAATTTTTACAATCCACTATAAACTATGAAATCATAAACAGATTACACCCTTTCTAAACAAGTTCCCTTTTCAGAAGTTTGTTATGTTGCAGAAGACTGAGTCATTTGTAGACAACCGAATTCTTAAAACAATGTTCCTTAAAAATGCAATGCTGGATTTTTGATTCAAGTTTAGCCATATTACCTGGTATTTCATTCTCCTTCACACAAGACCTCAAAAAGTTACTTTCAACATAAAAAATACAACAAAAATAAAACATTTTCAAGTTTAAATATACCCTAAAATTATCTTCATGGAATAGAAACCAGTCTTATGTATAATCATATGAGGTTTATTTTTTCAGTTCTTTATATCTAACAGTGGGCACTGGAATGATAAATTGTATCTGACTTTACTCCATTCTATTCAGGAAAATTCAGAATTATTAATTACTACACAAACATACATAAAGATTTGCAAGATTTGCTTAAATGCAGTTCTTAAGTGATTCCTGACTCAATAGTATCTCCCTTCTAAATCAGCTGAACCTATCTAATAAATAGCCTGCTAGGAAAGATTCTCCTCCTTCAACACTGAACAATATATTCCTTATGTCATTAGTGTTTCAGCGCTTGTCATTTCACTACAAAGATCACTTTTCCATGACTTGAGTGAAACAGCTGAAGGATTTTCATTCAACCACCTAAAGGCACTGAATCTCTTAATCTAAATAAAAATACAAAGAAACTCATTAAGTTGGTTATAGTTATGAGTATAAAGGTGAAGGCAGTCAATCTCATAATTAGGAAAGTGGCAAGGTCTCAAAGCTACCCGCCAGTGTACTCACGTCTTTACAGTAACTCCCTACGTGTACTAGCCACCTCTTCATACCACTTCTGCAAATTACTCTTAATAATCTCATCACTCTTCATCATCTTCTATTATCTCTCAGTGAAGAAATACAAGGGTGTGTTGATGTGTTTTTGTTGTATGTCATTCTGCCGGACCTAACACAAACTGCATCCCCTGCATTTGTTACCTCTAAACTCTTATACTGTGCACACTAAAAGCCAAACACTTTAGTGTACTAATTTTTTAACTTTTTCCACTATGTTTCCTTGAAAGACAGATATTTAGTTCAGCAGAGAAAAGAGGTGAAGAATCTTTCAACTATTAACTGTTCTATCTTTGCTAAGACCTGAAAGGAGGATTCAGGTGAGGATGTTTTTGTTTGGATGGTGGTGGGGTTCTGTAGGTTGGTTTCTTATTTTGCAAACTACAAAATTTACATGGGAAATGGTGGGAAGGTAGAAAAGAAGAATATAAATGGAATTTTGTATTTAGAAATTGAATTCCAGAATTAGCAATTACAGAATCAGACTGTGTTCTTCTTTAAGTCTCTGTGCTGATCAATGCCTACTCACCTACCTTCAAACTGCTTTTCACTGGAAAGTTTTAGGCGCCAAAGTAAACAGTGCAACATTGCTTGTTAATCACAGCACAGCTAGGGTTGGGTGGGACCTCTGGAGATCATCAGGTTAATCTCATCCTAAACACTGTTTCTCAAAGGAATGAAAACAACAACAAAAAAAGGAGTATGGTAACTCACCTCTGCACCCCATATGGCCTTTCCAGAATAGGTTCCTTAAATGGGGGTGGAATATGGCCAAAATAATCTGGATAGGCCACTTCTGAGTAATCCGGAATAGACTTTGTGGTCTTCACCATTTCAAGATAAAGATCACAGTCATGAACTGGTGATACATCAGAAACTTGAAGCATGACATGTTCTCCTGATGAACTAGATCTGGAATCCCCCTCCTCCTCTGAATCCACTCCAGTGCAGCAGAGTTTTCCCAGCTGGACAGATGATCCTTCAAAGAGACTACCTCCACAGGGTGAAACATGATCACAGGATTTACTACAAGCAAGCGTGGTAAGGTTATCTTTGCTTTCCTTCTTTACTACACACCCTGTACCATAATACTGATCATTTTTTGCACTGTTCTGGAGACTGATTCTGTCTAAACCTTTCACAATTTCTTGGCTTAGACACTGGTATGATGGAAGCATGTTTCTTTGATCATTTTGCTGATGTAAACTACTGTTTTTCATGTTATCTTGTTTTGGTAGTTCCAGAGACACTGGCCTTCTATTGTATTCCTCTGTCAATGAAGGACTGCACTCCTTTAAAGCAACTTCTTTTGTTGATGGGTTTGCTTCAGCAGTGTGCTCCTCACTGGCTGTAGGAACAACAATAGGTCCACTCAAATTTGCATCAGGTATAAAAGGCTTTGGTTCCTTGGAAACTAAGTCCAATTCCTTAAAAAAACAAAAGTGAAAAAAAAAATTTAAAATCATTAACAAAAAAATTAAACAGTTCCCAAGTTTCATGTATATTAGAAACATTTCTCTATCCTTGTTTTAAATGCAATTTAAAGGTGACAAGTGTTATAAAGCATCAGAGCGATGAAGTTAAATCTTTTACAAGAAGGCCTTAAAGCAATAACAAGGAGTTAATTAATAACCAAGTATAAAATCAATGCAATTACCCAGATGTTTTAACTACCTATTTTAAGTAGGTGCACAGCATTTAAGGAGATGCTAAATACAATGAAGCACTCTCAGAAACCTCATGTCCCTCTTCAGTATTTTACTTTCCTCTATATACAATAATAAGCAGAAAACAGCTTCCCTTTACATCTACCCACAGTATCCCCTTCTCGATAAGACTGAAGTAACTGTAACACCTAACTAAACTAGAATAAAGTACTGCCGTATGTAGGTCCAGATCTGCGGACCCATGATTCTTGGCTAGGGGAAGTATCCACCCAAAAAGAACATAAAAGTATATTCCAGAGTCAATCTGATGTGAGACACATATTGAGAAAGTAAGAAAATTACAGCCTGAAAAATATTCCAGGCTGGAGCTTTTCAGCTCTGTTCCCAGCCGATAAGCTGGGCCAGCTCAAGGCTAGGGAGAATTTCTCCCAGGGTGATAATTTGGCCAAAATAAAAAGGAATTAATAACAAAGATAGAACACCTGTTGTAGTGTGTGACCAGGCCCTGGGAATGGGATGTCTTCTCTCTGAACCAATCACCTTTTCTCTACTCTTGGAATTGCAAGTCATGCTGTAAAACCAAGTGTGTTTCTGAATAAACTTGTCTCTTTCTTTCTATCATGAAAGATGACCATGTAGCTGTGCATCTTATTTCCGCTGCACTTAAAGGGTTAAAACCCCTTTCCACGGCTACATTCTGACATGGCCAAAAATGTCTGGGAATCATATACTTTACCTGAAAATTTTCTGAAAGTTCTGGGAAGAATTGCTCATACATTTTCAGTTCTTCCATGGGTCTTCCCAATTCCTGTCTAGGTTTCAGTTTATTAATATCAGTCTCAATATCATCATTCTGAAAGATCACCAGAACAAATTAATCTTGCATACAAAAACAATGAACTTCTTCAACATCAATCTGAAACATCCACCTTTACTCCTGACACAGCCATGCTCTAAAAGATAAAATACCACTATTTCAAAATCAGCTGAACTTCAGCTTTCACCATGAAGATTTAGACTGCTCAGTATTATTAGTATGCCTAAGCCTCCATTTCAACAGCAATATTACAAACATCTCAATTTTCTTGCTTTCATCCAAACTTTTTATACACAGATATCAGATTTTACATTAAATCCGTGCATATTCCCAGTACTGGAACTTGGAATGTGAAGGCTTCATCTGATTGCAGCGACAACGCAATACTGCTTCTATGGAAGATACTCCCCCCATCAGGGCTCATGAGATCCTTGATTAAAATACGTCTTTCCAGTTCATGACAACAGACAAACAATTCAGTTAACTCCCAAATACACGTAACATAAAAATTCAGAATAAGGCAGCTCTGACCAAGTATCCATCCGTGTCCTGCCTGGCAGCGGGAGAACAGGAGAATACCTTCCCTAAGTGCTGCAACAGCGAATGAGAGGTATGATGTCTACCTCTAGAGCTGGCTGAACTTCTGCTACCTTGCTAAAACACTGATCCAGTCAATCCCAGTCCAGAATGCTGGAAAAGGTTAGAGCAGCTCCTACATATGGACCAGCTTATGTGAGAAAAGCAGGCTGAGAAAAGTACAAGCTGGGAAGAGAGCACTGCTAAAGGAGTCTGTGGTTCTCTGCACTTCAGATACATCAAGTGTAAAGGAAACAAATTTTGATAAAAATCCTGAACAAGAACGGTTGATATTTTCAAGCAGCACCCACATTCTTTAAATTTCTGAAGCTTTTTTAATTTTAGAAATTACCCTGAAAACCTCCTGAAACTGCTTCTAACACTTAAAATGCATTTCTATGCCAGATTCAAGCAACTTAAATTAAAAATTGCTATACCTGACTTTTGCCTATTAATTTTGTCTCTACCAACCTTAAAATGTTGGTCCTTGTCATCATCAATTTCAGTTTCAATTTCTGTTTCTGTTTCAGCATCATCGTTATCATCACTTTCATCTACTACATCATCCACTACAATATAAAAAGGTTTTTGTAAGGCAGATTATACATTTAATCCAATTACACATGCTCAAAGAAGATTTTCTACATTCTGGGTTAATTTTCTTTTTCACTTTCTCCTTGAAAAAAATGTGAAAATGAACCAGTAAACTAGTACTGGGGGTGTTTTGTTAAGTTCTCTCAGTGTTTTCCATGCAGGAAATTTGCTGATTGTCACTAAAAGGCTCATTCAGAGGTTTACAAATTATGCTGATTTTCTAGTGTACTCAGAATGACTATATGCACTGCTTTTACAATACTGACTATACAAGATTATACTTTTAATAAACCAGACTTCTACTCACCCCCCAACATTCCACATGTCCTTTAATACAGAACTTTTTCCTTTTAAATCACTATGTATCCTATTTCCTTAGGTTTTTCACTTCGTTTTACAACATATAACAAACTTATTAAAAAAACATATCAGTTCACTTTAGTAAACTAGGACATTTCTAAACAGGTATTATACAATACCAATCTACTGTATTAAGCAGAGATTTAATTTCTGGGGGTTTTGAAACACACTTCTAAATCTATTTTCTACTTTGAAGACAAAACATAAACAATCTTTGAACTACTGGAGTATCCTATCTCAATAGCAGAGCTTACTTCTTTCAGACTATGATCACATTTCGTTTCAGGAGATATCATGAATAAAAGATATTAATAAGCTGAATTTGACCCTTCACTTTAGAGTAACTTTCTGACAGCAATTTCATTAGTTGATTACCATTGTCTGAAGCTGCTTCACCTTATCAGAATATGTATTAATTATCTGAAAATAGTGAAAGGTGTTCACAATGGGATGAATCGATTTCCTACATATAACCAAACAAATGCTTTGCAGTACAGTGTTTTCTAAGACACAGCAACACTCCAAGAAAGCAGCTCTACTGTCTCATCATGCAAATGAAGAAATAACCACAATAACATTAAAAAGCCAGTGCTTCAAATGGCACACTTTTATCTAAATTCATCACATCCTAACTTTTCAAAGTAACAGAAAGAAAGTAAGGGATACATACTCCTATAAGACAGGATGTACACTACAACACGTTTCACATAGGACAATATATAGTCTGCATGAGTTGCAAGAAGAGACCGTTTATTCTTTACATTTCAGAGTTTGATGAGCATCACCTTTTAGTCCTTGTTTCCTCTTTTATCTTATAACCACATGCGTCTGTACAAAATTTCTATCACTTTAAACTAAACATTAGAAATTGGTACTCCACACCAACAGTCGCAGATGCTTTGTTTGTTTAGAAGCGTCTCAGAGTCCTTTTAGCAGACAACACAAATAAGTGCAACTGATTCCACCTTCCATAAAGCAAAATTAGACATACTCTAAGACAAGGTACTACAAAATCACCATACCATCAGGAGGCAAACTGTACAGCTGAGCCACAGGACCACTGGCAGGAATAACTGGGAGTTGGAAATGGAAAGCACTTTTAATAGTTGGTAAAGGAAGACGATTTTTGGGAAAACATTTTCTCATTATTAGACTGGATGTATTGACGAGAGGATCAAGAGTTCTTACTGCAAGGCACTCCTGTTAACAGAAAAATAAAGAAAATTATTTCTCAAATTTAAAGTCAAATTACATTTATATACTATTGACAAAAAAATTGGTTCTCGTCTTCTCTGAAGGACAGAAAAACTTCTACCAACTCAAATTCACTTTTTTTAAAAATCCAAACTTCAAAATATAAAGGCATTTTCACCCCCTGTTCTTTACAACTGAGTTCAACTGCCCCCTCCCAGAGATAGCCTCAGCAAAATAACAGCAAATACAAATTTAATTCTGTACTCTTTCAATGTCTCAGTGCAGTACAGAATATAATCCTTACTCCCACAGTCAGGAATGACCATGAATCTCATAAAAGAAATAAGGCAAACTTCAGGTCATAGCCAAAAAGGCAAATATAACAACATAAAAAAACCCGATCAGGATAAACTTACCTGTGAAGTGTTGTAAAGAATTTTCATCCCATTGGCATCAAGAAATGCTTTTCTTCCCAGTTTGATGTTTGTAATACTTTTAATGCACTGTAACACTCCTTTACGTATCAGCATGTATCTGTGTCGACTATCATGACGGTGCCAATCAACGTAAATCGTTAAAAGCACCTGCACATATCCTCTGTCTACTGCTCTCCTGGCATTTGTTTCTTTGCAAAAAAAAAAAATTAGGAAAGGAAATTAAGATAGCCCAGTGGCTTCAATATTACTTTCAAATCGTACTTTTAATGTCAAATGTAGTCTTTTTATCCAAGGGACTGAATTGTTTCAGTTTGAGTAGTATTTTAGTCACCCTTAGCAGAGTTTTACATCAACCTAAGCAGAAAAGACTGGAAAACTGAGACCAGTAGTCTAAACTTCATTCTTAGAACATTTAATGTAATTTTCATGGTTTACTAGAAAAACAGCATGCATTACACTTAAAGGCAGTTGTAAGGTGCTGTCACCTAGTAAATAAAAAAAAGAAAATTCTACAAAGTGTATCTATCCCTATACATACACAGTGTCTAGATACAAGATTTGAAACAAGCTTCTTTTTTTCACTTGCAATCTATACAGTTTTAGAACTATCACTCAAATTTCATAAGCCGCAAATACTTCTATCCCAAATACTAGGTAATCAGTATGGAAACAGGAATATATAGTAGACTTATGTCGTTATGAAAATATATTCTTATAAAAAGTGTATGAAGTTACAAGTTAAAACCACTAAGGAGAAGACACCCCTAAATAAATAAACAAGACCTATGGTTTTAAAGACACACCTTTTGAACACTTCGTTTTCCTCCCCAATATTGAAGTTTAACTGCCAATTTACAGAATAGAATACTGACAACAATTTGGAAATACTTCTTTCCCTAAACTTCCCAAGGAGAAATTGCAAAATTCATAAATACACAAACCTGTAAGACCAAGGTATCACACTGAATAAACACAGCACCCTGTGATAGGCAGTACAGAAATTTTCAACCATTTGTGTGAAATGGTTTAATGCAAATCTCATCACATCTCAATTCTTATTCAACTCTACTAAAACTACTATAAATGCTGTCACTTTAACACAACTCTTTGGAGAAAATGACTTTTTAATTCCTTGTTAGTTACAATGCTGGTTCAAAATCTGCAAAGATGACACTTGTGAGGATCAATTGCTGCTGGCTGAGACAGTCCATGCCTGGAAACACACCATTGGTTTTGTTACCTTTAATTCCATTTCATGAGCATCACTGACAGATTTGTTATTGGGACCCAAGTCCTAATTACTCAGGAAGGTACTGAAAGATACCTGTATTTTCCCTAGCCATCCAACAGATATTTTCAGATGTATGTGTAAAAAATAGGCACAGGAGTTAAGCTATAGACATCTGTTACTGAATGGTTGAGGTGAGTGAATGTAAAAAGTTATTTGTCCACCTTGGATCTAGATCCTAGTTCTGAGGAAGCAGTGCAGCCTTTCTGCTGCATTACTGATGAAACAGTTGCCAAGTATTAAACATACATGTATATACAACATAAATAAAGCACCAGAAACAGCAGATGAAACTTATTTCTAGATTTTCCTAGTCTTATTTTTGTTTTGGCCACCGATTTAATTAGTTTTACTGGGTCAATATATACACACACACCCATTATAGCTCAAGTAGACATTTTCTTGTAGTCAAACACTTACTTGATTTTAGCAATGCAGCAAGTGTGTCTAAAGCAACCCTGTCAACATAACAAGAAAAGTCAAAACAGCAACCAACCAGTAAGCTTAATCTACAATACTGTAAAACTATACAAAATATTTACTGCTTACAGATTTATAAAGAGTCTAACTTCATGTTTTCCTGGTTGTACTGTAGCACAGACTTCACTTTTATATTTTACTTTACTAGAAGATCACATATCTCAGCTATATCTGAAGTCTGATGACAAAACTTAAAAATATCAATGCAGTGTCTATACAAACTTCCAGCTTTTGCAAAAACACTGTGACAACGTAATGTTTATGAACGACACTCACTGTCTGAAATTTGTATCTTTGTTAGCAGCAGAACAAGTACTTCCACAAAGTAAAGGGCATTATTTTATAAAACTGCAGGTCAATAGTGGCAATATATGAATATGCTGAGAAGCAACGCCCATCAATCTCTACTACAACACAAGATGGTCAGCATGAGATTTTCCTTGTACCCAAAGATCTTCTCCCAATTCAACTGTGCAACTACAAAACGTATATACTTATTTTTCCACTCTTTCTGAAGATGGACTTGATCTTGCATCTGATCTTAGACCATAAAAAAGGATATCATGATTAGTCACATCATAGAATGGTATGTTCATATGTGGAATTTTAGCTGAGCCTTAAAGGGACAGGAAGGACATGCTTTATGAACACTACCCCTGTGACCACAAATACCAGATTTTGATCACACAAGGATATTTATTTTGTAATGAAGTTAGAATATGCACAATAATAGATTAATACTTTGTTAATCAGATGAAAAATTTAGTTTTCCACTGGTGTGTACTTCAAAAAAGTGTATTATATATTTTTTATTATATAAAGAAAGGATTATCTTCAGTTACATCCATTTAGCTACTTCTTAACCCTACATTCACTCAAAGAAGGCAACCCAAATCAAAAAAACCCAAACAAACAAAAAACTCCAAAACTTACAACCACCACCAGATTGGGAATCTAAAGTCACCACTTTAACCTACACAGTGAATTTTAATCTTTTTAACACAATAGCCCATTAGACAGAAGCTGGGGCTTCCTATTCTGTTTCATGTTCTTGCTCTGAATGTCTATTCGCTTTGCAGAAAAATGGAAAGAAAATTCTATTACCAAATAAAAGGGACAGTGTCACACTAAAAGCACAAAGCAGATCACAGGATATGCTGAATTGGAAGAGGCACACAAGGATCATCAGGTCCAGCTCCTGGCCCTGCACAGCACCACCTCCAAGAGCCACAACCTGTGTCTGAGAACATTGTATGAATGCTGTTGAACTCTGTCAGGCTTGGTGTTGTAGAAACAAAATGAAAAATGATGGTATTGTCTTGATCTGCTTGTTATGATTTGGGGTTAACCACTGTACAGTTTTCACGTAGGAATATTAGACATAAAAACAATGTATTATTTTACCAGTACTGCAACTAGACATTCAAGTATTTTGTGTTACTTTACTGGGGAAAATTAAAATCTCTCGTATTTGTGGTACTCCTTCCCATCTCCCTCCACCTTAATCTTTAAATATTAATTGCATTTGATTTCTCCAATATTGTTTGTCATTTACAAGTAACTTTTGAAAAAATATACAAAGTTTTACCATATAGTATATTAAAGAAATCTTACTTACTTCATAAGGCTAGTGTTCCTTTTACTAAAAGGGCCAATGATCTTAAACAGCAGTTCTACTACTCCATTTTTTCCCAGAGATACTGCATTTACAGCTGGAAGTTAAAAGCAATCCATTTTAATATAATGTAGGCAAAAGAAAAAGATCAATATACTCAAAACTAAAATTCACACAAGTTAATTTTGAAGTACAAAAAATGCTAGACATTTTTGTCCTTTAAGACACACAGTGACAAGCAGACACTACTCTGCACATAATTAGCATGATGATCCTATCCTGATAAAACTTGGAAAAGAAGAACTTAATTATTACTTTTAAATAAAACCATGCATTCCTTCCAATGCAGACTTCTGCTTTCTTTGTTACTAAGATACAACACAAAAAGAATTTTCTTTATAGAAATTCACTTTATTGAAACAGAAGGTTTTCTAAAATTTCAGGTTCTGCTTGCTGCTACCCTTCAGTATTTGGACAAACAGGTGTATTCATCAGGACTTGAAATCCAAGAGTCTGCTATAAAATTTTAAAATGCCAACTTGTATAGCTTTCCTGAACTACATGTTATGAATATATGTTCTCAGAAAAAAAAAGTAATCTACTTGAAAGGGGGCAAATGAAAGTAAACTATGGTAAGACCTATGTTAGAGAAATATGTGCTTAAAGTGTATGCTTGAAGTCCAACAGCCAACTGAAAATACAAACTGCTGGCACAGGCGCAGAAATTCCATTCCTGACTGAGTTTAGCAATATGTTCTCCTAACAAACTAGGAAGAGAGCAGCTAAGAATTTACTTCAACATAATAAATGCTGTTATTACTGTAGAATTTAGTACATGAACCCTGGTAGCAATTTCATCATCATTAGCAGCAACATCATACCAGAATCTAAGTGAAGTTAGGACTTATTTAATAGTAACACAAACTTGCACACAAACTTCAAGAAGTACGACTCATCAGAATATAGAAAACTATTATTTCTTTTCATAAAGAGTGAGGAATGCAGAAAAATAGAACTGATCTAAGAAGTCAAATTAGAGACTTAGTCACATTTTCAGGATGAAGCAAGTTTTCAGATAAGCAGTGCAACTAATGTAACTATCTCTATAAGACTTTTCATTTTAGAAGCATTTTACCTCATTGTCAGGCAGCTCAAGAGAAATAAAGCTTCCATGTTTTGAAAATACTAGGACTTTATGAATTATAGCTGCTCACGTGAATGACCTGAAAACATAACCTTACAGATGATCAAATCAGTTCTCTGGGGGGAACATGGCCATGTTTTCAATTCCTAGCACTTAAATAAGAACATTAACAACCATTTCAAGCTCAAATGAAAAAAATTAAGAGCATCTAACTGACAGCAGAGATACAGAAAGAACCACACTATTTTCATTAACTTCTACTGCCTGCCCAAAGAACTAGGCTCTTGTGGAAGAATATTAGTCCAATAGTGAAGAGCGGAGCTCTTGAACAAAAGGAGTAAGTAAAAGGTTAAATTAAGAAATAATTAGGTTAAACTGAAATATTTTCTGTGTTAACCAAGTTTTAAATTGGTAATAAAGAAACAAATAAAACATGAGAAACAAAAACCAAGAGAATGAATAATAATGAGAAAAATTATTTAAGTGCTTCTGCAAGCAAAATGTTAAGCATATCTGGTTTAGAGCTTTAAACATCAGTATTTATGCAAACTAGATGGCTCAATATTCCACACATCCAATAGCACTGATAAAAAAAAAATTTCTAGAATTTAAGCATTTTGAGGACATAAAGAGAAAATTCTCAGGGGAAAAAAATAGTTTAAATAACTAATATTAAACAAGCACTCGGAGTTGATATTTTAACCTTATCTAGATAAAAAGCTTCATTCACATAGGAAAGAAAATAATTTTCTGCAATACTTACAGTTGGTTGAATAAACTCTTAATACTTGAAGACATGGCAATACTAGCCTGTGGTTCTGTAAATTTTGCTTCACTAAATTCAACGATAGGTTTAGGACACCATTTATTCTTGCTTTCATGCCAATCTTCTTGTCTGACATCAAAGAAATACAACACCAATCACACTAATTTTGAAATTGTTAAAAAAATAGAAGTTAAATGTCTGAATTCTTCCTACTGAGGCCAACTCGGCTTATCTACTTTCCAGCATTCTTTCCTCCCCTCTAAATTACTCCCTTTTTTACCTTCTCTACCGATTCTGAGTATGTGGATGCTTACACAATAACAGAAAAAATAATTTCTAAGTTTCAACAATAAAAGTGCAATTATTGAGCCTAATATCACCTTTTGGACCAATTTTTGCAAGAAGAGTATGAAGAAGCATCATTAGTTCTTCATTTGGTGGAGAGTCTTTGCTGGCAGTCAAAAGCAGCTGTAACAAGATCTGTGTCCCTCCTTTGGTGACTAAGACACTTGCTCTCCGACCACCACCTAGAAATTATAATCGAACTGATACATCTATAGCCAAAGAACATCAAATATCTAAGACACAGTTATCATGAAGTTAGTCTGTAGAACAGCAGTATTTTCTTTATACATGACTGCGCTAGAATATGCAAGACTGTATGCAGGAACATGCTAGACTTACACTTATAACAACACAAACTATTGTGTAGGATTATTAGAAAGCTAACTTCAGTCTTTACATTCTTTTAATTCTGCATATGCTTCAGCAAACAACAACAAACAAAAACCAAAACAATGATAATTTATGAAAAACCCAACAAAAAGTAACTAGCAAAAACAAACAAAAAATATCTGAAAAAGAAAGCATAAATATAATCATATATTACTCTTTAATGAAGACTTACCAACTGAGACTACTTCAATGAGAATATTCAATATATTTAGAATAGTTTGAAGATCTCTTGTATTCTGCAATAAAAAAGAGAGATCTTTGTCTAACATAGCGGTCTAATACAAAGGTTTGGATATTTAAAGCTAGGAGGCCACCACAAAATAAAGTAAAACCTTGGATGGACCCACGTAGCAACCATCCCACTGTGCATCCCAAATTAACTACAAAACCAATTAAAGCACACTTTGTAGTATGGGACATCAATTAGACCTGATAGGTGACAAGCAATTTCTTAGAATATCTAAATATAAGGAAGAGAAATTCACAAGTAGGTTACTTTAAGACAGTATCTTTTCATTACAGACCAACACAAGTTTTGAAGACTCCATCGAATAACAACATATTTCATAATACAAATATAATAATAAATATATACATTTCATAATGATAAAATGCAAATGCTACGAACCTATAACCACAAAAATTAAAAATTTTTACCTCTAGGGTTGATAAGATAACTTCTATTCCAGTAGAGCCCTTAGAAATAATCTCTTTCCTGGTTTTTTCTGTCAGAGAAAAAGACCAATATTGGCTTACAGAAGAAAAAATATGTTATCATCTACAAATTAACAAGAAAATTTAAATTTAAAATAATAAAACTTATTTAAAAATGCATATATGTATATAGAACTAAGTAAAAGACTTAAGTGATTTAAAACTAATTTTTGTTTTTACTTGTTCAACAATCTTGTGATGGCCCAGGAAAAAAAAAAAAGTAAAGAAAAATATCAGTAAGAAAGCTGCCTTCCAGATACTTCTACTTTTCATTTATATATACAGACAGACATACATACATATTAAGTGAATTATTTCTTTAATTACAGCTATTTGACAACACAAAATGGACTCAGCACTATCAATACTATACTAGATACATTAAATATGATCTTAAAAAGATGTTTTCAACAATCAGTGACAAAAACAGATGGATAATCAAGTTCACTAAACAAAAACTTAAGTCTAAAGCAGGAGACATAAGAAGCAAGGGTCAAAAGGGAAACTACTGAAACCACAAAGGTTAAAAAATTACCTTGACTCTGGACCAGATGAAGGATCTTTGAGGTAACACGTCTAGCATTGTCTGATTCACCTAATACAGAGCTCACATTGATCTTCTCCAGCTGTGACAGCAGGGATAAAGTCCGAGAATTGGCAGAAACACTACAAGAAAGATATAATTTTTCCATCAAAATCAGAGAAAAAAGCTCCTAACAACAGAAGCTTGATGCTAGAGTAATGGTGGTGGCTAATTCACTTCCATATTTTATTTGGATTGGAAAATAGTCTTAATTCTCAATTCTGGCAAATTTACGGATTTTGCAAAGCCTGCACTGCAGCAGACTAATTATATGTAACAGCATTTCCAAGAGCAACTGTGAACAGGGAAATCAGTTGCAGCAAATAAAATGCAACTATAGGTACAAATGTTGTTCATCTATGTCATCTAGAGTGACTTATATTTAATAATTTCTGTTCAGTGACAGGATACCCTATCAAACTAGCCATTCAAAGAAAAACTGGCTACAAACAGTCCAAAAGACAGCATTTCAGAAAAGGAAGAAAATAAAGCACTCGTGAAATGAGCAAACCAGCATACACCAGCTGGAGAAAAAACACCATTTTGAAGAAATAAACTTTCAGAAGGCTTTCAGAATTATCATCCAAGTTTGGATTCATTTTGAATACAAGGGTATTTTGGCCTGCTGTCACGGGTTTATGCTGGTCGCAGGCCAGGCACCTAGCAAAGCCACTCACTCCCTCACTGTCCTCTGCAGCTGGCAGAGGAGAGAAATTTTAAGAAAAAGTTCATGGGTTGAGATAAGGACTGGGAGAGATCATTCTCCAAATACTGTCATGGGCAAAACAGGCTCGACTTAGAGACACAAAGTGAATTTATTACTGACAAAATCAGAGCATGATTACAAGTAAAATAACCCCTTAAAAACAGCTTCCTGCCATGCCTCCCACCTTCCAGCTCTGCCTCCTATCCCAGCAGTGCAGGGAGACAGGGAATGGGGGTTCTGGTCAGTTCATCACCCAAAGCTTCTGCTGTTGCTCAGGGAGAGGAGGTGTTTTCCTGCTGCACCATGGGGTCCCTCCCACAGGAGACAGTTCTCTATGAATTTCTCCAGTGTGAGTCCATCTCGCGAGCAGCAGCTCTCAGTGACCTGCTGCAACGTGAGTCCATCCCACAGGCAATCCTCCTCCCAAAACTGCTGCAGCCTGGGTCACTCCTTCACAGGATACAAATCCTTCAAGGACAGGCTGCTACAGCATGGGGCCTCCCTTGGGCTCACAGACTCCTTTGTGCATGCACCTGTTCCAACGGGGGCTCTTTGGGCTGCAGGTGATCTCTGCATCCCCTGTGGATCCCCATTTCTGCAGGGGCACAGCTGCCTCACCATGGGCTGCTGCACCAGGGGCTGCAAGGGAGTCTCAGCTCTGGTGCCTGGAGCAGCTCCTCCTCCTCCTTCTGCTCTGACCTTGGTGCCTGCAGAGCTGTTCCTCTCACATGTTCTCATGCTACTCTTCTCTGGCCTCAATTACATCTGCACAATAACTTTTTCTTCTTTAATCTTAAATCTGTTATCACCAGAGCATTACCACCCTTTCTGACTGGCCCAGCCTCAGCCAGCAGCACATCCGTCTTTGGAGCCACCAGGGACTGGCTCTGGCAGGCATGGAGGAAACTTCCAGCCGCTTCTCATGGAAATCACCCCTGCAGCCATGCCCCTACTATCAAAACCAGCAAACCTAATACTCCTGCAACAAAAAAATTCCTTGAAAATGTGTTTTAGTGTAAGACACCACCTCAGTCCAGGCATTTGTATAGATGGGGACATTACAAACAAAGAATTGCTCTAAGTGTGTATTCTAAACAGTCAGTATAGAAACTGTTTTATTTGTCCTATACTTTTAGATCATAACAATTATTCAGAATAGTTTTGAGATTCACATTCCGGCATGACAGTAATTTTTAAACAGATGTTTGACATTTCAATTGTAGTCATCAATTAACTACAAGAAACTATGACTTCCATGCATGAACTACCTAGGCTTTTCATTCATAACATTAGAGTCCTACAATAATCAACAATAATTCATTTTACACACATATTGCTCTATCTACAATAAAACTAAAGCCTACAATAGTAGCTCTATGAGTACAGTAAGTTTTGTTTAAAACAATGAGGAATTACTACTCCTTGATTTATATCTTACACCTGTGTAAAGGTTTCCCACTTACAGTTAGCTCTACTAAAATGTGAAAATCAAGGGAAAAAGTTAGCTGAGGGCAAAAGTTATAGTGCCAAGAAAGCAAACTGATGTAAGAGCTGCACAGGAAACTGCTTCCACCACTCTCACTTTTCCACACTGAAATTTAAATGAGAAGTATAGCCAAAAATCAATTTCAGATTACAGACAATACTTACAAGCTGATAACAACAGGAATAAGAAATGGTTATATGAATTATAGCTCTTAAATACAAGTAGTTTTATATTGTGAAGTATTGATTTAAATTTTTAAAAATTTAATTATTTAAAAAAAATTATTATTAAAATTTAATTTTAAAAAATTTAATTATTTTTTAATCTAAATTAAATCTGTCTTGGATGCTGAAACATTAATTTCCTTGTGAAAATGTCTTGGTTTAATTTTGTTTCCCGACCAATGCACTAAATGCGTAATCACTCCAATCCTTTTTCATCATCTATCACCATGCTGAATAGCATAAAGCCATTATTGTTTGTATAAGCTTTGTTTTGCTTATTTCTGCTTCTCAGTTTATCCACTCAACTTGAAATGCTCCTCAATTGACCCAGTATCGTAATGATATCCACAAGCTCTGTTGATCCAATACACAAACTGACCAACTTGTATAGGATGTTGTCTTCACCAGCTCCACAACAAGTAAGAGTCCAGCCAACCCATACATAAGCTGATGTGTAAGAGAACTGCTGCTTCAACTTCTGTCACTTCCATTGTGGTACACGATTGGTCCCACAATGAAACTGATGTAGTTTGAAAGCTAAAAACAACCCAAGAAAGCAAAGCTGATGCTTAGGAATAATAATAATAACAATAACAATAATAATAATAGCAGCAGTAGTAGTATAATAGCAATAACAACAATAGTAACAACAAGAACAAGAATAATAAGATAAAAGATAAAGATAAAATTCATTTATAGGATTAAATGTCAGAGCAAACCTGATTTTTTGACTGCTGCAGCCTGGAAAATTCAAGCAACACTGACACATAGAAGCAATTTACCATGTACAGGAAGCCGACATTCAACATAATTCCTCCATAGTTAATGAAAGCTTTAAAAGGTTTAGGTAGGGTAAATAATTTTCAGAACTGGGTTGTATAACAACTTAAATTCTAAGATTTAGAATTATAATCTCCTCAAAAGGAGTAAGTGCTTACTACAGCACTTTATTACCTTTTAAATGGTTTTAGGCTATTCATCTTGTATAAAGTCTTTCAACATAAATATAGCTATCTACGTTTCATGTCTTCAGCATACACAATAAAGCATCCTTAAAAATTAACACCAGCCAATGGTGAAGTACAAATAAAGTCTGATTTCTTCTTAGTTATGGCTAAGTTTTCTTCCTAAAACAAGAATTATACTCTTATTTACCAATATTCTACACTAATCTAAATAGTGATTATAAAACTATATGACAGTTTTCAATGCCTGCACAGTACATCAAAAAGACCATAAGACAGGAATTACAGCAGCTAGCCAAACATACAGCAGCAGTCAGTAATATTGCTGTGACCACCCATTTACCTCAGAACAAAATGAAAGCACAAGATGTAATGAGATTATCTCATATTTGTAATGTAAACATGTATGTTTTGACCAATGAACAGCATCCAAATTTACAAGACAGTTCTCCAAAACAGAGAGGCACCATGGAATTCAGTATTTTCAATCCCACAACAAGAAACAGTCAGAATAAACTCTGTCCTGTCAGAGGTATGTTTTCTCTCAAGCTGCCAATACTGCAGAACCTCAAATGAATGCCCTGAAGACTGTGGCTAAACTTTCATTGTGACCAGACACAGAGACACAGCAGAAGCCAAAGACTCAGGAGGAAGAGCTGAGACTTTCCTGTGCTTGGACTGTGAAGGCATAAAAGCCTAGGGGTTCCTTTGTTGGTGATTGCTCCTAGGAGGCACCAGCCCAAGACATTTGTGTGTTAGTGCACTGTGAGTAAATTGGTTTGTAGAAGAAGATATCAGAGACTTTGCTAAAGGAAACCTGGGGTCCAAGTGGTACAAACGCAATGCAAGTCTCAAGAATTCTGACTGGAGTATCCAAGATAAATTTCAGTCATCACCCATCTAACTACGGTTTCTATTCAGTCAAAAGCCACTGTCAGAAGGAATGGGATGACTCAGACTGACCTCACACACCAACATGCAGCTGTCCACATCTCCAGCTGCAGTGAGTGCCTGAGCTTGTAACTGTTGCTGGAGGGCGGCAAAGACAATATGAGACTAGTTTTCCCACAAAGTGATGAACCCTTCTTGCTATTAGGAGTGACATTCTTTCTCCCCACACATTCTAAAGCCTCCTCATAACAGCACTCTGTCACTGAGGGTTACATGGAGCCTTTACTATTTTCAGTTAATAAAATACATGACCAAAGAACATCAGAAGAAACTTCATAACAGCATAAAAACTATTCTCTTCAGATCTGGATAACACCAGAGCTGCTCTTTGTGACATATACATGCCAAACCAGTTCCTGATGATCTGCAAAAATGATTCAATAACCAAAGGCAATCTCATTCTTTGTATCCCTGCATTTGAAAGGCTTTGTCCCTGAAGTCTAATATTGTTATTTCAGGCACTTTGTACTATAAAGGCAACTGCCCTTTATCTATTCCAGTGACATATCTCTCTAAGCACAGTATGTTGCACATATTCCCATCAAATATTCTTAACCATCTTCTGCATTTCACAAGAGCATTTTGAAATAATTTGGTCCTCCAGTAGTTTTGCAGATCTTTTGAGCTTCAAGTTGTCTGCAATTTTAACAACTTTCTTCTTTTACAAATCATTAGTAAAAAACCAGAATATTTCCCACCATTAGCTGCAACCAGAAAGAGAGAGAGCATATCCAGAAGTAAATTGTGCACCATTTCCTTCTGACAGCTATCAACTACCACTGATCTCGTATCCAAGTCAGTGCTCCACTCGGTCCAAAGAAAACCAATAACGATTATTCTCTGATAGATTTACACTTTCCTTTAGTTGATCCAGTACAGTTCATGTCTCCACAGGCAGGAAACTCTTTCTTCATCCTGCATTCAAATACTACAGTTCAAAATGCCCCTCGCACCACCACTCTGCCTGCATAAAGGAAGCACTCCTGTCCTTACATTAACTATTACCAAAACTTAAACATGACTAGCTAACCAGAGAGCTTTGTGGATCTCCTCCTTCTCTGGTCAGGAAAGCCACAAGTGGATAATAAGGAAGCATGCCCAGACAGTAAAGAGCAGAGGACTTCAGGGTTTCACACTTGAAAGAGAACTACCTCAACAAGAAAACACCTTCTCAAAGAGACATTCCTCGCTACAGGGGCACTTCTTTCACTCCCAAAAGATTTAAGCATTTAAACTCTAATCATGAAGAACTGCTAGATTCACAATCCTCCATTACTCACTGTATGCCACTTTCACTATGCAAATGCTAAAACACATCATTGTAGCTTTCTACACGCCTACACACAATGAGAAACACAAATCTAAGCCACGGCTTCTCATAAAAATTCAATTATCTTAGAATGGTTTTTGCCTGTTCACCTTGCAAGAAGTCTTACAAAATATAATAGTCAAATGAAGGATGTCATCAGTTTCTCAATTGTACCTACTTCCTTTGAAACTGCTGTTTGCAGTCACCCAGCACACAGATGTATAAGGAAGTTCCTTATTCGCCCACAGCAAACAGATCTGCATTTTGGCACATTACCATAAGCCTTTAAAATCTATTCTAATACAGGTATGTTTCTCATGAGCTTGTTCAGATTTTATTCCAACACAAGTAATTTCAAACTGTGGGTTTTTTTTCTCAACCACTTCCACAGTTACCGAGCAATCATTAGAGAGCTGACTGATTAGTTCATAGCTATCTCTACACAGAGTCACCATAAGTTATTCATGATTTAGGGATCAACTGTTTTGAATTGCAGGAATGGAAACTTTCATTTTGTCTCTAAGTAAAGAAGAATAAACAGTACTCAGTAGCAACTCTGAAAACATCTAATATTCTTTGTGATAGCATATTTTATGCATTATAATTTGTAGTGTTTTCAAGAATACTCATTGCTGACAGAGAGCTTGCTTTGCTTATCACAATGCCTAAGGGGCTAGTCTACCAGAAGAACAAAACATAAGAGTTTTTTACCATTTATTTTGACCTACCCCTCACAAAAAACAGGAAAAACCAGTCTGATATCAACCCTAATCTTGTTCCACCCAAAGTCAGCAAAAGTAAGGATGATTCTATATACAAGAATTTAAAGTCAAATTTTAAATAGATCTCAAGATACAAATGTAATTCACTGTAGAGCATGTTCTTCATGAATATTCACCTCCTCACACAGAAAATAACTGGTACTTCAGAAAATTAAGACTGAAGCCAAAATTCCCAGTTTTGCTGACTTTTTAAAAAATCTGATTAAATGGCTTGATTTAACAAGGTTTAATCTGTGCTACCTTAAAAAAAAAGTAAGACTGAAAGTCTTTAAATAGTTTCCTGATGCTTAACAGCGTTCCAGAGATAATCTCACAAATTTCTCAAATGCTAGCTAAGACAAGTTCACAAGAAAATAACAAACACGGCTTTTCAACCTGACATCTTCTGTATCCCATTCTGAGTTGTCCTAGCTATGTGTTGCACTGCAAGATTGATGGCTTCTTACACAGTATTATAAACTTCTTTAATTCCTTCAGTAGAAATAACTACGTTTTGCCAATATGTGAATAAAATTATTAAATTAATTAAATTTTCAATTAAATTTATTTTGTATTTTATATTTGAACATGTCTAACACAAACTGAAAATTTAGATTTAAAAAGTTATTTATTAAATGTGAAGATACTTTGTGTTAATCAATATTGACTCCCTCAGTGTTTCAGGACACCAATTTGTGCATCCTTATTAGAGACCCACAATGTGTATTTTATTTATCTTCTTACTGAGAAGATAAGGATATTCCCACTAAGAAGATAAAGATATTCTTACTAAGATAAAAGACTGTTTTTTCACAAATCTCAAATACCTTGATGTTAAGAAATGACTGTGTTTATAAATTTACCTTTTTTCAGCTGATGTTTTTGCTTTGTTCATATTGGAAATACGATTCTTCAAATCACCATCTCTGACAACCTGTAAGATATTAAACAACTACATATTATTGACGTATTTTGATCTTTAGAGAAAAAATGCTGCCACCATACTGAATGTCCTCTCACTGGAAATGCTAAATTAAGTTCATTCACACTGATTGCATTTCTCCACACTGTCACAAGCTCTCCTCCTGTCACACTATTTGATCCAGCTTTAAAAATAAACTATTGCATTTTAAGTATGGAGCATGATTCTGCATTATAATTCAGGCCTACCAAACTTCAGAAAGTCTGATCACAATAAAACAGAAACTTGTTTCAGTCATTTACTAGACATTACTTTCCTGTCAATGACAGAATTTTAGCTGAAGCCAGTAAACACACTTTTTAAACTTATTTGACAATACTATGAGATACCACAACATACTGATTTCTGACTTCTATTTTATGTATCTATAGAATAACTAAGGCTAGAGGCATAGTGAGAAACATGGAGTATTTGGTGTTCTTATTTAAGCAAGACCTCAACACATTCCTTGGACAGAAACCATATCATGCCAAGGACTCAATTTTCCTATCCATCTAAGGACATAGTGTCCTCGGGACACGCTGCTTCCTCAAATGGTGCCTTCAAGCAATTAAGGTTGCAGTCTACAGGACCATTAACTGAGCACCAGCACTTCCATCTGAGATCTACTATGAATGACAGACAAATACTCTCACTGTGAAAAAAACCTGTCCTCCAAGAGCACAGTAGTTAATTTAAAGGCAGAAGACAGAGAAAAGGGGAAAATGGATGTTCAAAGGTATGGGTGCTGAGAATGAGCAAGATAAAGCACATCTTCTCTTGATAAATGCAGACAAGAAATTCAGCCAACTACAAAGACACAGCTGCCCCCTCCCATCCCCTTCTCCCCAAAGAAATGTGTAAAAGGTCTCAAAAAACCTTACTGTTCAGCACATAAAAATAATTAGGCTTTTATTACTGGTAAATTCCACTCCACTGCTAAAAGTCTAAAGCAGATGAAGTATGAAACAGACTTATTTCCAGACTTACCTGAAAGCAGAATCTTTTCCCAGCAGTCAGGAAGAAAATGTTTAACTTTTCACCACAATTCCAGCTTGACTCAAGTTAACAGGTGTCCTAGCTTTGTCCAAGTATCCTTCAGGTGTAAACTATCTTGAAATCCTTTAAATAAAATAAATAATTAAAAGGGAAGAGCTGTGTCCACATTACTGACAATTTCATGAATTACAAAGTCTGGATTATTCCAAACAAGTTGCAAGTCTTACTGGGTGGAAATCAGACCCTTGGATTCAAGTAACCAAGAGCTGTTTTGCTTGCAGCAAAAGTAGGACCCGCTGTCATGCAGAAGATGAACAGTCTGCCAGTGCCAATAGTGTCTATATATTATTGTGTACTGAAGTGCTGTACAAGTGGAGCCAGCTACTGAGCTGAACCATCTTGAACTGCAAGGTCTTAGTTTGTTTGTCTAAATTCACCACAAAGTATTTCACTAAGCACTGAAGTCCCTACTGATGCTCCAAGTCAAGGGGAAATGTCAAGTAAAAAAGAAAAAGCACAAGAACAAAACAAAACAAAAAAAACTCAACAAAACTAAAAACAGATGAGAAGGAGCAAGGAAAAATGAAAAGAGAAATGAACACAGCAGTAATCCATAGAGTTGCGGTGGGACATCTATGAATACTAAAGTAAAAAAAAAAATTAAAAAAAATTCTCTTTAACATTTGACTAGGTCATGCAAAAAAACAACTTCCAAATTAATTAAAATCTTTTAACAGTATCATTATTTTGAATGAACATTTGATAGAAAACTAAAGGCAGAAGGTGAATGAATTTACATATATTTTTATGCCACTTGCCTTTCAGTGGTTGCAGAGCAGACAAAATACTAGTATCAGTTCTGCTTGTAAAGGACCAACAACTGAATGAAAGCACTTCAAGTTGGAGGGAAACAGAAGAGAGCAAGAAGTGCTGACTAAGTAAAACTCCAAGCCAATAAATGCTGGATTCTCTACAATCTCCCTTTGCCTTTTCACCTTCCCTGTGAAATGTTATCTCATTCATCCTCCCATCTAGACAGGGGAAACAGGCAGATTTCACAAGACCAGAAGCACTGTAATAATTGCTGTAATAATGTTATCAACAGTACAATAAATTAAGTAGTCTGCATGAAGTTACATATAATTTTCTCCTCGGAAAAGCACGTATTTGCCTCACTCCTAGGTGAATTCTTTGTCATTGAACCATTGAGTCACTCAGCTAATGCAGCTTTTCAATACCCTGAAAATGTGACACTCACTGACAAAGTTCATGCAAAAGCAAAGAGGGTACCCCCTCCAGTACTTATCTTTCATATAAAGTTTTGTCATTTGCCAAAACCTAAGAATAACATAGAATCCATGGAACTCCTAGATCTTGGATAAATACTCTAACCACAAAACTACTCTACCAAATGGCAAGGACCATCACAAAGCGATTTTTTTTGCTCTAAACAATGGTTAAAGAAATTAACTTGCACTGTTTCATTCAGACCTCATATTCAGATTATTGGGCATTACTGGGAGTGCCTCCAGAGGACTTGTACAAACTCCATCCTTCTGAATACTAGGTTTACATATATATGTATATACATACAGGAAGAACACCAAGATGCTCAGCCTCTCCAAGGCAGAAATAATTCTAGTCAGATGTCATAACAGAATTCAGAGGAGATTTTACTGACACACGTTCTGGGGGTCCCACGGTAAGAATGATGTGGCCTTACTGGAGTCCAGAAGGCAGCAATAAAAATGACCAGAGTAATGGAACAATTCCCTTATATGAAAAAAGGCTGAAAGAGTTGGAACTTTTCACAGTGGAAATTAGAAGGCTCTGGGGAGACCTTAGAGGAGCCTTCCTGTACCTGGAGAGAACCTACCAGAAAGCTGGATAGGGATTTTTTACATGGGCCTGGAGTCAACACAAATGCTTTAAACTGAAAGGAGAAAGGTTTAGGTTAGACACTAGGAAGAAAAAACACATAGTCACCATTACAACAGTTTAGTGCTGAGCATTTCTGTTGTCATTTTAATAACATTTTACTTGAAAGAAATTCTTATAAATTAAACACACAATAATGTTACATCTGAGGCTCAAAATTTTTATTTTAATCAACAGCACCTCTATTTTCATGTTAGGTTTTTCTTCCTCACTGAAACTGGCAGAAATCCAACCTCTCAAAACCGTGGAGAGTTTTCATGCTAAAATTCTGCTACTAAAACTTTATCTTAGGAAAAACAAGGATAATCTCTCTGTTACTGAAGGTGAACAACATCCTCAGTTTACATAAACAGAATTCACATGTTCAACTGACCAAAATACTTTAACAGAGAACATGCCTGTCGTGGAAGCATAAATGTAATTATAAAAAAATTTAAAGTGCCTTCACATTTTCTTTACTTAAAAACCTCTTGCCCCTCAATAAATCAGCAAGACCAAACTACCACAAGTAAGAAAACCAACCAAATAATAATTAAAAAACCCACAAAATCACAACAACAACAACAAAAATAGACTACTTCACAGAGCCAGAGATGTTTGAAATTTTCTATGGCTAATACCAGGATTTTCCTGCAAAGTACTTTGTAATTATATTCCAAAATACAGTTCTCTCCAAGAGAAACCAGAAAAATCAACACCAAGTACGGATATAGAAAGTTTATCAATACTACTGAATTTGTTTTACTTGCACTATATTCTCTAAAGTTTTTTTTTCCAGAAACTTACTTTCTTAATAAATATCATATAGAAAGACATTTGAATCTGTTCACTATATATTAAAACACAAAATCTTATTATCATAAAAAGGGGAGTTGCTAAAACCATATATCAAATTATACTTATCAACCCAAAAAATTTTTTTTCTCTCCCCCCAACCCCCCAAAACCTAACTTTCAACAATAAATATATATATTTCTGTGTTTTACTTTGTATCCAAAGCTTGGTTCAACCCTACATATTTTCAAAGCCAAAGCTAAGACTTCACTTTTGATTATCAAGGAGCTATTGATTTGAAAGGTGAAAGAAAGTAACTCTGAACAAGTCTGCAGCAAATAAGTCATTCTTTCAATGTGTACTTACTTATCAGATAGTGCAAGCAAGTAGCTGAACAGAATCTTTGGCAAATGTTACAGTACAAAAAAAGGCAAATTAGTACACACAAAAAAAGAAAGGAGTACAAAATCTCAGGTGACAGAATAGTGTCAAAACGCAATGCATTAAAAATTAAATAGAAAAAACATAGGTATGAACTGAAAAAACACATAATAATTTAAAAAGTCACAAAGGCTAGGCAGAAGAAAACTTACACTGAAACCCTGAAGGTGGTTGCATTCTGGGATATGCTTCCAAAAGCATTTCTATCTCTCACTGATGCATATGTGGATTCCCCCAGTTCGGTGCAGATTAAATCACAAGCAAATGCACCTTTCATAGTATCTCATTTCATGCATCCCAAAGCATCAGAAGCTGTTCATGGGTCAACATATTATTTTTCAAAATACTTATAAGTCCATTTAAACAAAAATATATAAAAAGACTTCTGCATTCTTTGTGCTCTTTGGGCAATCTTAATTCCAAAATACCATTTGTGGTATTATTGAAGTAAATTGTTTGCAAGAACAGACTATCTACCTAAGTGAATTTACACTTGTAGGAATTTACTTTGTGTTAAAAATCTAGGATAACCAGCAACACATGGCAGCAAGAGTCATGGTTTCTCTACCAACAGCAACCTACCCAAAAAGCTTTTAAAGAGCAGGTAAACACCATGATAACCAGCATTCTAAATATGGCAAAACCACACAAATAACACACCATACGGAAATGAGCAGTATGTTACCTAACATTACACAAAAGAATTACTCATCAGGACAGCAAAATACTCTTCCACTGACAGCAGTAAGAAATGGCCAGTGCTATTAATACAGTGGTGCAGTCTCCTCCATCTCATCATCTTGCACCATAAGGAGGACTGCCCATTTGCAGAAGTCTTAGCAATTACACCTTAAGTAGCTCCTTTGTCTATTTAATCCTTTACTCTTTCATATCTAACATATTATTTTCTAGTTCAGTGTCTCAAATGACAACTTATACAACTATCTTTTTGAAAAAATGATTGGTCATGGGTAGTTTTTGGGGTTTATTTTCAAGAATGTAGTTCTATTTTAACACCATACAAACGAGCAAAATTATTGCATGTGAACAATTTCCTTAATAAAAACATGACACCTAATGTTAGGTAAAAATCTCACAAACTATTTGGAGATGCTAGAGTTATTTATACAAACTGCTTTATATTCTAAAAGCTCAATCCACAGAACATTCCATAAAAGCTTTCAATATCTATAAACCATCCTAAAAATCTGGGGAAATCCTTCAAGCTTCACAATTTAAGTTTCAAGCTGGCAAACACTACATTGTGCTCAATTACAATCCAGTAAACAGAACCATATACATAAAAAATGATAACTAATGTAGTGAGAATCTGCTTCCTGAGGTTGACTATTCCTAGCCCAGTTCCTGAACCTTTACAAGCACTGGTAAACATAAACGGAAACTTCCCCCTCCATGCTAAATCTTACACTCTGTTTCATAGGAATTAATTTCCTAGTCAATAGCCCAGAGAGAGTCAATTACCAGGAATATTGAATTGTGAAACAGGATGGAATGGCATTGAGTACACACTGAACAGCTATCTCTTCCTAAGAGTTTAATATATAGCAGTACAAAAAGTTTTAGTGCCATCAAAGTATTATAACATACCTAAAAGTACCTTAGAAGTATTTCTTCCATGAGAAAAGGTTTGTTCAAGATATTAGAAAAACTAGAGATACTTTTCTCCTATGTAATTTTATGACTTCATGCGGAAATGGCAGAAAGGAATCCCTTATCTAAGGCATAAGTTATCTACCCAACTCCTCTAAGCAGAAAAAAATCCATGAAGTTTTTGGTGGAAGAGAGTCTAATTTATAAATCTAAAACAAAACGAAAAGGCTAACAACCTTCACTAGTCAATGAAAAAAATATTTCTGAAAATCAGTTACTGCCTTTCCCTTATGCCATTTGCTATAAATATTTATAGTAGGGAGTAAAAAAGTCAGCTGATTAGCTTATCTGTTGCTGCATTATAGCAAAGTGACGACTTTTTGATGTGACTAGATAAACTGCAGCATATAATCAGACATTCAAAATGGCATATATAAAACTTCACAGATGACTGAAGCACTTAAGTTCTTACAGCAGGCTGCCAACTATGTAATGTGGCAGCTTTTGCCACCAGTCCACATGACTGTGAGAACGAAGTGTCGTAAAAGCAACCAAAAAAGCTAAGCAAGCAAGCAAGCAAGAAAAGCATTTGCTGAGAAAAGAGCAGACTAAAACACCAGTACCTTATTTCTTGCCTGGAAAGAAGCTCCTAGAAAGTTACTGGCATTGAAAGCATAGGGTTACTTCAAGATATTACAAACTTGCTGTCATCAGGGTCACATAGTATCATGTTCAAAGCTTGCGTGATTTAAGCTGACAGAAATACTGCAAAAGTCAGCTACTTCTTGCCCAGCCAGCATAACCCTTTCATCAGGTAGAAGGTGAATGGCACAGGGAGGGAGAAGGAAGCAATAAAAATAGCCAGAAGGAAAAGGACAACTACATTAGAAACTATTTCCCTACACCAAGAACTGAATAGGAACTGGAAACCTAGGAACTTTTGTCAGCTCTTGGAAAAGCTTAATACAGTGGCAAATGTCAGAGGTGCTTTCCAGCACCTAACCCAGTGACTGCTCCTTTGAGTTACACTGTCTTGATGGTTAAGGTCAGTCTGTAAAAAAAATCAACGCAAAGATCTAAACTTCTTAGTTCACTAACTGAGTAAAAGCAAACCCTCAATCCTGGTTTTAGTCCAGACCAAAAAAAAAAAAAAACAGGAAAGAAAATCCATGCCTCCATGTTGTAGATTTATCTACTCAAATACACTTCAAACCCTTCAACTTCACTGGTGTGCAGAAACAACCATAACAACCCATAATGCTCCCAGCAACTGTTCTCACTTTCAGAATCTTGATCTGTACCATACAGACTATGAATTTCACTTGGAACAATTAAAACAGTATTACCTACCTTCCGTGTGCAAACACCCTGTTTCTCAGAAATTTTAAGTTTTATAAAGGATGTAGTAAGTTTTTTATGGGCCTTGCAATATACTAAATGTTTTAGGGTGACATTTTCAGGACCGTTGCCTCTGCAGCTGTTGCAAAAGAAAGGAAGGATGTTTGGATGCTCCCTCCTCTCCGCTACTTCCAGTCTTTCTACGGTTACTGCATTTCCAAATGGAAACCATGCTGAATCATCCACGTATCCAGGACACACACTGGATAGTTCATAATCTTCTTGATGCTTAGCACAGGATATTGGACAGTTAAGCTGTGGATAGTGGCAGGGCCTGAAAACATACCCAGAGATACACTGCTGTTAAAAATCTCTCCTAAGCACTCACACAAGCAGCTGCCTTGTCCAGCACCCTCACACTCACTCCGAGAAACCTGACTTCCCCTCCAAGAGGGGCTCTTTAAGGAGTTCCAACACTTCAATCACTGCAGTTATACTCCAGAGCCAGGACAACTTGTACTGGCAGATTAGTACTCAGTGCTTTTGGACATTAACAATTTGTATCACGGGAGCAATCTCCTAAAAGCAAGCAGCTCACAGATACTGGAATACAAGGAGACGTTTCAAATAACATATCAAGTGCCAAAAAACAGGTGATCCCCAATTATGTCTAGAAGAGTATTGCCATGAATTTTAAAGACTGCAGTTTCTAATCATGAAACACACTGCTGACAAGCTGTTGAGTGAAAAGCTGAATGTCTTTCCTAAACTAAAACCTAAACACAAGGTGAAATAGCAAACCCCTTTTGTAAGTTAAAAGGACTTCAGAGCCTCTCTCCTTTTTCTCTTTACATGTAGCTTCTTACACGCTATATCAGGGAAGTTGCTCCTAGCAGCAGTAAAATAACTAATACAAATCTTCTGCCAAGACAACTGAATATTTTTCAAGATTAAAACTTTAATTTGGAAAATAATCTGTGAACTCCTTGAACATGAGCACTGTCACCTCCAACACCTGAACTGAAAGTCAAGCCTCAGATCAGGTATCGTTTCACACAAACATATATCAGATGTCACTTCGTGCACCACAACGACTCCTTGGCTTGAGATCATTTCCACCCTTTTTGAAAAAAATAAAGACAGAATTTTTTTTATTAATTTTTTTTTAAGAAAAGATATTTTGCTTCATTTATACTAGCATTAAAAAACAATCACTGTAGTGAACTGAAATGTCATGTGTTACAATTATCTTGACATTAAATAGGAAAGTCTTCAGGAAAGGATATTATCTTGTCACTCCCCAACCCAAAGACATAAAAAGATATTCCAACACAGACTTGCTCACACAACACACAGCATGAGCTTTAATTTCCAGAGAAACTCTTTGGTCATAAGTATAATTTCAAGGAGGATTAACCAAAAGGTGGGGCTATCCCATCAGCAACATCCAGTCACCCAGTTTTATATAAAATACACACTGAAAGCTATCTGTGAAACAGAGAAACCTTTTCATGAAATATAACCTTAAAGGTAGTGCAGATAAGTATTTCATTAAAAGAACTTAATTCATGGGAATACACTCACTGGAAAGCTAATTTTCTAATGCTAGAAAAACTAATACACAATGATCAACATTCACACCACAAGGCTATACAGAAGTTTGATGGTGTTTTCACACCATGCAGGTACAAAGGAATTCACTTTCTGCCTATATTACATACTATAGAAAGCTTTCTGCTCCAAGTAATCATAACAATTCATCCAGCTGAGGACTTCAAAACATCTCTTACAAAGCTCGGTGCCTGAAAGCAGTTTATACTGAAGAAACCACCACCACACCCTGATATGCAACCTATTTCTCAAACGTCGAGCATTTGAAGTGATACCTACAAAGAAATACTTGCTGCGCTAGATTTCCACCACTGCAAGAAAAGGCAGGGGAAAAAAAAAAAAAAAAAAAAAAAAGAAGAAGAAAAAAAGAGAAGAACTAAACCCCAAGTGTTAACAAACTCCTACCCACGGAGCGTTAAGTCAAACAGACGTTGGGCAGGCCAAGCAGCACGGCACATGAGGCAAATGTTACCCCAACCGCCGTAGTGCCCACCCAATGCCCATGCTGGGTGACCCCTTCGGCGGGGCAGCAGGGGCAGAGCCGCAGCGCTCGGGGCTGGCAGGGCCAGGGCTCCCCGCAGCCCTGGCTGCTGCAGGGCCGCCCGGCAGGGCGGGGAGCGCTCCGGGCCGGCTGCGCGCCGCACGGAGCGCAGGGACACGATCGTCCCGCGCCCGGCGCGGGGCTCCGTGCCACCGGCGGCTCTACCCCGCACCGCGGGCAGACCCGACGGCGACCAGGCCCGGAAACCAGGCACCACTCCTACCGTAGGGCCTGCGACCATCTCCGCGGGCGAGAGCACGCAGGGCGCGGCTCCCGCAGCGACCCGCCGTGTCCGAGCGGCCCCGCGCACATCCACCGGCGTCCGCAGGGACGCGCCCGGCAGCCCCGGAGAGCCCGGCACAGAGGAGCCGAGCCCCGCCCCAGTCCCGATCCCGGCCCCTGCCGCGTCCCTGCCCCCGCTGCGGCCCGCTCCGCCCTGCCCAAGGCGATGCCCGCTCGCGGGGCAGCACCTTCGCGGCAGGCGGAGAGCCCCCACTCACCCCGCGGCGCTCAAGCGGGGGCACCGGGCGGCGGCGGCGGTGGCGGCTCCGCGCTGCGCCCCCGCCGTGCTCATGCGGCGGCGGCGGCGGCAGGACCTGCCCGCACCGCAGCGCGTCACCGGCCCCGCCGCGCCCCGCCCGCGCGCAAGCGCCGCCGCCGCCGTGGGGAGCGCGGTGCCCGGCCCGTCCGGCCGCACGGATAGAGCGGCAGCCGCAAGGGTCCTGTGAATCCGCCCCGCATTCCATGCTTCTGTGAGATGTACAAGCATATAATGGGAGGACGGGGGAGAGCCAGAGGATGGAAGCAGGCTTTCTCCGTGCTTCGCGAGCAGTAGGATAAGAGGCAGTGGGCACAAACTGATGCACAGGAAGCTCTACCTGAACACGAGACAGAACTTCTTTGCTGTGTGGGTGACCAAGCACCGGCACAGATTGTCTAGAGAGGTTGTGAAGTCTCCCTCACTGGACACGATCTGTGCGGTGTGCTCTAGGATGACCCTGCTCAAGCACGAAGGTTGGACCAGATAACCCCGTCATCCCTTCCAACCTGACCGATTCTGTGATTCTGTAATACCTTCGTGGGGCGCTTCCTCTCAGCCCAACCTTTACACACAGTTTGTTGTGGCAGGTAAGTACGTGAACCCAAAGAATCCTACTGCCCAGGGCACTGAGGTACCACAGAAGCAAGTAATACAATTCACAATGATTCATTAGCCAAAGACTTTGTATGCCTCCTCACATGCCACCCCTTTCCCCTGAGAATTTTTGCAAAAGAAAAGTAATACCTCATATGCTTCACAAAGCGTTTTATGGCAAATTAGCATTCATGTGCCTAGCACCTGGTTTTAAACCATGCATCAGTATTGCTGATGAATTCTAGAAGTGGGTAATTTAATCTCCCTTTCTGACACTTTTTAAACTGGAACAACCTGGTATTTCCTTTTCCATGAAGTTCTTCAAACGAAGAAACTACTAAGAATCTGTGGCCAAATCTTTATACCAATTTTACAAATCTGACATGGGTATGGAAAAAGCAGCCCTTAAGTAAAAGGCTGGCAAACCGAAATCAAGTTCAAATCCCACTTACATGAATAATAAAGGCACAATCCCTAATAGATTGTAAAGTTATTAATATGCAAAGTTAATTAGCCAATAACATTGTGTGTCCATGGAGTTACCCATTCTAATTCTTGTTCAGTAAAAAACAGATTTCAGATCCTGGCTATAGCACTTGCAATTCCTCTCCTACACACATCATTCTCCTCACAAAGGGAAGAGCAAAGATAGCCAAGACTATAGCCAAGACTTTTCTACTGTCTTGAACGTAGCTGTGTATTTTGTGTGCATTTGCATGTGTGACAGTTTGCAACTCTTCCATAGGGCTGATTCCTGTGAAGGAGGGTTTCTAGTTAACTGTTTGATAGTCCTTTGACTCAGGTTACAGTGTTAGAAAGGTAAGTTCTGCTTATCATCCATGCAATGGTACACACATGATCTGCAGAGCAAGCATACACATCCATATCTTATGGACACAGAACAAAGCTACTCTGCAAGTCAGCAGAGACCACACAAGTGAGGAGCAGCAAACTAATTTTGTCAAAGTATGACAGATGAGAGATCCTGGTCCTCCTACCTCTTATTTATGTATAAGTGCTTATATGCATTTTAAGTCCTCATCCCACCATATTAACAAAAATGGATAGTCAGATGTCCATTTATTCAGTTATTAGCATGGTCTTTCTCCAGCAAATAATTCAACATTAATTATGTTTCCTAGAACTAGAACCCATGGGCTATGATCACAAAACACATGTGTATTGGGAAGAACCTTCCTTTCTTACAAGTTTCTCTAGGTATCTAGCATGGATGAGAAGAGTATGTTATCAGAATGCAGAACTTTGCCAGTGCATTGGCAACAGGTAGGAACAGTCTCACTTGTTCCATAACACTGGTCACATTGGGAAATGGGTAAGAGAAAACTTAAAACAGAATTCAGTACAGCTACAAGTTGTTTGTGAATTCTATTAATGGAATTATTTTAAATGCATAACACTGTCTAAAGCAAAGCAGAAGACATGGAATAAATTCAAGTATGACTCAGGCAAAGACGAAAATAGTATTGGGCAGACTCTGGCAAGTAAACAACAAATAGAAGAGGTGTAGATAAAAACCTCTCAAATATTTGGAAGTTGAAGTCAGAGTCAGTTTATTTAACTTAGGTATGAAAATAATGTTTCAAAACAGCTCTGTATTTGTCCTGACACACAACAAAAATAAATCAGTTAAAAAGATGAGAATTTTCTACTGAAAAAAGAGGACCCAGCAGTAGCTCCAAATAATTTAAGACTGGCAAAAAGTATGATTTCATTTTAAAAAAAAATAATTATAGTAATTGGCCTAATTAGAATACTTGTATCAGTTACTGAAATCTATTAACTTTTTCACTCAATGGAAACAACAAATGCAGAACATAACTGAAGGTAAGTGTTGCATTCATCTTGATTATTTCACCAAGAAGACCGTTCTATGCAGAACTCCTATTTTTACTAGCTAAACATTTGTTTATGGAAAGTTAAAGGTAACTGATTGGACCTAGAATTCTTTTTTTTTTTGGCAAGTAAACTGTTTCCAAGTTTAGGATTTATTTCTCTGGAGAACAACTTTACCTTTAGAAAACCTGACTCTGGTGTACCTTTGCTGATCTTATTTACATAACAATTCTCAACAGCAGGAATATGCCCTAGCTTTATTTGTTTTCAAACACAACACTGTGTGCAGAAGTGAATTGTTTATCCATTGAATTTTTTATGAAGAGTTAATACAATGATTCATTATTGTTTTGGTTTCCCAAAAAATGTAACACTTTAAGTAGAATCTTTAACAAGCATACAAAATCATTCCAAACAATTTACATTTAATTTAGCCAGAACAAATAATAAATTTGAAAGTAAGGTGATGGCAAATTACAGAGCCATCACGTAAAGCTTGACGGGGAGTCAAGCATGCATCTCTGAAAATTGCAGCAACAGTAATACTGTCTTGCGGAGCAGAATGGGTTCCACGAAAATTAAGTCTCTAAGTCTGACCAAGTGACCCACCTAGCAGATGAGAGAAAGGCTGTGGATGTTGTCTACCTGGACTTCAGTAAAGCCTTTGATACTCTCTTCCACAGCTTCTTCCCGGAGAAACTGACTACTAATGACTTAGGTGCAGTTTGCTGGTTAAAAACTGGATAGATGGCTGGGCTGAGGGTGTTGGTGAACAAAGTTATCTGGCTGACAGTCACTACTGACGTTTGCTAGGGCTCACTGCTGGAGCTGGTCCTATTTAATGTCTTTATCAATTATTTGGATGAGGGTACCACCTCAATTTGCAGACACCAAGTCGGGTGGGAGAGTTCATCTGCTGGAAGGCCCTGCAGAGGGATCTGGACAGGCTGGATTGATGAGCTGAGGCCAGTGGTAGGAGGTTCAATAAGGTCAGGTGCTGACTCCCGCCCTTGGGTCACAAGAACCCCATTCACTGCTACAGGATTGGGGCAGAGAGCCTGGAAAGCTGCTCAGCCGAAAAAGACCTAGGGGTCAACAGCAGATCCTGACCTGGGACACTGAGGACTGTGGAGTGTGCTTGGAGAAGGGCAATGGAGCTATGATGAAGGGCCTGGGGCACAAGTCTTATGAGGAGCAGCTGAGGCAGCTGGAGGTGTTCAACCTGGAGAAAAAGAAGAAAAGGATTGAGGCTTTTACTGGACCCTAAAATGAGGTTTTTCAACCTTCCTCCGGTCTAGCTCAGGTGTTAGGGTGAAGTCTCCCCGGGCCCTTGCCTCACGGACGTAAATAAGATATCAAAAGAGGCTCTTTCCCCTGATAAAGTTACAGGGTTTATTTCTAGTGGGTAGCGAGGGAAAGAGGGAGGGGGAAAAAGGAGGGGAAAAGAGGGGAAAAGAGAGAGAAGCCAGGGAGTACTGACCTTTTCTAGGGTCTGGAAAGGGGGGCGGGGATAAATTGGATCCCGGCCAGCCCTGTATGGCCAGGAGGGGAAAGGGACCAAGATACAGGGCACAGCAGGGGTCACTGAATGTACCATTTACAATGTATCTAGGAAATGCAACAAAGGATGTTCAGGAGTGACCTTATCCTTCTCTTACAGCTACTTGAGAGCGTAGCAGGCAAGAGTCAGCCTTTTCTCCCAGGAAATTAGCAACTGGAGAACACATACCCTCAAGATGTGCTAGCACAGGTTCAGGTTGGACATGAGAAAGACTTCTGTCACTGAAAGAGTGGCTAAGCATTGGAACAAGCTAACCAGGGAGGTGGTGATGTCACCATCCCAGAAAATCTTCAATAAATGACTAGACATGCAACTTAGGGCTACGGTTCAGTTGGCATGGTGGTGTTTAATCACAGGTTGGACTTACAGGTCTTTTCCAACTTTAATAACTTTATGATTTTTGTAGGAAATTCAGTCTTAGGAATATACTTCTTAATGGGACAATCCATGGACTTAGAGAAGGTAACAAATATATACCAATCTACACACAGTTTGGAAAGGCAATGTCATCAGAGGTGTCATAAGCTAAAACAAGAAGCTTATAAGTCTACATTAAGCATGTTATGTTCACTTAGTATTGTTGACAAGGCAACACAAGTAACAAACTGAGTCACAGATTACTGACATTTATGCAGAGACACAAGTTTTCAGACAAAGATAGGCTTCTCAGTCCTGCATTTTTACAGGATACTAAAAAAAGTATTTACTATTAAGTAAGCTGTACAGCGTGACGTATACAGGATCAGACCATACAGCTAAAATAATCACAAAAATTTTTAAAAGATAATGGTTAGCCCCTCTGGAAGCAGGAAAGGATTGTAAAGCATTAAAACAAAGTGCCCAAGAAAGTGGTGAAAGCACCCTTTCTGGAAGTGCTCTAAAAAGTGTGTGGATATGGGACTTGAGGACATGGTGTAATGCTGAATGTAGTGGTGATGCTGAGTTGATGTCTGGACTTGAAGGACTTTTCCAATCTTAAAAAAATTCTGATTCTATGATAAAAGCAAGGAGAATAAGAAAAAACTCTTCAAAATAACTTAGTGGGTAGCAACATATAAGCACCTCTAGCTCCTATCATGTTCCCTGTAATTATCAACTAGCTAATCATTGTCTGCTATTAAAACTTAACCTCTACTAGTTAAATCTGCCTTGCCTGTTGCTATACTCCTATTATTGAACAGATCCAGTCAGTTCCAGATAATGAAGCTGACAGCTCTCCATTACTCGTAACTTTCACTCGTTCATTTGGAAGCCAATGCTTGCCTACATGCACATTGGAGAATTTGTTTCTTACTCTTTATCTCTAACGTATCTTACCTCTAATGTATCTTACCAGCTTGGTACTTCACCAACATTGCTTCTCCTCTCTTTTACTGTTGAGACGATCTTTTGTGCTCTGTTATGCATGTATTTCAGTGCATAAAAAAGCATTTTAGTTCAATTTCACATCTGTGCTTCATTTAGCTACTTTAGCCTTTGTAATACTACAAATGCAGTAACACATCAATATTCTTCACAGAGAATTCAGAACGTATAGATTTGGTGGATATTTTCATCTAAGTTTCTGGGGACTGGGAGTGGGAAGGAGTGGGCACTATTTTTCAGAGCAGGAAGAGGACAAGTTTCTAAAGTGATGCACTGTTTCACAGGTTCATACCAAGTCAGCCACTTTTTTCCATATGCCTACTGACAATCACATTTAATTTATACATGCAGAATATTAAATCCCCTCTCCATGACCCAACCAAAACTAAGAGTGAATCTCATCTGTTTCAGTCTAACAAGAACCTCCATATACACAGTATAAAAAAAAAAAATTAAAACATCTATGTGTATCATTTTCAGCCTACCTGAAGGTCACCTTCTTTCTGTTTATGAAGGTATTTGCATACTTTGAGATCCCTCACTTTCCCTTTTCTCCCCGTACCACCTCCTTCCATTAAGAAGGACATCCAAAGCAATGGTAAGTTCCTGAAAAATCGGCAGCACTTTAAACAAGGCAAAAGGTAAAGAATAATCTTCAGAAACAAATACGAGATACCTCCTTCTTGGGTCAAGGCTATGAAGATATCCTGCAGCAGATGACCATTTCCACAATGGACCTTTTGAGGACGAGGACAAATCTCTGCTATTTAGAAAATTATAAGCAATTGTAATTTTGTACAGGTCAATAAGTAATTCTACACACTTCAAATTCTTTAGAGCAAGCAAAACAAGATTCTTATATCTAAATTTCATTTCACATAGTACTTGGAAACTGGAGATTCCTTTTTGCTTATGCCAGTAATGTAAATTTCTTTTACAGGATACTTTTTTAAGCCAAATAGTAGAGGACAAGTTTGTTCACTTCTCCTCGTAAGTACCCCTAAAAAATTCATTATGCTTTAGTATGAGTTTCTGCAGTGTAAAAATAGACACCCTATATTATAAACTCATACAAAATACATCAGTACTTTCAAAATTAATGTAACATCATTTTGGAAAGACGAAAATAGCAGTCAGTCAAATGACTACACCCTAAATTGTCACATGGTTAGCTGAAGTTTTCTTAAACAAAGCACCCTATTTAAGTCAAGTACATGATCACATGTTCTAACTGTATTACAGGAACAAAGGTACTCCATAATTAATACTGAAGCAAGTTCCTCATAATCCTTGATCTACTCCCACTTCACCAAGAGAGAAGCACATGTGTTGGACATAACCAGCAAATATTATATGAAGGTTGCTTTTTCTTCTGTCTTGCTTAACATTGAGGACTATGTGGTCTAAGTACTGGACTAAGGAATAAGGGATACTTTTTTAATGAACTCCAAGGCATTTTAAATACTAGTGATTTTTGTAAACTATTCCCACAGAAAAAATAATAATTGTGTGCGTAATCAAAAAATAAATTTAAAACTACTTTATTTCTATGGATTTTCTCATGTGCATATCACATGTACTAGAAGTTAGATCAATCCTTCAAAGCATTTCATCAAGGCACTTCATTGTATCATTTCCATCAAGGCACTTCATTGTATCATTTCAGGTTGAAATGCTTTGATGTCCTTAAAGCAAAGCATCTCACCTTAGAGGTTATTGCAGTGAATAATACGTACTGCTTCTTTTAACTGCTGTGGTCACTTCACATCTACATAACCAACCTGCTGTTCATTTTTGATGCTTGGTATTTTTGCCAAGGGAAGTGATAATTGCTTACATGTATTTAGGATTAATCCATTGCCATGATTACTTCACAAAAGTCAGCCCTTTTGTCCTGAAACTAAATGAGAATTCCCCTGAAAATCAACTACAGAAGAGAGTGCTGGTCAAGCTATCACTGTCTTCTGTATTAAACTCAGCTAGGTTTCATGTACAGATGTTTTATAATCAACATCAGGTTCAATAATAGCATTCTGTTCTTTCTACCGTAACATTGGGACCATTACAAGGCTATATTGTTGTATATTACTATGTTGTTGTATATCACCCCTGGAATTCTGTGTAAGTACAGTGCAGCTGTGAGCCATCAGACATTTCAAGAGGCATTAAACTAAAGATAACTTATTCTTTCAGATAAAGTAGGTTGCTGTCATTGGTTTAACAGGAGCTCGCACTGAAATTTCTCCTCTTGCTTCCCACCAAGCACAGATGCTCAGTACTTTGCACACTGAATAGAAAGGATGATGGATAAAGCTTTTATTTTAATCTCTAACTTGTCTCCCAAAACCTTGGAGACAAAATGTACTTAAGATATCCTCCACCAGGTCAGTAAAGCACATTATTAGCCACTGTCTTTTACATTGGTGATCTTGGCCTGAAACTGCAAGCAGTTAGTCATACTAAAACCGTTGTTCCCTAAGACATCATCTCACGTCACCGGTTTCCTTCTCAACAGAGGTCTTCAGCACATCTCCGTAGACCCTGTACAGAACACAGAGTTACGTAACCTCTAGAACATGACGTTCATTAAAACGAAGTGCAAAAGAAAGGGGGAGAAACGTCTGATAGATGAAAAAAAACCTGGTTCGAGTCTGCTTTCAGTTCAGCCGTCGCCCGCTCAGCCCACGGCACCAGCGCCGCACCTGCACGGAGGCCCGGGCGGGCAGCGGCAGCACGGGCGTGCGGGCTGGACTGGGACGATTCAGTCACAGAATGGGTCAGGCTAGAAGACACGAGGTCATTTGGTTCAACCTGTCTGCTCAAGCAGAGTCATCCAGGAGCACGTGGCAAGGCTTGTCTCTAAACAGTTCTTGAGTATCTCCCGTGAGGGAGACTCCACAGTCTCTGGGCAATCTGTTCCTGCTGCACGGTAAAGAAGTTCTTCCTCATGTTCAGGTGGAACTTCCTGTGCATCAGTTTGTGCCCACGGACTTTTGTCCTATTGCTCGGCCCTACTGAAAACTTGGCTCCGTCCTGTTGACAAACGCCATTTAGATATTCACACAGCGTACGCAAGAGACCTGGAGACAGAGCGTTCCCGCTGTGCGGCAGCGCCCCGCCGCCCGCGGTCCCGCATCGCGCCCCAGCTCTTCTCAGTCCTGCCCCCCGCCACGCAGAAGGCCCTACCTCACGGCGCCCGAGCCTGCACCGCGCTGGGCGGAGCCGCCGCAGCCCCGCCCGCCCCGCCCCGCGTTCCTCACGGGCGCAGCGGGCGCCGAGCGCTGCCGCCCCGGCCGCTCTCGCCCCGCCTCGCCGCTCACGGTAAGCGGCGGCCGCGGACGGGGTGGGGCGGCGGCGTCTCCTGTGTGCGGCTGCGCCGGGGCGCTCGGGCCGGGGCCGCGAGCTGGTGGCTGCGGCGGAAGCGGGTCTGCGCGTGTGCGGCGGCCCAGCCAGGAGCGGCGGGCGGCGGCGGCGTGGGACGTCGCGGGTGAGGCCCGGGGAGGGTGCGAGGCGAGGGGCGCAGGAGAGCCCGCAGGGGCACCGGGGGAGGGACGGAGGAAGGGAGAGCCCGCGGCGGCGGTAGCGCTGCTCCGCAGCGGGGCGGGCGGCGCGCTGGCCCCTCCTCTGCGGCGGGGCGAAGGAGCCGTGCGGGCGGGCGGCGGTGCCCGTCTCCCCCGGCGTAGCACTGCGCGGGGCCCGCTGAGCTGCGCGGCGGCCGCGGCTTTGGCAGCGGCGGAGTTGGGGTGTGGAAGAGGAGAGCCCGAGGGGCCTGGTTGTCGCGGGATGCAAGGAGGAATTTAATTTATTTCAGTTGATTTCTCACATATTTCCTCCTCCCGGCTCGCTGAGCCTGACCGTGCCTGCGGTCGTTTGAGACACCCTGACCGCCCCCGACGGGAAGAGTGAGCCTGGCTGGGACGAGGGGACCCCCGGGTTGCTGTTCAAAAGCCTTTGATCCTCCCCTTTGTTTTTGGTAATTCCCGATGTCCGGGAGGTCTTCTGCCACTGGGGCCTTTGTTTGAAGCTTCCGTGGCGGCTGTGGTTAAGCTGCTCGGAGCTTGCCGAGCTCGCAGCTGTCTCTTGCGAGAGCTCCGTCAGTACGAGGGGAGTGCAGCATTGCTGATACCTCACAGGCAGGCTGAGCAGGAAAGCGTGGAAGTCCTCAGGGCTGCCGTGCCGGCAGGTTGCGGAAGAAAAAAACCAGTTCGAAATAACTGGTCGGTGGAGTTTAAAACTTATATTCCAGTCTGAACTTGCTTAACTAGTGCTGCAGACTAGATACGGTTTTCTCTTGAAGAAATCGGAGGAAATAAGCCTTTTTCCAGTTCTACAGTACCCTCTGTTGCAGAGTAGTAGGACTTATAGTCTTATAGTATAAAAGAACAAAAAGAAAATTGTGATGTCTGCATCTGTTGTTATGCTTCTGATTTTATTTCTAATTTGACAGTAGACACTTTAGTATGGCTCTGTACAGCTTATGTTTTGGCGTCCTTAGTTTTTGAGGTTTCACAGCCCACAAGCTACTTGTAAAGAAATTATGCATAAGAATAGCTTTTTCTTATGGCGTTTTTATTAATAAGGGTTTTTCTGTTGGTTCTGTGTAACAATAGATGCTTAAATAAAATGCTAGTTCATTTTCCATTCTCACCTGATTCTTGAAAAAAAAAAATACTCCCATGACGCATTTTCTCTAATTTGTGCAAATATATGGTGTCTCTAACAGGAATTTAAAGGTGCAGCATCATGGTTATGAAAGCTACAGTAGAAGATGATGATTCGGGATGGGAACTTGGTATGCCTGACAAGATGGAAAAGAGTAATACCAGCTGGATAGATATAACCCAGGATTTTGAAGAAGCTTGTAGAGGTGAGTTGTAGTGCTTTCAGTCTCAGAAAACTTGGAATCCTTTGGAGGCCTAAGCATAGTTCTTTAAGCTCTTTTGGGCAATAGTTTGACCCAGGTTCAAGCTTCAGATGAATGAGCTACATTGATTCTATATTAACTCTGAGTTTAGAATTATCATGAACCACCTCACTTTGCTTCCTCTTCCAGATTACGTAAATATCTCTTTGATTAAAGTTTTATGCAGATGTTTTCACATCTGCTTTTTTTTCTTTTGCAAAGATTTCTTCCTGTCTCTTTTGCCAAGTGGAAATGTCATTCCTGCATGCAGAGTCAATACTCTGTTTCTTTCTTGTGTATTTTTGGATCTCCAGGGTCTAACAATTAATTTAAATCATCAATGCATAATTTTTCATTTTTTAAACAGGTTTGAGTTTTTGAGCTGATTCAATGTGTCAGGAAAATTAATCCACAAACACCAGAGGTTTATGTCCAAAAAGGAGACAGAGGAGTCCTTTTTGCTTTATTCGAATAAAGGGAGAGGCCATGGGACATTCCCCTGGGATCTCTCAGATTTTTGGAGGATGCAGTCTCCTTTTTATCCTATTTTCCCGGCCGCATTTCCCTCTCTCTTTCCCCATTGGCTGAGGTACTTGAGAGGCACAGACTTCCCGGAACGCCTGATACCTGAAATTCCCCTCTAATGGATAACCCTCCCTTTTAATTTTTAATTCTTATAGAATTCATAGTTTTCCCCCCGTTGCTTCTTTCATCTTTCGATATCCAATTTCATTTATCAGCAGCCTTACAGTTTTGTTTGCAAAGGCAAATATCTTTTTCCATTCATCAATCAGTGGAATCCATCCCATTGTTTCTTTTATCTCTCAGTGCTAGCCTTATCTACAAGCAGATCCACAGCTCATTTGTAAAGACAAATTCAACATTCCTCTCAAATGCATCTCAGTAATGGGGAAGGAGCTGCTTCCATTTAAACAGTGCCTCTATTACTGTTAGGCGCTACTGCTAGTTTACAGTTTTTTCAACTGATTTTATGATGACACTAGGGAAAAATAAATATAAAAACTGTATCTTCTCACACAGAATGTTACATAATGATAAACACAATTCCTGTGTGTTATTTCTCTATATTACTCTAAATTACTTATAAATAATTATTTTTCTACATTACTTATATCTTTGTACTCATCAGATATATCTAAAGACTCCTTTAAAAGTTACGAGGAAAAGCAAGCCTTTCAGTAGTCTCACCTGGAAAAGACTAAGGCACCAGAAAAAAGGAGCAAAGGAAACAGCTGTATTCAAGCTATTCAGATGCTTCTATTTCATAGAATAATCATCACAGAATGATTTGGGTTGGAAGGGACCTTAAAGACCATCTCCTTCCAACTCCTCTGCCATGGACAGGGACACCTTTCACCCAGAAAGAGTGAAAGCTTTGAGCTTTGTTGCTCAAAGCCCCATCCAGCCTGGTGTCGAACAGTGCCAGAGATGGGGGATCCACAGCTTCTCTGGGCAGCCTGCTCCAGTGACTCGCCACCCTCACAGTAAAGAATTTCTTCCCCATAACTAATCTAAATCTCTCTTAGTTTAGTAGCATTTCACCTTGTCCTATCAGTACATGCCGTTGTAAAAAGTCCCTCTCCAGCTCTTTTCCAGCCTTCCTTTATGAACTGGAAGGATGCTAGATGGTCTCCATAGACCCTTTCTTCTCCAGGCTGAACAGCTCCAACTCTTTGAGCCTGTCTTCATAGAAAAGGTGCTTTAGCCTTACATTCATTTTTGTTAGCCTCTTCTGAACTTGCACCGACAAACTGATGTCCTTCCTCAGCTGGGGACCCCAGAGATGGATGCACAGTAGGGTCTCACCAGAGCAGAGGGACAGAATCCCCTCCCTTGACCTGCTGCCTATGCTGCTTCAGATGCAGCCCAGGATATCAGTTTCTTGGGCTGGGAGTGCACTGTGTGCTTAACAATTCTAAAACTTCCTTAACTACTAGAATGATAGGGGCATGAGGGCACACACTCAGTGGTACCACTGAGTTTTTTTATTCTTTCAGCCTTGAAAGTGCTTTGTAAGTAAAAGCAGTAGTGTCCTGGGTTGACCTGGGCCGGATGCCAGGCACCTAGCAAAGCTGCTCACTCCCTTACCTCTCTGCAGCTGGACAGAGGAGAGATGTTTTAATGAAGGCTCATGGGTTGAGATAAGGACTGGGAGAGATCACATTCCAAATACTGTCATGGGCAAAACAGGCTCAGCTTTGAGATACAAAGTGAATTTATTACTGACAAAATCAGAGCATGATAATGAGAAGAAAAATAACCCCTTAAAAACAGCTTCCTGCCATGCCTCCCACCTTGCAGCTCTGCCTCCTATCCCAGTGTGCAGGGAGACAGGGAATGGGGGTTCTGGTCAGTTCATCACCCAAAGCTTCTGCTGTTGCTCAGAGAGAGGAGGTGTTTTCCTGCTGCACCATGGGGTCCCTCCCACAGGAGACAGTTCTCTATGAATTTCTCCAGTGTGAGTCCATCTCGCGAGCAGCAGCTCTCAGTGACCTGCTGCAACGTGAGTCCATCCCACAGGCAATCCTCCTCCCAAAACTGCTGCAGCCTGGGTCACTCCTTCACAGGATACAAATCCTTCAAGGACAGGCTGCTACAGCATGGAGCCGGCCTTCTCTCTCCCCAGGTCTCCCATAGGTTCACCACCCTTCCTCAGGCATCCACCTGCTCCGATGTGGGTCTCCTCCATGGCTGCAGGTGGATCTCTGCATCCCCATGGACTTCCATGGGCTCCAGGGGCACAGCTGCTTCACAATGGTCTGCACCACGGGCTGCAGGGGAATCTCGGGTCTGGCATCCGGAGCATCTTTCCCTGTAGAACATATTATTGGGACGTAGGGAGTGGGGCTGCAGCCAAGCCTTATCCCTAATGGGGTGCAATTGTATAAGACAAATGAACAGCATTAAGGGAGGAGCACAGACCTGATGTGTATTGACCAACCACAAAAGAATAAAAGGGCACCCTAATGTTATACATATGAGAGAAAAGGTATGAAGATCTAAGAGCAGCAAGGTGGTGTTGTTGGAGCTAGCAGATTGTGCTGAGAGAGGGAGGAATCTGTATTGTGTGCTACTGCTTGTGGAATTACAACAGAGAAAAGGCAGAAGGCTTTAATGAACTGCTGATGTTTGCTACCATCTTCTGGGTAGCCTTCGGTAGCTCCGGTAGCTCCGGGGAGCCCACCATCAATCAGGGGAAGATTTTAGATAACAAGGGACTGACGCTGGTGTCAGCCGTGTGACCAATGTCAAACTGATGACAAATACTGTACTGTGTGAGGAGCGGGTGACAACACTTTCCCCTTCCTTCTGTGCTGACCTTGATGTCTGCAGGGCTCTTCTTCTATGTTCTCATTCGGCTCTTTTCCATCTGCAATTAAAACTGTACAACGTTTTTTGTTGTTTTTCTTTATTCCTAAATCTGTTACCACAGAGGTATTTTGTTTCTAATTGGCCAAGCAGCACAGCCATCTCTGGAGCCACCAGGGATTGGCTCTGCTGGACATGCAAGAAGCTTCTGGTAGCTTCTCACAAAAGCCATCCTTGTAGCCACCCCCCGCAAAAGTGACCAGGCCATGCAACCCCAGTGCAGGCAGAAATGCCTGATCTGCTTCCTGCAACTTGTGCTCTCTCAGCATAAGGAAAAGGTGTGCTAGTAAAATGATTGTAATTGTTTGTTTTGTCCTGTTCCTTTGTAGAACTGAAGTTAGGAGAACTGCTTCATGACAAGCTGTAAGTATGTATGTGGGGTTCTGGCGTTTAGATAAGATTTCTGCAAACATGTTAATGTTATCTAATAACTAAGCTTTTTTAGATTTTTACTTTAAATAAAAATATTTGAAGTATATAGAATACTATACATTCTTAGCAGTATGTGTATGCTGCACTTGTATGAATGCTGAACATATAAGATTACGTTTTTCAATGTGATTGAAATTGTATTTCAGAAGTTCATACCACATCTTATGATCTGTGGTGATTACATTACTGCACTATTTTATGGGACATGCTTTTATGAAAAAAGGCCAGAAAGACTTTAATCTTGCTTGCCTCAAATGTCATTATCAAGTATTTGCTAAACAACCCAATGTTCCAACTTAATGGAACATGTTATTAACATGCTAAAGCAGAAAGTGAGAACCCTACAGATTGAAAATATACTTCAAGGAGAAGGACGTGGTCAAGACCTGCTGAATTTATTAAAGAACGACGAATTTAAATAATTCCAATATTTTAAAGATTAAATTCTTTTTCTTAGTGAAGGTGTTCACTTGAATAAAGAAAAAAATTATATTTGAAACTAATAGCTCAGAAAACAGAAGCACACTAATAAATGAAAACTTGCTTAAAAGTGTGCACAAGGATGTCACTAGTTACTTAGTTGAATCAAAACACATTTTCAGGTGTAGTTTTATACATAGCAGCATTTCGGAGCAAGTACAGCAAATGCATTTTTCAGAATTTAAATGTGCCACACGCAATAAACTTTTTGTGTTATAAAGACTGTTGTAGGAGTTCTAACGAATGTCATGATAAAGTGAAGCACTGTATCTCCTCATATGTAGGCAAGTCTTCTTTTGGTGCGGCTCTTCTGCAAGCTTGTATGCCCTGATGACAAGTGATATATTGTCACTTGCTGAGTTTGGGGTTTTTTTGTATCAATTTTCTTAACATGCCCATTTTAAACAAATCTGGTAAATTCAATATATATTAGTCTATGTCATGTATATTGTCATTAGTGTGGTGTAATAAAGAACAGCTTGTTCAGTTAATAGCAGTTTATGATGTTATATGATGTTCAACAAGATGCTATGAAGTTTATAGAAGCAAGTGTGCAAAGATACAGTAGTGGGATATTTCACTCATTCATGTTCTTAGTCTTTTGAGAAAGGCTGATATTTTTTTCTTACTTTTAGCCATCTCTTTTCCTACGAGCTTGTTGAGAGATCCTTAACTTCCTGAAAACCATGATCTCTGAAGATCAGTACTAATGTTCACATTCCTTATTGTCTGTGGTCAGAATACAGTGTACTTGTTTTGTCACCCTATGTTTTTTTTATTTGTTTATTTTGTATACAACAATTACATTCAGCACATTTTTAAATTTGTGTTCTTAGTTTTGGACTTTTTGAAGCCATGTCTGCCATTGAAATGATGGATCCCAAGATGGATGCTGGTATGATCGGAAACCAAGTTAACAGAAAGGTTCTTAACTTTGAGCAAGCTATTAAGGTTTGTGTGATTTTCATGGATTTGCCTACACTGTATATAGAAATATGGAGTTTAAGCACAATACAGCATAATTAATGTTTTCAGTCTTCTCTTGAGATTTTTTTTTCTTTTGGAGAATAAAGTAAAAAGCAGCTTGTGATGTTTACCTTTCTTGTTACCTGTATTATCACAATGATAACTCTTCCAGTGAAAAGTACTGTGAAATCGTTGGGTGTTGATACCTCAAGTAAATGTATTTCCAACATTGTTTTGCAAGTCATTCTGTGCTTCCCCAAAATGTGTTTTATATTAAGATGTATTGGTTAGCTTCTATTCAACCTGAATGGAAGCCAGCTTCCTTAAAAAAGCTGGAAATTAACACTTTTATCATTCTTTGAATTTATCAGCATTGAACAGAAGCCAGATAATTTACCAACATTGATAGTAATGATTAACTTTTGATTTATGATCAAGGTAAATCAGAGGACAGAGGTTGAAAGACTTGCGGCTATTTCATAAAAAGTAATGCACTTAGAGGGAAAAGTGGGTTTTTTATGGTGAAAATTTGGAATGGAGTCAGAGAACTCCATAAAATACTGGCTAAATCATGTAGAATGTATGCAGGATTGTATAGATTGGGCAAATTAAATTATCAAAGTTGCAGCCTTTAAGGCAGTAAAACACTACAACTATTTCCAGTTGAAAAACCAGTCTTCAAAGAATTGGTCCTGCATATTATTCCTTATTCAATCTTTATTATGATTATGATTTTAGTGTTAGCAGTTAACTGGCTTTAAACTTTCCTTGGCTAGTAATAAATAAGAATTGTTACTTTAGCATTCTCTTTGAGTAGTTTTATGTTTGGTCAGTGTTAACTGATGGGAATGCAGTTTTTAAGAATTTGAGACATGTTAGGAAGCTGGTCAGTAAAGCTAGTGATATACATTTACTCTAAAGTCTTAATTTCCTTTTTGGCTTTGGTACAAATAAGTTGTATTTTCCCTGAAGGCTTCCACAGTATTTAATGTTTTGATTGGGTTTTTTTGTTTGTTTGTTTTCTAAGGATGGCACCATTAAAATAAAAGATCTCACTTCACCTGAGCTGGTAGGAATAATGGACACATGTTTTTGCTGTTTGGTAAGCATTTTTCTGTTCTTTAGTTAGATGATTTTGCTTTCAAAATATAATCCTTTAATCTATCTTAAAAATACACCAGCAGAACTCAAGAAAAGATTGACCAAGCAAAAAATACATACATATATTTTCCATTTAGTTATTTGCATTGTGTATTATGAAAGGCTTAATTTTGATTCCTAATTTTTTTACTATAGGAAATATGGAAGGTAGCTGGTAGCACCTTAAAACCTGTAAAAGGTTTTATAGTTTCTGGTCTTATAAATGTATGTTATCTGATTGCCTGCTGTGTATCGATGTTTGACTGTGTTGGAAGCTGAGTGTGCAGTAACTGGTAGCACTCTGTTGCTCCTTTCTGTACAGCCAGTATTGACTGAGCTTACAGAAGCATTTTGAAGAAGGAAAAATAAATCCATTTAGAAAAAAATAAGTCGAATATCAGTTATGTGTTACTTGCAATTTTTTTTCTGTGTATATGCTTTAATTTCCTCAGTAAATGATACTCATTATTTTCAGTTACTCTTTAAAATTAAATCAATAATACTATTTTTTAAAACATTTCCAATCAGTTTAGTCAGAAAGACATGTAAAGATCCTAGTATATCTGATACAGGGTAACATCATTTGTTTTATACTCCTTGTCTCCAAAAGGGACAGTGCTGATATTAAAAATATGTTTCTACTTTATTTTTTACTATTTCAAGATAGAAAATTAAGTTACTGAACTTTTCCCTGTAGCTTAAAGAATTATGAAAGTGGTAGAGAGAGGTAATTGTGACAAGAAGTTCTGTGTTGTAAAAGAGAGAGAACATGAAGAGCATTAATGACTTGTCTCATAGTTATTTGTATATTCCATTCACTGTTTATGTAGAAAAAACTTATAAATGTGAAGGTCTCTTAACATAATGCCATGTCTAAATCACAGGAGTTAGACCTGAACTTTACAGAATAGGTTTATCCAACACCAGATTTCTAGGCTTGAAATACCTTCACTTGCCCTTTTTTGTATTTGGAAGGTTTCCTTGATAAGGAATTTCTTAATGACTTTTTACTGTACTGAGCACAGTAAAATGGAAGAAGAATGGATCTATAAAAATAAGGACTTGGCTGTCATGAGTAAAATATTTCATTTCCTTTTCTCCAGATAACCTGGTTAGAAGGACATTCCTTGGCACAGACGGTATTCACTTGCCTTTATATTCATAATCCAGACTTCATAGAAGATCCTGCTATGAAGGCTTTTGCTCTTGGAATCCTAAAAATCTGTGATATTGCCAGAGAAAAGGTTAACAAAGCAGCTGTTTTTGAGGAGGTATGTATTTCCCATCTCCTGTGGGGTTAAATATGCCACATTATACCATAATGCAAGTAGAACAATGTATTGGTGACATTTGTTAGTGTTTGATTCCAGGATACTGTAGGAATAGCAGTTCATCATCCTAAAAGTATTAGACTGGATAACTTTAAAATGCAGTTTTCTGCAATGAAGGTGTTTCATGCTCTCTTCTATATTTGCCTTAAATACTGTAGCCCCATAAATGTTTTACTCAAGAAGCAGTGCAAGTCTTGTAGTTAACCATTTGAAATCTGTTTTCCAGTTTAATTATTTTATTTTTCTAAGTTAGATAGTCATGATTGTCTTTTGTCTGAAATGTCTATCTGGCAATGGGATCAGAGTCCTGTGTTCTGTACTCAGAGCAATCTCTGTTTCCTCTGAACTTGGACAAGTCACTCTTGCTGACTAAATCTAGAATGGATGAAACACAGCTTTGCAGCTATAGTTCTTGTAACATTTTGGTAGGGTGTCACTTGATGAAAATATGATGGGCATGTTGGTATTAAGGATTTATGCAGAAAATAATTACCTCAAGCTGGATTTGGGTGTGAAAGTTATTCACTGTATTCATTCTGAGTGTATTTAGCTGTATAGAATAAATCTGGACTTTACTTGATGGAATTAAACAAAAGCACACCCCATGCACACCCCCAACCACTCTTCCAAAAGAGAAAATCCAGCAAAAAGACCCAAAACCTAGTAAGAAAACAACTCCCAAAAAACCCAAACCAAAAAGAAAACCTCAAACCCCAATCTGAAAATGTAACTATAGCTTTTATATTTCACTACATATTGCTTCCTTGATTTTTTTCTTTTTAGGAAGATTTTCAGTCAATGACTTACGGATTTAAAATGGCCAATAGTGTGACAGATCTTAGAGTTACAGGTAGAGTTTGTGCTTTCTTTGTTTCTGTCCAGCAGCCTCTTTCTCTTTTGAGCATGTGATTACTTTCAGATGTATCTGATTAATTGCTAGGAGTCTCAGCTGTTGAATTTTTATTTGTCTTGTGGAAATTGCTGATTTGGTAAAAAGATCAAATTATTTTTGCTTGAAAGAAAGGTTCAGTTGTCAAGTGCCTGAGAAACAGAAGTGCTTTTAGCTAGGCATGACCTCATGATAGTACAGATACAGACCGCTAGAAAGTACATTGCTTGAGTTCTGCTTTTTTGCCTCACAAGTTGCTGTCCTCTAAACAGGTTGCTTTAGAAAGAAAAGCAATCTTACTAGTTCTACAGCTATGAATACCTATGGTATTAGGTACATACATAAGTACATATGTAAATCTTCTGATGCACAATTCTTTTATATGTATTTGAGCTTTCCATTGATTTACTTTTGTAAAGTTTGTGCACACTTTAGCTTTGCATCAGTTGGTCTGTATTCTGATTTTTGATTGTTCCAAGACATCCCCACCATTTTTCACAAGATTATTTTTTGTCTAGTCTTTGGCTAATGAATATGTAAAGCACTTTTAATTTTCCCCTCAAAACTTCTCTTCCCCTGAGTGGTGTAGGTGTGCCTAGGAATGCTGCTCAGCTTTTAATCATCCTGTGATTTCTTCCAGGTATGCTGAAAGATGTAGAAGATGACATGCAAAGACGAGTGAAGGTATTGTTTTCATGTTTGTCTCGTCAATTATGTTTCAGGTGTACTTAACGTAGGTTTGGGGAAGGGAGGTGGATTATGAGGAGCGAAGGAGGTTTATGTAATTATGGTGGAGTTTTTGAAGAACTGCCATAATGGTTTCTGTAACATGCTTTTAGTTTGTCTTCTAGCTAAATCTTCAGACTTTATTTGTAAACTCTTTAGTAGTTGCTTCACTAGTAGTAGTAGCTGGAATCATGATGTAGAAGATAACATTGAGCTGCAACACAGAAAGTAGGTATTTAACTTTCAGGTTTTATGCAGAAGACACTATGTAATGTTAAAGAAGTTACTTAATTTCCCTTTACCACAGTTTACAATGTAAAGTGTTCGTGCACTTTCCTTGCTTATTTGCAGAATTTACTGAGATAGATGTTATTACAATAGGAGAATCATTCAAGTACCTGCATTATATATTAAGAAATTTTTAATTTGAAAACTGATTTTTTGGGTTATTTAACAGGTGGATATTTTAGAGAATGAAAAGGGATTTTATCGGTAGCTTACCTTTGCAACTTTTAGTAAATTATTTGACTTTTTTTTACCTTGCAGAGCACTCGAAGTCGACAAGGAGAAGAGAGAGATCCAGAAGTTGAACTTGAAGTAATGAATAGTTTGCTTTTTTTCCTGGATTTCATGGATGTAAATGGGAGATTTAAGTATGGTATAACCACACCCATACATATAAGAAGCAGCCAGGAAGTGTGACCCCCCCCAGGAGTATGGGGGAAGAGCTGGCAAACGGCAGGACATTCCAGTAAGGGCACGCCAAGGCATTTTGTGTGGCAGTTTCTGCAGGGATGGCAGGAATCCTTGGGGCCTCCGGGCATCACCATACAAGAAAGCTATTAAGGTATTAGAGAGTGTCAAAAGAGCCATGAAGATGGTGAAGGGCCTTGAGGGGAAGCTGTGTGAGGAGCAGCTGAGGTCACTTGGTCTGTTCAGCCCGGAGGAAGCTGAGGACAGACTTCACAGCAGTTACAAATTCGTTGTGAGGGGAAGAGCAGGGGCAGGCACTGATCTCTGCTCTGTGCTGACAGTGACAGGACCTGAGGGAATGGCCTGAAGCTGTGTCCGGTCAAGTTTAAGTTGGATCTCTAAGTCCAGGAAAATTTGGACAACACTCAAGCACATGGTGTGACACTTGGGGTGGTCCTGTGTGCAGGCCCAGGAGTTGGGCTGGATGATCTTTCTGGGTCCCTTCAAACATATGGTTTTCTATAATCTAATACCTATTGCTTTATTACAGCATCAACAATGTTTAGCTGTCTTCAGCAGAGTCAAATTTACCCGAGTCTTACTGACTGTATTAATAGCATTTACAAAAAAAGAGGTACGTTCATTTGGCGTTTCTGTGTTTGCACTGGGGTCCTGTGAAATGCCAATTTTTCATTCTTTAAGACCAGGCAATTACTGTGTAGATTCAGGAGATTTGAGTTCATATGGATGGAGGTGAAAATGTTGAATAAAGCCTTACAGTGGGAAATACTCAGGTTTTCTTTTGAAGTGGGAAACACAGGGAAGGCTAGTAGCTGACATTATTATGGCTTTGCAGAAAGACAGAATATTAATTACAAAACATTTTAAAATATTTATGTATCTCTAATTATTCTTTTCACACACATGAGCAAAACTTCTTGTTTGAGTTCAGTTGCCTCCTGCAGAGTTATATTGGGCAGTATTTTGTCCATATCAAAAGAACTGTTAGCTTTTCCTTCCATATGGTACTGAATTTATATCTAGGTATTTTCGGTCTCAGATGAGGCATTTAATAGCATTCTAGACAATTTGCCTGTTTTTTGAATACAAGATTTCCTAATTTCTGAGAGGGGAAGGAACTCCATGTTTAAGGCAAAGAGATAGAACTACATGCCTCCCCAAGCAGACTGTCATGTATTGTATACAAGACTTGCATTTGTAATTATCATAAAGTCTTACAGAGCAAAATATACAGCATTGAAAGAATGCTACCATTCAAAATGTTGGGTTGTTTGGGTTTTTCTCAAAACTGGTTATGTAAGAATATCAGAATCTTAATGTCCCTCTTTTTAAAAAACCCTAACATTAATTAGATAGATAAAATGTATTGGTTTGTAATGTTAATAATTGTTTTCTGCCTTTCAGACAAGTGCAGTTGCAGAAGCACAGAAACTTATGACTCAGGCAGCTGACTTGCTCTCTGCCATACACAATTCACTGCATCATGGTATGCAGGCACAGAATGATACCACTAAAGGAGGCATGTATCAAATTACACCATTTTTTCCTTTCCTGGATATGATCCCTTCATAAATATAAATGCCTTTGTGTATTTAAAAAAAAGTTGAAATCACTGTTTACTTTGAACTAAAATACTTGTATGCAAGTTGTTACAGATTTGCATTATTTGATTTTAATTTTATTTTACAGGTGGTGGTTCTTCTGACAACAATATTGTCATATCAAAGTCAGAGATAATGTGAACTTTTGATAGGTGCATTGCACTTAGAATCAGCGTATATGCCATGTTAAAATAGGAAACAGTGCTTTACTGTTTGCACAAGTGTGTGTTGAGGTTTTTAAAGACTCATCATTGTCTTAGGTGGGTTGTTGGAGTCTCAGGAAGTTAACTGTCACTTAAAGAATTCATTTTGGCTAATTGAATGATTTTTATATTGAAGAGGGGTTCTGAAAACACAACTTATATGCAGCTTTTCTATGTCTCCCTCGCCTCTTCCTTCTTTAGATCATCCTATTATGATGGGGTTTGAGCCACTTGTTAATCAGAGATTGCTGCCACCAACTTTCCCTCGATATGCAAAAATTATTAAAAGGGAAGAAATGGTCAATTATTTTTCCAAACTAATAGATCGGATCAAAACTGTATGTGAAGTAGTCAACTTAACTAACTTGCACTGTATACTGGTAAGCATAAATATTTCGTATTTATTGCCAAAAATAAGATCTGAAAATGTGACAAAAAAAAAAATTCCATATATGCATGCTCTTACTCACTGGCGAGAAAACTGATCACTACATATGTATTTGGTGTTTTTTACTGTTAGGTACAATTTCAAAGTTTATTATCTGTCCTGATAGTTACTACATTTCTTCTTTTGACAAAGACCTTTGTCCTCTCACTCTTTCTGTAATTTGTTAAATAATTATGCATCTTAGTGGCAAAGCCAAGGAAGTTTCTGTGGTTGAAGAGCTGTCTCTACTGCATCAGAACATAATTCTTTGCTGATTTTTTTCGAATTCATTAAGCTGTATTTTGTACATGGGCCTATAACACAAGAGAGCACTAAATAGGTTTTAAGCATGCAGTTCTCTAAATAGGCATAAAGTTAAGCACCTGCTTATATTCTTTCCTGAATAACTGATGTTACTCTTAGTTACTGCCTACATTTATTAGAAGACACTTAAATGCTTGAAATATTTTTGGTATCCGTGCATTCACTGACTGATAAAAGAGATGCAGTTGCATCAAACCTCTTGTCTTCCTACTTCCTGTTAATTAATGCAAGGAATGTTTGCATGAAGTGTCTGAAACCTGTCAAACCTTATCTGGGTTTCAATCATTTTTTAAAAATCAGTTCTCAGTTTTGTTCAATACCTGGTGTAGTTACATCCTGATCTTAACAATCTCATAGTATATCTTTTCTGTACTATAATCTTTCTAGTTGCTGCATTTGAAAATTCAGAAACCTTTTTGTTAAGTAACAAGTAATTGCAGAAAATCTTCATAACATATTCTGTTCTGTTCAAGCTATTCATGCAAGTTGTGTAAGCTATGCTGTTTGTGTATGCTTTTAAACAAAATAGAGGTGCATTTACAACATTGTAATATAAATCTGTTTAGGAAAGATGCAAGTGTGTGTATGTAAAAATGATTTGGTGTATATTTGCTCATAAACTGGCATATTAACCTGATTTGTCTTTTTTAATTTTCCTACATATACGTTAGGACTTCTTCTGTGAGTTTAGTGAGCAATCACCATGTGTTCTTTCAAGATCCCTGTTACAGGCAAGTCCTAATTATGTCTATTAATAAAATACTTCTGTATTCATTATAAATTCCTGTTATTGTTTGAAGTATTTCAATAATTTGCATATAAGTTAATATTTAAGTGGTAAAAATGTTCTTGTGATATTTAAGTATTATGGAAGATATGCTTTGTTATGAGGATGAGGAGGCATTGGAACAGGTTGCCCAGAGAAGTTGTGGATGCTCCACCAAGTGTTCAAGGCCAGGAAGGTGCTCCTTCCCAGGGCAGGGGGTTTGGAACTAGATGATATTTAAGGTCCGTTCTACTGCAAACCATTCTGTGATTCTATATATGAAGGCTTATGTTCTAATCTAATTTTTAAAATAATTTTTAAATCATTTTAGTACATGCTAAATAAAGCAGAAAGAGTTTAATTTTTTTTTTCTCCACTGTAAAACTGTGCCTGTACACATATTTTTATGCTGCTCTCCATATGCTATGCTATTTTGGGGCTGGTATTCATATCCCTGTTTGGATAGAACTTCATGTATAGACTGCTTCTATTGCTACAACAGTAAAACTGATGGCTAGTGTAGAACAAGCTATTTCTTCTCACTGCTTCTCTTACCTTGAAAGTGCATTATGCATTCCTTAATTCTGGATGAATAATTCCTTCTAGGAGTTTGATGTTAATAGGGTGCCCCTAGATGCCAGAACTTCTTTGCATTTGATCCCTATTAAACTATGTGTAAAGCCAATGGATTATAACTGTGGGCAAGTAAAATGTGTTCATAGTGTGTGTGTTCTCACCTTCCACTACTCCACGTGTTTGTGTAATCCCAGTGGGTGCCTGACAGCAGAGTTTTTTCTTCAGCTGCTGAAGAACCATGTAAGAAAGTGACACAGCACTCATAGAGGGAACTTAAATTGAGTACCAGACATGACTATCCAGAGGGATTGAAAAACGTCAGCAGTAGTCTGGAGATACACCCTTACCTGCCTCTGGAGAAGGCATATATTTCACACTAATCTTCAGAAATGTCTGATTTATTATCTTCAAAGTCCAAGAAATTACACAATTTTGCATGTACTCTATTATGCATCTAATAGAGCTGTATTTGGTGTCCTGGGAATACCACAGAAATGTCAGATCTCAGTTTTTCTGAGTCTTTAACCTTGGATGTAGTTGAACCATTTTAATTCCTAAAGTAATCTTACAAGTTTCTTATATATAAAAGGTCTTGCTAGAACTTTCTATTATATTTAGTGCTATCTAGAGCATTAGTTTTAACTTAAAACATGTTTCTAAAAACACGTATTTACTTTTAGACAACTTTCCTAGTAGATAACAAGAAGGTGTTTGGCACTCACCTCATGCAAGACATGGTAAAAGATGCCTTAAGGTCTTTCGTCAGTCCTCCAGTACTTTCTCCAAAGTAAGTGGATCTTGAGTGTACTTATATGTATTTATGGGTCTGATGAAAAAAATCTTATAAGAGCAATGACAAATGCACAAAAAACATGCATTTTGTACTTAGTGCTTATGTATGAAGGAGTCAGTTGCTGTTGCTGCACTCATGTTTCTTTTCTTGTTTTATGCTACCTAGACTGGTGGCATTTATAAAAAGTATATCTTTACATGGATATTTTGTTTTTAGGTGTTGTCTTTATAATAACCACCAGGCAAAAGACTACATTGATTCCTTTGTCACACATTGTGTTCGGGTAAGTGTTCATTCCAATTACAGTATGTATGTGTGTGAGCACTCAGCAGACTTGCATACATTTGAAAATGAGACCAGTTAATTAACACACCTGACATGAAGGTAAAATTGAAGAAGTTGGCCATCTCAAATTGGTAATGCCTTTTAAAAAGCTGGTGTAATTATTTCTGGTTTTCTCCTGTTTCCTTTAGCATTTCACTTTATAAGAAATCTATGTCTTTACAGAGGAGTTTCATGTTACAAATGCATAGCACTAATAAAAACAAAACTATTTTTATATTCAGTTTCAGTTTTTTAAAAATGATTTTAAAAGATACTGTTGAATGTGGCACAATGAAAATTTTAAGAAAATCAGAATTATTTTGGTTGGAAAAGACCTCCAAGTTCATTGATTCCAAACCAGCACTGCCAAGTCCATCACTAAACCACACCCCTAAGTGCCATAACTACATATCTTTTAAATACTTCCAGAGGTGGTGATTCAACCATGTTCCTGAGAAGCTGGTTCCAATATTTGACAAATTTCTTTGTGAAGAAATTTTTCTTAATATTCAGTATAAACCTTCCCTGGCACAACTTGAGGCCATTTCCTCTTGTCCTGTCACTTAACAGAAGAGATGAATCCCACCTGGCTCCTTTCAGGTGGTTGTAGAGAGTGATAAGGTCTCCCCCAAGCCTCCTTTTTCTCCAGGCTAAACAGCCCTAGCTCCCTCAGTAGCTCCTCACAGGACTTGTGCTCCAGACCTTTCACCAGCTCCATTGCCCTGCTGTGGACATGCTCCAGCCCCTCAATGTTGTCTTGTGAGGGGCCCAGAACTGAACATGAGATTTGAGGTGAGGCCTCACCAGTACTGAGTATAGAGGGGCAACCACTGCTGTGGTCCTGCTGGACACTTTCTGATACAGGCCAGGATGCCATTGGCCACCTTAACCCCCGGGCACATGGATTTAGGCATAAGAAATACCTCTAGCCCCAAGCATTTTGCTCTAGTGACCTTCCTAAAGGGTACTGACTCAATCTCACATTGACATGTGAGAAATTGGCTCTTGCATCACTCCAAAGAGTTTGCTTTCCTGCTAAGTTGCTCTTTGTAGGGAGTATTAAGGAACCCACCTCCTAGTATAGATGCATAAACCAGGTGCCTAAATAGGCATCGCAGTACTTCTCCTGTAGTTTCAAAGTTGCATTTATAATTTAAAATTACACTGGTTCTTTCAGCCATTCTGTAGTCTGATTCAAATCCATGGACACAACAGAGCTCGTCAGAGAGATAAACTGGGTCACATCCTTGAGGAATTTGCCACACTACAGGATGAGGTAATGTCCTAGGCAGCAGGCCAGCAAAGTTTCTTTCCAGGTATATGACTGCCAGAGTGAAGCATGGTACTAAATTCTAAATTAATGATGCAAAATCCTTAGACAAGGATTCCTAAAATTTAGCACAAGAAATTCTTAGGATGCATCCAAAAACTTCATGCTAGATGTGTTGAACAAAAACATACTACATTTTTTAAGATTAACTTTATCCAATAAGTAGACTTCAGGAAAACCTCTTGTGATGTAATTTAATGGTAACCGCACAGCTTTTAGTCTCTATCCTGCTTGTGGTTATCAGTCTGCAGGAGGTAACTGGGGAGATAGACAAGGCATGCGTACAAGACACCTTTGAAAATTCAGCCTTATGCCTACATAAGATGTAAACTGCAAAATTTTATAATGATTAAAAAGAAAGTAAAAAAACCTTTAAAATACGTTGTCTGACTGATTTTGGACATCTTTCAAGAATGACGGAGAGATGAGAAGAAAAAAATATATTTTCTCTTGATGGAAATATGTTTCTTCAGCAGTGAGAACCATATAGTAATAAAATATTTCCCAAGATGCATATGGCTAGAAGTGCAGTTGAGTAACTTGGAGTTGGAAGGAGATTTTGTGTGCTCCAGCATTTTTCAAGATGGCTGGAGTTTGCTGCAGTATTGTAGCTGAGGCACTGTTTCTTTCATTTTGTAGCAGGTTATATGGATTGTTCTGTTTAGGGTAACTGATGATGTTCTAACTGTGAACAGCTGTCTTCCATACAACTTGCTTCTTAAAATTGGTCTTATTAATATTTTAGTTACTCTGGTGGAACACAGTGTGTTTCTTGCATATAAAGCTTATAAGTTTATTTTTTCAATGCAGCTAGGTTTTAAAAGGAAGTACTTATTGCAATATAGAATAATGATCGACAGTATGTAATGGGTTCTGAGTTTGTGCTCATGTGACTACTAATCATCTTTATACAAATACATTTAAAAACTACAAATTGTACCTATCTAATGTTCTTGCTATATTACTATGTAGAATATTTTTGTTCTGTGCAGCAGAATTTACTTAGGTGAGGATCTTTCTGGTTTTCTGACAGTTCTAGACTAATTTTCATCATTTAATCTTAGAGCATAAATTTACTGACCCAGTTTAAGATGTGGTTAAAATTTTATTTCTGGCTTGGGATGCTGTTACAGTCAAATAGTTTTTCTCCTTTCTCTATTACTTTGAGGGTTTTTGTTTTTTTTTTCAACAGGCAGAGAAAGTAGATGCAGCGCTTCATAGTATGTTACTGAAGCAGGAACCACAAAGGCAACATTTGGCTTGCTTGGGGACCTGGGTCCTGTATCATAACCTTCGTATTATGATACAGTATCTTCTCAGTGGCTTCGAGTTAGAACTTTACAGTATGCATGAATATTACTACATCTATTGGTAAGAAGATACTTTATTGACAGCTCTTCAAGGAGGGATGCTCCCCAAGAGCTGTAATTACACATATTTGAAGGAGGGACTTCAAATATGATTTATGATCTCCAGCTTGATCAGGTTTACCTATTTATAACATTACAAGTGAAGAAAAATATCTCTTGGTCTCTAGTATTTTAGACTTCACTAAATAGTGTACTTTTTTTCCTGAAACAGTAATTCTCACTGTTTAGCTTTTTGGCACAGGGTCTTCTGTTGACAATGAATGATTTTGGTGGACAAGAGCATGCAGGAGAAAAACAATTTCCTTTATTCTTTTCTGCCTTCGTAGCATCAGGATCAATAGTCTTATTGATCTCTAGTATTCTGGAAAAGTTCTGGGAAATTTTAAGTCATGACTGTAATCTGAAAGTTTACTAGCTAAAATTAACTTCTTATCTGGGGTATATTTGAAGTGACATCTTCCACCTTTAGTGAAAATGTCCACATTATTTGGAGACAGAATACTTTTATTTTCCACTTCCATTCACATTAATTATTTTTCATAGTTAATGGCTTTTGCCAAAAGATTTTTTTTAAACTACCAAGACATTCCTATGTTAGCCATAAGCCTTCTTACTGAAAGATTAAAACGGTTCAAATGACACAGACTTCAGTGTGTTTCTATGATGTTTGAACAGTGCATTAAGTGAGAAAATGAATATTCCAAAAGTTACCAGAAGATGACAATATTCTTCAAGTAGTAACCCAGTAAGTAATACCAACTTTTGTATGAGGCAGTATTTTTTTTACCTGCCCATATTTCCCTCCACCATTTTAATAAAACCACTCTTAGTTGGAATTGTCATGTCAACGGCTTTCTTACTTAAGTGAAGAAAAAAAAAAAGCAGTTTCTGAGAGGTAATGAGGAACTCAAATTTCTCAGTAATTTTTCTTCTGAGTACAAATTCTTACAACTATTGCTACATTTTTATCACGCTCCAAATCTGTCAATTTTGTTCTATTCTCTTTTTTCCCCTATTCTTTTTGATTTGATGTCAAGTAAGATATTTATTAGACTCGCTTCCACTTTCTAAAAAATGTTCTTTAAGTTGTCTCTTTAACTCTGGAAGAACTGCTTATGGATGTTATGTGTCTGCGGGCTTGGCCCCTTTATGTAGTAATTCACAGCTTTTTAATGCTTGAAAAAGCCAGTAGTTACCTTGTTTCTCAGAACAGCAAGTCATAACAAAAGTAGAAGAGGTATTAACATAGTATCTCTGAAAAAATCCACTTCATTAGCTCGGGGAAGAGTGCAAGAAAAAATTGATCTTGCAGGAGTTTTGAAATAAGAAGCTCAGACTTCACTTAGTAAATGTGTAAGAAGCTTGCATACCTTGAGCTATTTGTGTTTGAATCTGAACGAGAACACAAATGTAGAATGATGTGTTGAACCCAGCCATGCAAAACAAGGAGTTTTCATGCCCGTAACCATTGTCCTTCGCAAGGACATGTCCTTTACCTCTTGGAGCAAGCACTTGGTGCTCGGCGGAGTTGGGCAGCATGGGTGTGCGGTGCTCTGACACCTCTAACAGCTCCGTGCCACTTGTGTGCAGGTATCTCTCGGAGTTCCTCTATGCCTGGCTGATGTCAACGCTGAGCCGCGCCGACAGCTCTCAGATGGCAGAGGAGAGGATAATGGAGGAACAACAGAAAGGCCGTAGTAGTAAGAAAACCAAGAAGAAGAAGAAAGGTACCTAGGTGTAGAGTGTTAACTCAAGACTTCATTTTTTTTTTCTTTCGAGCAGCCATGTAGAATTAAAATTCAAAATTTAAATCAGCTAACAATGATATGGGTAGGAAAAATATCCTAATGTTTATGAAGACTGAATGTGAAACTTTCTAAGAATTTCCTATTTATTTAGTTAGTTTTGTACTTTCAAATAGATACTTCAGAAAAACACAAACTCACTTATACTCACAGTTTCATATCAGTTGTGTTACGTGTTGGACCTTCTCAGAGTTTATAGTTCCTGCAGAATTATGCTTTTAGTGACTATAACTTGATTCAAACACTAGACTTTCAGCATATTCAGCATAATAATTTCTGTTTGGCTTTAGAAGATTTTAAAGCATGTTTTGTAATTTCACAATGGTGAGTTCCCCTTTCTTTTCCTTGCCACCTTTTCAAGGGGAACAAACAATTGTATAGGAAGAGCTCAGGATTGTATTAACTAAATTCCTTTGTCTCTAGAAGTTCAGAAAATTACTATTGTATTTGAGGTGCCAAGTGTTGGGCAGCTTGGCACTAATTCAACACTGGAAACTGAAAGAAAACTTACAAGAATGCTGTCAGGATTATTAGAATAAAAAGTGTTTTAACTTTTTAGCCCTAGAAGCCAAAAAGATCCCTGAACTAGGCTAGGCCTCTTATGTACAGACTGTAAGTTTGAGGCTGCTGTTCATTGTTTTATAGTGTCACGGGAACACCACTGACCAATTTATTCCATTGAGAGCAGAATCATGTTCATGTTAAGTGTGTGTGGAGGTATTTTATGTAACCAGGAGCCAGGTGAACAGAAATGCATGTCTAAGCTTTGTATACTTCACTTATTTTAAAATGTAATTGAGAGTTAGGTGACTTTGTGGAAATTAATACATGTACTTACATGGAATTTAAAAAATGTATTTTTATGTGAAATTTGCAGTTCGCCCTCTCAGCAGAGAGATCACCATGAGTCAAGCTTACCAAAATATGTGCGCTGGGATGTACAAGGTAACTCATTTGTGTTTTATTTATTTCAGGTTCTTGTAATAGGGATCCTGCATACATTACATGCCTTCTTTCTTTGTAGTGGCACTGGAAATTAAGTTCAAATTTATAATTTTCTATGGTAAATTCTCTACAGTTTTTCTGTCCTTCCAGTTATAGCTAAATTGTATTTTTTATCTTCCTTACAGCAAAATACGACATAAAGCTAATCATTTTCACTATGTTTATCCTTTTCTTTTAGACAATGATTGCCTTTGACATGGATGGCAAAGTCAGAAAACCTAAGTTTGAACTGGATAGTGAACAAGTTCGATATGAGCACAGATTTGCTCCATTCAACAGTGTTATAACACCACCTCCAGTGCACTACCTGCAATTTAAAGTGAGTAATCTTCAAACGTGTTGCTGCCCGTGCTTTTATAGAATTCATTTGCTCACCTGTTTTAAATATCATTGTCATAGTAAAAAGAGCCTCAAAGTTCACATTGAAGCTACGTCATAATGACAAAGACTTCTAGCTTTAGTTTTGTGCAAGAAAGATACATTGCATTGGAGTGTTTATAAACTTAGATGCTTAGATGTTTAGAAATTAGTCTGATGCAGTTTAAGATGCTTCTGTTAATTTGCATGAAAATAAAATCTCTTGAAAGTCTGTTAGCAGACTTCTTGGCTATGGTTAATTACAGCAGCATTTTTTATTAGTGCAGTAAGCAAATGGAAAAATTAAAAAGTTAATTTTGTTTAGAAGGGGCCAGTGGAGACTTGTCTTGTCCAGTCTCCTCCTTGAAGTAGCATTATAAATCACATTGCCTGTGTCTTTGTCTAGCCAAATCTGAAAATAATCAAGGTTGGAGATTTTCCAGCCTCCTCGGTTAAACCTGATCCAGTTACTTTTCTTCTGGTCCTGTAAATCATAGGATTATGTAGTAGTGCACTGAGGGTGCACTACTCTTTTTTCCTAATGTCCAGTCTGAATTATGAAGGCACAACTGTGGCCTCTCATGTTACGTTGTTTGCCATTATGAACAGGGAGTCTTTATCTTCTGACAGCTTTGTAACTGTCTTTCAAGTAGTTGTAGGCTGCTATTATGAAAATTACCCATTAGCATTCGTCCTGTCAAACTGAAAAAATCCAGATCTAGGCCCCCAATCATCTCCACATCTCACCATCTTTCTTGAACTGCATGGATCCAGCCCTGAATGCAGTATTTCAGATAACAGAACACAAATACTGAGTTCAAGATGACAATCTTACTTGATACGCTGACCATGCTCCTGCTTGTATACTCACATATGAGGCTTGTCTGATTTGTAGTAAGAGCACCTTGTTGGCTTAAATTCAGCTAGGTGTTTGCAGTACCCCTGGCTTGCTCACCCAGCTGGTTATTAGTCTCACTTGTGGGGTTAGTCTGAACTGAAACAGTGCTATTTTCTATTCCAAGTACTCTCCCCAGTTTAATGTTATGAACTGTTGTAGTGGAAATTAAGAAATTATCATGATTTCCTCCTTGTCATTAAAGGTTTTTTTTTTTAAATCCCTAATCAAGAACAAAAAAAAAAAAAAAGGGAAGAATTAAAATTATATAAAATGAAGTTTTGTACAGTTTAAGCATCCAACTTGCTGTAGCTTTAGGTAAACAATATACTTATTTTGTCTCCTATTTTTTTCCTGGAATTTCATACCCTGTTGCTAACCACTATTAAAGAAAATGAATGGCAACTTTTTCAAGAGAGAGACTGTTTTATAAAGATTATAAGAGTTTCGTTATATTTTGTGGTACTGTAATAGTTGAGCACTGTGTTGTTGCTTGGGTTTTGCCATTTTAAATAAATGTTCTCAACTGCAGTTTTGATTTTTAAAATAGTATTTAGTTGACATAACTCTTCTCTTGAATATAGGAATGTGATAAAAATAATCTCCTGGCAATTTTAAATTTCTATTTTATATATTCTAACATGTATTTATATGTTTCTGTAACACACTAGGAAATGTCTGATTTGAATAAGTATAGCCCACCTCCTCAGTCATCAGATCTCTACATGGCAGCTAGCAAGCACTACCAGCAAGCTAAAATGATTCTTGAGAATATTCCAAATCCAGACAATGAGGTAAGACTGAAATACTAGGAAAAGGAGTATTTGCTCGAAATAGTGTTTGTTTTCAGCTGGATCTCCTGGAGATTAAAAATGTACTTCATCAAGTGGTGGCATCTTACGCAGCAGTCTGTTTCAGTACATGAGCTAGCATAAAGTTGTGATCACTGTTAGAAAAAAGCTCTCTACTGAGGACACGAGATGCTGGATAGCAGCTTCTTTCCTTGCATGTTGCCTTTCTGTAAGAGAACTGCTGTATTGCTAATAGTATGTAAACATTACAGTATTATCTTCGAAATAATTGTGAGGTCAAATGCTTTGACTTGAAGACTTCTGTTTCGTGTTTAGGTCAATCGAATTCTAAAAGTTGCAAAACCCAATATTGTGGTCATGAAGCTGCTGGCTGGAGGCCATAAGAAAGACTCTAAGGTAAGGAAATGCCAGCATAATTGAATGTAAAATGTAGTAATATATAAAGGTTGGATTCAATGATTGGGAGATTTCCCAACATCAACAGTCAATCTAATTCTATGTAAAGCCAACACAGATCTCTTGAAAGCCAGATGATCACATTCTAAGAACAGGGAAAGTAACTTGATTTTTTTTCCCCCTGGAAATAGTTTGTTGTAGTTGTTTAAATATGGAAAATTCTAACCTATAAATATTTTGAGAAAAAAAAAAAAAGAAATGCATGTGGGACAACAAAGACTAATAAGGGTATTCTTCAATAGTGGGAACAAGCAAGTGTAACAGCAGCTTGTGTGAACAAAGTCATGAGAGTGCTGGCTAAAACAAGGACTATTTTTTTTCAAGCTGTTGCTTTTTAATTTTTTTTTTTTTTCTGTCTGCAGGTTGTTTTCATTGTGAGTATTAAATGCAGTAGTACTGCTGTCTAATGTTTCAAACCTTTTCTTTATAGGTTCCTCCAGAATTTGACTTCTCTCCTCATAAATACTTCCCAGTTGTGAAGCTTGTTTGAAGGACAAGAGATTTTTGTTAGGATACCTGAAGAATACTTGTGTAGCAGATACCAGCTCTAGGAAAGGGAGTAACTAGTGCTGTACTCCAACTACGAGGGACATCCAGGATAAAAGTACTGTTATGTGGAATATCTGTAGTCTGCTTCCTTTATGTGATTTGAATGACAACTGCTGTTTTAAAGTGGTTTTTATTGGATTTTGTGCGTGAAGCTGATTTTAATCAACTGTATTATTAAAGAACATTTTATCTTAGTTGATATTATTACAGATTTTGATCATAAGTAATTGTTACTACTGCATTCTTAGAAAGTGGTGGGTTAGGAACTGAATAAAAATCCTGTAATAGAGACTCGTGTCTGATGTGCACAGCAGAACTACTGCACTTCTGCATTTAACAAAGTCACCTGAAGAGATTTTGAGTTTCTGTAGTTTCGCTTAATTGTATCAGAATTGCTCACTTTGCAAGTAGAGAAATGTTGGGGATTTTTCCTCACCACATCCTCCAAGCTAAAATGATCTTTACAGAGATCGAGAGCAGATGCAAATTAGCCATTTAGCTATTGAGTGAGTGATTCCTAGTTGGAATTTGTTCCTTTGTCTTTGTTCTCAATGTACTGGAGAATCTGCACAGCAAACACTGCAGTAGTCACTAGCAATAGCGCCAGACACCGAGGACTCTATTACCAATTCTGCAACTTTGTTACAATCCTAGTATTTGCTCTTGCAAACAACGGATTGCTACACTTGCATGATCTTTATTCTCCACTTTTGACTGCAATAGGGCCGCTGGATCCTACTGTGTTCTGTAGTAACAGGGAAAAAATGTCCAAAACAAGAGAAGCCCCAAACCTATCCTTTTCCTTCATGGAATAGTTCTGCCTTCCAAGCTCTCAGATGTGAAATAACAGAGGTAAGCCGTTGTGTTGTAGTAAAAGAGCAACCTTTTGCTACAAGCAAGGAAAAAAATGTTTAAAAAGCAGACCTGGCCCTGGCCAAGTCACACCTAGGCCATATAAGCAAATCCTTTGTTGGACAGGAAAATTCTACATTTTGGTGTACGGTGACTTCCACCATAGGAATGAGTCTGTAAGTCCATATTGGCCATACAAGACATTTTTTGGTGTTAATCCTATCACCTGATTTTACTGTGAATTAATATCACTTCAGCTTCATCCCCTGAGCAGCAGCACTGCCAAGCTAGAGCTTGAAAATAATGAGTAACCTCTGAAGTGGAACACCCACTTGTCTTCCAGCAATTTGCAGCTTCCTGAAATAATCAAGGTACTGTCCTGAAGACATGTGTTTTCCAAATTCTCTGCTAAGGAGATGGCATATCACTTTACATGTTTGCTCATCATCATGATTAATATACTTGAATGCTTCCATATAGCTGCCAAAGGAATAAAAAGCCTGGAATTTGTAAATGTAAAATGGCACAGGGCATTCACCTAGCTTCTTGTAAAGCCACAAAGTCTTTCCCATCTTTAAGATCCTGAACTACATGACAGTAGCTCAAAGACAGCCTTTTGTTATTCTCCAAAGAAAGCAGCAAGTAAAAGAGAAAGCAAATTACATGTGATCTGTGGAACTACAAAAATAGCAGTAATAATAATAATATTTCCCCTTTTCATTACAATTAGAACTGGATAAATTTTACAGAATAATATCAATACACTAGAGAAGATTACTTTTAAATGCTTACCTAAAATGAATCTGGTTTAGTTGTAAAGAAAATCAGACCGAAGTGCTAATTAAGATGATTAAAGACAAGTAGTAATGCCTCGCACAACTAAAAACTTCAGTGAGAGACAACACTATGTACACCACAGTTCCAAATTAATTTCTTGTTCAGCTAAAGGTCCTTTAATTCTAAAATTCTATATGGCAGATATACAAGCCTCTTGCCTTCTAGAAATCTACTACCTGAGTTAGACTGAAGCACTTGAAGTCATTGTGAATAAAAGTGTAATCCTTCATGCTTTTGAACATTGCTTATATGCAGGTTTTCAGACCCTTTGCCCTCAGAGTTTTACAAGTATGCTTTGTACAGAGGTGGCCGTATTTATGGAGGACAACATCCAGTGGGCTAGGAGAAGCCCAAAAATGTACAAAAGCATAGCCAAAACAGTTTTAAAATAACTCTCTGGCAATATATTAATTACCCTAATATATTAATTACCCTAAAGTGTTTGATGCTTTGGAATTTTTAACTTGATACTGGTAAAGCTATTCATTCAACTTGAATACAGTGTTTCAATGTCTATTTTTTACTGTTAGAATATATGCTTTTTAACAATCAATATTAAATTCCTGAATCAACTTAAATCTCAGTTGCATAATTGTTTACAGATTAAGTCCTAGGAAAATGCTCAGAAGATGGGTAAATATTTTTATCGAAATTATGGGTAAACACTTTGATATTAAAGTTGATGGTGTTGTCATGATTAGCAAAAAAAAATCCCAGTAACCAGTTTCCCAATACTTGTCAGAACAGATGCTCACTCCTCTTCTCTCCCGCTTACAAGCATTTGTTTTCCCTGCAGTGTTGACTGTAGTAGCCCAGATCAGTTAGGTTTTACTAAAATGGTGAAAAACTGTTAGTGAACTGCTTCTGTGTTTACGCTTAATAGGCATAATTTACCTTCAACTCTGACCTTCACTTGATGACAACTAATACTCTTTTCATACACAAAAGAGCCAGCCTTCCACTTGCATGTTTAGATACCTTAAGGTACAGCAGCTATAAACTAGTACACTGAAGAAGGACACACTGGAAAAGGAGTTACAAAGTGAAGTGCTTTAACAGAAAGAACGATAATTTGTGTTTTCTTAAATGTAATGCTGGTTGGCAAGTTAGTCACGGCTGTCTGCTGCTGTGCTGTCTTGACAGAGTTTGGTTCATACTCACCAGGAATGCTCCAGACACAGGTGTTGGTCTTGGGAGCAGACCCAAATATAAACATTTCTTCAAACCAGCTGCCTATACGTGGTGGTTGGACTGCAGTTAAGGGTGCCTTAGTCGTAAGTAGAGGGTATTTCTAATTTATGGCAAGGAGACTTGTTTTTAGTTTACATTTAGCAAGTTACAGAAAAGAAAAAGACTGCAGAACATTAACAAGATGATACAATGTGATTAACATAAGACTTCACAACAACTAAAGCTTTACCTGTGGAAGACACTGCCCTGTCTTCTAAATGCATAGTCTGGTTACCTCTGTAGAAGTCCAGCAGAGAAGATTAGTCACGTTGAACAGCTGAGACTGCTGTTGTACAAGGCAAGCATTTGCATTCCTGTTTTCACAGAAGACAGTGGCTGGATGGAGTAAACAGTAGTTGTAGTACACCATTTCAGAGGCATTCTGTCATGAAAAGTTTATGAGTTTTCATTTTTACACTTAACTTGTGCACGGTAATGGTAACCAAATTCCTTGTGGAATCCAACAAAGCTTTCAGAAAAATCTTCCTGGCTAATCTCTTAAAAGAAGTTGCTATAATCAGAATCCTTTTTGTATTTTTTTAACTTTATCTCGAGAGTGTAATCTAGGAATTTTATTTAGAGGCCCAGGTCCATATATCATTCTGCATAGTACCTGAGGACTACGTTTGTGCTTTCTCAGTCTGTGTTGCAGTAAGAAGGTGCCAGAAGAGGCACAAGGGTAATTTGCAGCATGGACTGGTTTTCATCCTTCCTGTGTTTTGTTACAGTAACAGCTCCTTCTTAAATTCTGAAAACTAAGCTGGGAAGATTTCTCTACTGTGGATTGCTCAGGGGAGAGATAGATCCATCCTTGGCAGAGGACTGCTCATCATATACCACCCATCCACAGTTACTGTAATAAGACTGTACAAAGTAGCCAACTTCAAAGTTATTACCTTTATTGCTACCTGATTGCAGTTTTATAACTGATAGGAAGGAGAAAGTCATTGCAGAGGCCAAACCACTTTGAAACAAACCACCAGGGATTTACATCTTTTCCCCACTGCAACAGTACTGAAACTTCACAAGAAAATACTACTTTGTTTGGGCCTGTAGTCAAGTCTTTAGAAGATAATCAAAATCTTCTAGGATCACTTCACTTGGATCATTGCTGCATTTGGATGAAGAGGTGACTCAGTTGCATCATGAACTTCCTTTGTTCACAACTTCTGTTGTCTGTCATGGTCAGGTAAGTGGTTCTTCATATCTTCAGGGTTTTGAACTGAGAAAAAAAAAGATATAGAAATCTCTTTATGAGGCAGAAGTTCTTAATCTAGAAAACAAAAAATTTTGTAAGGACTGTTAAATACTGTGTAGTAAAATTATAGATACCACAGCCCCCACTAATGAGTAGGTTCAGTGGTGCTATACAGAAAATAGGTCACAATGTAAACATGAAAGTTCAAAAAACAAACAGACATTAACTAGGTATAGCTTGCTACAGGATACCATGCAAAATATCTTAGCATTTTCAGTATGTGATATTTAGGTTAAAAGTGGGGGGGGTTTACCATTTTCAATCCCTGCAAGAGCTGCTTGCTTATCTGTTTCTGATTCAACTTCATTCACATCTAAATTGTAATCAACATCCTTGTCCTGGTTCACTGCTTCACGTTCCTGTTTGTCTGGAAGAAGATTAAAATTAAGTAGTTTTATGCTATACCATAAGGTCATCTGCACACAAAAAGAGTGATTGTAAACATCTTCCACAGAATTACTTCGCTTTTGAATGAATGCTGTTCTGAGTAAGTTTTTATATTATTTTTCCTTGGAAGTGTTAATTTTCAGAGCAACTTTGGCTGTAAATCCTGTCAAAAGAACTAGACAGAAAATAATATTTTGGGATTTGGAAAGCATAGCAAAATCAGCTAGCACTCTGATGAACATAAAGAGTATTACACAATTTCAGAATACGTTACAGGACAACCTGAGGAAGAGCAAAATCTGAAGCCATTCCTCAAAACCCCTTCTTGTTTTAGTTTGTCCAGCAAACAGAATGCTATAAACTATAGTACTTTTCTCCTACAAGAGATTTTCTTCATCCAGTCATTAACTCCTCTCAAGGAACATTTACTGACTGTCATAAGATTTCTTTAGATTGAGGATTCAGACATAAATGGAAACATTTCTGATTGCCAAAAGACTATCATTATTTTTCAAATAATCAACCAGAAAAAAGGTAACAGAAGAGACGTGTAAGCAAACCTCACTTAAGATAGATCACAGCCTGTTCTAAATGTTCTGAAGACAAGACTTCCAGTTAGTAAGTGACTAAGAAAGAGGGCTGAAAACTGTAAGCCGTGTTCAGACCACCATATCAAATACATTTCTATTGTTAGAGGCCTAAAGATCTGAAAATTTCAGAAGTTACTCTTCTTGAAAGAGGATGCCCATAGACTACTGAAGAAGTCTTTCTACCTTAAGCTCCTTTGGCTACAAGGAACCTATGCAGTAAAGCTGAGCAATAAAGCCTGAGAGTGTCCTCCTAACTCCTAACCTTTTTAGCTGACAGAAATGAGGACCTTTGAAGCTGAGCTTTCATAGGCATGGAAGAGATTTTTCCTTGCACTAACTGTTGGATGATTTTTTTTTTACCTAACCTTTCTGCTCTTTATTTCTGTCAAAATGAAAGCAGTTTAGGTAACTAGTAATTACATCTCTTAGCCTGCTCTGGCCAGCATCTTTTTGGACCAGTTGGAAAAATACTGCTTTAGCAATGCAGTTGAGATTATTGTTGCCAAGTTAACAACAATGTTAACACTGCAACTTACAATTCTAAAGCTGTGTTTACTAGAAAAGCATAAACAGCATTTTTTGTGGGCATCAATTCTTGCTTTGCCATAAGGCTTCCTTTTGATTACTTTGGCCTACTGAGTCAGAGCTTCAAGTCAGAGGAATGTCTACATATCAGTCAGGTTTAGACACCACATCAATACTCTGCTGCTCAGTGCTGTTGAGCTGTGTAGTTCAGGGTCACTTGATAGATGCCAGAAACTGGCACCTTTACAATATCTGATCCATGTTTTTGAAGACTCACAACACTAAACTTCAGATACCTGAAGTCTGAGCTACCAGTTTTACTCATGGTAGCTTCTTTTGAAATAGGAATAGCTAGTATTCACACACTGACATTGTAAAAAGACTAACTGCAAAACATCCATGCTTGAGTAACCCTCTACTCATCAGTTCTTTGGATGATTAACATACCATCCTTTTCAGATGCATCACATTCTTTTAAAGCTGCAATACAATAAAGTTTTGGGCTGAATTTCCCTAAACACTTTGTAGAGCCAATGGAAAGACAGTAGGGCTGTTATGGTGTGGGACACATATTGAGAAAGTAAGAAAATTACAGCCTGAAAAATATTCCAGGCTGGAGCTTTTCAGCTCTTCTCCCAGCCGATAAGCTGGGCCAGCTCAAGGCTAGGGAGAATTTCTCCCAGGGTGATAATTTGGCCAAAATAAAAAGGAATTAATAACAAGATAGAACACCTGTTGTGGTGTGTGACCAGGCCCTGGGAATGGGGTGTCTTCTCTCTGAACCAATCACCTTTTCTCTACTCTTGGAATTGCGAGTCATGCTGTAAAACCAAGTGTGTTTCTGAATGAACTTGCCTCTTTCTTCCTGTCATGAAAGATGACCATATAGCTGTGCATCTTATTTCCGCTGCACTTAAAGGGTTGAAACCCCTTTCCACTGCTACATTATGGTGATGCAGAGGAACTCAGCCTGGCAGCTTTGTGTTGCACAATCAGAAGCCTACATCCTAACTCGTGGACTGCAGCAGATTGCTCGGGACTGACACCTTCCACATCACACTGACCTTTATGAAAACTTGTACTAGGTCTGTCCAGCTTCCACCACTGTTGTAGAAATCATGCCCTATTCCACGCTTTCATTTATTTACTTTTTTGTTACTGTTTTTAAGAATACATGACATGCTACAAACCAGCCTTTCCAGGGGGCAAATCATCTTGCTTATCATCGTAATTCAGGAGCTCTTCCCTCTCTATTTCCTCACTGGCAGCTTGCTCTGCTGCTGGCTCTAACATATCTTGCCCAGCTACACGTTTCTCATCCTCAGGTGGATGTCGCTCCTTCTCTGACTCAGGCAGCATCTCCTTGTGATCTGCAGTAACCTTGAGTGACTCTTGAGGTTTTTCCAACTGACTAGAAAGCTGCTCCTCTTCTGCCTTAGGCTCCTGTTTTCTGATGTCGGTTAGGCTGTCTGTTCTTTCTGAAAAAAACAAAAATTATTCTGAGTGGAAAAAATAATGCCGTCCAGCATGGCAAAAGTTTAAAGCGTTTAATAAATAATTATCAATATTTAATTTTAATAAATAGTAATAACTAATTAATACTAATTATTATAATATAAAATATTTTATAATTATAATAACTTTTATAATTATTAATGATTATTAACATAGATTGATGAATAGTAATTAAATCTTAATTATTACTATTTAATTTAAATAATTATTAATATTATCATAATTATTATTTTTTATTTCTCACTAAATTCTTGGTTTTCCTCTGAAAGAATGTCTTCTAATCACATCAGTTCCAGAGATAAGAAGACAACTCATGTTTTTCGTACTGGGAACAGCTAAAGAAGAGAACTTTATTTACTGTCAACAGCTTCATGCTTCTACATCCTTAAAATTTTGGTACATGGGGTTAATAAATTGGGCAAGTGAAACAGAAATTTAAATAAAAATTGTGGTGTCCTATATAAGCATCAGGTTTCTGTGTGTTACATCTTATTACCAACAATAAAATGGACTTAGTGTTCAAAAGTAGCTCAGGACAAAGCATCACGGAGATTTGCAACTATCTAAGTCTGTTCTTATTTTTAAACATCAAGAGGGAAGTGCAGGACTGCTATAATTTTTAGTTGACATTAACATATATCTTTTTTCTCATGCATCTGCATTTTAATTTAAAAAAACGCATGAAATTTTCTGAATTAAACTATATGTAGACACTGTAAGAATTTAATTTCTATCACACACACTACTATGCAGAACAGACACGAGGATACATCTGCAGACACAGTGTTAGAGACCTAGGAAAATTACAGCCAGGAAAATCATTCCCAGCCTGGGGCTTCTCCTGGTTCTCTCACAGATCCGTTCCCAAGCTGATAGCTTGTTCAGCTCTGGTAGGGAGACATTCTCCCAGGATGATAATTTGGTCAAAATAGAATGGAATTAATAAGATTAGATTAATACCTGGTGCCAAATGTGGGACCCATTCTGAAATACTGTTCCAGAGGTGTTTTCTCAATTATCCAATGAGCTACTGTCTTGTCTTAGCTCTGTGGAACATGCTGTAAGTACAGATTGTGCTCTCAATAAAATGCCTTCTTTCCCTAAGAAGGTCTGTGTGTGTTGCTGTCATTGCTCTCTCTTTAGCCCAGTAACCACATACATCCACTCAAATTAATAGTTTCTGAAGTTTAGTGTCAAAAGGAACCATTAGGCTAACAACCTAAATCCATGTGTATCATTTCTCTTTCTTGCATTTGGCTCAATGACAACACATGGGAAGTATGGATGTGTGCTTGTTGTAAGCCTAACTTTCAGCTATTCCACGAAGAAGAGGGGTACCAGGCTGAGTATGTCAAACTTAATAAGAGAGCAAATTTTAAGTATGCTTGAAAACTATTCTGTCCAAAAGTTGGGTATTTTCTCCATATTAAATAAGGAACATGACTCCAAAGTTGTAAATACTTCTCTTTTCCATTATGTGCAATGTACCTACTACAATAAAACTGAACAAACACAAATCCTAGCAAGTTTTCCTTCAGCTGGAAACCTGATTGATGTTCAGACTGTTGGTGTCAGTTTTTCCATCTTAATCTGGTATAAGAAAAGGTTTCTAAATGTTCAGTTGAATTACAACCGTTCTTAACTAGTTGTTAGTCAGACAAGGATTTCCATCTCACCTTTAGCCTGCATCATGTCTGTCTTTCTTACTGTAGGTGCTGCTGTAGGAACATCTTCACTGGTTTTCTGCTGTTCCAAGTCAGCCTGCTTGAACCCTGTTTGCTTCAAGGCTGACAGTTGAGTATCGACCTATAAAGTGAACATACACAGGTAAGCACTGGTCTATATAACTGCACCTGGATTTGGAAAGGGAAGTAGAATTTAGATAAGAATTCTGCATGGGAAAAAGTCCTAACACACTCTGAAGTATTTGGACTGAAATGTTTTATTGGTGATAGAAGTACTGTACAATTCTGAATATGCAGTAATGTTTCTATGTAACAGCATACCACATCAGGAGAATTTTAACATACCTTATTTAACTGCAGCTAATGACAAGATTACTGTCCTTGGTTATTCTCAAGAGTGTTACAGAACAATAAAACCACATATTTATCCACTACTGTTCTGCTACTGTGTCAGGGTCAGCAGAGCAAATAAACAGATGCCATTTACTATTAAGTGCACAGGGCAGGAAAACCGAGTTTGGTCGTCATTAGACTTCACCTAAGTAAGACTTGTATAGAACTGGTCTGTAACTATATTAAATGCAAGATTAAGAAAAGTGTAAGTCAACCAACTAGAAAATAATACCTGTTTAACATGATGAAGCTTGCTTAACAATGTATTAAATTCTGGTGCTAGACTGCTATAAGCATCTGACCAACTTAGATATTAAGCCTAAGATGTACACCATCTTGAAGATCTTCCAACTGGGCAATTAAAATTCTGTGTATGATTTCTACTTACTTGCATTGGCTCCCTCACATGGCCATGGTCTCTCCCTGTATGTCAATGTTGGCATGTTTGCCTACCTGAGGCCCCCTTCCATCTCCTCCCCATCTCTGGTCTAGTGGCTGGCAGTCCTGTGCTTGGTGCTGTCTCTGTCCGTAAATCCCCTCATCTACAGCATGGTGAACAGGCAGCTCAGGAATGCCATGTCACCAACTCCATAAATGACTCCTAGACCATATGAATTAAGTATTTGGGGGTGTAGGTTTGTACTGGACCTCTTGAGAGACACAGGACTCCACTTATGATTCACCATTAGTTCCAGAAGAAAATGGAAGGTGGCCAGTGAACTGAGGGATATACCCAGGGGCTTTCACACAGGTGAAGTTAAGAACACCCATCCTCTAGGAGGGCAATCTGGAGCTGCCTGTAGAGAATGCTGATTCTCCAGCTACAGTATGTTTCTGGAGTTGAGTGGAGGTAGAAGAGGTTTGAAAAGATGGGGTGGCCATGTTTCCCCTAGTGTAACTCTATGACTCATACGGTACCCCTTGTAGCACCCAGGCTCTTCTCTTCATGGTCAAGGCTCAAGCAGTCAGGACCTTGCTTGCCTTGGTATATGGAATTATTCTTTCCCCACTGTCATCTTAGAAACATTAAATGAGGGTGCAAAGCCAGGACCAGTGGGGGATAAGCAAAGCTGAGCTGTTTGCAGATGAATTTATGAAACGATCAAAAAGAAAGACTTGAGAGGAATAGAAAACAAAATATACAAGCTTAGATACGGGATTACCAGCCTGGCAGCCCAGCATCACTGACTTCAGTGGGACCAGGAAGCTACAGTTGATGGGTCCAAACAAATGTTGCTTACTTCCATGGTCAATGGAAACTGGAAAGCTCTACCAGTCAACTCGATACATTACCATCACTGCTCTCTAGCATCACCCCAAAGGAGGTAGTTGTATCAAGGTGGGGGTCAGCTTCTCCTCCCAGATAACAAGAGACAGGACAATAGGAAATGGCCTCAAGTTGCCATTTCAAACCGGAAAAGGCTTAGATTGGACATTATGAAAATTTTCTTTTCTAAAAGGGTGGTCGGGCTTTTCCTGGAAGTTTTGAAAAGTTGTGCCACAAAAATGGCACATGGAGACATGGCTGAGTGGTAAACACAGCAATGTTGGGTTAATGATTGGACTTAGAGGAAGATCTTAGACATCTTTTCTGATCTTAATGAGATTATGATTCTATAACTGACATAGAGCTATGTCAATTCAATTCACACAAACATTGAAAATGGAACATGAAATACACATGGGAGCCCATTTTGCTCTAAACCAGTTTGGTGAAAAAAACCCAGAGTGTTACAAAATCCCCATTTGTTCAGTGGGGACTTTTTGTTGCATTTTTATTTTTGTTTCTTTTGCAAAAGAAAATAAAGTCAAGTATGTAGAGAAAGAAAAAACATGCACACATTTAGAGATAAAAACCTCTTTGTGTCTGGTAGCTTATAAATGAATGGGCAATCTTATGGTATAGGAAGTCTCACAGTTGACAGAATTGTTTTCTGTTACCCATTGTCATTGGTACTGTCAAGACTAGCTTCCCATTTATCTAAGGAGGGCAGTGAAACTATGTTGTCAAATATTCATTCAGTCATTTGGAAAAATGACTGCAGAAAGAAGTAGCTAAGTCACCAAGAAGACAGAGTTGTAGCATGAATACTTGGCTATTTTGAAAAGCATTTAATTTCCATCAAAGCCAGGCAGAACAAGACCTCTTTGTGTGAACACCATGAAGTCCAGTATCAGCAACTAATCTAGCATCAACTCTTACCAATGCTTGATAAGCATATGTTACTACAGAATATTTGGTTATTGCAATAAAGATGTTCAGAAGAACTCTATCTTCCTTCAATCAGTAAAACAAAAATGCTGCACTTAAATATGGTTCTGTTTTATAAATAATTCAGCTCCTTGAGATCACTCTACAGTAGAAATCACCAGAAACTGAATATAAGATCATTTTTCACTTTTTGTTTGGCATGAATTCTTCTGCAAAAATACTGAGCCTAGACTAAATAGCAAGAAGTTACCTCTTTAACTACACATGCAAAATCCTTTACTTATCTTAAATTTCTAGCCAAGTAATTCTTAATGTCAAATATATTCAAAAGGTATATGCTGATTTTTTTTTAGGTTGAAATAGTTCGATAAAAAGATAGCAGTTGAACATGTTATATTTTCTTCAGCCAAGAAGTACACATCATTCCTCAAATTACAGATCTCTAAGTAAAGCTGTTTATAGAATCACAGAATCACAAGGTTGGAAGACACCTTAAGATAATCAAGTCCAACCCAAGCACTAACATCTCAACTAAATCATGACACTGAATTCCACATCCAATTTTTTTTTAACACATCCAGGGATGATGACTCTACCACCTCCCTGGGCAGACCATTCCAGTACTTGATCACTCTTTCCATAAAAAACTTTTTCCTAATTACTAGCCAACATACAATATAAAAACCAACATTCTGTTTTCTTTCTGTTTTAAGACAGACTTTCCCATTACATAAGCACATACATCTTAAAAATAGGAATTACTACAGCTTAAAACACTGGACAAAAACATACATAGACTTTGTCACGGTCATCTTGCACTAACATAACATAACATAAAACCAAGCACGCTTTTATAAAAGCAAAAGGCTGAAATTCTTGGGCAAGCAAACAACTGAGAAAGTTACTGCTTGGCCAAAGAAACACTGCCACAGGTACTAGGGAACACAAACAGACAGAAATTATTTAGGCAGTAGCTGTATTATCTCAGATGAGTTCGCTCATCTGAGACTGTCCCATTTATACATAAAAAGGATAAGAAATAATCTGCCCAGCTTTACAGATAATCGGCTTTGAGTAAAAATTGCCTCCAACTATGCACTTTAGTGTAGGAGACCTAAATTGTCCTGCAAAGGAGCTTCAGTCAAACTCCTCAGGTTGCTTCCAAGATGATTTCTCTTCCAAACTGGAAATGGGAAAAGAACTCCAAAAAGGCAACAAACAAACACATACAAACAAATAAACAAAGAAAAGGAATCTAATGCAAGTAATTGTAACTAAAATCTGTTGCAAAGCCACACTAAAAATTAACTTGAGCTCTATATTAGGGTCTTCCCTAGATCAACTTTCTTAAACAAGACACATCTGACTAACAGATGATCTCCAAATGATGAGGGTTCTTTTCACTTACTTTTTTTATCTACTTATTTGATACTGTTGATAAAAACGATTGACAAGCTGTAACTTTTATTTTAAGGCATAACTGGATACCACTTCCTGTTTCTAATGCTTCATTCAAGTTGCTCACATAGTTAGGTTCCCAAGATAAAAGGTCACACACTTCAGTAGTTCTGTCTCCCTCATTTTATATAAAGGACGACACAGACCTGGGAATCTCTGGGTAGACAAGTCATCAGATTTAGTCTTTTCCTAGCTAAAGAAAAAAGGGTATACTCTACAAAGCCCCCACTGCCTTTGTAATGAAAGTAGGTAACCCAGGTAAAGGCCTCACTGCAGTCACATGTAAAAAGTCTAACTTAACCTCTGTTTATTCAGTAATCCTGAAGAAAAGGCTGTTTTGATACAGAAATAAACCGGGTGCCTTCTCATCCAAGAGTTTAATTGCCTCTTTCCAGGGCCGTCCATATCAAGCTTAACCAATCAAATCCTATCCCTGACTAAACCCCGCATCAATGAAGAAGCATCAATAAATCACATGCCAAAATAACAAGATGAACTGAAATTTCCTTTTCTCAGGATTTTCTGCCACCCTCTGCATCCAAGGAGAAAAAGCCAGCTGACATAGCCAACCTATTTCCGAGCCTGCCCTACCCTAGTGAGCCTTTCAATAGGTTCGGCGAAGAATGTGTGATTCTTTGGCTCAGAATATCCAACAGCTGAGATATCTGATTATCCCTTTATTCCTACAGTAAAATGCTGACATAAAGGACTTCTGTGAAAAGTCACAGCTGATGAACCTTGTACTACAATATTCAGGGTTTGCTGCTTCTCTGAAGTGATTCAAAATTTATCCTCACCCTTAAGACACAAAGCAACTAAGTACTTTAAAGTTTAGTCGTGCAAACGTTCCTTAATGGATCCCATACTGCTTCCAGCATCATTTCTCAAATTCTGCCCGTCTCAGAGACACAGTGATTTGGAGTCTTCTACAGGACATTTCCTTGTTCTGTCCTTGAAATCACCCCATTTCCCATAGATCAGAAACATAGAACAAATACTGAAGTAGTGAAAAATTTAATGGGAGATGGGGTAATGCTTATAGGAGATAGCAGAAAGGTGAAGAAACACTTAAGAATTACAAAGAAAGTATTTTCAAGAAATTATCCAAACCATACCTGGCTATCTTCTGTGAAGTCTTTGTGTTCTTTAATTTGTGGTACATCACTACTCTTTTTTGTAAGCTCATCAATCCTTTCTTCACATTGTTCTTTTAATTCTTTCATCTGGTTGATACACTGCGACCTGAAAAAAATATGAACAAGATGTTTAACTCTCATCTAGACTCTTCAATAACGTACTTTTGTAAAATTATCTAATTTTTTTCATATATCTATTTTTTTCTTTACTTTTTATTATTTCTTTCATTCTACTACCTGGGCTTACATTTGAGAAATCACTAGGAAACAATGAGGCGTTGACTTAAATCCTAAGGACAAATTCATAGTGCAGGCATGCATTCTTTCTTCTATTGGAAGAAATTAATTTAAACTACTTTTGTTTGACAAGGTCAACAAGCTATATGACTTTTTTTCTTTGTGTCTTTGTTAACCAGTAAAGTCCAGTAAGGTAAAATCAATTTTGATCCTTGAAGCATTCATATTTTGATTTTAGCCAGCAAGTGGAAACAGAAAAGTATAGCTGAAATAGAAAACAGATGTCATCTACTGTTACTAAACTGAACGCTCTTCCTCAGTATTTCAGGAAAATGCAGTGCTGCAAGATGTAACAAAATGTATGTTACAGAAATTGAGTTAAGTAGTAGCTACTCTAAGTTCCAGAAGGAATATATCCTAAAGATGCAAGCACTGTATCTTTTACATACTTTAATAGTTAGACAGCACCATTAGCATCTTAATCTTTGTGACAATAGTCTTCTATCTGCATCTGTGCAGCCTGCCTTTCCCTCACAGCTCCCTAAACTCCTAGGTCAGGTCTGCTATATGCAGCAGTGTTTTTCCTATAGCTGCCAGAGCAGTGTTCTCCCCTTCTAAGAATGTGCTGGGGATCCTGTGCAAAGCCCAGGAGTTTTGTCAATCTCAGTTTCTCAGGGAAGGTGGCTGCAGACAGGGCAAGATTATCCTTTCTCTCCCACTCTCTTCATAAGTCGTTTTACAGCTTTTGGTTTTTATCAGAGGAAGAACAAGACCTAGTGAATAGCAAACCAAGATAAACATTACCACCAACATGGGTGATAAACCTCCAAGTTTTCCAAAGGCAAACTAACTACATCTGTCTTGTATCACTTCCTTGCACGTGTATATCAATCCAGTGCCTAATGGGTGTTCCTCTCATGACTGTCCAGCAGATAGATATATTTGTGCTATATACAGATCTATTTATTCCTGCTGATCTTAGACTTAAAAGGAAGACAGACACTGGCAAACAGATTCACTGATTAGCACAGAACTATCAAGAGAAGTCCATGAGTCTCAGGTCTGTCATTTAACTAAACAGCAAACAGTTTTTGGTACCATGGTACACAACAAACACAGAGAGGGAAAAGGCCCCTTAACAGATATATAAGCAGCACAGTTTATTGAAAGGCAGGCACAAACTTTCCAACTTTGTTCTACTTTGCTGTTAGAAATCTTAAATTACAGCTCCATTAATATAATCCATCTAGGTCATCTTTATTACATGAGTAATAATCCAAAAAAAGGTTACAACCACCTGGTAATCAATAAATATCACAGAAGTAGTAATATTAATCCTTAATTCTAAGGTCAAGGAAAAACAAAAAGAAAAAAATACTTACTTCAAGTGTAGCCTGCAAAATTCAAGTTGACTGTCATGTTCCACTTTTAGTCGTAATTCCTACAAAACCTGGCTAAACAATGGCTGCTGAAAAAACACCTATCACTACAAAAATTACATTCTTGATGGAATATAATTATGAGAACACACAAACAGCAAATTCTACTGCTCTTTTGTATCTGTCCACAATGGGGAAGATACTAGAGGTTGTGAAGGCAGGTAGAGGAAACAAGAATATTATTGAGAGAAGAACTGAGGAGAAGTTCCTAGAAATACCAGAAATGTGTATTTAGTGTAAGGATACTGTAAGTATTTTTGTTCAGTTTTCCATGCTTTAAAATTCAGTGGGAAACCTCAAGAAAAAGCCATGACTAGATATGTCATGTAAAGCAGAACATATGAGTCTCATAGTACCAGAAATTTCCAAGACTTTTGTCAACTCAATAAGGTGCAGCTTCTCATCAGGTCATCTTAATTCAACCTTTTGCACAGTTTAGGCTCTTAATGTTTTAATTTTCCCCCACAATTCTTAAGTGATAATATTGATACCTTTATCCTTCATCCTTCCTGATGAAAGAACATCAAGAAATGGACACAGAGATGAAAACACTGGAAAGTTTATGCACTTTTCCAAGATCAACTGTGAGCAACCATGAGCAATTTTCAAAGATGTGTCAGATGTTACCTTCTCCTTAAAAACGTGTATTTGCAAACAGAGCTATAGCTAACAAGGTACAAGAGTACCTTGATTTATAACCAAGTCACCTATAATTTGGGAAGTCATCTTTCCTAAAGAACATACTTACATACTTACAGGTCATATGAGAACTTCCTCTGAAGGTTAGTCTGGTTCTTCTGAAACCAGTAAACATCCAGCTGTAGCTTTCCATATTCTGTCTGTAACTCTTTCAAGTGTTCTGGTCAAAGCAGGATTAAAATACACATATATGTACATATTCTACAACACAAACGTCAAGAAACAAATCTACAATAAGAATGCTAAATTAATTCATCTGTCATGCAAACTACATTTCGTTCACAAATGCATAGATAATTGGTACATTTATTCAACAAGAGTGCATAGGATCTGGTAAGAATAACCTTTCAGCATAATATATTAGCAAAAACAGTATAATGCATATTTTTACCTACTTTTCCTCTAAAGGAATACAGAACAGATTTGCAAACCCTGCTAAATTGCAGTCTGGAAAATCCTTCTATGAAATCATAATCAGAACACAATATGAAACAGCATTCACATTTATCAGTCATATACAGACAAGCTTGCAATGCTTCCCTGAATAATATGTAATTTATAGCCATATTTCTTAGCAAAAGAGGCATCTGTGGTTTAGAGCTTCCTTCCTGATAGAAACCTTTGTGAAAGAGCAGCAGAAGACAATACCACAACACACACACTTCTTTGTAGGATTAATTCCCAAGAACCTCCAGAGGAATGCACTGCTAACCACAATTTTGAAGCACTGCCATGAATAGAAATGAATTAGATTGATTTTTCTTATTTAGAATAGGATTTGTGAATTCCTCTGGTGCTAAAATGCATAACTCCACATCTCAGGGAAGAATGCAAAAATATGTTGCCAGGTAAAATTAAGAAAAAATGCATTAACTTAGTTCTATTCCGTATTGCATCGTAAGAGTCAGGAGTACTACATCAAACATTACATGGACAAATCCTCCTACTATTGAGGCAGATTAGTCTGATACTTAACTGGAGCTATGCAGAAGAAGTATCTAAGTCATGGCAGCTCCTGTACCACGCCCATGACTTGAGAAAGGCAGCATTCTCAACAGACCACAGAAAAATGCAAGTCTTAAAAAGAGAGGGCCTAGAAGTCAGTATGAGAGAGATACACGGGGTACTACAACCATACCTCGTAGGCTCTGAATCAGTCGATCATTTACTGTGATGTTACTCATCAGCACTGCCTGAAAGAAGAACAAAAACCAGTATTTTAATTGTGAAGGATCTGTATTACGATTATAAACAACACCTATTAAAGCACTTGTAATAAGATCTACTTTTTGCATGTCACAGTTGTAACAGTGTCACAGTTGAACAAAACCTTTTAGCTGCTTAGAGATCTCCTATCACAAACAGCATTCATTTTAACATAGATTTTCCAGTAAGGGGGAATGGGAGAAGGTATCACTGCACAAATAAAAGGAGGAAGAATTTAAAGTAATTTAAAGACACTAAAATTGCTTGTAACTTTATTCTAATTTAATCTCACGACTGGAGTCACAGTCAGACTTACTGTTATTTATCTCTTGAAGGAAGAATACAACATCACAGCTCACTACAAATTACCCTCTCACTCAGGAATCAATATACCTACATTCAGGCATGCAAAGATGAGCTATGAAAGCATTAATCATTCAGCATTAAGCAACCCCAAGAAAGCAAGGTGAAGCCCTTGCACTGTATATCCCTTTTCTCCCTATCTTCTTGATTGCTTTCATGTTGGAGGGGCCTTCTTCCACTCCCTCACTTTGTTCTCCCTCTCATTCTGAAGAAGCAGTCAACATAGGAACATGTTTTGTCTATTCTTTCATCAAACTCCATCTACCATTTCATATACACACATACCCCAAAACACCTGAAAGCTGAATCAAGTCATGGCTAAGTAAAATTATTCCTGTGAGCCAGATGTCAGGATAACTCAGGTTCATATTCAATATTTATCAAATCTGATGCAGAAGAGTTCTTAAGAATACAAAAAAGAGATCCAGTGACTCTTAAGAAACATTCCAGTCCAGTCTTAGGAAGGTATTTCTCAGGCTCCATTGTCAGTTCCCCTATTATCCATGTCCTGGGAAACTTCAGGGTTCTTCAAGGGTCCCAGAAAATCAACTCCCTTGTTTCCCAAAGTTTCTGCTCTAGCACTGATGTGCGTATATGTCCACACCTGAAAAGAATTAACAGTATCCCACTCTGTCTGCCCAAGTCACCCTGAAACATTGACAGCATTGTCGGTGCCTTTCTTCCCAAAGGCTACAGTAACAGAGCCAGTTGATTAGGTGAAGTGCAGCATTCAAATCTGAGTGGACTAGCACCCAGTAGAGTAGATTTGCCTCTGAATGACCCTTTAAAAAGAGTCCTGCTTCACAGAGATGGTCATTCCGCTGTTGCTAAGTATTTGTACACCATTCTATATGTACAGCTGTTCTGTGAACACCACCATGAAACCTCAAGAAAAAGCTCCTTTATTAAAAAGGAAAAAAACTCAAAAAGCAGTAACAACTTACATGTATGATTGTTTAAATTCTCCCTCTCCTTTTTCATAGGCCAAGTAAATAAAAAATGAATCTGTTTTCACTGGTTTATTGGGGAAAGGAAGCTAATGTTTCAGTGGAAATTCCAAGTTTTGCTAATGTGTGGACAATGTAGTCAGGTTGTTGCAGGATTATTATCTTCAGGATAATACAGCATTACCAGAAACTGTCAGTGGACTAGAAAAATCAGTATGATACAGAATTTTATAATTTTATGTTCTTAAAGTTTTTTGTGGGGTTTTGTTGGTTTTGTTTCTTTTTTATGGTGAGGAGGGGGGGAAGACTGGGAGAGAATAGGGGGTTGGGGGCCGGGAGGTTCCTTAAAATGAAACTCCTAAATGTCAGGATCACTTATGTGACAGTAAAACATGCAAGTGTTATATATTTTATACATTGGGACAACAATAACTGTGATTAGCTGAAGTGAAAAAAATTACTTTCCATGGTAAGAAAAGTCTCTTCAAATCACAACAGGGAAGAAAAGAAGTCTGCCTTGGTCTTTCTGGATTATATATAAAACTTTCTTTTGGCAAAGCCACACCTATCTCCTTGAATGTGTGCAAAAGTCCAGGCAAAAACCTGTTAAAATCTAGTTAGCTGTTTAACTTGAGCAGGAAATACTGTTTAATAATTTACAGCACAGTATTGCAACTGACAGCTTCCAATCTGTCTAAGTCAATAACATCAGGCCTTCCATTCTTCTTCCTATCATTCAAGTGTTAACTAATTTTTTAACTAATAACTGGGGTTTTATGCAGGTCAAAAATGAAAACTGCTGAGAAGCACTCAGCAGACACATGCCAATACTCAGTTCTAGAAAGAAACTCGCATTTTAAACTTCATTCAGCCCACAGAACAATAGCTGTAATCCCCAGGAGCAAAAAATTCAGCTTTTGGAAAACCACTCTATCACCATATCAAAATCTGATATTCTGTGACACAGTAACTCTGTAATATAGAACCAGCTTATTCTATTTGTAAACATGTTTGCACAGAAATCCTTATCAGAGAAGGAAAAAAACCAGTCTTTTGATTGAAGATAATGCTGTGGACAGCAGGGCTTCAGACACTAAAACTCAAAAATCACACTTCCACCAGCAGTATGGGAAACAAATTGCTCCAGCTGTACAGCAAATTTTTTAATGACAGCTGCCAAAGACTTGTTTGATATTCACCACAGAACATGCCTACATAAGTCTTATTCCTCTTAAGAAACACACCGCTAAAATTTCTGTTTAAAAATAATAAAACATAACGCAGAAATATGCATGAGAAAGCTCTGAGATAAATTACCTGAAGTCTTTATTTTGAGCACATACTTTGAACTATGTAAATACATTTGATCTGAATAACGCCATACAGTATTCTCCATACACATATTCCTTGGAATTCCTTACTACAGTAAATCCTCCAGCATTTGCTACTGTCAAGACTCCAGCTAACCCAAGTACACTGAACTGACGTACGTGCTTTCTAACACTGACTGTATGTGGTGTATATAAAATGAGGTAAGATAATAATGAGATATTGGAACAGAAAAAAGAATGCAAATAGTTTGATAAGCATAAACACTAAAACTTAAGAAAAAAGGGAGTTTGCATTCACAAATATAGCACAAAGGAGACAAAGATAAGCCATAGGATCAGTAACTCAGCTGGTAAGAACAAAACCAACTGCGAATAAAGCAAGACGGGAAAGTAAGATTTATACATGCAGAAACAGCCATGTACAATTAATCAGGGAAAAGCAGCACTTATTTCATTATTAACTCAAACTGATTTAAGTCCTTCCAGCAAAGAAAAAGAGCGGCTCTGTCTTGCATGCTCCTACGACTCCCCACCACTATTCTGGCATTCGCATGAGAATGAATAAAGCTGGCAACAACTGATGTTTTAGTTACTGCTCAGTAGTGCTTACACTAAGGCAAGGATTTTCCCATTTCCCATGCTCTGCCAGCCAGCAGGTGCACAAGAAACCAGGAAGAAGCTCTGTCAGGTATCCCAAACTGGCCAAAGGGACATTCCATACCATAGAACAGTGGGACATAAAGTGGAGGAGCTAGCCAGGAGGCATCTATAGCTGCTGGTGAACAAGTTGGGCATCATACCACAGGTGCTAAGCAACTGGATTGTGTGTGTTTTTCTAGGGTTTTATTCCTCTCAGTTATCAAACTTTTTTAACACAGAGTTTTCTTCAAAAATCTAGAGGGAGATGTGGGAAGTAAGTAAGTAGGTGCATGGTATTTAGTTGCCAGCTGGTGTTAAAACATGACAACTAGCCACAAAAAGGCTTTTTGGTTCCAGGACAAGAGACTAACAGCTAAACTACATATTAGAGTGTGGGGGAAAAGACGATAAATAAGATTTTTAAGGAAGTATTTCTCTTTAAGGTTAATCATTGTGCTGCACACTCATGTACACTTTGGTGGAGGCACATCAATTAAGTAAGCCTTACAACAAATTTCAAGCTCAAAATGAAGGACATATTGTTCATTTAAATCTATTTCTCAATAAACTGGAATCCATTCAGAAATTGCACTTTTCCTCAAACATAAAAAACCCCACCCAATCAACAAAAGAATCCCAAACAAAAAACAACCAACCAACTGAACAACCCACACACCCACCAAAACCCAACCCCTCCAGAAAAACACCTTTATTTCTACAGTGGTCCATTCATTTAGCTGTGAAGAGGTAGCAACATTTCAGTAGTCAACTTTAAACTACATATACTCTAAATTCCTTCTCTCTAGCTAGCCTCAGGCATCCTTTTTTTTCTCCCCACCATGTGAAGATATATTTTGAATAGAGATGATCTTCTAGACTTCTGCTGTACCAGTTATGAGGATGCATAATGATTTCTCTTGCTAATTTAGTAATATTGTGCTATGGCAAATATGGGACATGAGGCAGTGCTTCCTTAACTCAAAGCTTTTCCAAAACTAGATGATGCAACACTGTTTGGGTGAAAAAAAAAAATCAAAAAACAAAACACATACATACTTCAGTGAAAAGGAAAAGGTACCTTTCTACTCTCTCTTACAGACTACTGTAATTCCTTCTGAGTGGAGTCGACTCCCTGCATACCAATAAGTACTTTGTGTCAGAAGATTGTGCTGGGAATTGAAATTTTCCCAGAGGGAGGGGACCAGAGAGCAGCTGTGGCCAGTGTTAAAAGATACTGAGCAACAGGACAGTGACATGCTTCACATAGAACGTACTAGCCCTTCTCAGTAAAACAAGATTTGGATTGGAGAAGATTTATGTAAATCAAAAGAAAATTACCAACTGCAAAATCATACTCATTCAGTTAAGAGGTATTGAACATACTGTTGCTCTGTTAAGCTCTTCAAAGAGACTTGGGCGGCTCTGTACATCCAGAAGCTACAAGTCCTGAGTAACAAGCACAGAGAATATTGTTCTTTACAAAATTACAGATTAGAAACAGCCCTTTTGCACTCCTGAACTGTTGTTATCAAGTGTTCCTGTAAGACTACTTGATCTCCTCAGTCTATTTCTGCATGGATTTCCAGAAGCCATTTCCTAAATCTACACTAAAAATTCAAGCAGGTTTTTTTAAAAGTAGACTGATGACAGTAGTGTTTTATACATACTCAGACCTAAGAAAATAATTACAGCAGCAATTTTCCAGAACTACACTGCCCCAGTGAATGGTAAGCCCATCATTATATACACTATATATACTACCTACTTTCTATGCCCTCATCCTTCAAGTAGCATAGAGACAGTTCTACTACAAAAGGAGGCAGATTTAACTCCAAGTAATTACTGCAGTGCTAGTGACAATTATTTTAACTGGGCAAATATCTTACTGGTGTTTTGGTTTGGTATGAAAGCAAATCAGTAATATAATTATTCTGTGTTTTTATCAGCAGAGTAATAAGACATAGTGAGCAGAAATGAACTGCAATTATGATAGGTCTCAAATATTACTTGTGAGGTGCTTTTGGTTAGAAGTCCAGATTTTTAAGTATACCTCATATGAAAGTCTTTTTTACAGCCAAAAGAACCATAATTTCTTCCTGAAAAAGTGGGAGGTTTGAGATGGACCAATCATTCCTACACAACTGCTGAAAGCACTGGAATTTTTCTTTAAGAACAGCAAGAAAATCAAAGAAAAATCTCATTTATGCCTCGAAAAATCTGTAGTTAGTTATAGAGTTTGTAAAATGCTTGAAAAACTAGTTGAGAGTCTCAGGATTTAGACTTGCTTTCCTTCTTCCTGACTAGGTAAATACTAGCTACTAATCCTCACAGAGTAAATAAAATTCATTTCAAGGAGCAAGCTTCCTATAAGCAGAAAGGGTGAATTAATTACTTGCCTCCCAAGAAAACCAGATTTCACTGCAATCCATGGTGCCAAAAAACAAGGATATGGGTGTGTATACAAGATATGGACGTACAAAACGTATTTACACATGGATATAGATACACACAAACAAAAAAGCACTCAGAAACGGTCTTTTCTTATATTTCACACCCCTCTGTAGAATAACTTCTGGTCCTAGACAGCTTCTTCCAATAAAAGTCATTAGCAGGGAGAATTAAGCTTTCCCTCTCTTCCCTGCCACCATACTGGAGGCATTCGTGAATTACAGTGGATGAATCTATGCCAATTTGGCTGATGTCTTCTTTTGACAAACGCACAGCTCTCCCTACTCTAAAGTCAGAGTTGGAAAACATACAGGCTCTCTGCAGGATATTTATTTGTGTGCCACAAGAAAAGCAAATTTTGAATTTGATGCAAAATGGTGCACAGGCATATACATGCTCACTCTACCACTTCAGGCTCCTAAGTGAGACACTTGCTCTTCTCCAGTCACAAAATGCAGAAGACAGGAAATTAGTCCAATGCACCACTTTCCTAGGGTATCACTTCCTGGGGTTTCAAAGCAAGCTTCATAGACCATTTCATGACTGAACAACTGTATTTTAGGGTAATAGAAGGAAAACCACTTAGGAGGAAGGAATTGCTACTAGATTGGTGCCAAAACCCACCTTTCTCAGCATCCCACCTCTAACACTGAAATGCCAAATGAATTCCAGGGCAGCCATAAAGCAGTATTTTCCAAGCAGTAGCTTCTTCTATCTGAGGAACGCTTGGAGACAGAACAAACACCTTGGTACTGGGTGGCGGGTTAGGTGTTTGTCCAAGGTCATCCAGTTCCTTTTGAGCCTGCACAGACCCATTGTAACTGGGTATTATGGATGACACGCACTTGTGGCTTCACCACCTACTGCATGAAGAGCACTACCTTCTGCTCAGTCTGAACTACAACTTGATGACAGCATTTGAAGCACATCAATGAATGCAGGACAACCCTGCCTTGTCTCCCCTAGCCACAAACATTTTCTGTACCATTTGGAATCCTGGAGATGATTGTGACAGCTCTCTTCTGCTGACTTGTCCAGCCTGTAAACCACATACCAGATTCTCATAGAAAATCTATTGCACAGCTTTGGTGACCTTTGCTCTCCTCTCTGTGCCTTTCACAGCACTCCAAAACACCACTGGGTGACCTGCCCACAGTATAACAATTAACCCAGTGTATTTCTAAGCTGCTTTGTAACTTTTTCCATGTCATTCACCCTTCCAATACCACTGTCTTAGCACACGGATGCATAATATCTCTACAAACCATTGCAACTCCAGGTGTGAATGTGCTCACTTGTCTCCCTCACCTTTATCTGACTCCTTCAGAAGAAAACTCCAAGGTACTTCAGAAGAAAGACTTTCTTTTCTAGAAGCCTAGAACTTTGACTTTTCCCCAGACACCACATTCCACCCCATGTCCAACAGCAGTTCTAGTTCTGTAAAGTAATTTTCACTACTTCTGGCACAGAGGCCACATTTTATAAACACTTCTTGTATGTCCTCCAGACTCAAAAACACCATAAGGAAAGTGGATTGTGTGGTGCCATCTACCATTCGTCTGATGTCAGAAATTTGAAGCAAAAAGGTGGCACATTGTGCTTGGCAGAAGCAACATTTCATTCACTAAACTTCCTCAAAACTCCCGGATGAGGTCCTGTCACCATCTCTCAATATCTGCCCATCTTGCTAGCCTGTGCTATAAACTCTCTGGCCAGCCCTAGCAGTTTCAGTGCCTTTTAGTAACTCTGGTAATATCTACTCATGGAAAGGAAGCATAATACTGCATAACATTTGTCTTTTTCTTACCTTTGAATTTTTTTCCCACTCATGCATGTGTTTTCACTCCCTGTAAGACTGAAGCAGAATGCAAGAAAATGCCACAGCATTCAGTAGCAATACCAAGTAACAGGAGGCAGAAGTGACAAGATTGATTACTCATTTGAATCCTGTCTGAATATTCTGAGGTATCTTTTTTAAAAATGCATACATCGAAAAAACAATTAGACAAACTATACTTCGTCTTTTTTAAAGTATATGCAAAGACTGAACACAAAGAGATGAGATAAATTATTAAGGAAACATGCTTACCTCTAAAGAGGTAAAAAGAATCGATTTATTATTTCCTTGACGACTTGGGGTAAAGATTACTTCAAAATAAATTAATGATATATGACATCGATGTGCACATTCTACCTTCCATTTTTACTCAATTTTTGTTCCTCTTTGTTCTTTAAATATTAATCTGGTGATATTTTGCTCAGGCAGCACATTTTGAGGAGCAACCATTCCCTTACAGTGAACCTTCTACCTGAAGAGTACCTATTACCATTACAATATGTGCCTATTCAGCCTGCTAAACATAATAGTCCTGGAAAGTTGATCTTATAAACTTCAGTCAAGAGACTCTACAGGAGAAGCAGTTGAATACTCTCAACTAAATACTTCCCTACTAACAGGGATAAAAGGGATACTACTGGACAAAAAAGTGCAATGAAAGCAGTATCAGCAACACAAGGAAAACACACAGTAAACTAGTTTGCAAGATGCTACACTGCCACATCGACTGGTGCTGTGCTTGAGACAGAAAACACAGCACTCTGATCCATGTGAAAAAAGCCTCTTTATTCTTCTGACTTCTCCTTAAATACCTTTCTTAATGTTCCTGGGTAAGCGCCTGTGATTGGTTTCAAGTGCAGGCTGCTCAGCCCTCTGACCAATAGCCTGTGCAGCTTAGGCTGGAACTCCTTGGGTCACATCCTTGTCTATCTCCAATTCTGTCCTATCTCTGTTCTCTGAGGGCCTATCAGGCCAGGCCACCTCTCCTAGCTGTGGCCAAATTCACTGCCCAGTATAAGCAAGCTTGCACTGTGACACTACACAGCAGGAATCATACACACTGCTGTTAAGTAGTTTTTTTCACATTCTTCACAAAGGAATACCATCCCCCTGATAAAGCTGAACTGTCGGGAGCGCTGCCGTGAAAGTCCTACCTTCTCATATCTTCCCAATATTATTGGGTTTTGGAGGCAAGACCGCCAAGATGCCACAAAATTTGTAATGCATTTAGAAATAAACGTCAACCATTTATGCTTAAAAATATATTTGGGAATATATCTCTTGGTGTGTCTTCCTCTTTTTCGTAATTTTTAAAACATCAGTATACAGGAAAGAAAGCAAAAGGACAAACCAAGCATGGTAACGAGTTACAGAGAAGATAAGAGTTTTATTCAGAACTACTGTTACTTGCAGCTTCTAGTATTTCAAAGTTATACAGTAAATGCTAAAATGTCCATTCAAGGTCCATTTTCTCAATATCATACAATCATAAAATGTTTTGCCACATCGACATTGACTGTAAGCTGTAACACATGAGCATCACTTCTGTTGCAGAGTGTGTCTTGGTAAACCACAGTTCCACAGAAAATTGTGGCTAGGAAAAGCCCTACCTTCTCTTCCTGATGTACTCTGTTGGCGTTTTCCATCTGAAAGCTGTGCAAGGACTGGATTTTGTCGATCTGCTGTCGCTGCTTCTCCAGTTCCCCTTGGAATTCATTCTTTTTTTGCTCCACAGCACCCCTCTCTGCTGCCGCCCTGCGGACTTTGCCTTCCAGATCCATGACTCGACTCTGAGGAAGAGCAGATTAGCCAAACCAAACAGAAATGCTTCCCCCCCACCCCGCCAGGATCTTGTCCAATATATTCAAGGAATAGCAAATTTCACAACTCTAACAAGCTGATTTCACAGCTGATATCATGAAAGTCCTGTGTCAGCCAGAGATACTAGTCATACACACACACACCTCCCTAGTTTTATGTAAATTAACAGGACTGCGTGTTTTGTAAAGACTGTCAGAATATCAGTTAGAGATAAGAAAAATGAAAAGCTCAGTACTTGAGCTTAAAAAAACCCTAAGACATTGTCCTGGGGTACAATGCAAAAATGTGTATTCTATCACCATCTGTTAAAATGTGGGAGAAGCGGTGATCCTTATCTCTGTGGGAGATATCCTCTGCTGATGTGCCATCTGATAAGATCGGGGGATGATCATCGTTATCTATTCACAACCCATCCTTCCTCCAGAAGATATCTTCCGTTAATGGGCCATTAAGTCCTATTGTGTGACTGCTAAGATTACATCATCCCATTGGGAGATGCCCCAGCCAGGGGCAGGAGCCAAGCCTTTCCTACCTAGATAAAAAACTGGGGTTTGGGACACGAGGGCAGCCCTTTCCACTGGATCCCAGAGGAAAGTCGGACCTTTTCCACATCATCGCTGGATCTTCGGAGGAAAACTGCACCTTCTACAGGAGCACTGCTTCAACGGAACCACATCTGTCATCCAGGAGGACTGCAGCCACCATTTATACGGACTGCTACCAACACCCTGACTGACAGGGTGTCAGGTTGTATTTCTGACTGTGTTGGTGGTTGTTTCTTTTATATTATTGCATGTATTTTATTTTTTCTCTTTTCTCCTATTAAATTGTATTACTGACTTGGAGTCTCGCACTGGTTTTACTTTCAAACCAACACAGACATAAACATAAAAAAGATTAGAGTCTACAATCTTTCTGCAGTACAAGGTCAAACATTTTTTTTAATTTAGCCCATACAATTCTGACAGCTCTACACTTCTCAATGTTGACCCCAAACTAATTCAGTGTGAAAACTCAGCTCTCAAATCAATCTGATTTCCTGGAAGAGCTAGAGTAGAGGGAGGACAACACTGCCCAGCTTTTACATGAACAATTCACATATGGCTATTACACAAAGATATATATGAGAAAAATTCATTCATGAACAGAAAATCATCATTTTTCTTGACTGCTTGAAAAGCAGCTACAGTCAGAAGAAAACATCATCACATCCTGTACATACAAAGACATAACCGAAGGAATCAAGCCTGATGTTTTCAAATTCTTTCCTCCTCCCTCCGTTTTTGTAAGTACCAACTTAGTTTTGCAGAACATTGTTTCTAAATATTTTGGATTAAAATTGTTTCTCAGCAGCAACTAGGAATACAAAACATGCAAGGAGGTGGGGATATCAACAGAATCTACCCATATGAAGAAAGACCTGGTGATTCCTGGATTAAAAATTAGATATAATAAAAACTGTTCATGTTCCAAGACTCCAAGAAAAATGTACCATATCTTCTTACATCACAGTATGTAGCATATCATGACCCACCTACCCTGCTTCTCTGCCATAGAAAGCAAGAAAAGGGAGAGGAGGCAGAGGAAAAAAGAGGAAAATTACATGCAGTTTAGCTAGAATAGCAAACAAAAGCATACATTCCATTTCAGTCATAACAGCTGCAAAGTCTTGCCAACAAATGGGTCTACAGAGTGCTTTAGAAGCTCCATCCATGATCAGCTATGCTTTTATTCCATTCAGAGTGAGTGACCATGCAAAAGTGAAGTAATTTTCAGGCTAACTTTAGGAGAAATGTACAGGTGGCACAGTACATCAGTACTATCAGAGGACCTTGTGTTTCCAGGTTATTGAGACCAAGAAAAACTAGGATGGTAGCATATTTTTCTCACTATCAGCTTCTTCATGTCTGTGCAGCAAAACTTTAGCAGTATTGACTCAGTTACTACTCACTGGTAGCCACCATCCTGAGGCCACTGACTAAAGGGAAAGCAAGGGATAACCAGAGCCTCAGAAGTCGTAAGACATACCCATAACAGCATGGCCAGACACAAATCCTGTTTGAACAGTGCCTGTTCTGCGGTCAACAGGAGGTCAGCTCCTTCAGCTGTCCCCTCAGTACTAAAATTTGCCTCAGTCACAAAGAGCATATAAATTCACCGAATAAACTGGAAAGAAGCTCTCATGAACCACATTTAATCAACATGTTGTTAGCTTTTAGGTTAGGTTGTTAAGAACAATAAGAAAAAGAGGGAAGAGAGGGGAAAAAAAGGAGAGAGGAAAAGCACTGTCCTGGAGAGACTGTCACAAACCAGAAACTTGACTCATGTACTCTGTATCAGAACAAATGCTCCAGAAAGGACTAAAACCCAAGCTTAACAGCCACAAAAAATACAGTTATCATCAGAAAAATACAGTTATCATCACACAACTTGCATGACTTGCATGTCCTTCTTCTGAAAGACCACTAAGAAAATTCAGATTTTTGTTTCTGAATAACCCAGATTTCCTTGTACTGAGTGGAAAAGTATGCATACAATATTATGGGTCATGTACAAAGACAAGTCTAGGGATGTGAATGTACCAGTTTTGATTGGGATAGAGTTAGTTTTTTCACAGTGACTGGTATGGGGCTCTGTTTTGGATTTGTAATGAATACAGTGTTGATAATATAACAATGTTTTTGTTATTGCTGAGCAGGACTTGCAAAAGCCAAGGCCTTTTCTGCTTTGCATACTGCCACAATGGCGAGGAAGTTGGGGGTGCTTGGAAGGGACAAAAAACAGAAAATGGCATTTGTCACATATTTAATGTGAAACAGCACAAGACAGCTGAATGTTTTGTGAGAGCAGAAGTAACAAATTATCACACATGCAGGTATATTCAAGTTTTGGGTTCCTCTCATGTACAAATAGGCATTCCTCCCATCCCCCCCAGTCTCCTACTACTGATAAGCAATGACTGTAAAATCTGTGGAAGTTCCTACAAGATAAAGTTCCTGACTTGCCACACGAAGGAGAACCATCCTTCTTATGTACTACATTTATTATTTGCACGAGAACAAAGTGACACGCAGAGCAAAAGGAATGTTACCTGTAGATCCATACTGCGAGAACTTGCAATCCAGTAATTGAAACCCAAAACAATTATGCACGCCACAAGTGCAGCCATGAGGAGTGGTGGAGACTTCATCCCACGACAGCTGTTTCCTAGTCCTACCATTTCAAGGAAAGAACAAATCCAAACAACCCCAGCAAGTATGGGAACCTGCAATATAAAAAGGGCACATTGTACTGCATCCTCAACCACAGCTATTTTATATGCACAATAAAACATTCTTTGCAATAATGCAACACCTGTCAGCTGACAGGCTTACACCTAGCAAGGAAGGTAAATGCATTAGTGTTGACTTGTCTAGATATTTCCATCTGAAAGACAAAGAAAGATCATTGCATGCTATTAGTTTGTACATAAAGCTTCACATGGTCTTGAGGGGGATGTCTTGAATACTCCTAACAATATAATGAAAATCTGCAACAAAGAAAACCAGCCATCCTTTTATCATACATCTACCCGAAAATCTATGTAGGCAGCACTTGGCTAGAATATAGATTGCTTTTTACCTAATTTACTCAGAAAATTAATTTAGTCTTGCTGTTTGAGGAATAATTTGCTTTCTAAAATTAGACAGTTTCAATTATTCAATCTGACACTACTATTCTAACGTCTTGTTCCCAAGCTTGTAAATAAATACATAAATCAGATTGAACCAGAATCAGATTGATTCAAATTATTTAAAGGAAAATCTAAAAATAACAATTAATATAAATATGAGCAGACACACCAATGATTTCAATGCTACACTGCATTAAGTGTTCTCCATTTTCATCCTCAGCTGCTTTGTCTGCTCATACAGAAAACAAATAATGAATTAGTAGTACCAGGGATACCACTGGTTGTTATTGAGACTTGTGTTATTTCGGTGAAACAAGCCATCTTAAAAGATAGGCAGGAGCAAGGGTATTTGCAATTCTCTTTGAAATAGGCTACATTGATTTTATGATGTGGTAAAATCTGGTCTTAATAAGCCTAATGGCACCTAGCTTTCTGAATCCTCAAACTCCACTGGGAATCCTGGCTGCAGTTTATAGAAAATTGGTCCCTTGTAAACTGAGATTAAGTTTTTTCTTTCTGCACTCCTGCAGACAAGAGACAGCAAAAATAAGCACAGAAGACCAGGCAGACAGCAAATACACATGCATCACAAGATACTAGTTAAATCTAAAATGGGTACATTTACTAATAATATATTGTACAAGTGCTCAAGATACATGCTCTTAAGCAAAGCAACCTTTTCCCTACTGTTGCAATGCACAGGTGATGTTTTAAGTTAATAAATGACAGCAACTCTCAAAGGATTTACAGGTGAATATACACTGCAAACAAAGAGAAAGAACATGATACCAGCACTTCACAGGTACCAGAAATGTGAATTTTACAGTACATCCAGCACTTAAGTTGTTCAATAGCTCACCTATACCTCAGTGTCCACATGCATTCTCTGCAAAATTCCATTTTTGCAGTCAAGATATAATCTATCTTCTTCTCTTTTCTCAGCAGGCAGTGCACAATACCGCCAGATTCACAAAGGTTTCAAATCCGTGTTTACTTGAAAAATTTCCTAATTTGTATTTGAGGGTGGAACATACAGAGGATATAAGAGTAAAATGTAGCTTCCGGAAAATGTTGCCTCTTCATAAACACACACACACACGCCACAAAATAATCCAAAACAGTATGCAAAAAAGTCTAACACCTGAGACTTGAGTTTCTTGCCTAAAGGAAACCTCAGCTAAGGGACACATGCAGAACAGCTCCAGTGGACATCCACAGGGCCACATACAGATAGGGTCAACACTAAGAACCAAAGACATGGAAAGGAAACATACTCTTTTTTTTCTAGTAAAGCAAAAAATTAAGATGCAGTAGATTAGAGCAAAAACAGAGACATGCACAAATTTCCAGTAGAAAGCTATGAATTGCAGAAACACATACATCTTGCACAGACTATTTTCCTACTGTGTCATCCTAGAAGGAGCACCTGAGAAGCACAGAGCCACCATGTCTTACACACGAACCCTGAAAACCAAGAACCCCATGTCTTGGAGTGACTGTATGATGCCTATATCCCCAAATCGTCTGTTCTGTTGGTGTTGAATATTAAATTCTGCAACTTTAAGACTGGCTCCAGGAGTAAAAGGGCGGGGGGGGGCGGGAAGAAGAAGTGCAGAGTTTGTTATCAAAGACTGCACGGGCTCCCCCATTCCTGCTCTCGGACTGTGTTGTCTGCGGTGAACAGTGAGAGAGAGCTCTCCTTTGCTTAGTTAGTTTTTTGGCTAGCTGAGGCAGAGAAACCCCCTGGATTGTTTTTTTCCCCCTTTTTCTGTTTTCCTGGAACTGTTTGAACCTGCTTTAGACTGAAAGCCCAGCAGAGCACCGGGAGCTCACACCTGTGGCCCACCAGGCCTGGCCTGGGCCGCGGCATCCCCAGCACCGGAGGGACTGAGAACAGACTGAGTGAGCCGGGCAGCCACGGAAAGAACTCTTCTAAATCTGCCATCTCCTCAGAACGGCGAGAGGTTTTGCTGTTTGATACTGTTCATTGTTGCTCTGGGAGGTGTGTTGCCTGTTGAATAAACAGTTTTCTTTTTTCCACTTCTCTCAATTTTTTTTTCCCTTTTTCCAGAGGGACCTCATTCAGAGGTTTCCTCCCAAATTTGCCCTAAACCAGGACACCCCAGATCTCCAGAGTAGCAAAAATGAGAGCACAAAGGGCATGATTAGCACTGCCATTTCAGCGAAGAACGAGAGAATTGATTTACTTTTGTGTACCAGTATAAAATACTGTATTTCAAAAAAGGTCTGTCAGAACCTGTCATGAAGTCATCTGTATCTTGGTCTTAGCTGCAACACTATTAGTAGGTATACCTGACACATGGAAAAACTACACGCATAGCACTGCAAGATGCAGTGATTCATTCCAAGTGTGACTTCAATAAAATAACCAGTATTTTCCTCACAGCTGTCATAAATAAAATGGTTCATATTATCAGCAGTAACAGCTTGCACTGTAATTTATCTACCAGATAAATGTATGGACTAGCCGTTTAACTCAAAAATTTTCTGAGGTAAAGCACGTATATTGTTCAAAGAAAGAATGATCAGTTCACCATGAAGCTTAAAGCACAGGCATAAAATCATGTTAAAAAATGCCAATGCACCTAGATAGTAGACAAATCTGGCAGCATCAGCACCTTTTCTGCTATTTTCAGCTGTTAAACAGGCAAATAAGCACTGATTTCACTAAAGCGTATTTTACTTGAACACATTGCTCTTTCTAGAAAAGTCAGTGTTGTCTTTAAATAGTTTATATTAATTAAGAATATCTTTTACTACTGAACAGGAAGAAAAGCAAAAGGAAGAGGAAAGGCATAAAAGAAAGAAGAAAGGCATGATCTTCCATTTGCATACTGCAGACCCAAAACTTTACCTCAGTTGCAATACTGGTATTCCCTCTTTCATCAGTTTAAAAAACAAAAACTGTTTAACTTTCTACCGTGGATAAACACACACATTTTGGAGGAGAGATAAGTAAATCAGCTCAATAAGCACATTTACATGAAAATCTGTTTGCACATGCTGTTTTTCAGGAAACATCTGCTCTGGCACAGTTACTTGAGTTGAATTTAAAATAAATTTCCTATTTTATGGGTAAGAAAGTAATTTTACTGAAGATGAAATTCAACAATGTCCATGGCACATGTAAAAATAAATATATTGGTAAAATTCCTGACATCTGAATAGCAAATTTCATTCTTCTGTTTTGCAAACCTAGTGGTGCTTCATTAAGAGGGAGATGTTTTAGACTCTGCATATTCAAGCAAATTAACATACAGCATACTTTTACTTCCCACAGTGACCAATTCTTTCTTTTACTGTACTCAGCTGAAGTAGGCTATCTGGTATCCAGCAATCTTCCACTACAGATAAGCAACAACGTTGCCAACCAAGCCTCAAGACCATCAAACTACAGGTAAAGGCAAAACAAAATGGTGCATTTCAGACTCCCAGAAGGAAAGGCAAGTCTCTCTGCTCACAGGGTTCAGCTCTGTGTACTTCCATAAGACCTGCCGAGCAGAAATCAGAAAAGACAAAAAATTCAGTAGACACACAGCAGAACAAAAATGTTCCCTGCCTACCAACCACCTCCTCTACCACCCATCCACTGCATGGTACAAAGCCAGTATAAGCCAGAGGAGCGGCTAAGGACCAACTACAGCTGAATCAGTCACTGAAAAGTAAAGGCACAGCTTCTTGGAGGTCTGAGTACTTGCAGCTCAGAGTAAGGATAAAGCCTTACTAAAACCCCTGTAAAAAGTAGAGCCACAACCAGACACAAGAGAAAAAAAAAAAAAACAAACTCCAACAAGGACCTAGGGGCCAATGCACAGCATAGAGCTCACACAATCCCATCCCAACCAGACTGCACCAGAATGGGGAAACCTCTTCCCATCAAAGGAGCCCCTCAGACAGACGGTGGTGCTATCCCCACCTATTGAAGATTCTTTTCCAGCCTCCCAGAAGAAATCATTGGGGTTTTTTTCAGATATTGTAATGAAATTCCTACGTCTGACTGCTTGAATTAAAGCATACTGGATTAATCAAGCAAGTTAATCAAAACTTCTTCTATTGTTAAGTTAGTAAGTTATACCCAGATACAACTAAATCAGACTAAAAGGTACTAGAACTTGAGTTTTATTTTTCAAAAAACAATTGAATTAAATTGGAAAAATAAGTAATTCTTTAAAAAGTGAATCAGAGAGCAAACATTTGTGTGCCCCGGTCTTCCAAAAAAAAAAAAAGGTGACCGGTTTCTGCCTGGGTGAAAATGGAGTGCAGAAAAAAATGAGTCAAACCCTTTCAGTTTTCACTTTAAAATGGTTAATGCACAGTAGTGATTATCTTTGAAAGATAAATCCGGTTGGTTCTTACTCACAGCAGGATCTTACTTACAAGTACCGCTATTCACAGCCCCACGGTGAGAACTAAAGCCAGCAGCAACCTTTATGCTTTCTAAGCTGCAGCCTGTACACAGGGGCCAAGGAACTGTACACCGTCACAAAACAGAGTATCCGGATTTCTTATTGTCCTCTGCAGCAACACTGTCTGAGGGTGGTTTCTCTTTTTAAATTTGCAAGCCAAAAGAGGTCAAACAAATATTTTTCCAATGGAGATTTAAAGTTTGTGCACTGAACTCAAGTCTGCTGACCATAAACTTTCTATACACCTTTCACAGGGATTTACAAACTGCAGGAAAAAAATAAAAGAAAAAACACCCTGAAACTTTGGATGAATGTCACAGAGTCACTATTTATCCAAATTATCAAGTTACACTTTTTACAGGAAGGGAAGGGCATTTTCACCACAACACATTCAGCAACTTCACTCTCATCCTACTCAGGATTAACCATTTAGTAAATTCAGGTCTCAGGTCTTCCTTTTCTAACGCATTTTAAAACAGAAGTAACATATCAGAAGACTATGAAAGCCCTAAAAATACACTATCTGTCCAAGGACAGGGTCACTGTTACCACTTGTTCACTAATCGTATTTCAGCTGAAGAAGTCTCTCTTCTTTCAAATGACTACCTTACAAGAAGCTAATAACCAAGCATCCTCAATGTCCTTTATCTGATTAAAAAGAATTCCCAAACAGGTATGAAGCAAAACAGAAGCTAGAGGTTTAAGGTAGGTACCTATCTCAACAACAGAAGTTGGCTAACTAAAAATAACTTCATAAAACGCTCTAGATACCTGGACATGTTGCTGCCCGAAACTCCAAGTAAAACACAAACTAACAGAGTGTCAGTTTATGCGGTGCTTTATTCAGGGCCCGGGGACCTGCGGACTCGTGTCCAAAGTCAGGATCCCGCCGGTTCCCTTTTTCAGAGGGTTTTTATACCCTTTTTACAAACGGTTTTCGTGCAGAAATACATACTCGTCTAAACAATATAGATACATTCACTTTGTAGATAACATTTACGCCATAACTCCTTCAAGGTTGCTTATCCTAGGACTATAGTGTTCTTCCCCTCAATCTCTTTCTTCTGCCACTACCCACCACCAGTACTTTATTTATGACTATACTTCAACCTTATCACTAACGGTTCTGCATGCTTTGCTAATTGTTTTCTCAGCACAGTACATTCCTAAGTTAGTTTCCCAGGGCCTACTCTGGAAACTACAGTCTCTAAGCCTTAGCATTACTACTACTATTATATTACTACTACTATTATACACTTTATATTTTAATATTCAGGATTTCTAGTTCATACGGTAACAATGTTGCCTAAGTGTACTTTTGGATAATAGTATTACCACTGAAAATACTGTGTATGAAAACAAAATTAAACAAGCAAACTTATGCACCTGAACTTTCTCAAGAGTTAGTCATTTTTATGACTAGTTAGTTATTTTCATGAATATATTTTGTTGCTGGTATTTTTCCCATATAACATGAACTACCTTGTTAAGATCACAATTAATAGGACACCTGCTTATGTTAAATTAAGATTATGAAACAGAGTACAGTAAGTTTAGATATGTGATGAGAAACACAGTAAACTGCTACAATTTCCCCACCACTGCAAAACTACACATATGGTTTGACTCTAAAAGATGCAGACCTCCCACTAGGAGATAAAAATTTCAACATTATAAATAGCTCTTTAAGAGCAAAGTGCTGCTAAGATGTAAGATGAAAGGCCACTCAAAAAAAGTAAATTCAAGAGCAACATTTTCTAAAATCCTGATCAGCTCCTCCTATCTTCATGCTGACAAGGGAATCCAACGAAGTAAAACTAGTCAAATCTCCTGAGTGCAGGCGATAAACACAGTGTCTACTGTGTACCCAACAGCCGAACCAAAATTTCTGAAGAGTGGGGGGTAACACTTTTCCAAGCAGGAGCTGGAAGGCGTCTGGAGGCACAAACTGTTGAAAAGTCATCAGTCCCCGGAGCAGCGGTAAGGCCTCCGCAGCTCTGCCCATGGGGAGGGAAAGCAGGGAGCGGGGCTGCCGCAGGGTTGGCTCGGAAGGAGAAGGAGGATGGTGCACAGTCTCAGGTCACCGCCCGGGCTGCGACAGAACACGGACGGGCACCTAGGCCAACCCTTCCCGGGAAAGGTAGCCGGGAGGTATCTCATCCCTGCATTGATTTCTATTATTTCTACCTCCGCCGCGAATACTCAAAGATATTTCGGCTCAAGACCCTTAAGAAGGAAGGCTGGCTGAAGAAACACGAAAATGCTACCAGTGTCCAGCAGGCGCGCTAGTTAAGCCCTGGCAAGCCGGCCCGGTACCTCAGCGAGCATGCCGGCGGCGAGCGGGAAGTGCCCGCGGGACGGAGCCCTCCGGGGCCGCCCCTCACCGCCCTCACGGCCGGGGCCGCCGCTCGTCCCCCACCGCCGCCGGCAGAGCCGAACCGAGCCGAGCCCAGCCGAGTCCGGCGGGGCGCAGCCGGCAGAGCCGCGGCCCGGCCACCGTCGCGCCCCACCACCACGCGGCCCGGCCGGCAGCCTCACCTCGCCGCGCCCCGCCAAGCAGAAGCGCGACCGCCGATGCGTCGCCTCCCGCCGCGCCCGTCGCCCGCGGCAAAGGAGAGTGGCGGCAGCGGGCGGGAAGGGCGGGGCGCGGGGAAGCTCCCGCTCCGCCCCGCCCCACCCAGCCCCTCCCGGTCCCGCCGGCGCCTCCGGCCGAGAAGCGCCCCGGGCTAAGCCGAGCCGTGCGTTTGCCCCCGCCCGCCAGAAAGCCGCGGGATAGCAGCTGCGGCAGCACCTACCGCCCTGCCGTGTGCCGCCCCGCAGCCTCCGCCCCAGCGGCTCCGGCACAGTCCTTCCTTCACCAGCGCTTCTGCTGAGTTCCACATTTCCTGTCCTGACCACAGGCACTTCAGCCTCTGGAAAGCGGCACGTAGGCGAAGCTGAGAGTCCGAAATCAGATACGGAGTGACAGAAGACTCAGGAAGGCTGTTTCAATACCTAATTTTGACAACCAAATGGATGACGGTGGTATTTTCTTCATTTTAAAAGAAGAAAAGTTAGTCCACCTGTTTATTCCATGGTTGTCATTAACTCAGCTGGACACTTTCCACTATCTAGATGGAGTCATAGAATTGTTTTGTTTGGAAGGAACCTTAAATACAATCTAGTTCTAGGCCATGGACAGGGACATCTTCTGCTAGGCCAGGCCGCACGAATCCGTGTTCAAAATGGCCTTGAACACTGACGGGGATGGGGCATCCACGACTTCTTTGGGCAACCTGTTCCAGTGCCTCACCACTCTCACAGTAAATAATTTCTTTCTTAATTTTATAATTTGTAAGGATTTCCTTTCTAAATTGCCCCTCTTTCAGTTTGAAGCCACTCCTCTTTGTCACATCAATACAGTTGTGTCTCGGTTTGAAAGACAGGTATTTTCTAAGGAAAGGCAAGAACCCCTTTCCTGAGATGCAGAGTGCAACCCCCTCACTTCTAATTATTATAGTTTCAAATCAGAGGCTTTCAGGCAGAAGATATGGGGATAGGAATAACAGTTCTTTACTGATATCTAACAACGCAAAATAGTAGAAACAACAACAGCTATAAAAACTGACAACAAAACAGAACAGTGTAGCTCAGTTCCAGTCCCCTTTGGCCAAGGCCTCTCTCCCTGTGCTCAGTTCCCGGTGCTGTGGGCAGGGCAGGGCCCGCGCAGCTGAAGGGGCTGGGGGATGGCGGCAGGGCCCAGGGCTGAGAGGGATGGAGGAGCCGCTCCCCCCTCACGGTGTCGGTCGTGGTGCTCGGCAGAGTGTCCGGAGGTAGTGGGATGAAGTGGGAGAGAAGCAGAGCGATGTCCAACGGCAGGGAGTGTGGATCTCAGCGCTGGGATGGCGGGGAAGATGCTGGATCGGAGCACGGGCCGTCCTTCTACCACTCCACGAGCCGAGCGAGAGAGCGAGAACCCGCTCCAGACCCCTGTCCCCCCTTTCCTTTTCTGGTGTCCCCCTATCACCCACCCTCCTGCGAGAGAAAACTATTGCTACTAAGGTGTAGCCACAAATACTTAGCATAACAATGGGAAAAATTCCGCAGAAAGAAAAGGGAATAATTCAACCCCCAACAAGTTGCTAATGAAGAGTTGCTCTCCAGCTTCCCTGTAGGGCTCCTTCAGATGCTGGAAGGCTGCTATGATGTCCACACTATCTTCACTTTTCCAGAGTGAACAGCCCCAAATTTCTCAGCCCAACCTGCATGTTGTTTCTGCATTTTATCTTTTGCAAATGGAAGTTTAAAAAACTGAGTGAAAGCAGAATAGAAAAACTAGTGAAGCAGCAATTGTAGGCTCTGAAAAAAGCAAAATTATTTCTTTATGTATATATGTAAAGTTCTAACTGAACAATAAGCACAAACTTCACAAAAGTGACCTTTTACATGTCAGAACATAATGCCAAATATGAGGCTTTCTTCCCATCTTTGAACACTATTTAAAAGGTGATGAGTGTAACACCTGCACCTTAATCTTTTCATGGGAGAGAACATATATTTGTTATCATATATTTATTTTTAAAACAACTCATAAAATAGCTTTGTCTAGACCAAACACAGAAAATTTTCTTACAAGTACACATTGGATCATGTCTCACTAGTTAGGGAATTAATTGATTTCCAAGTGGGATCTGCAATATTAATAAAAATGTATCATTCTTTTAAAACATAAATAGCCATGTATTTTAACAAAGAACTAACAAAAACACAAGGGCACATGTACATATGTTACACTGCAGAAAAATTGAGGATCTTAGCACAATCTCTTAGGACCAGTACTAGAAGCAATGTACTACTGTGCCTGAAAAGACGAGAAGTAAAGCAATTTGCAGAAGTCTTCTGGAGATCTATCTCCTAAATAATTTGTGTCTGAAAGAGAAGGGGTGATTCTCAAAATTTTGTGGAAAAAATAGATTACCTTGAACTATTTTTTTATTTAATAACATGCTGCGCTTTTTTTCCCCCCTAAATGGTAAGTTAAATCCAATTCTTGTTACTGTTACACTGAAAGGGATATCTAACCAGAAAATCAAGTACCTCTTCTTTTTTTTCCCTCAAAACTACTGACATCTTTCTGGTAGAATATGATTGACAAAACAGTTCACAGAACCACAGAATCGTGTGAGCTCTGGAGATGATCAAGTTCAACCCAAACTCTGCACAAGGCAGGGTCACCTAGAGCAGGTTACAAAGGAACTCATCCACGTGGGTTCTGAATGTCTCCAGAGAGGGAAGATCCATGACATCCCTGGGCAGCCTGTTCCAGTATTCTGCCACACTCAGTGTAAAAGAAGCATGCTCCTCATGCTGACATGGAACTTCCTGTGTTTTAGTTTAGGGCCATTGCTTCTCCTGTCTCTGGGCACCACTGAAGAGTCTGGCACCATTCTCTTGGCACCCATCTTTAAGATATTTATATGGGTTAATGAGATCCCCTCTCAGTTTTCTCCAGACCAAACAGGCCCAGCTCCTGTAGTGTTTCCTCAGAAGATAAATGATCTAGACCCCTGATCATCCTTGTGGCATTCCACTGGATCATCTTCAGTTCTTCCTTTTACTGAGCAGCCCAGAACTGGACACAGCACTCCAGAGGTGGCCTCACTAGGGACATATAGAAGGGCAGATCATACATCTTGACCTGCTGGCCACACTCTTCCTGATGAACCACAAGCCCTTCTGGCCATGAGGGCACTGCCAGCTGATGGACAGCTTGTGATGCACCAAGAGTCCCTGGTCCTTCTGCACAGAGCTGCTCTGTGGAGCAACCCCTGACCTGTCCTGGCACTTGGGGCTGTTCCTTCCCAGGTGCAGGACCCTACACTGGTTCTTGTTGAAGCTGCCCAACTCCCCAGCATATCAAGATTCTGCCACAGAACAGCAGCAGAACCTTGAGGTGGATCAGCCACTCCCTCAGTTTACACTGGCTAAACACCAGGCACCCAGGAAAACCATTCACTCAATTTCCACTGCTATAACTGAGCAGAGGAGGGGGAAAAAACAAAAGGCTCATGAGTTGAGATATGGATTAGGAGAAAACACTTTAATGCCAAAAACAGGCTTAAACTTAAACATATAAAGCGGAAAAAACTGCTGCTAATAAGTACCCTTGTCAACAAATTCCACCAGTTCAAAGATTTCTGTAGGGTTTTACAGTGCTGAGAAGTTGATCTCTGGATTTCGTGTCAGGGAATTGATCACCAATATTTTTGCTGCTCGCCACACGGTGCCCACCACCACCAGGCGGGTGGTGCCAGCTGCCACAGTACCAGCACCATTCAGAGCCTCTCTTCATGCAGGGAGCTGAAAAGCAGAAGCCACTGCTATCACCACCTCTGCCCTTGTGCTCACAGCACGGCTGGCTAAAACCAGCTAAGCAGGCACAGTTCACTGCGAGCCGTGCCGAGATGGTGCCGGCTGCCTGGCCCTGGCCATGGCGCTGGCCGAACGGTGCTGGCTGCATTGAGATTGGCCACAATGGCTACCTTGCCACCTCTGGTAAAAAGAACAGTATGTGCTTTGTCCCTTCTTAAATGTCATCACAGAGGTATTGCCAACTTCTTTAATTGGGTCAGGAACATGACTATCTTTAGAGCCATCAAAGATTGGCTCTGCTGGAGCAGAAGCGTGAGCAGTTTCTCTCAGAAGCCACCTCTGCAGCTTTCCCTGCCCCCACCAAAAAAATGGGCTGTGTTAAGCCACCACAAGTGCTATCAGCTGAGGATACTTACTTGCTAAAGGTACGTTCTATTCCCTTTCCAATTGAACAAGACTGGTCCCAGTATTGATCCCAGAGAATGCCGCTGGCTGTTGGTCTCCAGGTGGATTCTGCTCTGCTGATCACGACCCCCCGAGCTCTGTCACTCAGCCAGTCCTCAATCCACCTCACCATCCATTCCTCTAACTCCCACTTCCTGAGCTTACCTGAGAGGATATTATGGGATACAGTGTCAAAAGCCTTGCTGAAGCCAAGGCAGACAACATCCACTGTTCTCCCCTCACTGACCCATCCTGCCATGCTGCCACTGAAGCTTATCAGATTGGTCCAGCAGGAGCTCCCCTTGGTGAATCCATGATGACTACTCTCAATGGCCTTATTGTCCTCTACATGCCCGAGCACGACCTCCAGAATGAGCTGTTCCATTTCCTTTACAGGTATGGAGGTGAGGCTGACAGGACATATCTTCCCAGGTCCTCCTTATTGTCCTTTTTGGAGACGCAATAATGTTGACTTTCCTCCGGTCATTGGGCACCGCTCCTGTTCTCCATGATTTTGCACAGATAATGGAGGTTGGCTTAGCAACGTCTGCCAGCTCCCTGGACACCCATGGGTGCATCCCATCAGAGCCCATGGATTTATGGGTGTTAAGTCTCTCTAGCTGATCTCTAACCCTACCCTCTGTGACCAGGGCAAAGTCTTCTTCTCTCCAGCCTTCCCCTCTCGCTTCTGAGGTCTGGGACTCCTGAGGGCTAGCCTTACCAGTAAAGACTGAGACAAAGGAGGCATTCAGTAATTCTGCCTTTTCTATGTCTTCCATCACCAGGACACCCATTTGATTCAGCAGATTCCCTCATTTTCCTTAATCTTCCTTTTGCTCCTGATGCACTTGTAAAAGCCCTCTCAGTTACCCTTGCCAGATTCAATTCCAACTGGGCCTTGGTTTTCCTAATCTCATCCCTGCATACTCTGATGATGTTCCTGTAGTCTTCTCACAGGGCCTGGCTCTTTTTTCACATCCCAGAAATTTCTAGAAACTCTCTGCTCATTCATGAAGATCTACTGTCTGTTTTACCCCATTTCCTGCTCATAGGGCTACACTGGTCTTGAGCTTGGAAGAAGTGATGTTTGAATATTGACTAGCTCTCTTGGACCTCCTGATCTTCTAGAGCCTTATCCCATAGGATTCTTAAAAGTAGGTCTTTGAAGAGGCCAAAGTTGGCTCTCAGGAAATCCCAGATTCTAGCCCTCCTTATTGCTTTCTTTACTTCACATGGATCCTGAATTCCACTATCTCATAGTCACTGCAGCCAAGACTGCCTACAACCTTCATATATTCAACCAGTTCCTCCAGGTTTGTTAATAGAAGATAAAGCAACACAGCTTTCCTCATTGGCTCCTCCACCACTTGCACCAAAGTTATCAATTTTTATCTGTGGGAGCTTCCTGGGCTGCATGTGCTGGGTTGTGTTGTCTAGCCAACAAATATCATCAATATAATTGAAGTTCCCTGGAGAACCAGGGTCTCTGATCATGAGGCTACTTCCAGCTGTGCATAGAAAGCCTCCCAAACATCCTGCTGATTAGGTGGTCTGTAGTAAACACCCATAGCAGTGTCATCCATTTTAGACTGTCCCTTAAGTCTTACCCTTAAGCTCTCAACTAGTTTGTCTGTCCCTGAGTGGAGCTCAATACATTCCAGTTTCTTTCTCACACAAAGAACAACTCCACCACCTCATCTTGCTGACCTCTCCTTTCTGAAAAGTACACAAGCATCCAAGACAACATCCCAGTCACATGAGCTATCCCACTGTATCTCTGTAAATGCAATGAGATAATGGCTCTGTATTTCTGCAAATGCAATGAGATAATGGCCCTACATTGGCACATGACCAGAGATTTCTAGTTCTTGTTTATTCCCCATGCTCTTTGCATTTGTGTACAGGCATATCAGGGAGATAATCAAGCATCCAGGCTCCCTAGAAGAGGATTCCCCATAACAATACACATCCTTGATGTGATAAGCCCTATGATTCTCATCTTGAGAGGAGGCCAAGGTAGCACTGGTTGGCCCACTCTCCAGGAAGAAGTAATGGAATAAGTATTGCCCCATTGGACCCCACAAGCCCTTCAGTGTAAAGCTCCTCTCACTAAGTTGGCCAGTCTCTGCCAAAGATTTTCTCTCCCTTTTTAAACAAGCAGATCGCATCTCTCCCTAACAGGTTACAGTTGTGGGAGTACAATCCATTGCCAAAAATGCCAAAGCTTTCTTGATGGCACCAGCCATGAAACCAGACATCGATCTGCACTATGCCTCTGCTTCTGCTTTCTTCCTTTGTGAAATTACCCTCTGTATACCCATGTAAAAATTAATTTCAGAAAATAATTTTTAGGTAGCAGAGGAACAAAAATTCAAATTATTCAAGAACAATGTTAGTTTTGTGTTGGTGAGAGTTAGGTCAACTGCTTTACTATACTATTACTTGTGAAGAAACCGCAGTCTAACTTCCCACAGTATAAAATGAAGTTCAGTGCTTAATATGTTCTCTTTTTTCTATATACCATTAACTTAAATTGCCAGACATCTTTGTCTACTGTTGACGTGCTTTATCCATGCTATGTCATGCAATGTAGCATTTGAGGATCCTACCTTTGAATTATCATGAAAGAGTAACAGTGGAGATTTTTTGTTATTTTGATTTTTTTCAAATTTCACTAAGTCAGAGTGAAATGCCAAAACGAAAGGGGGTTGAGATGCTGAAGACAACAGCTGAAAGATGGATGATGTCTTGTGCCTCCTGTCTTCTGCTTTCAGATGTGGACATTTTAAATCCATGTTACATGCTTCAGAGGTACTGAGCATATTACAGGATCTGAAAGATCATATTTGCAACAATTTTCTAAATAGCAGACAAAAAGTAATATGTGTGATTTTTCTTCTTCTGCACATGTGTGCATATATATTTTTACTAAGTGTGTGGTGTGCATATTCACTTCTGTGCATATTCAGGATGTACACCTTAGTGATGTCATTTGGCCTTGAAAATTTATATCCAAAAAATCTTGAAGTAAAATGAGTACAGGCTGAAACACTGAATAAAAATAAACTCTTTCACAAACTAATGAATATAATAAGCTTTGAAATGCACTTATGAGGTAAGAAAATTCTGGTATGTGTATTGCAGAAATTGACGTCACTATTCACTCGGTTAAGCAGCATGCCTAGTATTCACCTAGTAGAATTTTAATACTCTTACTCTTTAGAACTTGATTTATGTACTGTGCTTTGTTTTGAGATGTAATTTCATTGCTAATTGGAAGCCGGAATAAGTTTTTGCATATATGAAACAATATTAGGTGGTATTTTCTACTTCCATTTTAGAAGAAAACCTTCTGAGAGTTTTATCTAGGTTCCAACTGATCTGTGCATTTGTAGACACAGAAAGTTCTTACTTAGGTAATCACTTTGTCATGTTACATCAAAAGAAGCCATTTACAACCAAAACAAGAAATAAGCAGGAAACAGGGAACAGTTTGTGTCTACAAGGATACTTAAAGGAACTGTCAAATGGAACCTTACAGCAGTCTTGTATTACTGAAGCACAATGATAATAGTTTTTTCTTCCTTTCACAGATTTTTGGTGCTCTTTACGAGCAATTCTGCATGTTACCCCTGGGCTTAACTTCTGCAAATGGCAACATTTTTCTGGCTTCTTCAGGTCTGCAGAAGTTGCCTCAAGTGTCTTGCTTAACTGCACTGCCTCATTCAGAGAAAATGTTCAATGTGCTGTGATATGTGAACAAAGAGCTTCATGGAAAATCCAGACCTGCTGTAGGAATTACAGTTAGGCAGGCTGGTCTTGCTAGAACAAAATCAACATCTACTGTAAGGGCAGTAAAACACCACCTTAGAAAGGAACATGTTGACTTGGGGAGCTGGATCTTTACCAGATGAACTTCAGCTTCACTGATTGACTTCTTTTTCTTGATGTGTCTTTGGTATTTGGCCTAACTTGCCCTATTCTGGGAAATAGGTTTTTCATATGTGAGGTGCCTCTAAATGTTGCATTAGGAGATTTATTGATTGATGTTAATCTTCCATATTGGTTGATGCCATTTTCTTGGGAAAAATATTACCTGTAGGCAATGGCTGTATTTTGTCTTGATGGTTCACCTTGGATACTTATGGAATCAGAATCAAGGCATTCTTTTCTCTTAAAAATGATAAGTAAAAGACCCTTATAAATAAGACTCTTATTTTAAGCATCTTTCGGCTTCCATATGTGTAAGTCAGTAAGAGGAATGGAACACATTATTTTCTCTGTTTGTTAGATGGATGGACAACTTTATGTGATATCAGTTATATATGCAATGAAGGATGCCAGATTTGCAAGCATTTGCTACAGCCTTGTGCATATGTGCCATGCACAGGTTACAGGCTGAACTTGGTTTTACTAGAACGTGAGCTGATATTTGTAAAACTTAGGACAGTTTGACTGGAATTCATAAGGTGAAGGATATAGCCTGACTTCTGCTGTGCAATTACACAGCAAATCAGTCTTCTCTGTTCTTCAGTGAGTCAGAACTATAATGCTATTTTTACCTAATGAGGGCACTGAGAGGATTAACTTATTAGCGATAGCACAAGGCTAGTCCCATACATAAATCAGGGTTTAAAAGGTTGAACAAATTCTCCCTGGATCTTGAATATCTACCCAGGAAGCAGTGATATGTTCTAGAACAACCGTCAGCAATACAAAACTGCAATTCTGCAGCAAAGGGCAGTGTTAACTGATATGGTAACTGAATGCAGTTTTGGCTAACTTGCCTCACTTAGTTTGTAGGAAGATAAAACATATAAGGATCATTTTTTCACTTCTTAGTGCCAGAGTTCACATTACATAAGAGGATATGGTAATTTAATGATAGACTGTATGTGAAATTACCTGAGAGCCACAGTATTCTAGCTCCAGTGGTGCATCTTGGTATACAGGGCTTCAGTGTTATTATAAATGAATGCTTGAGATCACTTACAGTATCATTTTGCAATCAGCAAAAGCCAGATTTAATATTAAGTGACATCACGACAAAATCCATTGGCAAGATTCACTCTACTACTTACAAGACACTTAAGGCACAGCAAGGAAAAATAGGCAACAACAAAACCATAAAAAAATCCAAAATCAAAAGAGAAATTAAAAGAGAGCTACCGAAGGGTGTGTATGTGGGCAGGGGGATGGGTGTGGGGGTGGGTGTGTAGGTGTATTTAAGTCTGTGTGACAAAGGACAGTGAGGCCAAGGGTAGAAAGGAATGCAGACTAAAACCTCAATAGCACTCAAACTTAACAGTACTTGAACTTAACTTATACCTTAAACCTAATAATTTAAAAAGGAACATTTAACTTAGATGATACCTCAAACTTAATTTTTAATGCAACCTTAACAATTTTAACAGAGGAATAGCTCTTAGCAGCATTTAACATAATTTATAACTTCGAAGTTATTCTTAACAACTTAGCAAAAGAACAACACATATCAGCATTTAGGTTGTAAGCCACAAGCTTACTTACAGGCCTAACTTACCAGGTACTTAAATATCTAAGAAAGCAGCATTTCTCTCAGATTTGCTCTAGCATATGCACACATGCATGCAACACAGACACAAAGAGTCAGTGCAAGCAAGGTATCTGTGAAAAATTCCTCTTGGAGGTCAGTGAAAAACTCACTTTGGCTGCTTTTGCGTTTCCTGACAGGTGAAGGCTCAGGCCTTGAGGAGTGGGGACATCAGCCCAAGTGTCACTGCTGTTCAGCAGTTCTCCAAGTGTCGCAAACTTGAGAGCTCACTGGCTCGGAGAGGTGTTTCTCTGAGAGGGAGACTGCTGGTCACAGCCCACTGAGGTCCAGGAGAGCTCAGAGGGTCTCATTTGGACTGCTGTTTATAGGGTCTCAAGACAGTGGGCTTTAATCATAATGTTTCATCCTGGCCACAGTTTGGGTTGGCTCTTTCTCTGAATATGTGAGAAGAGGAATGCTGTGCCATTGAGGCAAGAAAAACACTTTCCAAGGCTGTTCATAACGAAAACAGAAGCTCCTTAGACAAAGTTGCTGGGAGCAGACCATGTTCCTGATAAGCTTGGGAAGAGCTGAGCCCAGGTGCTGTTTCCAAGGCTGAGGCCTAACAAGCATTTCTTAATTTGCAGTGCAGCCTGGAAGCGGGGAGAAGGGGGAATGCACCACCATAGGTGTCAATAAAGCACAGGCTTATTTACACCTCTTTATGTGAATTCTGCACTACCTTGTATACAAGTACATGTGCTACATTTGCAGGTAGAGGGCAAAAAGAAAAACAATTATGAAGGTTATGTGGGAATTGCTATAAGTACTTGGGAAATGCAGGTGGGAAACTGAGAAGTATCCAGAAAGGCAGTCTACCTATACATTCAGTAGTAGTAAGACAAAGGAAAAAGTATATTCTGTTGAATTTACAGAGGCTCAAAGCATAAGTTTCATACAGTGGTATTTGTTAACGTGGAAGTAATGTTGTATTTTCTGGGACTGATGCCTGAGAGACACAAGTGTCTGTGTGTGAAACAGATTTGTCACCTTATGAGTCACAACAGGGAGCTTGTACAGAATAACAGCCTTACCAGTGATTTAGCACCAAGACAAAGCAAAGTGTTTCCACTAGGGCTGCTAGCTAATTATCCATTCTTGCTGAGACTGCTGCCAGCATTAACTCCCTGGCTACCTGTGTCAAATCTCCTTTTGTCAGCAGCTCCAAGGTGGTATGTGCAGGATGCCACTGAAATTGAACAAATGGTATTTCTACACTTCCAAAACAGCAGCAGGAATAAGAAAGCGTCATCCTTGAAATACATCACATCAACAACATTTGCACTTTTTGTACCCCAAAAATACAGCTACCACAGCAAATCCTGAAGTTTCAGACTAGACACAGCCTCTGTGACAGTCTTTCGCTTCTGCAAACCTGCAAGTATTACTGTACAACAGGCCCATTAAAAATAAATTTTGCACCACTGTTACCTGAAGAGACAGAAATCATTAGCAAATAAAAATACCATGTGTGGAGATAGCCACCAGATGGTAGCAAACACGTAGTCTAGATGTCTGTCAGATTTTCTCAAATATATTGAATTTCTTGAAAGAGAGAACACTCATGTACATGTTTAAACATAAGCTCAACAAGCTGATCTATAAAAATACTAAAAAAACTTTGAGCAAACACTCAAAATTTTCTACGTCAAAATGCACCACTGAGTTATATCTGTCATAGTTACTTTGCTGCTGTTAGCAGAACACATCCTTCATGTTCCTTCTGACAAACAGGGGAGACAAAATTAAGATGATTGCAAGACTCAGTACAATGATTGACAGTAGTCTTCAGACAACCGGCTGTTGAATTGTCATATTTTATCCTCATTCTAATGTCAAGAAGATTTCAGTGTTTACTAAACTGCCTGACAGCTTCGGCATAAAGACTGTAGAAGTGAATAATGTACAGTGAAAAAAACCTTTTCAGGATCTTCAAACATGACTCTGTTCTAATACTAGCTGTTCACCAAAGCAGCAATGAGACCCTGGGCTGTAGACTGTTCTAGACAAATATAAAAATTTACCCATTCCTATAGAAAAATAAATACTGACCTCCTAATTGAAAATGGTAGTTTCCTTACATTTCCGCTTACCCTGATTCACACAGCTACGGTTGCATGATACACTGATGGTCACAATCTCCCTAGACATTAAACCAACATAACACTTAGGAAACAAGGCTTTCCAAAGTTGAGTGTATGTGTAAGAGAGAGGGCATCAGGCCTTCTGGGAGCTTCCTTTGCCCTTTGTTTCTGGGTGAAGTGTCAAAGCTTACATCTGCAAGGGTTATCACCACCAGCTGTGAACAAACAAGCACACAAGGAAACTAAAGCAGAAAAACCAAACCAACAAACAAAAACCAAAACAAACAAGAAAACCCAAACTCAACCCAAAACCCAGCACTCCAATCCATGCCATCACCACCACAAAATTACTACTATTTTGTTTGTAGAACTCTCTGATTCAAGAATTGAGATATTGATAGGAAAGAAGATGGTGGCTTTTGGAGAGCTCACAATATCATTGCCATCTCTTCACAAAGGATGTTAGTGCTACTTTGCTTTCCAGGTATCTCAGGCCTCTAAAAAACTTTGTATCAGAACCATGAGATATGATTTTGGATCCTTTGCTTTTAAAACATGTGAAAACAACAGTTTAGGTTTCTATGTATATGGGTAAATTGTTGCAAATTGACTGTCTCCAAGTTCTTTTTGGTCTTCATGCTTTTCTGGATCTCTTTTTTGTACCTCCTCTCTTGATACTCTTGAGGCAGCCAGTAGAGCTGTTGGGAAAGCATGCATCCACCATGACAAGATCCCATCAAAGCCTCTATGTTAAATAATGTTCTGTCTGGATTGCTTTGTTGTTTTCAGATAGCTGAAGAGATGTGGACTTTAGTATAAATAATCCCTTGCTCCTGCTTCTACCACCTTTCTTGTGATGACAGAAATTAACACATATCTGCACCTGTTCTCTTCCCCAGTGGCTGCAGTTTTCCTTGAGAAGAGGTACTGTTTAGTATTATGTTCCATCATGTCTCCAAAAGATTAAATTATTTCATGGGGACTAATGATACAGATACTAGCAGTAGTGGAAAGTGTAATGCTAGCAGTGCTAATTCCATTATTGAATTTGTATAGGAAACAGACAGCAAAAGACTATTTGGAGCAGCAGTGAAAAATTGATCACCCGTGGCACAGTGATGTAATACTGCTGCTGTATCTTGGAAGAGGAAACTGTGCAACATTTGAAACATAACTGTGAACAGGGTCTGTTACCTTTTGCCTGTTTTTGGCATGCCATGTCTAATTCCTGAAGTAAATTCACAGTCCTCTGTACAGCCATAGGCTGCCTTAGGTCTGACAATAAACAAGCACCTTTCATAAGCTAGCATCTCTGCAGCACAGAAAAGCACAGCTGTCCCAAAATAGACTAGAGCTGCATGAGATCTGCATGTCACTCCCTGCACTACCCTGAATAGCTCTTTGTGGATACCACTTTTAGAAGTGCAGTCAGACTTGGCTCTGAGACAGCATCCGTAGGCCTTTATAGACTTGAAGGGTCTAAAAATAATGTGTTTGGAATAATATACTTCAACTAAGACTGTGACAACCCACTGGAGCATAGCTCAGTACAGACCATTTCTTTTGCTGCCTGGGGAGCATAAGCAGGAACTAATTGCCTTGATTTTTTCTCTTCCCTAATAGTGTGAATTTAATTTTTAAAACCCTAGTATAAGCTGCATGTACAAGCAATTAAAAACTTGAGAACCGTTTCCCAAGCTGTTCCTGCCAACAGCATTTTGCCTGTTCCAATATATACTCCAGGACAAAGGGAGAGCACAAGCAAGCTCTCACTTTTCCCCCCACCAATGGCTGCTCAGCAGCACTCCAAACCTGCAGTCTTACTGCTGAGTGTGATCTGTGTGCTACTCATGCTGCTAATATTACACAGCCATCACAGAAAGAAGGAGATTTTCACAATCTTCCCTTATAACAAAACCACCTTGTCAGGAAAAAGAAATCTCTTAAACTTTAAAGAAAAGAGGGATTTCCTAGGCAGACCTGTAACATTTTTCTATGTCTGCTTTCTGTGAGATTGCCATTTGATGTGGGAAGGAAAATCCAGACTGTCTTGAGGTGTCTTGATTCAAATTTAGTCATTCACCTCTAGATAAAGCCCATTAAGCAATTTGAAGCACAGCCTAGCAGTTGTGCTTTCTCACATCTCACTGTATCTGCTATGGTTTATGCCACGTCTCCAACTCTTGACTTTTGCTTCATGCTTTTTTCAACTGGCTACACCCTCTGAGTCTATTCTCTGCAGTGCCTTGGGAAACCACAGTCAAGGTCTTGCACCTGCATTGCATAGAATTTACAACTGTGAACTCAGCCATTTACATGTAGTTCTGCTCATGGTGCTTTGGCAATGCACAGGGACTTCTCGATCAAGAATGCAAGAGAAGGAGAATTTGGATTTGCTTTGGAACTATGGATTATTTACAAGGCACAAATGAAGAGACTAAAGCCAATAGCTCTTGAATGTTATTTCCAGCCGTGTTACTTCATCTGTGTGACCTCAGGAAGCAGTATCTATATTTGAGCTTCCATGCATGTATTTGTTCCTTACAATGTCTCTAATGCTTGTAAGGTGGTAGTTGTCCAGTGTGTGTATGTGCGCCAAACATATAACACAACAGAAACATCAAGCTACATGATAGAAAACCCAAATTTACAAGCTTAAATTAACAGGACGGGAATACTGATTTGCACAGTGGGAAAATAATCAACAACAACAACAACAAAACTATATTACCTTGTAAAAGTTTTGAAACTATCTCTTACTCTGCCCTTTTCATGCTCACAGCTTGAGTCACCAAGTGTCTGTTTACAAGAGCTTGGGGACAGCCAGTTAGCCCGCCCATTCAGCATGCATGAACGTAAGAGAACACTGTCAGGCAGTGCCACAGCCAACCCTTACCTCAGAACCAGGCACACAAACTAACAAACAGTAGAAATCTGTTATATGTTAGGATAAATCGACACTGTAACTTGATAGACATTGTAGCAAATCTGTACTAGGCAAATAATTTCTCTTCCACATAAAAATCACAGTACCTTTTAAGTTGGGAAAGGCTTTTGAGATCATCACACCCAACCTTTAACTGATAAGTACCTTGTCAACTAGACCACGGCTCAAAGTGGAATGTCCAGTCATTTCTTGTACATTTCCAGGGATGGTGTCTCCACCACTTGCCTGAGCAGTCCATTCCAATGTTTAACAATCTCATTCATGAAGAAATTCCTCCTGATGTCCAGCCTGAACCTCTCCTGGTGCAGCTTGAGGCTATTTCCTCATGTCCTGTCACTTGCTGCTTTGGAGAAGAGGTCAATCCCCACTTGGCTACACCTTTCTTACAGGTGGTTGTAAAGAGTCATAAAGTCACCCTCGAGCCTTCTTTTTTTCCAGGCTAAACAACCACATCTCCCTCACCTGCTCCTCATCAGACTTGTGCTCCAGACTCTTCACCAGCTTCATTGCTCTGCTCTATGCAGAGCAAAACTCCAGCTGCATCACACTGCTGCTGCACCTTACTCTTAAAACATAATGATAAAGAAAGACATCAGTAAGGATTATAAAGTCCTGGTGGGGATGGATGACTTCTTTCCAATGTAAGAAATGTCCCTGGTTCTTTGTGTATTATAAATAATTCACAAAAGAGCCCGGTGTTTTGTTGACTCCATGATAATTGCACAGTGAAGCTGTGCTTCAGATGAGATAATAAACAATCCGCTGAAACTCAGCCTTTTCTAGTAACTCATGCTGTTACAGTACTGATCACAGGGCAAATAAAACTGGTGCATCTGCATTGTTGGATCAGATAGTAGCAGCCATAAAAGGACAGAACCCCCCACCCTCGCCCCCTCCCCTCCGTTTTCACGGATTCTATTTGTTTCACGAGAATCCACACTTTTAAGTCTGAAATGTCGGAGAGTTAAAGAAAACCCGAGTAGAGCTATTTGGGGGAGGAGAGGGAACAGAGGGCAGAGGTTTAAGATGTAATTTTTAATCATCTTCTCTGTAGCAGAATTCAGGCTCACATTAGACAGCAAGGCTTCCTCCTGCAGTGAACAGGCAGGGTGCATTCAGCCAGCTCCAGCACCTTGTGTGGAATAAAGCACTTCAAAATTAAACATTGAACATCACAACCATCACTGAAAGCTAAAGTCTCACATCTGTTAACAAAGACAGCTACAGGTGAGGAGTAATAGTTCCAATTGTTCCTCAATAGGCATAGTAGATACTGAAAATTTGAAAAAATAAGCTATAATTCTCCTAAAAAACTTTCATTTACTCAGTTTCAGCAAAGATTTTAGAATAATTTGAGTTAAATTCTTTACTATGAGAACATTTATACAAAACACAGGCTAGAGTGCATTCCTAATTCTCATTTGTTTTCCCTTCAGGAGCTTCTCCAAAGGCTCTTGAACAACATTTGGTTGAGCTGGTCTGTGATTTTTTAAACATAATTAATAAAGACAGCTTAATCTGATCTCCTGTTTTACACTAGGAATCCTTTCAAATTAGGTAAGACCATGATTAAGTACGAGAATGCTACCACTGAAACACAAGCACTGGTTTTCTTTTGTTTTATAAGTACTTGCTCAAAGATCTACAAAGCTTTAATTTGTGTTACATATTTCACTCCAGCAGTATGAACCCATCTAAAGAGATGTAGGATTCATGTTTTGAGTGTGGATTTATGTGCAGAAGGAGTCAGAGGTCTTTTGCTTTATGATTCACTAGATCACTTTGCAAGGGAAGGGCTCCCCAGTGTTATACCAATATCAGGGAGAGATACGAGTCTGCAGGAGCTAAGGCACAGCCTTGCCTTTGGGCAGCAATAAAACACCTCCTTCTTTAAAATAAGTAATTTCTACAGCAAATGGATATAATTATCTTGCAGCTAGAACGCTTTTTTACTTTTTTTTTTTCAGGAAGCTCCTTCTTATGTCTGGGGAGCACACATGTCTGGGAAATCTAGCTGTGTGTCCTTTCAAACTATAATTCTAAAGCAGGAACAGTTATTATCAGAAAATAGCCAGAATTCTCACTGAATAGTTATCTTTCCTAGTCGGAAGGAATCCATTTCACACTTAATGATCCTAATCCAAAAGTTCACTGAAGCCTGGAGGCTTTCATTAACTTCGAGGGGTTTCGGATCTGATAATTAAAAAGGAAAAAAAAAACAAAAGCAAAAAAATTACAAAGCAACACTTCGCCACCTAGCTGCTGGCCTTTGTGTGGGGATACAATTAAAGTTGAGCAAGGTAGAAACCAGCTGAGGTTTTCACTCTGCTTTGTACCATACCACTTATGCATCTGAGAAAATACTTTATAGCTTTAGAGTAATTCTCTGGAGAAATTCCTACACAGCTCTCAACCAGTGGGATTTCAGCTGAGAGAACAGCTAGTGATGGCAGCTAAGGGAGCTCAGCATTCTTTTTCTCAGGTATCTCCATAAACACCATCCTGTGCAGCAGGAACATGATTGCTGAAATAACTGTTTTCATCACTGTGCTGAACAGTCATTTATGTCTCCAAGGAATAACTCGTTTGCATGTTGTAGAGAGATAAAGAGTGCAGTTACCAGGAAGATCCCAGCAATGGATCAACCTCCCAGTAGCCTGAAGTTGTTTCTGGGTACCCAGCAAGAAAAGAGACTCTGCTGAAGCAACACCTCTGTACAAATTGGTTAGCCATGGCAACCAGGAAAACCAAAGGTATTGCTAACACTTGGAGACATATTGTGGATCAGGCAGAGAGATATCTTTTGTAATCAGGACTGGGGAAATTATGTCATAAAACAGGAGAGTCTGATGAGTTAAAGGAGAATTGAAGAGAAAGAAGGAATACAACTGAGATATGTATTCCTGAAAAAAAGTAAAGGACTGTTCCTTGGCATTCAACACAAGGACTTCTTCATGACCAGTAAGAGTAGACTGAGAGGAAAAATGATCAAAAAAAGACTAAGACATTGTCTGTAAAGAGGGTAGAAGAAAATGGACAAATACATAGAGAGAGCTGAATATGCAAAAATAAGAAGAGAGAGAAATGAAAGGATGAGAGAAGAGGAAGGGCAGACTTGAGTTCCTTAATCTGAGCAGAGCACAACCTAGTTAGTTAAGAGGGATGGTTATTGTAGAACACACCTACTCTCAAGACCACATCTGACCCAGGGATATCTCAGACAGCAGTTAACTGAGCTGGTCTCTCTAGACTAGGAATTACACTGAACAGAAAAATGCATACTACGTTTCATTTATACTATGTTCCAGTAGAGACAAAGAGATATAAGCATATTGTTTTTCTGAAGGTTTATGTTTCCCTCCAGCTGCTCCACATTTAAGGAAAACTAAAACACTTGGGAGAGTCATATTGTTCTGCTGTGTTAGTACAACGTGAGAAGGTCATGCTTCCCATTCAATTTCCAGCTCTTACTACAGTCTGAAGAATAATTAAAAATAATGGCGACTTTTTAAATTGCCCACAGCACTTCAACATTATTTGCTTTCTCTGCTGAACTGCAGTATTTTCCATTTACGTTTGTGATGCAGAACAGGATATGAAGGATAAACAGAAAAAATTATTGAATACTCAAAAATCAAAGAGACAACATAGCATGCCTTCTGAGTTGTTCCTTCTAGTCTCTTGAAAGGTCTGTAAATTGCTTCTTTCAAAAAAATTTTTAATGTCTCTTTTATCTTCACCTGCTGTCAAATTTTCCACTGCAATCTCCTCAGACTATGGAAGATCACATAGGTATTTCTGACACTGGCAAAAAGAAATATTATTTTAACACATAACATATTATTTTAACATATATATATATTACAACATTTTCCCTAGAATAAGTGTTAGTACATTGTAACAAGGTAGAACACTGACCTCTATATGTTGTAATTTAAACAGGTGATCAGTACCCAGCACTTTCAATGAGATATCTACACTTGATAAATACCTATACTGTTTGTTGTTGCTACTTCTTGGAAGGAAAAAAAACAAAGGAAAAAAAACAAAGCAGAAAAATAGAAAAAGTGCTCCTACTTCTGCTTTCTCTGGAGTGAATAGAGTTATTTTTACTGGTTACAAAGTCATGAGATAAAATAATTCATATATAATCACTGTTTGGCACTCATCTTGCCAGTCTCAGTCATGAAGCCAATGGCCAAATGTCAGCACTTGACAACTGCATACTCTTACCAGACTGAGTTGTTGGCAGGTCCAAGAAGACAGGTTTGAACTGACGCTGGCTATGTTGCATCTGCTATTTGAAAAAAAACAGATCTGATTTCAGCTTGTTTCAGTCTGTCACCATGTTAAAGCCTTTTTTGTCATCAAGGTATTGATTTTGTTACTGTTGGCCTCTGAGGAACTGTCTAGGCAGTGTGAGAACCAACTGAAACCAGCTGCCTGAACAGTTGTCAGCTCCCTGAGGGGTGTAAGGGAGTGGATGCTATGGCAGTCTTCAGGTGATGACTCACCTACCCAAATGTAGTGCAACAGTGGAAAATATACCGCCTCCATCAAATCATTCCTTGAAGACTTGATGTTGTATCTGAGAAGCCAAGAGCTAAAACAAATGGTTTAGCTTTTCCCAAGCTATGCAGGAAGGCCACTCAGAGCCATGGTGTTCTGCTTAGCCATGGTGTTTGCATGCACTCATGCATATACACACACAGAGGGTAATAGATGAAAAAATTATATGTAACCCTGAAGTTCTTTGTAGTAATGAAGGTAGGGAGGAGGAAAGAAATATGGAAAGTATTGCTTTTGCACATATTGTCCCTTTGTTGTTCAAGTGGAGCTAAAGATGCACTGGTGTGGTAACCTCTCTGCACAAAATGGCCACAGTATATGCAAGCCATTAGCTATAGCAGATTCATAAAAACAGCTTGTTAATATATTTCAGAGCAGGTGTACTGTGTCATGATTTTAAGAGGAGAAAATTGTATGTGTTAATCCAGATCTCATAAAAATCCAGGACAAGTTTCCCACTGAATTCAATGTCAGGAGCAACTAACGAGCTTGTAGGAATCCACTATGCACATGGATCTGAAAGTGCTCCCAAATGCCTGTAGGGCCTGCATATATTTTTAATACTTATCAAGATTTTGTGGATAAAATCTTGTTTTGTATAAATAAATGTAGCAGATTGTTTGCCTACTTCTGCTTTAACAAATGTATTTTTTCATATCCTGGATAATTCATGCTTCTATTACTTACAAATTTTTTCGGAGACTAATGGCTGAATTCCTATATCAACAAGCTGGGTCTTAGAATTCAGACTTTTCCTTCTTTTAATTTTAGTTCTGTGATTCCTGAATAATTCCATTTGTAGTACTTTGAAACATCCATAAATAATTATTAGTACAGACTGCTCACCATCAGAATTGTGTAATGTAGATATGGATGAAGTCTTGAATTTTGACTGGAGTCTTTTCTCTTTTCTAAAGTGTTTCATTTTGCATAATGTTTCTTTCCCCTTCCTCCCCCTGAAATACTTGTCTTGGATCAAAAAAACTGGCAATAACACATAAGTAAGTGTAAGTTTTTGCAATGGCTTGCAGACCAACTTGTGTCCTCCAGCAACAGGTGCTTTTCACTTTGATCTAGAGAACAGTTTGACATCTTCAGATATGGAACTATGTGGGATTCTCATTCCTGTTCTCATTGATTCAGCATCTTGCTCTTCAGCATCTATTTGTGAGCAATTGCTAATAATAGGCTCATGAGAAAGCAAGCTGTGTTTGTTACATGCTGTAGCACTCCAATTGTTAGATCTTACTGCTAACTGCAGGGTATAGAAGAGAGATGTCTGCTTGGCCCAGAAAACACGGGTACCTTGATGCTGATTTTTGTTATTTGTGAGGGATGACAACAATTCTTGAAAAGCCTATTGGAAAGTCTTCACACTGATGGTGCAGGACTGTAAAAATATATTAATTGGGTGACTCTGAATATTCTGTTGTTGATTAAATTTTTTGAAGACTAGAAGCTTTGATAAAAGTTGCAGTTCAGTAGCAACTGATTATCATACAATGCAAACAAATCATCTTTGGAAAAAATCTTAAAATCTAAACAGATAATTAAAAATAATCATAGGCTGGGTATGAAAATAAAAGCATGACCACGGAAGAGATAAAGAACCATGTTCCCAAACAGTCTACAATAATGGTGAGTACATTTCCTTTAAACTCCTATGTAATATGTATATCTTAAAATGTTTGTAATAAACTGCAGATGTCAACTGCTCCATGAAAAAAATTTTCTAATTTCCTGTATTATGTCTCAATTCATAGAATTGTTCAAAAGTAGTTTATAAAAGTCGTTTGTCTGGAACACTGTGTTACGGTACATGTATAAAATGGATCATGAAGAAGAAAGAGAACTTAAAGAAGCTGTAACAGTGTATCTCTGCTGAGTTTATATCCAGAACCCGGTATCAGCCAAATGCCAATCTATCTCTTAGTAGGAAGCTGTGAAAATGAGGAGGAATGGTGAAAAACTCCTATGCTTCAAAAGCTAAAGCTGGTCCTAAAGCTCCTCTGCTTTCTTTCCATCTTGGAAATGGTTTGGCAATTTGGATTTCTGCAATCATTTGCCAGGTATCAGAAACAGATATAAAGCACAGAACAGAGTGCAAGACAGACAAACAGCAGAGCTGAGCAATACTTTTCACCTGTATAGCCAGAAGTACTCTGGTATTTGGGAAATCCAATATGAAACTTGGAACACGGACATGACGAAAGATGTGATTTGCCTTTTGAAACGTATGGACTAGAAACTTGCTGCCACCCAGCGTCAGTAGGTATCTGTTCCCATGAACTAGCCCTTGGAATTCAGTCTGTGTGGGCCGGCCACCCTGTCCCTAGACAGACAGAGTCTGAGATCCCTGGGTTCTCGTGTGAGGAGCTCGGGGTGCACAGCTGCCTCCTAAGGCACGCACAGGCTGAGGCATAGCCCACTGAAAGGGAGGATAAAAGTTAAGGGTGAAGACCCTGCTAAAATTGAATGATTAATCTTCCCTTGCTGCACCTCTCTTTAAGAAAAATGTCAGACATCGCATACAAATGTTGCTATTCAAATGCTGTTCAAGCCCAAAAAGCATGCAAAATTGCACTAAGTACGTACATTTTCCTCATTATGTTGAAGCAGGGTATCTTACGTGTTAAAAGTGGCAGTAACGTGCACAGCAGCCCAAACTGTTCACTGTCCGACAGATCACAGACAAAAAGCTGTATTGGTCATGAGAAAAAGTAATTTCAAAGTATTATTTTTTTAAAAATTTCAGTACTCTTTTGAGGTTATTTTGGGATGAAGACAGAGGTGCACACTCTGCCACATCAGACAACTATGGAATTCTTCTGTAAGAAGAAACTGCAAAATTTTAGCATCACAAAAAATTTGCGTCATGAACAACCAGGCAGCCAGTGTTAAGCACAATAGCGGTGAAGATGCTGATTTAAATGAACAGGGGTATTAATAATTACAATTACAAAAAAAGGGAGAAAAAAAAAAAAACAAAAAAAACCCTCAACAAAATATAAGCAACATACAACATATAGAAATTAAATTCAAAAAAATGAGTATGTTTCTTTTGCATTGAAAAGTCAGTCCCTGAATCCTTTTTACTTTGTAGCTCCTATTCCATCACCTGATGTCCAGTTGACTTGCATATTGAGCTACTTAATTTTTTCCTAAACAAATTCTTCTTCTTGAGCCATCCAAAAAGAGCTATAAAACTTGGTCAAACAAGGCTACCAACCTGGTTGAGCAAGAAAGTGGCTTTTTACAAGTTCTGTAACAACTCCCAAGAGAAAGCTTTTCCAGGCTCCTGACTGTATGAAGGATTTTTCTCTCTCTCTCTAGCATAGTGAATATGCAGTTGTATCAACGACCTCTCACATTTTCTCAGAATTCATTACTTCACCTTCTATTGTTCAGAATCTTCACCTAACAGCAAAAGTAACCTTTAGAGGTGCAAAGACTGTATCCAAGAGAAAACCCCAAACGTGTCACGGACATAATACACTATAGAATTTTAAGTGCCATGATACAGCATTAAAGTGGAATGGTGAAGAATGCCCTTTACTCTCATCCTGGAAACACCTCGCCATTGAAACACACCATAATGATTTTTGGTATGGGAAAGCCTTCAAAATATATTCATCTTGTCTGCCAGAACTTTTACCCTGAGAGTAGTGTGTCATGAATTTTAATAGAAGGCTATGCATCAACAACACACTCTCCCAGTATGCACTAGTATCTTATGTACATAGTTAACTAATTTGTTGCCTTGTATTTCTGTGCCACTTCAATGCTGTTATAATCTGGAAATGTTGAATATTTTGGGGAAGTATTGAGTCAGGTAACAATAGCATTGTGTTCTACTTTGTAATCCCAGCACACAAACCTGTTCTCTCTCCCCCAGTGCTTTTTTATTACTTTAAAAAATCATTCAAGATAGGAATATTTCATGGTTACCAACAGGCTATATTTATTATTATAATTGAGGACTCTAAATACATTGTTGCACAAAATTATCATGGACCAATCAACAAAACTATACAGTTTGTACGCAACTGTAAATAGCACTTTAGCAGAAGTTTAACACATTGTGCATTAGTTGTCTTAGTAAGGTGACAGCTTAAAATGATTACTTCATAGTACAAAAGTGCAAACTTTCATTCAAGGCATACACAAACACACAAAAAGGATTGCTATACATGCCACAGGTCTGTAATAAACTTCAAACCAATTCCCTCCACCCTAAAGTTAAATGAGTAAGTACCAGCACTCTTAGCAACCACCAGTGTCACCACATTCCAAGTCTTGTCTCTAGCAAGAAGCAGAGAAATGCAATCTGAAGAAATGCCCTTAGCTTGGAGTTTTAGAGTTTTAGATGTAATGCAAATATGTCACACGAACTCCATGTTTTCTTGTCAAGAGTGAAAGAGTTACACCACTATAGAAGCACTTCACCAGTGTATTACCACTAATTCCTGAATCACTATATAAAGTAACTGTGTGCAACAGTTGAATCTTGAAGGAAATAGTGTCTTTACATCAAAAGGTGATAATAAAACCAGAATTCAAGTATTTACTACTAGACTGTAAGCAATTCTGACCTTCTGCTCCTGTGCACTACATAAAGCAGATGAAGCAAAATTTTTTATTTTTTCATTTTTATTTTTCCCTTTGCCCTGGGAAAAGATGCAGAGGGAAGAAAAAAAATGTAGGAGCAATCCTACATATACAGCAGTTGGTGATAGACATGTGGGTACAACTGTCCACATGAAGATGACCTCTGGATTTTCAACATGCAGCATTAGTGGTCTCAGATCACTCCCATCTCAACACCTACAAGACTCCTGCTGTCCCTCTACTTTTTATTTGCACCATTTTCACCAGCTGCTCAAATCTGTTGCTCAAGCAGACATGTGACTTCTTCTCTGCACAAGTGAGCACCTGAGCTGCACAATGTCATCTCTGGACAATCAGGAGATAAAAGTGTGGAACAGTTCCTCTCTTGTACCAGGTTTTGGGATGGTCTGGAGAGACATTTACATTTCTGTCTCAACACCAATGAAGAACTGCTGAAGACTGTTATAAGCTTGAAAGACATTTGTTTACAAAACCAAAATTCTGATAAAGTACATTCCAAAGAAAAAGTGGCCTCTTATGGTATTTTAATTACTGCTTAGACTAATTTAAAAGCAATATGAAATATTAAGGGTTTTTTCTAATTAAAAAATGCTTTTTTTTCCTGTTATCAAGTTAAATCAAAGACAGGAGTCAAACAGAGGGGACCATAAACTTTGGTGAAAAAATTCTCCTACCTAGAGAGTTATGGAAAAGCGTTCAAAGTTTAACAAAATTAGTAGTATGCAGGATTTCCAAAAAAAAAAAAAAAAAAAAAAGTAATGAGAAATTTGAGATTTGTCTCTCAATAAAAGTTTTCATAGATTTTGGTGCAAACACAGCACATCCTGTGAACATGGGAAATGAGAATGTGGAAGCAGTTCTATCACCCTTGTAAATTACTTGAGGCAAGAAAAAAACTGAAATGTGAAAAACAAGGCCTATGTATAACTTTTTAGCCCTCAAGTGCCCAGGTACTTCATGCTTTGAAAATGACCAACTACAGAAGGGACTGTGCCTTCAACAAACCAAGGAAAATAATTAAAATTAGGCTAGCCCTCTTCAAAGCATTTCTACAACAGGCACTACCATAGCCTACCACTATATTAATACATGAACAACACTTCTATTTCCCTGAATTTAAGGGAAAATAAACCAACAGAAAATGCACTTATAAAAAGATGAAAGCACTGGAAAATTACAAAGTAAGCAAGAACTGCGAGTTTTTATGTGTAAATCTTTATAAATACATAGAAATGGTTGCAATTTTTTTTCATTGGTTTGTTTTCCCCAAGTCAAAGCAGAACACAATGTATTCTTTCAAATGGTTTTGAACGGGGAAGTATGAGTAGGATTGACAAAGAAAATGACAGAGAAAAACAACAGTGAAATTTTATTTCCTTGGCAAGTGGAAGTACAGAGATGTTACTGCAGTACTTACTGTTCTTACCTTTTAAATCCCAATTCATCACAAATTACAGCATAACTATATCAGTGGTAGAACTTAATACACAGCTTATATTTTCAAATATTTAAGTTTATTTTTCTTAATAGTATCCCCACTTTACGCAGCCTACAAACCTGAAGGAAATGCATATGCTTCTGAAAGTCATAACAGTAAGTGTTTTGGGCTGCTCTAAGTCAAAGAAGTAGTCCTGAGATTTCAGATGTTAAAGCTTTCTCCACAGCCACATGTTCCTTTGATGTTTGGATTATTGAAGACAAATTCACTGGACAGTTTGTCTTCTACATAGTCCATTTCAGTTCCTAGAAGTGTCAGCTGTGCCTTCTTTTCAATAAACACTCTAACCCCTTGGAAAGAACAGAAAACCAGAAATTACATACAACTTTGAAATTCTCTTTTGACCAGTAATAAAAAAAGAGGAAGCTAAGCATAAAGACTACCAGTACACCTTGGTTTCCCTGGCCTAATGTGGGGCACTTTAATCACTGTTTTCATTTTACCTATAGTAACCTGGCAGAAGTCTGGAACTGTTACTTATGTGTGCACATGATTTTTTTTTTTTTGCCAGGGGACAAAAAAAACGACACAGAGGGAAATAAGCTGAAGAACAGGGCAACGAACCTCAGCTTGAGTACACAATTCCCATGCATTACAGAGAGTAACCCACTTCATATCCTTCTTAAAGAATCTGAATCCAACCAGAGGCAGAAAACTTTGACAACATAGATTTCTTCTCTCAAAATGACTAGGTTTCCCCCCACCACAGAAACTTGTGCTGCTGCACCAGAAACTTACCATCTTGAACTACTTCTTCATCAGAGTCTCCTTTTGATTTTGTATATTCTAATGTGTAAGAAAGTCCATTGCATCCCCTTGTACGAACACCTACTTTCACACCTACCTAAAGAAAAAGAAACAAAAAACACCACCACATGCGTGACTTCCTTTTTAAAATCTATTCAGAACATCAACTTAAAAAGTATGCAGAACAATGAAATGCTGACATTTTTTTCTCCACTGCCCAAATGCAAAAGTGAATTACTGTAACAGATAAGAGGTAACTTTTTCTTTTTTCTTTTATAAATTTGACTGTTGAGGTAAAAAAACAATCTGATGGTTGCTGGAGTGGATCCTGCCCTATAGGATGTTAAATTTTTGAAGTAATGAATGAAGTAATTGGCACTCCTGTAGGAGCCAGGTCTCAAAAAGACAGTCAAATTTCAAAGACAGCTGTTTTTGAGACTTCAAATTACAGTTTACTCAGATGCTAATTCAGATACGATGGTAAGATTCTAGACAGTAACATAACTATGAAGCTGTGAAGCCAAAACAAGGGCAGTTACTAGATTATCACATAACTCTTATAATGACACCATCAGAAAACTTACTTTAAATCAAAGTTTGGAAAAATATGCTTCGATTTTTCATTACCTCTACTGCCAGTCTCAAGAAGCAAAACCCTCCCTAAATAAAGTATACGTATATGTTTACTGTTTTAACTGGCTTTAAAAGCCAACTTAGTCAATTTTTGTAATATTCACAGCATTCAACAAGTCTGGCAAAAAGAGCATCCGTGCAAGGAAAACATCAGGAAGTTTTAACGAAGTAGAAAACTATTTGTGTGTAAGAATCTTTAAGAAGTATCTATATCACCTTTGACACACCACTGCTTCATAATTGAAGAGGCAAATTTTATTATCTATGTCCATATGTTGTGATAAAAATGTATCAAAATGTAACACTTCTCATCAAGAAGGGCTCTCAAGACAAACTGGATCTTATCCTTTCAGACTAAATACCTTTTTCTACAGGAACTGCTACAAATAATGGATTGGAAAACGCAAACACCATTTACAGCCAGGAAATGACTGATCATATAAACTGTAGGCCCAGAGCTTCCTTAGGATGATTTAAAACATTAGAACAAGTAAGTCTAGGTAGATGCAGACATGCAGGAAGCAAAATAAACAATGGCCTTCGTTAACAAAAAAAATATTCTTGAAACAATACTTACTGTAAAAAAAAGCTAATGCTTGTTTTTACAATGGTTATAAAAGAAGTCTCTGTGTGTGTTTCCCTCAAGAAAAGATGACAAACTCATTATTTGGTGATACAATGGTTACTTAAAAAAATACATTGTCTGGCAAGTTTCCTAAGAATTAGATGTTCTCCAATGCATATGAATATAACTTTATCATTGCATACTTCACAATGAGAATAACTACAAGAACTTAAATAATAACTGAAGAGCTCTCTTCCTATCAGAAGTCACTATTATGCCATACTAAAGGGTTTCATTAAAATGCAGCTCAAAAATATCTGAAGCCTAAAATTTTTCCAGCTTTATTAACCTCAACAATAACTGTGTAGAGAAATGTCATTACAGTCAGTTATTCTTGCATTTCATTTTATAACAAAACAAAGATGGATATACAAATAAGCTTATGCATTTCCCCACCTAAAAAAAGATGTCAACATCTCTGACAAATACCTCTAACAGTGTTCAGTTCAAACTTCTAAGCCAGAAATGCTTTGCAATCGTGAGCTGTGCTAATATTTTAGCATACCCTACAGACTAACCCCACCTACACTTACATGGTCAGGCTTATCTTTCAGAAGCTCTTTTATCTTCTGGACAGCAGAAGGGGTCTGAAAGACAAAAGCATACATATAAATTTGATTTTTTTGTTGTTTATTTGCAGTAAGTGCTTGTATGTATTAAAGTTGATGCCTGTAAGATGCACACTTCTGTAAAACAGATGTCTGCTCAACCTAATTGACACAGAGCACACCACCTCTTCACTCCTCTCCTCACCCACACTGCCAGCAAACAGACACCTCAAGAATTCAATACTTAATCCTTAACAGTGGGGGTTTTGGCTGTTAGAATATCAGAATGGCTTGGGTTAAGGAAGAGAACCTTAAAGATAATCTAGTTCCAATACCTCTCCCATAGGCAGGGACAGTAGGCCAGGTTGGTCAAGTCCTTACCCAAACCGGCCTTGAACACATCCAGAACTTCCCTGGGCAACCCACTCCAGTGTTGCAACTCCCTCACAGTAACAAATTTATTCTTAATACCTCATCTAAATCTCCCCTTGTCTTATCACTACAGCTCCTGATCAAGAGTCCCTCTCCAGTTTTCCTGTAGGCCCCTGCAGATACAGGAAGGCTGCCATGAGGTCTCCAGACAACCTTCTCTTCAAGCTGGATGGCCCCAGCCTTCTGATTCTGTCTTCATAAGGGAGGTGGCTGCAGTCCTCTTACCAGCTTTGTGGCCTCCTGTGGACCTGCTCCATGTCATTCTTATGTTGGAGGCACCAGAGCTGGAAGCAGGGTTCCAGCTGGGGTCTCAGCAGAGCAGAGCAGAGGGGCAGAATCCCCTCCCTCCCCTCCTGCCCACGCTGCTTTGGATGCAGCCCAGGACACGTTTGGCTTTCTGGGCTGGGAGTGCCCATGGCTGGGTCATGTCCTCTCATCAACCATCAGACCCAAATCTTTCTTGATACGGCTGCTCTCAATCCATTCTCCACCTAACCTGTTGATGTGCTCCGACTCAGGTCCAGGACCTTTCATTTCACTTTGCTGAACTTCATGAAGTTTGTATCAGCCCACCTCTCAAGCCTGTCAAGACCTATGTTGTTTCTTCACAACTTTTTCCCCCCAAAATCACTACCATAATTCAATCAAGTAGGTCTGTTCTTGTAAAAATTTCTTCACATATCCATTACAGACGAAAATCAGTTAGATATACAGTTAGATGTACTTCTCTCTCCCCACTAACCTTAAGGGAACTTGTGACTTAGCAGCAGATCTAGTAGATGCAGATATGCAAGAACACAACGCAAATATCAAAATTTCCATTACATCTCCACAAGTTTCTAAGACACTGAGAAAAGCATTAGTAATGCGAAGTTCTTACTACAAGCCGAACTTAACACACAAAGCAGGTAGACTTGCAGTAGAAAGTCCTTTCTAATTACGGCTACCACTCTTGTTGTTAGTGACCCACTACTGAGCAGGAATTACCTGCTCTGACAAACGACTGAACTGTGCGCACTCCGTCTGCCCTTGTTCCTGCGAGGAACTGATTGTACTTTTCTGTGCAGTGACCTCTCATAATCAGAGGTTAGAAAAGACCTCTGAGATCATCGAGTCCAACCTATGACCAAACATCATGTTTTCAAATTCGGCCTCTCCAGCACGACCCCTATTATTAAGAATGCATGCGTTTTATTATTAACAACAGGATGCAAAGCCTTCTTCGAAAGAACCTACGCATCAAAGTCGGTAGGTAACACAATATCTTTTTAGAAAAAATTTTGATCGCATACTCTTTTTTGGGGTGTCTATGAGACAAGGCCCCGCGCTCGCAGGGGCCGCACCGGTGCTGCCCCGGAACTCTGCGGTTCCGCAGACGGAGCGGCGGAGCGCGGGGCCTCCTCTCAGCGGGACTGGTGAGGAACAGGAAGGAGCTACGACCTCTCAACTCTCAAAAGGGGGAAGAAGAGCCCCCTGCAGCCCACCCGCCGCAGTAGCTCCGCTGGGGTCACCGCCGCCGGCGATCCCGGCCCAGCGCTGCCCGGCCGAGCGGGCACAGCCCGGTGGGGCGGCCCGTCCCCGTCCCTGCGCCCGCCCCGCTGTAGCCAGGGGCCGCCTCACTGCCCGGGGCGGAGGGGCCCGTGGCGCAGCTCCCGCACCCGAATTGCCGCGGTGCCCGGGTCCCGCCCGCTGCCTGCCCGCAGCACTGACCAGCGTGAGGGCGGCGCGGGTCGCCTGGATCCTGCGCTTGCTGACAGCGCGCACCGTGGCGCGCACCACGGACGAAGCCATGGCCCGGCGCCCTCGGCCACGGGCAGCACCGCCCGCACGCCGTGACGACAGCGCGCACGGACCGCGGGCGGGGCCGGGAGGCGGCGGCTCCACGCCGGGACCGGCGCCCCGCCTCCATTCTGGCCAGGGCGGGCCGGGCTCGGCTCTGCCGGCACAGGGGCTGCGCGCCAAGATAAGCGGCAAAGACGGTCAGGCCGCCGTGCCCTTCAGCTGCCCCGGCGGAGGCCGTGGCAAAACAGCCGCTCACGTGTCACGTGGAAAGGGTCGGGGTTTCTGAAAGTCTTTAATGATTCATTAGTCTGGCACCGCCCGTCAAGGTTCAAGTTAACAGGTTACAGAATAACAATGTTTATTAATTTGGAATGTTAGGGCTAAAAGAGCATCTACTCCCCGCCCTTCTGCCGTGGGCAGGGACACCTCCCACTAGACTAGGTTGGTTAAGGCCTTATCCAGAACTTCCCTGGGCAACCCATTCTAGCGGGTTACCTCCCTCACAGTAACCAATTTCTTCCTAGTAGCTGATCTAAATCTCCCCCTTGTCTTATCACTACAGTTCCTGATGAAGTCTCCAGCTTCCTTGTTAGGCCCCGTGCAGATACGGGAAGGTTGCCATGAGGTCTCTAGCTACCTTTCTCTTCAACAGTCCCAACCTTCTGATCCTCTCTTCATAAAGGAGGTGGCTGCAGTCCTCTTATCAACTTAGTGCAGAAGAGGCCACACACTCTAACAGTTCCATATCCTTCCTCAGTTGGAGGCCCCAGAGCTGGATGAAGTGTTCCAAGTGGAGTCTCACAAGAGGCAAGCAAAGGGGCAGAATCCCTCCCTGCTGTTTTGGATGCAGCCTTGAATTCTGACATGTAAATGTTAAAGGATTGCTGATGATAGTAGCTGAGCGCAAATATATTTAAAGCAATATATTGATTCAATGTACTAAAAAGGTCTAATGCCTAACAAAAGGGAGCTTAGGACAATCATTTACCACTCATAGAACACTGTTCTTACCCCATAGTTGTCCTCATAGGGGCAAAGAGATGTTGAGCCTGTCAACTGATTCCAGAAGTCAAAATGGAGTCTTTCCTAACTTCACACTCTTCTGAATTCACTTTTGTACTATTTTCTTATGTTTAGATGGAACTTGAATGGCTGTAGTCACATAGTTTATCTAGTGAGGTATCTCAGAAGATATAATGTGTCAGCCTCAGGAGAGTCAAGTCACCACAATTGCTGATTCGACAACAGGACATCTTCCTTTATCTCCCTTGGTTTTCAGCTGCTGTGCAGTTTATTAGTCAGAAAGAACCACAAAGTTCAAGTCTCTGCAAGAGCCTGGCTACAATGTACTCTACTCCACCCACCTTTAGCACACACAGTGAGTGGGAAAACAGGTATGCTGACCACATTCCATCCAGGGAGTAGCAATCCTATTTTCCTCTACAATTTCCAAACCGTTATCTTTTTATCCCCAAGCATTTTCACACACCAGGGAACAACGGAGGCTCACGAGTACACAGTCTCCCACCCACAAAATACAGGCACAGAATGTGAATATTTATTGATCATCACACTAGCAAGCATGTTAAAGTAACAATGCTTATGGCTACTCAATAGGAAGCTTTGGCTCAGCAGACAAAACCCATGTGTAGAGTTATTCAGTTTGGACAAATCCCTGAGCAAAGTGCACAGGACCTGGAACCAGTGACTACTACGATCCATCACAGACAATGCATTGTGTCTGCCCTCCTACTGACCAGGATCCTGCCCTGTCCTCCAGGTTCATGCCTTTCTGGAGCCAAGTGAGAGGATGGCCAGCGTGGTCAGGGCCCAGCTGTCCTTGATCCCTGCCTCGTGCAGAGGCATCGTGGCAGGAGAGCATGAAAGCTGCTGGATGAACTGAGCTGCCATTCTCCAACTCCTGGTGGCTGCAGTGATTTGACTTGCAAGAAATCCCAATAGCTTTGGTACAGGAGATTCATGCCATTACTTTAAGTTGAATAGTGGCTACACTAGAAGGTGAACAAGTACTCATTTTTCATTTCCACATTCCAGCATCCTTAAATAGGCTAGGTAATACTTTAAATCCCTGTTTATGTAGTCCAAGTACAAACACATTTGGAACTCACCACCTTGCTTACTTCCCTGATTCTGAGCTTAGTAGTTCTGAAGAGCTTGGTAGTAAGATGTGTTTTATGCATACATAATTATGCTACTGCTCTTCACTGAGGCACAGTACTATTACCTCAAATATAAACATAGCAGGTGTATAAAGCAAGTTGCATTTTATTTAGCTATAAAAAGTGTGTCTTTTCACACATAATTCATGGACCTTGAGCATGCATCTCAAGTAAACTACTCCTACTTAGGGGTGGGAGGTTTAATGCACTACTGGGCTGAAGTCACTTGAAGTGAAGTACACTTGAAGGGGGAAAGGTCATGTACGAATGCAGCTAATACCTCCTTCATCATTCACAAGCTACCATGCAGGCACAAAAGCTTTAATTTCCTCAGGTGGCTTCCAATCTTCACTCCTCAATCCCCTAACTGTGAAATCAATCAATCTCCACATGGAAGACTGAGAATGGGCTAGAAAAATAGCCTTCTCACAGAAGATAAATGCAAAAATCAGTTTTAAAATCTAACTGTTCAACCGAGTAACAAGAAATGTTGATAAGTTATCAGTATGGAAAAAAGCCAACAACCTTCCATGCTAGGAAACTCCCATTCTAAGCAGCTATTTCAAGCCCTGAAAACTTATTATAAAACAATTTACCTTTAAGAAGGTAATTTTTATGTGGCTTCTGTAGTTCTTATAAAAATGTGATGATGTTCATAAAACAAATTACTGCGTAATAAATAAATTTAAGTAAAATTTTAACAGATGGGGAAACAGTTTTAAATATAGCCATGAAACAAACCTCACAATTGCATTACGGAAAATGGATGTGTGTGATCTAGAAGTTAAATAGCTAAATGACATTGACTTAGCTGTTTAAGATAGATGAAGTTTTTTGAGGTTTGCAACGCAGTTAACTTTCTCAATTTCTAAGCACTGATAACTACTGTTCACAGCATAAAATATATTCCAACTTTGGAAAACCTGGACCTCAAAAGCACGTGAAATTCCTGTGAAATATGATGACATCACTTTTTTTCCAATACAAAAGGCAGCATAAATAAGCAACTGCATGTTCCTCCATATCATTAAGAAGGACAGGGTATGCACCTGGTTCAGAAAAGGTTTATACACTTCATTCCCACGAGCAAAATTGGAAGTAACTCTGAACAGAAAGCTAAATAAAGCACAAAGATAATAAGCTTGAAAATGTGTTTAAGAAAGAACACAGAAGAAATTATTTGTGAAAGCAACACATCTAAAAGTTCATAGATAGCTGGCTTCAGACGAGTGAAAACCAAAGCAAGACTTAGGATGCTAATTCCCCAACTTCCATAAAAATAGATTGGGAAGGAAAAAAAATTGAACACGATTGTTCTAAATCCAGATAATTACAGTAAGTTATCATTAATTCTGTATTTATGCCAGGAATATTGGAAACTACAACCTCAGAAAAAAATTGAGAAACTTAAGTCTGATTTTCACTTTTTTTTTTAAAATTTATTTCAGATTCATAAATTAACAGTGGTTTCAATTTTAACACATAACTAATTATTTTCTGAACAAGGTAAGATGGTTTATTACCACCTCCGGAAGGACTTCAAGTAAAGCTCAATTCATACTACTAATTAATGTAAATTCTTGACTGGTACAAGGATTCTCTTCACATTCTATGAAAACGGACATGTATTTTTCCCCAGTTGCTGAATACAATACCTCTGTTTCTTAAAGCATTTTTGTCTGTATCCCCAAGGCCCTGAAAAAGATTCTTAGCAGCAACAAAACAGGACTGACCTGTTACCTAGTCTTCTTTCTTTCTTCTTGAACACAAGCACAGCAGCAAATGAACTCCCATAAAAATCACAGAATGGAAAACAACCCCACAAAATCTCAGTGGCACTGTTTGTCCAGAGATTGCTTTATATATGATGACTAGTGGCTATGTTTTTAGTTCTCTGGAGAAATAAAAAAAAAAATGTAGCAATCTACAAACATTTCAAACACTTACACAAGGATTCAGTAAACAATCAACATTAATAAATATCATTTGCTCCTTCAAAAGATTCATTTTTGAAGAAAATATAATTTATTTGGCTAGCACATAGTTTTAGTGCAGTTTAAAATGGTCAGGTGGAACAATAAAACCCTGAAAACAGTTTATTTTTAGTACCTGCCCTTTTCTAAATGCATTACCTAATAAACAAATACAAAACATCATGGCTTTCTATTAAAATGCTTGAACAATCTAATAAAGAGCAGGGGTCTGTATTAAAATCCACAGATGCTTGTACTAGCAATCTAAAAGAAAACACCCATATTTTCATTGAACTTAAGCTGAAGGTTGTCTATGCTGCTGTCCTGTGAATTCAGACGCTTTAGCCAAAGACATTTCTTTTAAGTGAATTATGGATCTGTGTTGCAATTCATCAGTGCTTAATATCCCTCATGATTCTTTCTGGGTCCTCTTCTGTGAGGCTTTTCCCTGAGTCATGTATTTATCGGAAAGGCTGCCTAAATTGGGAGGAAGAAAGCATCATGCTTTAAAGGTATTATTTGTTGGATATTTTTTTTTTAAAGAAGAAAAAGAAAAAAAAGAAGAAACAAAAAGACATAAACCAACTGAAACAAAAAGACAGGAGAAAATTGCTGTCAAGTCAAACTGTAATGAAAGAACATACAGATCAACTTTAAGATCATTACCTGCTGAAGGACAGTAGGAAATAATAAAATCCAAAATTGAAAACCACCATTTTCTTGAACTAAACACCTAATGACAAACCACTTTGTGTTACAAAATTCCCAAACTTAGATTTGAAAAAGGCTTCCAGTGAAGACAAAAAAATCCAATGTGTCTTCCCAACAAAACAGATAATTTAATTTAAGGTGCTTAATTGCAGTGAAGTCTCTGCAAACTACAGAAAACTAATTAGGTCCCCCTCCAACTGCAGAGAGATTAGTGTATTATATACCCATGCTGCTGAAAGGTTTGCAGAGTTGTACTAGAAGTTCTAATTAAAACAAAAGCAGCAATTCTTAAAATCTTCGTTGTACTTGGTAATAAGTGTGTGAAATTACTGTAAGGAAGCTGCATTGTTAATCACGTATTTAAAGCAAAACATCTCTGATTCAGAAAGAGTACATAAAGGCCCTTTGTAATACAATCTCAGTGCTACTTCTAAATGTAATTTTAGCTTGATTGCATTTTGGCAGCTCAGACCAAGAATGTGGTTTGATAATCTCTCCTAAGTTAATCATGTGTAATTTTAGACAATTACTGCAAGAAACCCTCACAAGAAAGCATTCCATGTTTTTTGCCTGAAGAATCAAAGAATCCCATGTAAGCTGTAATAGGAGAGATTGATACAACTCCACCCCTCCACACCCTGCTGCAAAATAAATCTACCAGAGTCAGTGATATAAAGGCATAGAATTGTTATACCCAAGTTTTACTTCCAAAACAAAACTCAAAATGTGTACACTTTCCAAATAAAAAAAAAATAGGTGCCTTCAGCCTGTTCAAGCTGCCACAGTGTTCAGAAAATTAACTAGACTTCCTATAAGGACCGATAAAGAATCACACAATTATAGAACAATTTGGGTTAAATGTTAGTTAGTCCAACCCTCCTGCCATAGGCAGGGATATCTTCAACGAGATCAGGTTGCTCAGAGCCCCATCCAACCTGATCTTGGATGCTTTCAGGGATGAGGCATTCACCACTCCTCTGGGCAACCTGTGCATGTGTTTCACCATCCTTGTTGTAAAAAACTTCTTTCGTTAATCTAATATAAATTGACCCTCTTTCAAGTTTTAAACCGTTACTCCTTACTATTGCAACAGTCCCTGTTAAAAAGTTGGTTCCCATCTTTCTTAAGGACTCCTTTTTAGAACTGAAAGGCCACAGTAGTCTTCCCTGAAGCCTTCTTTTCTCTAGGCTGAACAACCCCAACCCTTTCAGCCTCTGCGCAGGAAAAGTGCTCTATCCCTCTAATCATCTTGATATCCCTCCTCTGGACTCCCCTGCACAGTTCCATGTCCTTCCTGTGCTGGGACCCCAGAGCTGGATGCAGAGTTCCAGCTGGGGTCTCACCTGGCCAGGCTTTTACACATAGTTTCTGAACTGAAGATATACAAACCTGACTGGGGACTCAAAAATACTTTTCCTTTTTGTTTCTTTTTTTCTTCATGCATATGCACTCCCTATAAAAAACATACACACATCAATGAACCAACAAAATGGAAGTATTTAATTTCACAACAGAAGACTTTCCTTGAAAGCATTTTCTTGATTACTTTACATGGACTTTAAAACATAAAAAGTAAAAGATGAAACAAAAGTGACACTTGGTGTTTACCTGATTTAATCTACTAGCCTGTTTGACAGCAGTGGGTAAAGAAGGGGACCCATACAACACTTCTGGTTTTGAGCCGTCTGAAAAAATAATAAAGAAGAGTTGCTAATTGGAAACTAGTTTCCATTTCAGTTATCGTAAGACAGAAAAATACCAAAATATTTTATATCTAAAATCAGAAAATGTAGAATGTAAGATATTGTTATTTTTGTCAATTTTATGACATGGAAAACTCACATAACGTGGTATTAAGCTAGGAGCCTACAATAAATTAAGCTTTGTATCCTCTTCCAGAATCAGCAGGAGACAGGGAACTTAGAATAAATGAAGATAAGCTGGTAAATGGAGTCTCACAAAACACAGCAATGCAAAAAGTGAAGTCTGAACTTTGGTCCTTTGTCCATAGTACTTTATTCAATTAAAAAGAACACTTCAGGCACTAAGCAAGCAGTAAAAGACAAAGCCCAACCTACAGTAATTCTTTCAAATTGAAACAGATTAATTCTCAAAATACAGACAATAGATAAAAACACCTATTGCAGAACTTATTATTTTACCCATATATTCTGTACAGCCTAAGTATAGTTCCATATGATGAATGCTAAATATGATTGACTATGAAACAATCAGGCATATTCCCCTCCACCTCTGCAGACTCAGTATCATGGCGAACAGAATGGCTGGAAGAGAAGTTTAGTGAGAAAAGGTCAAAGATAAACAAACTCAGAAGTTAAATTTAGACTTGACATATACCTTCAAAAGGTCAGAAGCTGAATGAAGCATGGCTTCAATTTTTAATCAACTTTTCTGTCCATCCATTACTTCTAGTGGCCTATTAAAGAATACTTCTAAATATATTCCCAATTCTAAATATACATGCACCATTTTTCTCCCTCTTCCAGCATTTTAACAGTCTTATGCCCTCTTCCACTAAATGCATCTGATTATGAAGAGTTCCCTGATCTAAGGCAGACAGGATATTTTTGCAAGTAAAAATAAAGAAAAAAACCTGGTTTGAAAAATATGTTAATATAAAAGACTCCAATTTGTTCATTTAAGAGGTCAAGTCATGAGTAATTTGTAAAACAAATTTTTTCCAGCCTGAATTTAAATGTACCCAGGTTTACCTACAGAGAAACAGTAATACTTTGTTCTTTTGGAAGCTAATTACAAGTACCCATGTACTGACTTAAGCCTCAATTTTATCTTAGAAAGATATTACTTTATCACAAATGATGAGCGATCCATCTGATTTCAAAGATGACTTAGATAAATACTCTTGCTTAGCAGTATTTTAGTCAGGATCTACAAAATAAACTTCTGTATCCTTTGAACTGCTGAGTTGTCAGAAACATTGTTTTATTTTATTCACAAAATTCAATCTGAGCAAATCTGTACACTTTTCGTATTGACTTCAGGGTTGAATAGAATCATTCTGGTTTAGGTAATGTGAAGAGCTGTAACACTAGCTTGTGTTGCAATTATGATGCACTGGAATAAAAGATGTAATCTGAAATATTGGCAAGCTCACTGGATCCTTTTTATTACAAGTATCTTATCTGCTAAGAGAAACTGCCAAATCTCCCAGGAAACAGCACATTTCTGAAAGGAAGGTGAAGATGAAGGGAAAATGGTTAAATGTGACTACATTAAAAAACCCCACATTTACATGATGCAAAAAGCTTATCTGTTAGTCAATCATGTTAAAAATACAAAAAAAACACCCCATAAGTGATATTTAAACTACTCAGCTTGATCATACCTGCAACTCCTTTATACTGTGGGCATTCCTTTTTAATATGACCTTCTCTTCCACAGATAAAACAACGTTTTTCTCTTAGGTCTCTGTCTTCCAGGCGCTTCCATTTCTCTGCCGATTGCCTGGGAGTCTTCTCTCTTCCAGTTTCCACTACTACCCTTGCTAGTTTCCTCTTCTGAGGTGTACATAGGTACGACTTTCTCTCCTTGATTAAGTTCTCCTTTTCTGTTGGTTTATTCTGCATTTCTTTGTCCTCTTTGCTTCTTTTCTCCTTGATTTCTCCATACCTTTGTGTACCTTCATAATCACGATGCCGTCTTAGTCTGAAGGAGCAGAAAAGTGCAGCAGAATTCAGAGGCCTTGCATTCACACAGAGAGTCAATAAAAAAAACCAGAAAACACTGTCCTTAGACAAAATAATTCTTCAGTAGGATAAATAAAGTGAATTGCTGTACTTTTCCTTTGACTCTCCCACTGAACAGTGCTCCACTGATGTTACACATATTTAATAATTTAACTTTACTATTAGATGATAATACAGTCCTAAAGCCTAATACTTGTAACTCAAAAAATATAAGAGCAACTGAAAATCTGGCTGCTCAAGTCCAGACAAGAGAAGGAACATCAGGCAAAATGCTAACAAATTACAAACAGAATAGGGCTATAATTCTGGGATTTTTCTTCCTATTTGTACAATTCAACCAGAACTCAGTTCTTTCCTTCTGAAACTGTGCATATTCACTCTAAAAGTCTCTTCTGTTGAGAGAACCTTCTAACATTCTATGCGACTTAAAGGTCTAGCAGTGAAGAAACACTACCACTGTCAGACTTGTTTCATCTAACAATTTCCTACATGACTAGAGAAGGGGACAGGAGTGAAACCTCCAAATCTGAAGATGATACCAGGCTCCTTTGTCAAGTTGGATGCATTGCTAATAGCTAGAAACTTGGAAAATACTTCACAAAACTGAATGAAGGGCAAAAGAATGACATGAGCTTCAAGGTGAGCTTCTTTTTTTTTTTTTCCATAAAAGGCATAAAAGGAAAACCTGGACAACTATAGGCTGGTCAGTCGCACCTCTGCCTGGTAAGATCATGCAGCAGATCTTCCTGAAAACTATGCTCAGGCACGTGGAAAACAGAGAGGCAACTGGTGACAGTCAACATGCCTTCACCAAGAGCAAGTCATACCTGATAAATCTGGTAGCTTTCTATAAAAATGGGTTACAGAAATGGTGGGTAACGAAAGAGTGACTGACATCATGTACTTCGACTTCTGCAATGCATTTGACACTGTCTTACACAACATCCTTGTCTCTAAAATGGAAAGACATGGATTTGATAGGTGGACCACTCAGTGGGTAAGGAATTTTCTGGATAGTTGCACTTCAAGCATTGTGGTTGATGTCTTGATGTCTGTGTGAACAACAGTGACGAGTGCTGTTCCTCAGGGGTCTGTATCGGGACCAGTATTATTTAACATCTTTGTTAGGGTCACAGGCAAATGGATTAAGTGCACACTCACTAAGTTATTGGATGACGAAGATTAACTTTAAACAGATACAGGAAAGTACTGTTTTACATATCAGTCAGAACAATTATGGAACTAGTTGACATAAAAAATTGCTAAGGAAACCAGGAGAATCAGGTTCAGGAAAAAAAAACCAAAATTAAAAGGACAAAATCACAAACAAGTCCAGTCCACAAATGAGCATTACCAGAGCAGGGCAGGTATGTGCTCTAACACCTCTTATACAGCAACTGCAGATGCTGAGGGGAATGCATGAGAAGAGACTACAGAAAACAACTAGTCTGCCCTTCATGGACAGCACTCCCTTTTGCAATAAATGGCTGAACAGAGGTCTCAAATGTAAATGTAAATGGTTTTAATCTCACAGGGCATTTCTGTTCTTAGACGCACAGTCCCATTTACTTTTCCTCTAACGTTGTATAGAACATAGCTGAGTATGTGCAATGAACTGGTGTTTCACTTCAGAATGCAAGATTAAAAATCCACAGTTGTAAGAGTAAGATAACAGTTTGGACGCTGAAGAGACTTTCACACCACCTTCAGCATTCTTGAATTTCAAACTATCATCAGCTACTGTGCTTGCAATTGCTAAAGCTGAGTAAATTTCTAAATTAACAGAATGAACAATATAAGTTCACAAATCTCTAATGTGTAGCAGAACAGCTACTTCATCCAACATGATGTTAGCAGCTTTTTTTTATTTAGTTACAGGAAAGTGCAAATTATTTTTAATGACAGCTTTTAATATAAATAGATTCTAAACAATGGTTAGATTTTTCCATCCACCTTACAAATGAACATAAAGGTTTTCAACATTTCACTATTTTTTAGACAAAGTTTTTAAAGGGCTTTGTCTTAACTAAAATCCAAATTAAAGGATGAGTTTTAAGTTTAGACATTTCACAAGAGGAAAAGCAGCAAAAGCTATTTAGCCATTCATTTGTTGCCAGAAGAGAGTCACTGAATATTGGACATGGCTACTCAGGCACAGGAAGCATTCTCTTGGATGTAAAACAGGATATTGTTCTCATACATGTGCGCTTATGAAAAATAATGACACTCTTGCCTTGCTTTTGATAGGAATTGCATGATTCTGTGAACTTGACAAAATCGTGTCTTTTCCTAAACAAACCTAAGGAAAAAAGTTACACACAGATGCCAATACTATACTCACTTTCTTCTCATGGGACAATCTTTCATGAAATGGCCAATTTTACCACAAGTTCTGCAGCATCTATCATTTGGTGCCAATTCTCCTTCCGTTAGTACCTCAGGATCAAAAAAGTACTCCTGTAAAAGAAATCATGTATTTAAAATGAAAATCCAAACACTTGGAAAATCAAGACAGATAAAAACGTGTCAAAGCAGCAGTAAGAGTTACAGAAAAGAATAAACTGAGACGTATGTAGCTGAACCCTGAAACACCTAATGAATTAACTGGCCACTGACCTCTTCTTTTACAGGCTGACTACTCACCACCAGGTCTGCACACTGTTATAAAACTGCAGTTTTAAGAAATGCTAAGCTGGTTTTAATTTGGATTAAAATATATAAATCCGTGCAATGAAACGCTGACTTGACTAGTATTCTGCATACCAAAATATTTTACATGCAAGTATCATTAAAACAGTACTCAGCAGTAACTCCCATGAAGATTTTGAGAGTAGTGTGGGAATTTAAGAGAAAGAGCTTACAGTGAGTGTAACCATAGTCCTGTAAAGGCTAAGTTATATGCCAAAGAGCACATACATACTCCTCTTAGAAGAAACTTACCATTTTTGATGGGTACTCTTTAGGAAATATTTTTATAGGGGTACCAAATACCCTTCTGCCATTAATAAAAGCCTTCATTATAAAATTTGTCACTGTGAAAGAAAAAAAACCCCAAACTGAAATAATCATTTAAATATCAAACTAGAATGCAAAATAATATCCAAGACAAGATCTTAACTTTGTAACTGAAATTGTTAACAGAAGACTTACTTTTTCTTGACAATCCAGCTCCAAGATTGTGGTTCAAATCAAAGGGATCTGCAGAAAAGAACATGACAGGCATTCCTCAATGTGCAGACAAAAGAGTAGAAATTCTTTCCATGAAAATGAAATGCGCCAGAAAACAGTTCACAGACTATTCCTAAAATATGTTGCTGCATTTTCTCCGTCAGAGATCACAGTGATATTAAACAGTGTAATCATACACAGAGTTGAATCGTTTAAGTAAATGTGGGCTCAGCTAAACCTAGTATTTTTGAGAATATCTCAACTGCATTATAGCTAATTTCTTTGCCAAAGGATTTTGTTAAATCTATTTTTCTCCCATTTACTTCATAATGAAAAGTGTGAAGTTTGCTTTGCAACTTCTTTTCAGTAGCCAAAAAATCCCTAAAGAATAATGTTTAGCACTACCGAAACTCAATGGCAATTTTGTGATGGTTTGAAAAACATGAGCATATAACAATTTATAATCTAGTAATAGAAAAATAAATCAGCCTTGTGGAAAAGCAAAATTTTCATGGTGAAGAAGCTCTGTATATTCCTACATACTTCATATGCCTTTACCTTCAATTACAATATATTTGGAGGTCCACTGCTTCTTGAAAGTTGTAAGCAGATTTTTTCTCCTGATGCAGATGACATGTTCTTTAAAATCAAATTCTTCTGTGTAGAATCGGAGAAGTCCCAGCCACAGTTGCCCCACAGATTCAGTGTTTTTCCCATAGTCTGGCCAAACAACTGACTAAAATGACAAAAATATTGTTACATCCAGTACTTACATTAAGCAGAATGATTTTCATGATTTCCATAATATATTTTCATCATTTAATTTATACAGAAAAACACTGGAGTTTTACTAGAATACTTCCTTTCATAATTTATAATGATACTCCAATACTGGTTTTAAATGGTATATTTTTTAATTTATTAACAACAAAAGAGGATTAATTAATAATTAATTCTGGCACTAGGTTTTGCCTCTTAAGAGGAAAAGACAGGAACAGGATATTCGAACAGGATATTCAAACAGGATATTCACTTCCATTCCTGTATTTGTTCTGGATAGAATTAATTCTGTTCTTATTAGGCTGTATAGCCTGTGTTGCGTATTTAGCATAAGAATAATATTGATAATGTAGATAACCCACTAATATTTTAGTAGCAACTCAGTAATACCTACCCTAAGTCAAGGACTTTCCAGTTTCCCATGCTCTGCCAGCCAGCGGGTGCACAAAAAGCCAGGAGGGAGCAGTACCAGGACAGCTGACCAAAACTGGCCAAAGGGATATTCCATACCATGGAGTGTCATGCCCAGTAGACAAACTGGGGGGACTGGCCAGGAGGTACTTACTGCTGCTGGGGGCCATCCCTCAGCATCAGTCAGCACCTGCTGAGCAGTTGTACTGGGCACCTCTTATTTCTCTTGGGCTTTAGTCATCTCTCTCTCTTTTTCAATTACTACCACTAATGGTACTATTATTATTATCATCATCATTGTAACAATTAAAAGTATGAGGATTATTATTTTATTTTGTTTCAATTAATGAAATGTTTTTTATTTCAATGCACAAATTTTACTTTTTTTTTTTAATTAGCCTTCCCACTAGGGAGGGGGCAGGGGGAATGAGAGAGTGGCTGTGTAGTGCTTAATTGCCAGCTGGGGTTAAACCACAATATTCAACCTCTATATTTGAGAACAGTGTCTTCAAAAGGAATTTCTATATAATTGCCAAGCTACAGGTAACATTGAATTAGTCGGATTTACTCACCAACTCCTCTATCTTATCAAAGAAATATACATTCCAGCCATCAACCAAAATTTCAGGCTTTTTTGGTTCTTTGTAGATCTGAAAGAGTAATATTAAAACTCATCAGAAGATCCTTTCATATTCAGCACTGACATTCTTCTGATCAATACCGTGTACAGTTATTTCTTTCTGATATACCATACCTCTTGAAGAACAGGGATGACTGGTGGATTTCTTTGTTGAAGAAAATAAAGCACCATAAGAGTATATGCATAAGATGACAGGCTACCTCGAGACGCATCTCCAATGTCACATATCTAGAAAAAGAAACATGATTTTTATCTTTCATGGTGATCATCCCTTGCTGCAGGAACTACTGCTTCTAGAATGTCTGAAACACACCTACCTTTGTAAAGACTTTCATTGCGTAACACAGATATTTTACTCTAGGATCAATAGCTGCGTATGATGACAGAAGTCTGGTGTTATGCAAGGCCTACAAAAACAAGTCATGTAGAAAATAAAGAAGCTCTGAAGTCATGAAAAAAATAAGCTGAAAAGTTGAAGAACAAAAACTCTATGTTGTGTCCTCAAGAAATGCATATGTGAAGCCCTGCATAGTACGAATATATATTGAGAAAAGAAGCACTCAACAATGAGGTCATCACCTGCTCTTTTAAAAGCCAATCAACTTCCTTAATCTGTGTGGAAGTGGTACAAAGCAACATTCACAGAACAATACTTCAAAACAAGAAGCATTAATCTCCTCCTACAGTTCCAAAATATTTGGTAGAAGGTAATTACTTAAATCCAGAGATTTCAGTCCAGATCTCTAAGAGCTACCAACAGACACATAGGGATGCATAACTTCAAGGGGAAAACTTTCACACTTAGTGGTTGAGGTATCTTCCTCAAGACTCCTCTTGAGCTCATTACAAACCTTCAGAAAGTTTAAAAATTGTCTCTAAGACTTGACTTTCCTTTGCTGTTTCAAGGAATAGGGTTTTGAAATTTAAAAACATTGAAATAAACGAAACCTATTTTTAAAATGTTTGGCCAAGAACACATGAATTGTTTTGGGTGTTATTTTTTTTTGTTGTTGTTGTTTTTTTGGGTTTTTTTACATTCTAATATATTACAGTTCAAAATCATTATTTCAGGCCTCAAGGCTAGGAAAGAGCCATGACCCTAACAGGAATCTAAAATAGCTGAAGCTACTTGATTTTGTCTCTTATTTAAGAAAGACTTACAATACTTAAACCACTGTTTCTTACTATTACTGAAGAACTAATAGATTTTCTTAGGAAAGTGACAACTCTAAAGTTACAACTGTGCAGCTGACTCCACTCATAGTCAAACAAAACCAAAAAGGTTTCTTTGAAATATAAAACTACAACAGGTAATTGAAATCAGTTGATTATTGAACCTCATCCAAACTATCACTTCAGTCTCAAGAAACAGATCCTCAGTTTTTTGTTACACAACATAAAATAAAAAAGGAGATAACCTTACCAGAGTATTATATAAACTGATGTCTACTTCAAGACCACTTCTGACATGGAAAAATTTGACAATTGGGACTTTAGCAGTTGTTATAGGCAAGACATTTCTTAAACCTAGGATGAAATGTTTTATTACTGAATGGCTACAATACAGTCCTACACAGTATCAAATAACTTTCACAACTGTAGCCAGAAGGCTACAAAATAAAATCTTAGTTGACACCAAATTTGTATTTCAGTTACGTTTTTACACTGATTTTAGAAATTTGTCAAATATGATCAATCTGCTAAATGTAGTTCATATAAGTGTACGTTTAGCCCCCTTAAAAAAATCAAGAGCAGTCTGAGTATAGAATTTCTTTATAGAGAAATAAGCTTAAGAGATAAATAATAGTCCATTACAACTCATTGGAGATACACCAAAACGAGCACTGTAAAATTCATGATTTCTTGTAGAAAAAACACGATTCTCATTGCAGACTTGTATCAGAATATCTTTTACTATCAACTTCCAATGCACTGAACATACAAGTACATAATTATTAAACTGAAGCCTCAAAACTTAAATTATTTTTCTTAGGCATGTAAGTGATAAATATACTATCTGTCCAGATCAGATGTGGTCCAATAACATTATAACCTCGAATACCTACATATACGAACTAAAATAAATCCAAAAGTTCACAAAATTCAACCTCACTCTTACGAACATAAGCTCTTTTTTATTAGTTGTATCTTAATGATTTTCATCTACAGTGCCCCAGAACATTGTCACTACAGCAAATGAAGTAACAAAACCAGAATCACTTATTTCAATTTTCCAGAAAGTTACCTGACTGTTTCTTGAGAACTTTTGCTAAATCTTCAATGATTCTGATGCAATCAAGTCCCTAAGACATTAAGAAAAAAAGCTGAAAGATGTATTGCTGCAAGTATTTTAGGCAAACCTTTTATTATGTGTCATTAAGCTTAAAGCTGTATAATCAAATGTTTCATGTTATACAGAATTATGTGAATCCTTGAAATTGCTTCAAAACAGCATATGCAAAATCAGTACTTGATAATATAATAATGTAAACTTTTTAAAACCTGGTATTAGACATGAAAGGAGACTGATGTGCTCTTCCATTGTTTCCCATTCCCAGTTGTTTATGCAATACAGAGTGTTATTTATCTGCACAAATAAAGCTAGAAATGCAGAATTCAGGAGAAAACTGGCTACTTCATTTTTAGACTCATGCCTAGGGCAACAGTAAACACCCCCAAAATAATCTGCCGTAGTGGTATCCTAGTGTTTTCTTCTAATATTGAGAGCTTTTATGAAATAATGAATTTATTATACTAGATATACAATATAAGAATATTTTGCATTTATTTAACCATAAAACCAAAATCTTATCAACCTACCTCAGCAGTTTCCAGACCATCTATTGTCATACAGATATCAAGATCACTCTGTTTGAAGCCAAAGCCATTTTTTGAGGAGCCGAACAAATCCAGCTTGGTTCCTGTAAGGCATGGTGTTACAGCCATATATCAACAAAATATCAAATTATATATAACTAAGAATCTCAAATTGTATGTAGCTGCAACCCACTGCATGTCTTCTAATACATGAATCATGCATGAAAATATTATTGTATTTCTGTGGTACATGAAAACTTTCTGATCAACTTTGCTTATGAGAAAAGAATCTCTACTATTATTGATTCAAGTAAGCAGTCTGACAAATCCAGAAACAAGTTAGGTTTTCCAGTATGTAAATGAGTAAGCATGTAGGTTCAAGCTGACATCTGATTGAAAAATGCTTTGTACAGAGATTCTTACGGTAAAGGATATACTTGGCTCCAGCCAAAAAGTATTTTTCTAATTTTAAAAGACCATGAACTGAAATCCAGGTCTTACAGGTAGGAACTCCAGAAACAAACAAAGGCAAAAAATAAAATGTCTAGGTTCTGTGAGTAGGCCAGATGTTGTACATGTATTTTAAAATATTGCAAACCCAGTAAGTTTCAGTCGGAAATACTACAAAAAACCTTGCGGTTTGTAAGAGCAGTTACAAAAATAAGTCTGATTAATAAATAAAGTGAAAGTAACAAATATAAAACTATTCTACTTCTGCTTTGATTGTTTCTTCCTTAACTTGCCATTGCTCCTTCCTACTAATGTGTGCCATACACGAATAAATAAAAAAATCTCAAATTTAGAAAAGTCTTAAAAGACTTAGAACAAAAATTAATGTAATGAAATATTGCAATGCTGAGCAACAGTCTCGGTTAAATATTCAAAACTAATGTGTTTATTATAATGAAATTACGTTTTCTTGGTAAACACTCAAGTATGAACAATTGAAAGTATAAATATGAAGTTAGAATAGCCTAATTACCTGGGAAATCCTGTCTAATGAATATTTCCAAGCTTTGTCTTATATGTTCCCGAGCATGATCCTCTACTGTATTTGGAGCAAAATCATCTATAAAAAAAGAAGAAAAAAGACAACAATTTAGGCAACTGCTCTTTAGAAAGAGCAAAGATTCAAGTGAAAATAGAGAGGGGTTTACAGTGGGGTAGGGGAAGGTAAAGAGAAAAAGAAAGAAAATTCACATGTGAAGGAAAGAAAGCAAGGATGAAGTAGAAGAGAAATACCTGTTCAAAAAAAACATTAATTAGACAAATAATGCATTTTGTCTGGTCAGAAATGGCGAGAGAGAAAGGAGGAAAGTTGGGTCACTCTGAAAAGAACAAAAGTGGAGAAATGTTACAAAATTATACTTTGACACTATTTTTTTCTAGAATACTGTAGTCTTTTTTTATGACAACTACAAGTTAAGGAACAGTTAATGTAATTCAAGTCAGACAAATATAAAAGCATCAGTCAAAAATTCCACCCAAAATCAGACTCTCAGAAAATGTATTTTCCTTCCCAACCAGGCAGGTGGAAGACATACCTGAACACTTTCTAGCTCTCTACATAGAAACTGCTCAGCAGTTCTATTAGAGAGCCATTAACCAATAAGCCAAATCCTAGAATTGTATCTAAGAGCTGGCAGCAATGTAGCAAATAAACTGTCACCTTATAACACCATTAGTCCGTGGGTACTACATTTCTTTTCTGATTCTTTTTCAATGGCACAACAATATTCAAAAGAAACAACTTACAGTAACACTGGACACAAACTTGATCTAGAATAGCTGAAAACTTGGGTGGCAGTGGTGGCAGTGGGTCAAGCTCAATTTTCTTGAAGTCTTCTGGACAATCATTCTTTAAATGACCTTCCCGTTTGCACAAGCTACACACTACTGTAGGAGACTGCAGAACAAAAAGCAAGATTGGTTTTAAAAAAATATAGTACTTTAATGAATTTGAGCAACACTTTTATATAAACATCTAACACAACATAAGCAATATATCTATGTTCCAATACAGCTTGCTTACCTTGCCCTTTGTAAATGCTTGTTTACTGAACTGATAAAAAAGTTCAGATTCCAAGCTCTGTTCTACTGCTGTGGTATCTTCAGAATGGCTTCCCTTCTCAGTAAGATATTCTTGACTCGAATTGATCCTCACAGGTTCATCTACAATTTCTTTGAAATGTTTGTTTTCATATTTACTGGGGATGGGAAAATCATCTTCTTCCTCTGACAGTGCATCATCATCTCCAGATCCAGCATATGTGTTATCTAGTTCACCTCCAGCTCCAATGGCAACACTGCATTCTCTCTCATTTGGAAGACTTGATGCTTCCTCTTCTTCGTCTTCATCATCTGAGTTAATCATTTGGGATATCTCACTCTGTCCTGAACATAGGAATTTTTGTGGGGACTCATCCAGTTCATCACTACCTTCAGTGCTACTATCCTCATCAATGTCAATCTTGTCATCTGTTATACCACTGCACTCCAAGCCAAATTCATCACTCTCTGTAAGTGCAGTGTGTTGAAAACCTTCTAAGTCTGAAGTACTACATATCTCTACATCGTGCTCATTCACCATAGCAGGGAGTTCTCCACTGTCACTGTCTTCATCAATTGTCTGCTCAGCAGCCAAAATATTAATCCATTGTCTTTTTTGTTGTTCATGTTCTTCCTCTTCCTCCTCTTCTTCATCTTCATTTTCACTTTCTGTCTCTTCATAGCTAGGTCTAAAATCCTCATTATCCCCAGAAATAATTTCCTCAATTATACAGTCCGAGTCTTCATGGGTAATTCCCAGATGACTTATGTCATCAGCCAATTCTTCTTCTGTGAAACTTTCTGAGCCATCACACTGTTTTGAAGTACCAATTTTATGTTCCTTGGGCATACATGTATTCTCTGTTATGCAATCTTCTACTATGGCTGTGTTTGTTCTACCATCCAAGTTTTGCAAGTCAGAATCTTCATGCTTTATAGCATCTTCTCCATGGTCTAGCATTTGGGATTTCTCTTCACTTGCATTTGAAGAGCGCATTTTGCTCCATTTTGCACTTTTTTTGTGAGGCAAGGCAAAATATTTATAAGTTGCTCTCAGACAGTGAAGAATATACTCATACACTAGCTGGCTGTTCACAGTTCTTGCCACATTCCTTTTGACTGAATATGGGTCTAGTAAAAAGAAGTGAGCCAGCGAGTTAACTTCTTTAAAAAAACATACAACCTTACAGAGTCTGAATTGCTAGTAACTCTTAAACATTGTGTAAGGATACAATATCTACATTGTGCTGAAGACATTTTTAAAATTTAAAATAATCTCTGATAATGTTTAAAATAATACTCAATAGAAATATTATATTGATTTTTCTGGAAAAAATATTCTCCTATAACCAGTCCAATATAAAAATTTCTAAGTTGTAACATATTTACATACCTTCCACAGCAATGCGCTTTTTAGGCCAGTCCTTTAAATCACGAGACACGGGTTCCTTGAGTCGTATGCTAATAACCAAATCAGCCATACTGAACTCCAAAGCATAGAAACGAAGCAGCTCAAGCCAAAGCTGACCAACAGGTGCTGAACACCGCTGACCTAAATCAAATACTAAAGGAACCTGTCAATTACAGAAGAAAACCTTAAATAATATTTAAGGTGCATAGGCATTTAACAGTTTAACTGTTACACTTCCTTTATTTCATCTGTAATCTAGTGTGGCAGAATTTATCATTGGCTCTCAACTCCTGCAATTGCAATAAAAACTGCAATTGAAAAGATGGAAGACACAGTATAAAACTTCAAAATGAAAGAATGCAGCAATGGTAAAGAGTAATATCAATGATCAATAGCAATTGCTTGCTTCTGTAAGTGTTTATGCTGCAATTTATAAATTTCAAAGAAAGAAGCATACATACCTCATCTCATAGGACACAATAGCTTATACAGCCTATTTTTCAGCCAACTCTAGACTGAATTAACTCTCACAACATGCAATCATATAGTGATACTGTTTCTTACAAAGTTGTTGTAATATAAATAATTTGTAAGAAGAGTTCAAAGCAAACAGAAAATGTTTTTCATAGGCTTAATATAGTTCTAAGACAAAACTGCTTCAGCTCTGTAAACTATATTCTCCCCAATAGATGAAAATTCAGGGTTTTATCAAAGAGTTTGAAATCATACCTATTTTCCTGCCAGCTCCTTAGCACCAAGAGCTAAGCACAACAGACCTTGAAGCAAGCAGTCGTGCAATCTCTTAGTTCAGCTCACGGTTTTGAAACATAAGCACAAAACTGAAATAGAAGATTGCTATTCTCAAAACAGTCTCTGCTAGACTACTAAAGAACAAATTTAAAAGTTCAGACCTTGCCCCTTCTAGGGGAAGTTTCCTGTGGCAAATCAGAATCATCAGTGGAGTTATGCTCCCAAACCACAGCATCGTTCTTGACTTCTCTCAGATGAAAATTGGTTAATTTGTTTAATGAGAATCCTCCAATCTAGAGGAAACAAAAAAAGAAACATAGAGCTAAACATCATGTGAACTTTAAATTTTAGTCCCTACATCGTAGTAGAATGAAGTTTAAAAACAGCTGTTCAGGCCTAGAATACACCCCAACTTTTTTCTCTCTTCTCCCCATACTTGTCTACAAAAAACTCTCAAGAGCTCAGTGTTCTTGGAAGAGTATGCTGGTGTCCACACTCAGGAAATATGGACACTGAGGTGGATTGAAAACTGGATGAACAGCAGATCCCAGAGGGCTCTAATGAGTGGTACAGATCTAAAATGGGGCTGTCACAAGCGGCGTCCCCCAGGGGTCAGTGCTGGGCCCTGTGTTGCCTGATTTGCTCCTCAGTGATTTGGACAAGAGACAGCAGGTCACTGATGACACAAGGCAGGGAGCAGTGGCCAATACTCCAGAGTGCAGCCTTGACAGGATGGAGAGATGGCCAGAGAAGAGCTGTCTGAAATTCACCACAGGCAAAAGCAGGATCCTGCATTCCACTGGGGAGGAATAAGCCCAGATACCAGCACAGGCTGGGGCTGACCTGCAGGGAAACCGCTCTGTGGAGAAGGACCTGGGGATCCTGGTGTACAGCAAGCTGTCCATGAGCCAGCAGTGTGCCCTTGAAGCCAAGAAAGCCAATGGTGTTTTGAGGTGCATTAGGAAGAGCATTGCCAGCAGGACGAGACAAGTGATCCTGTCCTACTCAGCCCCGGTGAGGCACAACTGGAGTGCTGTGTCCAGTTCTGGGCTCCTCAGGACAAAAGTGGTATGGAGCCCCGGAAGTGGGTCCAGCAAAGTGCTGCAAAGGTAATTAAAGGACTGGAGCACCTCACTTATGAGGAAAGCACCTCACTTCCTCAGTTGGGCTTGTTCCGCCTTTAGAAGAGGTAACTGAGAGAAGACTTCATCACTGTGAGTATCTGAAGAGAGGGTGTCAAGAGATGGATCCAGGTGGTGCTGAGTAATAGGACAAGAGGTAATGGGCAGAAACTCATGAAGGAAGTTCCACCTGAATATGAGGAAGAACTTGTGTGGGTGTACTGTGTGGGTAACCAAATATTGGAACTGATTGCCCAGAAAATTCTGTTATTCAGAATGCAACCTTTTCTTCACACCTTCGACAAGCATAAATATGTATCTTCTAATTATACAGCCATATAAAATAGGACATTTTTCTCATCCAGTTCAGGAACTGCATATGCTTTCAAAAGCACCAGGAACGTCGTAGAGAAAATTGTTAACTGAAAGGTTCTTGCAATTAGTTACAGGAACTGGAACACATGTGCTAAACATAACAAGAGGCTGTAAATACAAAAATGGGTGCCATGAAAATAACACATAAATAGTGTCCTGGAGAACTGGATTCTGGATTAGCAACCATAATAGAACTCCTGACATCAAGATGCATTTCAGTTTCTTAACCAAAGAAATACATGCTCTAAACTCCTAATGTGATCCCTTCAGATAGTATCACACCAGCATGCTCCCCAACCATGGTCTATGTTTTGGAGAATTAGATGGCAAATTCCAAGTCGTTTTGGAATGTAGCTACACGGATTGAGGTCTCAACAGTCTGGAGGCAAGGCTGAAAAAAACGAGGAAGTAAATTGTTGCAAAATGCATTATTCAATGCCCAGCTCTCCTTATTCACAAAAGGGGCAACAGAGCATTTACTCCATCGACTAGGATTGTGATACACAACCTTACAGCTAAGCATAAAGTGTAGTCATTGAATGATGATGAATTCACATATTAATTCACATTCTTAATTCCTGCAGAAAGGGCTCACTTATGGCTTCCTCAGAGTAGCATAAAACTGAGAAAACCAAAAGCAACTGGTCCTCTCATTTACACTATTTAGTGTATTAATACACATACCCACGATCCCAAATAGACAGGCAGAAAAGGCTCTTTCCTCTGTTGTAGAAAGAAAATAACCATTAAAGCGAACACATAAGGTGACAAGCCTCCCTCTTCTGGACGATCAACACAGCATAACTGTAAAAACAAATTGTGCAGTTATTAAAGCTTCAAGTGATACTATGAAAAATATTTTAATTACTATTCAGAAGTCAATCACACTGAATACTATAGAAACTCAGATATGTTTGAGTTCTTACCAGATGCAATTTGTTCTCAAGGACTGCATATTTACTGCAGTTACTACCATACTCCCAGTGTTTTCAGTGTAAGTCATAGGACACAGTCTGGCAAAACAGGTGGCATACAGCACATTTGCAAAACATGGTAGCTCCTTTTGCATAGATACAGTACAAGCTCCTTTTGCATAGATACAGTAAAAGTCCAAAGTTTTCCAATTTTTAAATTAATATTTTAATTTCTGATTCACAAATTTTACAAGTTAATTCACAAGATTGTTTTCGTCTACAATAGAGACAAACAGTTTTTTCTTCTTTTTTCCATGATGGATTAAGTTTATGAGAAACTAGCAGCTTCATTTCATATACATTCCTCTGACTGGTTTGGCAATAGCAGGACACTTACAGTCTGCATGCCACTGAATGAAGCTTAAAATTCCACTTTAGAAATTTCATGGAACATTATCACACACAAATGATAATTATATAATTCATAAAATTTACAGTTTTTGAAAACTTACAACCTTATTTCAACTCTCCAAGGACTGTTTCAACAAACATTTTCTAAACCATAACTAGAGGCATAATATCAAAGTTCATTCAATATTTTTTCACAGGTAAGGGAATACAAATGACTCTCACCTTTGCCCAGTACCTGAAGGCGATCACTAAAGGTACGATAGTAGGTTCGAGCTTTCCAAGTGTAGCCAAATGGTTTGTTGTCAGACAAGCATTCTCATTCCCTGCACTCACTTTACAAATAAGGCCACTAAAATTCAAAAAGAAATGAAAGATCTTGAAAGTTTTGTAAGAACACCCATAGGTCAGATAACACCTCACAGAACAGTGTAGCAGAAGGCTGTAAGGAAAGACTTGACAGCCTCTCAAAGACAGCATCTCTGCATGAAAAGCAGCATGCAATACTATTTTGATCTATGGTTAGGCTGAGAATATATGCATTATAATTTTCTGTACAAGTGTTTTAAGATACAATTCAAATTTAAGTATATTTTCTAGTATTAATTTACGGAATTGAAAAAGTTGCAGTATTAATTTCCTTCATGAAACAGAAGTGTCTTCCCACACTACACCCACCATCAAACAGTTTCTATGCTGTTTTCACACAACATAAAATATTTTTAAACACTGAAAAATCAAGGTAGCAGCAAGTAACTGGTAATATTTTTATCAGCAGCTGTTTATAGAATGTTTCATGAATCTTAATTGATATTCATCAAATGGGCAAAATAAAATATTTCTCACTTGTTCTTAAAATGCTAGCAAAGCTAAGCAAACTGTTTTTATCCTTACAGAAATCTATAGTTTAATATGGTGTGTACATTACCTATAAGAAAGGAAAGTATCTGCTTAAGCAATAATCCCAAATGGAAGGGTAAGGGTACATGCTGGAAGCCATAATGGTTGAAGGGGTTGGGAAATACACAGCTGAGGACAGAACAACCCTTACCCTCTTATTCTAGGCTAGGAATGACTTGCCCATGAGTGTTAGTTTGTGATTCAAGATCCATGGAACTGTAATAATTTAGTACAGAAACGTCATTTATCAGGTGGTAATATAATTTACATTGCTATATACTATTAGAACACACAAAGTGACAACTGAGACCTTTGCTTTTCTCTGCACACCACCACTGGTATTCTAGCATGGAAATCTGCATCAACTTCCGTAAAAGACTCTAAGTGGGAAAAAGAAAAAAAGCCACATTAAGCATGGTGTTGACAAAAAAATACATTGAGTTGGATACAACTAGAGAAGTATAGGTAGAATTTCACCTTCTAATACAATGACTAATGAGAAAAATGAAGTACGTGTGATATAAGTATTTCACATATGATGGGAATAATATGGTCTACACAACAAGCGCTGTTAGGAAAATACTGAGAAAAAACAGAACTTTTCAAAATTCCTATATACACAGTAGGTAATAATTATGGAGGTATACTTTGTTTAAGAGCTGGCCTCAGTAATTCAGGCATGCAGAGACCTACACTACCTATGGAACAGCATTTGCGTGAAAAATAAACAACCAGAGTGTTACATCATTACTATACAGAAAGAAATTTTTCCCCTGATTATCTGACAATCTTTTATGTAGATATAGATCAGGCTTGCATACATGATGTAATGTCCTTTTGCTATGCTTTTTATATTTTTTCTTCTTATCCTTTATATAATTTTCCAAATATGATTCAGCCGTCAGCCACTCTATTCCCTTCTCTTAGTGGTGTTGATTGATCCAAACTGGACCTATTTTTGATACCTCATGGTTTCACTGGGCCAGGAGGGGAGGAAACTGTCTAACAATTTTAGATACTTAACTCAAAAATTCTGAAATGACAAGACTTTTGTGACGTTAATTAGCCAAGTGGACACCTAATTTCACTGAAAATTACCTTGCTTTTGCCACTGGGGTACCTGAAACACCTAATACTCTATCCCTGTATATTCTCAATCACAGAGAAGACTTTGCACAACACATTAATGCAAATATTAATATTACAAATGTTAATAATATCGTTTTTTGATACAATAGAGATCCTAACTTCTTACAAGATCTGTGTCTTCTTCCTCTAATCTAACTTAAAAATAACACCATTCTCAAAGACCATAATGGTCCAGACAAAAAAATGCACAAACAACGATGGTGGAGGTGCCACTGAGAAAATCTAGGTCAGTAAATACACATGCTTTGAAACATATGGTCTGTTTCCCAATCTGTGAGCCTAAAGCAAGGCAAGAAAGCAGTGAAACTACTTTTTGCAATCTGCGTTTGTCCTAGCGTGACTTTATGATGCTTGTATCGTCTGTTTAATCATCTGTTCTGTGTGTGCTGGATAATAAGTTCTACAACTTTAAGACTGGTTCCAGGAGTTAAGGGGGAGAGAAGAGGTGCAGAGTTTGTTATCAGGGACTGCACTTGCTCCTTCACATCCTTCACACAGAATTGTCTGCAGTGGACAGCGGGAGAGAGCTCCCCTTTGCTTTTGGTTAGTTTTTGGCTAGCTGAGGCAGATAATTTCCCTGGACTGTGTTTTTTTCTCTTTTTTTTGGAATTGTTTGAACCTGCTCTGGACTGAAAACCTAGAGGAACACCAGGAGCTCACACCTGTGTCCCACCAGGCCTGGCCTGAGCTGTGGAATTTCCCAGCACCGGAGGGACTGAGAATAGATTGAGGGACCCGGACTGCAACCCACGGAAGAGATTCTTCTGAATTTGTCATCTCTTCACAGCAGTGAGAGGTTTTGCTGTTTAGTATTGTTCATTTTTGTGCTGGGAAGTGCTTTGCCCATTAAATAAACAGTTTTTTCCCCACTTTTCTCCAAGGAAATCTTCTCCCAAACCAGATGGGGGGAGGGACTGCTTGAATCTGTTTCCTAGACAGACCCCATTCAGAGGCTTCCTCCCAAATTTGCCCTAAACCAGGACAGCATTCAAAAAGAATAGTTTTCATGCCCCCCACCCAGTATTTTCATTCTTTTTTCTTGCCTGCATACACTTGAATTGGTTTGAGTAAGTGCATTTTTTAAAGGATCTTAAACTTTACATCCCTGTATTAACGCGCTGAGTTACATCCATTACCTGAAAATAACCCCATGTGTCTGTATGCACAGTCATCACCTGCACAGACAGACATGTGCAGGTAATTACAGGAGAAGAGACCACAACATGAAAGTACATTACTGGGTTTCTGTTACACGTTAACAAACTTAGGCAGCTTTCTGTACTATGCACGGCTAATAGAGCAGGTTGGGGAGGGCAGCAGAGTCTACCTCACGTATAATGACATCTTCACTTATAATGTAGAAGAAAGCCTCCCATTAGGAATTTCTCACATCATCAAAAATAAGAGAACTTCAGCCCTCATAACACTGAATGCCAAACCAAAAGTACTGCTAATGTATTCTTTTCTGCAGTATTCAGTTTCATATCTTTCTAAAAAAAGAACAGCACATGGTGTACCTGTTCAGCAGAGGTGAAATGCAACAATAATAAGCAGTAATAGTTTAATAAAATTGAGAAGGCAACTACTTTTTCTTACCACTGTTCTGGAGACTTTCTTGCACAAGTAAGAGAACATCTGGTTGAGTCATCTGTCAATAAAAGGAATAAAGCTGTTTTCGTATCAACCATCTGTCAAGAAGGTGATTTTCTACAACTCAAATTTAAAACCACCTCTACATGTCCTTCACTACTATTAAGCTGTACCAAAAGGAAGAGTAGCTCTGCTTGCTTTGATGGGAAAAGATAATCCTGGAGTAATTGTTACTAAAGTTATTTTTACCTCTGTCAAAGACTTGGTTATAGTAATAAAACCCCCACCAACAGAATTATTGTTTCAGTGTGTGTAGAGGGAGCAGAGACCATCTCTGAATCCCTAGAGAGGCCCCCATGGAAACCGACACCTTAGATAAGAAATTGTTTACTTAGAGTAACTAATACCAAGAAGCATCTTGCCCCCTGTACACGTCTGTGTTATCTTTCTGTAATTTTAGAGGTCCATTTTTCTCTTAGTTGGTCCCTTTTCCCCTGAAGTCCTTTGTAGGTTGGTTAGTTATAGAATTCCTTTGTTTATTGGTTCAAAATACAAAACCCTTAAACCCTATAAAAGTCCCCTTAGAGACCCCACCCATTGGATTTGATGACAGGACGCCTTCGTAGAAGAAATAAAGACTCCATGCAATCTCCTCAATGGCATTTCTAGATCTCTTTCTCTGCTGGCTTGAAAGGTATATGCAAGCCTGATTTCACAAAAGAGCAAAAAGCCTGAATCCAGGCAAGGCTTGCAAGAGTACCTTGCTGCTGAAAACTGCCTGGGAGTAGGCAGTTTCAGGGTTTAAAAGAGACACCCTCACCGAAAACAAGTGTGCTTAAATATGACTATTCTGACACAGTGGATTTACATCATGTTAAAGACTGGAATTACAGCTTTTTTAAATTACATGCACTTTATGAATTTGGGTCATTCTTTGTTTTCTAAAGGAAATGTTAAATTCTAACAATGGGACTGCTAAATCAACTACAGTAAAGTAAGTTTAAGTATGAAACCAAATTTTTAATTCCTTTTCAAGCACAAAGATGCATAAAAACAATAACATGACAAATAATGACTTCAAATTATTCCACGTACAAATAACATAATATGGTTTCATGGCTCAAATATAACCTAGTAGTGAGAATGTGCGTATGTGAATATATCAATACAAAACCAGGATCACTACTGAGACAAGATCACAGAAGTGTCATTTAATCCAGCTGTTGCAGATATAAATAATCTGTCTCATAGGACTGCTAGACTACAGATGTTGTGTTTTCAGAAGAAGTTTCAATAAAACACAAAGGTGTATTACACTGCCTGATGACTACAGTTTTGTGAAGAAAGGAATGTTATTTAAAGACCAAAACAGCTGTTTTATCCAACGAGCCTTTAGAAAAAGTGTTACTACCACACTACAAAATATATTTGAAATATAATCTACATGAAGATGCAAACATTCAAAGCCACTAACACATACTTAATAAAATGGTCTTACTTACATTGGCAGGAAACTGGGTATCAATGTTTATGTCTGAAGTTTTGAAACCAAATCTGCTATAGGAGGAGCCATACAATCTTAATGAACACTCTGCAACAAAAAGAATTGTACTTCATTTACACTACGCCTAACTCTAAGTCTGCAGCTACTTACAGCATTGTTAATAGATCTTAAACCTACACCTGGTTTTGATAAGCACAGGAAAAGAAGGGTCTTCAACAGCCCAGAACTGTTACTAAATCCTGCCTTCCATGCTGTTTTTGGTAAAAGCTCATCATGAATCCTTCTCCCATCCTTTTCATCTTCACTTTTTACTAGAGGCCTGTTTGGGTGATGAACACCATTGTAATTTAATTCTGAAACAGGTTCATATTGCTACATCAAGGTGTACAACAGCCTAGTAACTAAAAGTGCTGTTTCAGAATTTAGAGAGCCAAGTTTTTAAATTCAGTTTTCATTTCACAAGCTGTTGGGGAATTTTTTTTGGTTCATTTCTTTTTTGGTTTGTTCAGTTTTTGCTGTTATTTTGTTTTTAATAAGTTGGCATACCTAACACTTAAATTGCAAATAATACCTGGCAATTTTTGATGCAGCAAGTTTTCCATCATTGTTTTAATGTTAAGCCTTTCTTCTAGATCTCCATTATTTAAGCCAAACTCCTGCACAACATTTTCAATAGCAACACCAATAGCTTGTATCTGAGAAGGCGTTGGAGGAGGAAGAGCAGTCAGCAGTTGTTCTTCTTGCTTTTCCTTTCAAGATAACAAGACTGATGTTATAATTTCTTGAGTTTCTTAACATGCTAAAATGAATTTAAACAATTAATCACAATCACCAAAGTTTTCTGGGTAATGTAAATAATTGGAAGCAATAAAGAATCTTATACTCCAGAAGGCTTCAGTAACATTCAGAGATATATATGCATGTATTTGGCATGTTAAAAAAAATCACGAACTCTTTCATCACTTATGAAGTGTGAAAAGGTAGGAGCTAAAGAGGAAGAAACAGAAAATCTGCATAAAACGTATTTTTGTCCTTAAAGCAGAGAAAGCAGATGATAATTTTTTAAAAAGCTAAAATTGATGTTATGCTGGAAGTTATTTTGATGTTTATACTCAAAACAAACCTATTTCCTTTATATACAAACAAGTCTGTAATACTCCACAAGTCCTTAACCTTTACAGTATTTCTGAACTGAAATATTCATTCCGACATATAGGTTATAATTCCTAATTCTGCCATACCAACTGTATTTGCTTATTCCTACCCTTCATTGCAAAGTCCAGGTCCCAAGCTTACTGTTTTCATCAGTATCACTATGTTACAGTTTTTAAAAAGATTGTAACACAGTAAAAACTAAATGTGGAACAGTTTTAAAAGCAGTGCAGTTTCATCATTAGTGGGGTAAGGAAGGTCTCATTAAACTGCAGTTTATACTTTTACTTGTGCTTAACTCACCTTCAAGCTTTTCTTGTGTCTTTTCTCTTTAATATGCTTATGAGCAAAAGCCACCGACTCAATCAAAACATCACACAATTTGCAGGTGTATTTTGCTGACGGGTAGCTTCGAGGTTGCTAAAATAAAGACAGTAAAAAAAACCCCAAATATATAAATGTATTACTTTCACTTCATTCACTACCCTTGCTAAGTTCAGTGGACTAACTCTGAAATCTACACCCACTCACTTCAGCTTCCTTCACTACATATTTGCCATCAAAACATTTGCACATGTCAGAAGAATGATGCCATGGCAATCACACCCAACACCTTATCCTTACAGGAGAAAATACCCAATGGAAGAATATATTAATTGAACAAACAACTACTCCAGCATTTTAATTAAGATCTGATGTGATTCCATCAACTAAAGCAGAAGCCTTTTTTTGAGTTTGAATTGTTATCAATGTTGTAGTAAAAAAAACCCCAAAATAAACCCTCTATTTACAATTCATTAACAGTAATATCATTACTTAAATTCTCTAAATAAACTTTATAGCTACAATCAGAGATATTGCTCAAAGTGTACCCTCTACAATGTATTTATATTTACAATATATTATGCACAAAAAATAGGAGAGGTCTATCTATACAAGTAAAGACAGTGGCACCTTCTTCAATCTATAAATGTAGTCTCGCTTCAATCGTTCTTCAGCTTGCTGCAGCCCCAGAAGTTCTTTTGCTGACAGAACAGATTCATCTATGACTGGACCTTCCACTTCATCATGATCACACTCATCTTTTCTAGTTCTTCTTGGTCTTCTTGGTTTTCTAAGCTTCTTCATTTCTTATAAAGAGTTATGAGAGCAAATGTGTCAAATAACTGCAGAGTGCCACACAGCATTTAAAGAAAATTTTCCTTAATAAACACTCTACTTATATGAGAGTCAAAGAAGGCGCAATTCACCACTTGGTATGGTTTCACCATTTTTTTCTGTGCAAGTCTGATAATAAGTGTATATTATTATCACAACCTATAGTGCCTTTGTCCCAAACTACAAATAAATTAATTTGTCCCACTGAAGAGAATTACCTATTCAGATACCTTTGTTAAAACTGGCAAAAAAAAAAAAATAGAACTACATGCAATAGATATACCTGTATGCCATTATATGAAAAAGATAAAATATATCAAAAGATTTCAGGATGTCTGGTTAGGCTTTAGTAGACAAACAATCTACACTACAAGTATGACAGAATTAAATTAAAAACTGTAGGCCAAACGGAATGATTGATAAGACCTAGCATCACTCTGATATAGCACTGTCGATGTTTAGCTCACATATGACAATTTATTAATAAAGGGATTATTACCTGTAATAATGTCATTTGCCTTTCAGTTAAACCAGTATATGGACCAGTACAAGTGAAAAAAGTAAGCACCACTGCTGACTTCAGACTAAAGAATGGACTTGCTAAGTATATGCACATTGCTTAATAAAGCTGTAAAACTGTCATAATAATAATGCTTAAAAAGCTTGTTGTGTTTACAGCAAAAGCTCCAGAACAAATTAAATACCACTTCTACATTTAAGCAAATTTTATCATAATTTTGAAGGCGAAGCTGCTATTGGCCCAAAGCCACTACCTGTAAAAATCATCTCAGGAATAAATTAATTATTTTTACACTTTGTCTTTCATTTATACAGCTACGCAGGATGATTCAATGCTTGGAATTTAGACTAAAGTTCCCTTTGTCTAAGAAAGTTTATGCAACTTCTTTAGACTCCCAAACTCTTATCATAGCATGAGGCTTTAATTTGCAATAATTTAAAAAGGCCAAAAAACCCCTCAGATAAACTGCTCTTCCAAATACATTTACAAAATTTCTTTCCTGTGACCACAATTTTTGTCTCTAATAATTGGCAAAAGGGAAACAACAGAGTTCTTCTGTATTTGTGACCAGTTATTTGATTCAGTTCACTAAGCAGCATGCATGTGTTAGTGCTGTAAACAGTACCAGGACAAAAATACTAATATAATTTATTTCCTTCAGCAGCAGCACAAGTTTAAGCTGCAATAAAGAGAATTTAAGCCTAATAGGTTGTAGGAGCAGTACTCCAAAGGAATCTCCAGGAAGCAGAAACAGAAGTCTGAGCTTGTGAACCTTCTCTATATCCTCCATTCTGGCACCAACATTTCTGCTCAAATTCCCAACATGGGCCACATCTGTTTGACTATATTTTTAATTAATCAATGTGGACAGAACCTGGAGGTGCATTAGTGTTTTCACATAAGAGCCTGTGACAACTACCTACTTATCAATTACTTCTGTAGTCAACAAGTAACTTTAAAAAACTTAAAAATTAAATAAATACTTCTAATATTTGGTAGGTACAGTAGTTTAAGTACATTAACCTAATTATAGGTTAATGATTAAATAAAGTACTAAAGAACAGTGTCTCAGATTTGGTAAACTTCCTTATGAGCTACAATAAAAAGACATGAATGTAATGAAAAGGACAACTGTGCAAAATATTTCAAGTAAATGCTAAAACAAACATTTTGAGTAATTTTGCTACTTGACATAGAACTTCTGAAGGGACCTCAAGAGGTGAGCTATGCCATGCCTGCGCTTCACAGCAGGATGAAATAAACTCTGCCAAAACCTGAGCAGTGCTCAGCTAGCCTGCTCTTAAAGGCCTTCAAGTACCTTTTCCATGAGCTGCCCAGACAACCTCTCCAGAACTTTCCTAGCTTTACCTTTAGAAACTTGCCCTTTATTCATCATCTGAATCTTTCTTACTCAATTTTAGGCCCATTACCTTGTGTCCCATCTACTGGAAAGAAACGATATTGTTTGGTACATCAGCTTTTTACAGTCTTCCTAGACAGAGGAAGATTGTTATTATGCCTCCCTACCCTTTTCCTTTTGTAGAAAGGTTGGGCATTGTTCACATTTTGAACAGCTACTGTTTCCTAAACATCTTGACAACCTTCTTACTTTTCTTTGCAGTTTCCATTTTATTCATGCAAGTGGGGTACCAAAACTGGAGGGAGTACTGCAACTGAGTTTACAGAACACTCGGAGAAAGGGGTACTTCAGACTGTGAGTCTTTTTATCATGCCTCACAACTCCATAATGACTACTCACTATTATCTTCTGATTCGCTATCATTTCAGATCCTTCTCTGAAAAAAATATTACTTCATAGTAACTTTTCCTCCTTTATTTGCACAGTTGATATTCCTACTTAAACAATGGCATTCACACATCCTTTGTATTTCATCCTATATGTAGGTCATTTCCCCAGTTGTGCAAAGTTATTTTAATTGAACTTCCTGCTTTTCTGCATTCCATTCCTGCGAGCTCCACAGCATATTCAATTTTCAGAGCAGACAATTAATAAGTCTGCTGTCTTCATTCAGCATTAGAGTAATACAACATTGAATGGAATAGAATCCTCACACACTTGACGTTCGCTCACTACTTTCTTGTACTGACAAAATCTTTAGTAGTTTCTGAGTATAGTTACCTAATTACCTCTGCAAGTCTCTTACATTAATTTAATCTAGACAATTTTCCACTGGTTTACTTACAGAACTGTCATGCAAAAGTATCTAAAGTAGTAGAGTACTAGTACAAGCAGTATCTACCAACTGCCTTTCCCATGTCCACAGGGGACTGATGACTATTTTAAATACATAAATTAGGGCTTGGCATACCTTTTCCTTAACAAATGTATACTTACTACTTCTTATATTTGTTATCTTTCAAATACTTATTATTTGTTCCAAAACTGACTCCCAAGACTCAAGCTGCACATAAATTATTTTAATTCCTCTTTCAAGACACACTTGCCCTTTCCTGAAATCAGTAGCTCACTCCCCTTAAGTTCTCAAGTATGACTGCCAGTGGTTTCAAGAATCTATCTCACTGAGTTCCTGAAGTTTCACAGAAAGAAGTTCATTACATCCAGTAAACTGAAGAAAAAACTTGTGAAAACACTCTGCTCTTTCTTCATGTGAGGATGAGCTGTGTGCAGCTTTCTTCTAACAATGAGAGACACTGGGCACCTGTTCACAGTTTATCCTTTTAGTGACAGCTAGTATCAAGGGAAAGGACACTTAATTCCTGGACTTCCTGGTATCAACCAGCAATAGCTCTTCTTCTCAGCAGAGGGTCTAAGCCTACTGTCTTTGGCTCCCACTTTTAAATAAAATAAGACAGGTTTCTTGTCAAGTGGCATTCCATGTTAGCAACACCACACAAGTTATATTCTCTATATTCTCTGAAACTTCCTTTTTCTGCTTTATTTGCATTCAATGAAAATATTATGGTATCAATCACTTCACCTTCCCTTAGGATGTCCTTCCTGACATTTCAGTGCTTTGGGTTTGTACTCTGATTATTAGTACCAACTGCCCATAGGGAAGTTAAATATGCATGAAGAACTAGACTTGTGTTATTGCTGTACTGAGTTCTCACAATCCTGACATTGCTTTCAATCTTCATTAGACACATCATTAAAGATCTCATTGGTAGCTCCAAAAATCTTACCCTGTTATCAGCTTAATTGAAAGATCTCTTACCAGTCTTGACAGATTCTATCAAACTGTACAGGGAAACAACAAACAGGGACACTATACAGATGCTGCAATCTACTTACTCCTATCACTCACAGGTGAAACTACAAAGACAACACAATCCATAAAACAAGTTCTGTATTATTTGCTGTAACCATTTGTCTGAAGTGCTACAAGTACAATGCAGTCAATAGTTTGCAACACATGAGAGAACAAAACCACTTTTTTGCTTCAAGAATGAATCCTGAAATGCTACATTTCAGTAACACATGTAGGAAGCTACTTTACTGGATAGCCATGTAAAAAACAAAGAAACATGTGATTACCAGAACTTCCTTTCTGCATGTCTGGCACATCTCTGCTCATTAAATCTTCGTGAAGTTGTCGTCTTACATTTCTGTTTCCAGCACCTTCCACCTCGTGAAGAGAGTCCTTTCTTGTCCTGCCATGCCCAGAAATCCAGGCAGCAGAACGGTACTCTCTCCAGGTGTCAGAAGGACCACGGCGGTCATCAGATACCCACTGCTTCATTTGGTCTCTTTGGATATCATTTACCTTTGACCCTTGACTGTAAGTTGTGTTTTTAAGTGAATTTGGGCTACTCAAAACACTTCGTGGCCCTCCCCTGGGACTGTTTCCGTAACGACCTAGAGCTCCCTTTTTCTTTTGCAGGTTGGTATTGATTTTATTGCTATAGCCACTTCGATATTCATCCATGGCTTGGTAGTCTTCCTGTAAGGGACTTTCTTTTAATTCTTCTTGATGCAAAATTTCCTGCTCCTTTTTTTTTTTGGCAAAGCAAGGTTTTGCAGCATCTCCCATGGTTATTGCTGTTCAATTTAGTGATTCCCACCTAGAAATAAAAATGTTAAAAGCTGCATTTTAAAACCAATCAAGGAATAAACACTGGGTATTAACTGCTACGGAAATCTCAACAATCAAAGCCCTGGCTTGAACCAAGGCAAGAAAAATTAGTCTAAAACACAGCTAAGTCTCTTCTCTTAGTATGTCTTAGCACCTATGGGTGATTCATAAAATGCAGAGACAGCCTGTGGCTTTTCCAGACACTAAAGTCTAGATGCCTTTAAGACAGATAGAAAATGTTTAGAGTCAGCATCAGTCTCAGCTCAGTACAAGAAAGCTTTGAAAGAATGGCTGAAGTAGACAGAAACAAAGATAGCCCCAAGGCCATTCTGCATATCAGAATATTTTTCTCTGCCCACAGTAGGTACTGTGTCTAATAACATTAAATCCTGTGTTAAGAATGAAAATCATGATCATCGAAGGACACAGAAATACAGAAGTTAAGTTGCAATCTAGCTATCAAGCAAGGATAATATAAGGATTTAGAAAAAAATGTGCATCCTGCACATCTTAGCCAGACCACCACTGTGAGATCTCACATTACTCAGTGTTAAGCACTCCTATTTCATATTATTTTAGCACTGTCTAAAACATCCCGACCACTGAATTGCTTGCATACCCACCCCCCTTTCCTTGGTCATCTCCATGTTCTTACTGCAAAACACCTCCACAGAGCTCTAACTCCAACACGTTGCCAATAAGCCATGTGGACTGTGAAAGGGAAACTGAAGAGACTGTGTAAAACAGGTTAAGTAGCAGTGGTCTCATCAATACCAAACATTTTACAATTTTAATAGATATATACAGCCAAACAAAAAACATTTTCTCCTTCAAAATAAGTGTGTGCTTAAGGACGCAGATGAAGCTGTCAAGAGATGTAAAGTGCACTTTCAGTACCTGAACATCACAAAACGCACTTCTGTTGCCATCAATACAGGAGTAGGGTACCTGATTTTTACTTTTTTCTTTAAGTTCTGCAGGCCACAAAAGCACTCTTAAGCATCTCAGTGTCTGCATTTTATAGGCCTGAGGATTTTAGCATTTAGGCCTCTCTTAAGATGAAGAGAGTTTTTTCATCTCACACAAGCAACAAAAGAAATAGGATTTCTGTCCTAAAGACCATAATTCTTACCCAGTTACGTACATCTCTGGAAATGCAGCTGCTGCAGCTAAGAGCAGAAAGAAAAGTTTCAAACGCGCAGAGTGCACTTGCTTCCTATTTCAGGCAAGAAACGCTGTCAAACCCGAATTTCCGAGTGACCTAAACCCAGCCTGTTTTAGAGTTATCCCCAGAAGCAACGCCCACACCCTACCGCCAGGCTGGCTGACGACACCTCCCTGCACTGGAAGGAAGCAGGTAAGTCAAAGTTTACTTTCGGCTCCCAGCCACGACTTTGGTGCGACCCTGCCGTGGGGAGGGGGCTGCCCTGGGGGTCAGCGGCGTCGCAGAAGGGCAGGACACGGTTGCCCGCGGAGCCAGCAGCATAAGGCAGGGCCGGCCAAGCTGCCGGGGGACCTAGGTGCAGGTGCTAGGTGATCCTGGCACAGGAGACACACTACGTGGGCCACGGCTCCCCTGTCCCCACGCCGCAGCTACCGGCTCGCTCCTCCTCGTCTTCCCACAGGCTAACAAAGGTTCCCGGCACCGTCCTGTCGACCCCCGACCCTGGTGGAGGGACTGTGGCGCAGCATAACCCAAAGCTGCCGCCTCAGCCGGACACAGTCCGCGAGCAGAGGGGCCGCGGCTGGGCCAGGCCGGGAGGGAGCGAAGATGCAGGGAGGGGGAGAGGAAGACAGAGGGGCTGGCGAGAGGGACAGGTGCGCCGGCGGACACCGCTCGCCGCCGAGAAAGGCCTCGCCCTGCCACCGGCCGCCGAGAGAAGAGGGTACTCACCGCCCGCTACCGCCGGCCTGCCCGCCGCCCAGGGCTCGCCATTGTGGCGCGACGGAAGCAGCGCCTGTCCCTCGGCGCGCCCGAATCGCGCGATTCTTCCGGCGGCGCGGGCCCGGCCCCCGAGCCCGGCCGGGCGGGGCGAGGCGGGGCCGGACGCAGGGAAGGGGCCGGACACGGCCCGTCTCGGAGCGGGCTCGGAAAGCGCGCCTGGCGCAACATCAGCTTGCCAAGTAGGCAGTGGTGCTAAATATTGCGTCCGGTATTTCCTTAAACCCCCTGTCATGTTGACCCCACCACCTCCCTGGGCAGGCGGTGATTAGGCCACGTCTAATCACCCTTTTGTGTAGAAACTACTTCTGATGTAGGATCTGAGCCTCTCCATCCGCAGCTCGAGGCTCTGCTCTCTTATTCTGTCACCTGGTGGCTGTGGAAAGAAGCCGACCCCCACCTGGCCGCACCCTCCTTTCATGCAGTTGCGGAATACCAAAAGGTCTCCCCTGAGCTTGCTCCAGGATGAACACCCGCAGCTCCCTCAGCTGCTCCTCACAGGACCTGTGCTCCAGACCCTTGCCCAGCTCCTTCTCTGGACATGCTCCAGTACTTCAATGCCCTTGCAGTGAGGAGCCTAAATACGGACACCAGATTTGAGGGGTGGCCTCACCAGTGCTGAGTATAGGCAGATAATCATTGCCCCGGTCCTGCCGGCCACACTATTGCTGGTACAGGCCAGAATGCCATTGATCTTCTTGGTCATTGAAGAGGTGAAACATTGCAGTCATCTCCCAGAAAATAAGTACGTAATTTATTGGCTTGTTGAGAAGGGTCTCTTTCTACCAAGCTTTTGCATTCATATTTATAGAAAAGAGGGACTCTTAAGAAGCCTTATGAGGTGGTGCTCACGGGAATTCACCTTCCCATTCCAGTTCAGATTTCCTGAGCAAAATGTGTACAAGTATGTAGTTTTTGAAGATAGGTAAAAGCAGAGACTTCCCAGAATGGTACCTTTCTTAGACAGGAACTTAGTGCTTAGTGCTTCACAGTTGTCCTGGTTTAGGACAAATGTGGGAGGAAACCTCTGAATGAGGTTCTTCTGGAAAAAAAAGGAAAAAAATTGGAGAGAAGTGGAAAAAAAAAAGAAAACTGTTTATTTAACAGGCAACACACCTTCCAGCACAACAATGAACAATATCAAACAGCAAAACTTTTTGCTCTTCTGAGGAGATGGCAGATTTAGAAGAGTTCTTTCCATGGGCTGCCTGGCTCTCTCAGTCTGTTCTCAGTCCCTCCGGTGCTGGGGATGCCGTGGCCCAGGCCAGGCCCGGTGGGCCACAGGTGTGAGCTCCTGGTGCTCTGCTGGGCTTTCAGTCTAAAGCAGGTTCAGACAGTTCCAGGAAAACAGAAAAAGAAAAAAAAAAACCAAAAAAAAACAATCCAGAGGGCTTTTCTGCCTCAGCTAGCCAAAAAACTAAGAGCAAAGGAGAGCTCTCTCTCTTCTTGCTGTCCACCGCAGATAACACAGTCTGAGTGCAGGAATGCGGGGGAGCCAGTGAAGTCTTTGATAACAAACTCTGCACTTCTTCTTCCCCCCCTCCCCCTTTACTCCTGGAACCAGTTTTAAAGTTGTAGAATTTAATATTCAACACCAACAGAACAGACGATTTGGGAATATAGGCATCATACAGTCTCCCCAAGACAGCAGTAACAGTTGGAAGATACTTTTGACTTCCCCTCTATTACTCTTTCCTTGTAAGACACTCTCTGGAAAGGGCCTGGCATGAAAGGATAGCATATCTTACCAAAGCAGGTTAAATATAAGCTTACACCTGTAAGCAGGTGTGGCTGGGGTACCACACATGAAAACATTTCTGAGCCCTGTCTTGCCTCCTTCTTCTGTAAAATTGGTGAGTGGCTGCAGGGTCAGAATGTTTCATGTCATACTGGCTGTGGTGGGATAAACAATCTTTGTTCTGATGAGAGCTTCTCACTAGTGCAGCCATGCAAGACTGTCTAAAGCTTCTGTCATTTTTATGGAACTAAAGTTCCTGTGGTTTTTATAAAAGTCAGTGATTTGAGTTTAAATTTCAACTAGATGTATTATTGTATATGCAAATACTGGCATTTTCTATGATCAGACAAAAATAAGAGGAAATTAGCTAAAAGTGTCGTGTGTCCTAAACACACATGCTGTGTGCTTGTAAAGCCTGAATTTTGATCAGCTGAGAATTTTTTCCCTAAATAGGTAGCATGAAGATGCAATTAGTCAGATTTTGTGAGAAAAAGTAAACTTAGCATGTGGAATACAAATATTCTGAAATGGGAAAGATGACTAGCAGATCTTGCTAAATTATTAGTAATAAAATAAGAGAGAGAAACTGAGAAATAGTAAAAATCAAGATCAGCCAGATGCATATAAATTCTAAGACCGAACTTAAAGAACAGTATTGGGCATCACAAAATCATATTTTATTTTTGAAGAAATGTAGTCCCTGGAATTGAGTACTGATCTTGAATCTGCTGCAAGACATTTTGTTCTACAGCTTGAGCAAACAAGCTATTTTTAGTAGCTTTTATTTTGTTTTGCTGTTGAAGAAAAGATATTGGTTTTCTTTATGAAAGTTTGTTCACCACGGAATAAAGGATTGCATTTTTCCGTGGTTTTGTGAGATAAACTGGGTCAGTTTGGGATTATACTTGTGCCACACTTGTGCTAATGGGGATGGAATTGCCCAGGCACAGAAGTGGTAGGAAGCAGAGGTAGTCCTGTTTTGACTGTGACTCAGACACCTCTTGGAGCCTCACCCCCTACCTGCTTTGTCACTTCAGCATTTTACTGTTGGGACACTCTCCATCTTGAAAAGCTGTTAAGCTGCTAGAAGCACTGACAGTGTTGCTGTTTGTCTTCATCAGTGAAAGACTGCATCATGTGCAGATAAATCAGAAAACCTATCTGCTGGGTATTTTATGGTGAGATTTTCTGGAAGACAGTGGATCTGGCCATTTACACCCAAAAAGAACTTGGCCAAATGTTGTGCCCTTCTCCAACTTCTTGTGCATCTCCAGACTACTTGCTGGTGGAGTAGTATGAGGAGAAGAAAAGGCCTTGATGCTAAGTGCTACTCAGCAGTAACTAAAAGATCTCTGTATTACCAAAACTTCTTCCAGGAAACATTCAAAACATTGTCCCCATACCAGCCACCGTGAAGAAATCAAGCTCTACCCCAGCCCAAACTAGAACATTCTCCACCAGTTGTTCCGTATCATTTATGTCATGTTAAGATCCGACTTTATCAAATACCTGCTTCCCCTTAAAATGTTTGTGAAATGTCCATAATTATCCACAAAATGCTCACTGTGTTTATTTCGTGTGAGACTTTGTTCTCCATATGTTATAGTGGTCACTCAGGATGGGAAAAGTAGTGTGTTACAAGGAGTCATTTAGCACCGAAGGCTGCTCTGGTTAGGTCACTGCTGCACTTACACTGTGTGCAGAAAATCACACTTTTGGAAGCCAGTGTCCACAAAGGAGACAGAGGAATCCTAAATCTTTATTTGCATAAAGGGAAAGAGTCCACTGGGATATACCCCCCAGTTTCAGGTTTTTCTCTGCAGGTTTTAGAGGATGCAGCCTCCTTTTATCCTAAACTCCCAGCCACATGTTGTCTTCTTCCTATCCCCATTGGCTGAGAGATTAGGAAGGTACAGGCTTCCTGAACTGCTTACCACATATTCCCCCCCTTGAACCTGTCACTTCCCTTCAAAAGTCAGTTCAGGTCCTGCAGTACACTTGGTCTGGACCCATTTGCCTGTTACTCTAAAATTCAAGAGTCAGTCTGTTTGGGTTATGTAACAAACCTGCCCTTGAGGTTGGTAGAGACATTGAGACCCATTTCAAAGACATAAACACCCATATCCTCAGCCATCAAATTGTTTGTAGACACATTAGCACACATCTTTTCCTGTTCACTGCTTCTTGAATGAAGCAAATGTTCATCCTTTATTAATTCAGGTAGTTTCTGCTGTAGGGCTTTCTGTGACACCCACCTCAAATCATGTTTTACAACAATTTAAAAGTACATCCATTGCATTCTCTAGCCCTGGTCCCTTTGGATTAGGCTGTAAATTTTAATACGACAATTAATTCCTGCTCTTGTCTTTAGCTTTACTAGCAGCAAGAGGTTTCTGCTATAATACCTTAAATAGGTGGCAGCCATAGCAGTGGTGATATACAGTGTTGAGTAACACTGCCATCTTACAACTCAAATAGTGAATTATTTTCATTCAAGATTAACCTTGAGGTACATGTACACTTCCCATCTTTTTGCTTTTACCAAGTCCAATCAGGTCCCTGAGCAAAAACCATCCTATGAATAGGTTTACTCTTGCCAGAAGAAGAAATAACTGTTTCTCTTAGTCAGTTTCTCCTATGTACTGTTTGGATCTTTTCTTCTTCCACAGTGCACAGAGACCTTGATTCGGCAGGGCCAGGTCAAGTTGCAGATGCTCTATTGTGCCAAGGGAAGCCAAATGGCTTCTGCTAAATGTATTTCACAATGGTTTAATGTATGTCCTGGTTACAGGAGAAGAATGCCAGTTCAGCACTATGTGGGTGTTACCAAACTGAGTATTCTACTGCCCTCTACACTATTTCTGACAAACTTAATGATAAGTTGTTTGCAGTAGGTGCCCAGTGCACAGCTGACACCTCAGGCTACAAGCTGGGTGTTAAATGAGATAAGGGGGAAGAGCCAAACCCTGAGAGGAGGGGAGTGTTTATCTTTCTTCACTAAAGACTCTGCAGTGCTAACTCTTTCTGGGGTAGCAACAGCACAGTCCCACCGATCCTGAGGGGGTCATCTCTGCCCATGGGCTATAATGGACTCAATGGCACTAGCAGAATGTTCCATTGTGAAACTGCCTGCCCTGGGGGAGGTACTGAGCATTCCCTGAACCTGACTGTGTATAATCTTGATGTTTGGGGACTTGGGACCCCATCACCCCTGGATGGGTCCAGAGGAGGACCATCACTTTTGACTGCAACTATCACTTCAACAGGACTGCAGTCACCATTTGATAGGACTGCGACCACCACCTTGGCCAACAGGCTGCCAGGTTGTAGTCTGACTTTATGGGTCTAAGCCAGTTTTAATGTGTATTATTGCACTATTGTAATCTTTCAATTAAATTGTAACTCTGACCTGAAATCTCTCTTAAGCTAATTGGCTGCACTTCATTTCTCCCACCAGTTTACTTTCAAACCAGCCCAAAGTCCCAGCACCTATTACTCTCAGTGTAGTTTTTAACAGCCATTCAGCTTTCCTGGAGACTGGTGCATAACAGGGAATGTGACCACCTGGTTGATGTCATGCTCCTTGGCTAGGCTACAAGTTTGCTTCAGGAATGAGTCCTGTTGTCTGATTTAATTCTTTCAGTCACCACCAAACTTGCTTTTTAAGGCCTAAAACAATAATCCAGGCAGTGGCATGGGTCACAGGGTATGTTTCTAACCATTCAGTAGTCACTTCCATCACTGTAAGCAGATAGTGCTTGGCAAATTCATCATAGTCTGATAGTCTGCCAGGCTTCCCTGTATTGATATTTCAGCCATCACGTTCAATACCAAAAAGTCTTTAGCTCTTGTCCTATTTAATTATGGTGGACACTTTGCATTCATGAATAACCTGTGCAATGGCATCAGTGATAAAGTCCGTGCCTTGGTCATGGGCCCATTTGTGTGTTTCTTCTCTTTCTACATGTTCTGATATATCATATCAGATATATGTGACAGTTCTTCCTTATATTCCCAGTCCAGATCCATCTGAGTCACTTCTATTTTAGCAGCCTGGTACAGCTGCTCGTTGTTTTGATGTTCTTCAGTGGCAGACTCGTTGCTACATGAACACTTACGCAATGTACTTTTACAATCAGGTTCACCACATGAGCATCAATATCTCACTGCAATTCAACAGTCCAGAAGGGTTTACTTCTGCTCTGCCACCTGCTCTGCTTTCATTGCCACCCCTGGAGCATTTGCCACAATCCATTAGTCAGTGCAGAGATAAAGTACTGGTAATTTTTATCTTTCAGCAGTGTCTAAAGCCAGCTGGAATGCTTTCGCTTCTGCAGACTGACTCAGTTTACCTTGTCCATCAGCAGTTTCTGCAACTTAGTATATAGCACAGCAGCTTTCCACCTTTAATACTTTTCCATTTTTCTGTAAACAAGGCATATTGGTTCATTTTCTGGTAACTCATTATACAGTGGGGTCTCTTAAGCATGAGTCACCTCCTCTAGTGACACTCCAAAATTTCAGCCCTCTGTCTGCTCTATGATCGCTTCCAGGATTCCTGAGTGGTTAAGGCTTTCTATGTGAACTCATTGGGTTATCAGTGTGACCCACTTAGTCATGTCACATCAGTGGGATGCTGTGTTGAAAAGGAGTCTCCTTTTGAACATTCAGAGCAGCATGGGCATAATGGCACCAGAAGGTACTGCACTTCATTATCAGTATGGCTCAAATTGCTTTATAGACTCCTAGAATTTATTTTTCAGCTGGAGTGCAATGGCCTTCAAATCTTCTATATCTCTGGCTTCAAAACCCTGGGGGTCAGCTATGAGTTTCTCTGAGAGCTTTCTGCCAGAGCTTCCATGTAGGGTCATTAACCATGGCTGAGGTATAAAGCATATTTTTTAACATCTTGTCCTTTTCAGACAGGCCCAAGTGCTAATGCATGAGCTGTCTCCTACTGGATTTGCTCAAAGGCTTACTGCTGCTCAGGGCCCCATTCAAAGTTGTTTTTCTTATGAGTCACATCATAGAGAGGGCTTGTAATCAGACTGTAACCCAGAATATGCAGAATATCCAGAAATTCACAACACCGAAGAGCTTTTGTGCTAGTTGGTTAGTTAGTTTAGCTAGTTAGTGTTAGTTTCTTTCTTTTGGTTGGTGAAAACATAGCTGTTATGTTATTGATCACATCCATTGAGACATAATGGTGCCTATCTTGCCATTTTATTCCTGCAAGGTTGAAGCGGTGCGCTTCAATGGGTTCCTCTGAGAGTGACCTGCACCTTCAGGGCCTGGAGCATGCTTGCTAAAAATCTGGCTGATGAAACAGGCGAAGGACAGGTCTTTATATGGAAATCCAAGGGAAAGTTTATTAGGTCTCGAAGGGAGTCCAGGGACAAAGACAAAACTGGGTTGAGGGCACAGCGTTAAAGATGGGATGAAAGGGGAGGGTCTTAGGGTCAAGGTCCAATAGGGACAGGAGAAAGTGGTGCAGAGGTGGGGCAACCAACCAGGGGAACCAGTGGGGTAACAGGGGTGGAGCATTGTGGCAAACCACAGCCAATGGGGATTAAGGAGAGGAAGAATATTATGGAAAAGGTACATATAGGGTGAATAGGGGCTGAACGGGGGTGGAACAACTGTACAATCAGGGGTATATAACAGGGGTTAATATTCAGGGTATTAACATGTGCTTTCAAAGGCCTTTGGGAGGCAGGTGCTTCTCATCCTGACCTTAGAGGGATGTTTCTCCTTGCTTTTTCCTGTCCTCACTGGTTGAAGTGTTACAATCCTAGTTGTAGGCCCCTGGACTTCCACACAAACTGGATTTCCTGTGCAAGTACTTTGGCCTTGCTTTGTTTCATAGCAAAACTGGCTTTCAAGAGAATTGGCAATAATGTTCTCCCCTTCTCATATATTTCCTTGTCTGTGTTAGCCCCACTATGATCTTGTTAATATATTGCAAGTCTTCAGGAGCCTCACATTGTTTGTGTCCAGTCTGGATCTATCTGGAAAACCTGGTAGGCCTGTATTTCTACCCTTGGAGCAGTCAATTCTAGATGTAATGGATACCCCTCTATGTGAAAACCAACTGTGGCCTGCAATCTGCTGTCAAAGGATCAAGAAAAATGGATTAGTGATATTAGTGGTTGCATACCATTTGGCTGCCTTTGACCCCAGTTCCCATTGGAGTTCTAGTATGACTGATAGGGCAACACATTGTGGCACTTTGACATCATTCAAGACATGGCAGTCAACTGTTAACCTCCATTTTGTGTTACATTTTTGTTCTGACCTGGAGGGACTTACTAAAAGGTAAATGAGTCTTACTGATGAGACCTGGACTCTTGAGTCACTGGATCAGGTTGTGTGTGGGAACCACAGAGTCTCTATTGGTTCAGTACTGTAGCTGATGTGTTGTCTTAACATCTGCTGTTCTCTAACCTGCAGCAACCCCACAATAGAAGGATCCTCAGAATGACTAGGCATGCTAGACAGCTGTTTACTCTTCTCTGTACTCAAGGTAGCTGTACCAAAAGCTCACTGGTGCCCTTTTGGGTCCTTGAACTACTCTCTTCTGAGGTATTCCATGTCAAGGACACATGGATCTCTGGGCTAGTCACAATTGTTGCTTGTAAGATGGGCTTACCTCAGCCTCCAGCATGGACAGTTCTCAGGATCCTTGCATCACTCCAGAAGCAGAGGATTTTTCCTCTTTGTGATCTGGTAGTTTTGGTGTATACTGTGCACCAGTGTCCAGTAGAGCTTTAGACTCCTGTAAGGCTGATATTACAGGCCATCAAATGCATACAGTCCAGTGAAACCAGCTGTCCTCTGCCTGGCTGAAGGCGAGGCCCATCTATTCCTGGTTGGGGTCTTTACTGCTAGATTTTTGTAACTGCAAAACCGAAGTCCCTTAATCAGAGTCAAAAGTACAATCAACCCTTCAACTTGGCTCGACAGAAAATGGACAGTAATTGTCTTTTGGCTTGTTGCTTTTCCTTCCGGTACCCCTAGTCTCCAAGTAAGTTTAATGTTCTACTTCCACATGTCCTCTCTCTTATCATGCAGGAAGAACTACAGCGTTGCACACTTTGTATGATGGTGTGGGTACTCTGATACCCTCTCCCTTGAACTGATGCCTTGAGGAGCTGGAACAGAGGTTGCACACAGAGTTAAGGGGAACAAATGGGTATTTATTGTGAGGCCCACGAAAGGCCTACAAAAGCCACACCCCAGCAATACAAGTGCCACAGTCGTGGCCCCTGCCCGGATGGCTCCAAGATGGAAGGAAAGGAAGGGTTGGTCACGAGTTCTCACACCTTTATAGGTTTCAGTCCATTTGCATGCAGGAGTCAACTGTCTCAAATAGGGAAGTTTCATCCTCCTGCTTGCTTGTGTGTCTGCCCTCCTTTTTTCAAGTTGTTTATGCTTAGGGCTTGAAGTTTAAAGATACTGTCCTTGAGTCCCTAGGTAGGATCAGACTGTTTTGTCTTCAACACCCAAGCAGAACAGAAAAGCACATCCAAGCAGAACAGAACAGAAAACTTAAACTTAGAGATATCAGAACAATAAAAGAATCTTAGAATCCATAGAATCCTTCTACTTGGAAAAGACCTTTCAGATCATCAAGTCTAATTGTTAATCCAGTACCACTGTGTTCACCACTAAATCATGTCACATCTACATTTATTTTAGATACTTCTGGGTATGGTGACTCCACCACTTCCCTGGGCAGCCCATTCTAATGCTTGACCACCCTTTTAGTGAAGCAATTTTTCCTGCTATCCAATCTAAACCTCTCCTGGTGCAACTTGAGGCTATTTCCTCTTTTCCTATTCTGTTGTTACCTGGGAAAAGAGACTGACCTTCATCTGGCTACCACCCTCCTTTCAGGCAGTTGAAGAGAGTCATAATGTCCACCCTGACCCTCCTTTTCTCCAGGCTAAAGACACTCGGCTCCCTCAGCTACTCCTTATATTACTTGTCTTTCAGACCCTTCACCACGTCCTTTGCCCTTCTCTGGACTCACTCCAGCATCTCAATGTCTTTCTTGCAGTGAGGGGCCCAAAACTGGGCGTAGTACTCGAGGTGCAGCATCACCAGTGTCAGTACAGAGGGACAATCACTACCACACTATTTCTGATACAAGCCATGATACCCTTGGCCTTCTTGGCCACCTGGGCATGGGCTGGCTCATGTTTAGCCAGCTGTTGACCAGGAGGCCCAGATTCTTTTCCACCAGGCAGCTTTCCAGTCTTTCTGCCCTAAGCCTGTATCAGTGAATATGGATGTTGTGACCCAAGGGCAGGACCCAGAACTTCGCATTATTGAACCCCATGCAGTTGACCTCAGGCCATGATCCAACCTGTTCAGATCCTTCTGTAGAGCCTTCCAGCCCTTCAGCAGATCAACTGTACCACCAGCTTGCTGTCATCTGGGAACTGACTGAAGGTGCACTTAATCTCCTCATCCAAGTAATTGATGAAGACATGAAATAGGACTGGCCCTGACACTGAGCCTTGAGGAGCCCCATAGTGACAGGATGCCAGCTGGATATGACTCTACTCACAAACACTCTGTAGGCCCAGCCAGTTTTTAATGCAGTGAACAGTGCACCTATCTAAGACATCGGCCAGAATGTTTGGGAAATGGTGTTAAAGTCTTTACTAAAGACTTTAGTCTTTACTAGACAGCCACAGCTCTTCCCTCATCTAAAGTGCATCACCTCTTCATAGAAGGAGATCACCTACACCTTAATATGGAGGGAGAGCAGAACAAAATCCCGCCTGTCTTAGAAGTTAAAACCACTGCTGTCTGCAAAGCCCCCGCATTTCAGATTGATTTCTGCTCGCTAGATGGCAGCAGATTCAAAAACATTGCTGAAAAATTGCAGCTCAAACCAGCCATGAATATAATGTAAAGGCATGCTTTTGCAGTGAAATAAAAGTGCAATAATAAAACATTATTAAAAAACTAGCCTCTCTGGATAAGGAAAATGCATGCTCAGGGGGAAATGGGGGCACAGACTTCAGACTAGTCCGGTAAGTAAAGTCTCTTGCCACAATTTCTGTACAATCTCTGCTTAGCCTGTCCTCCCAGGCTGAGATTTTTTTCTGGATCACTAGATTACAGCTAGCATGTCTGTGCTTTCCTGTGTGACATCCAAGAGCTCTGTGTCAGTAGAATCTAAGAGAATATATTAGAATAGTTTCCTATTCTGTGAAAGACTTTGTTATTGTAATGGTGTTTCACCTGAATAATTTCTTTACACTGAAGTACGGAAACTGTATAAGAGAGGCAATTGAAACATTACCTAAATGGTAACTATCATGATCTTAAAAAGCTCTAAAAGATATTTATATCTGATCTTTTCCTCAGAACTGGATGAGTTTCCTCAGACAGAAAACATGCCTGTATCTGCTATAAAATTAAGAACTTGAGAAATAAAAGTCCTGATCAAAAATCTCATAAATTGAAAGGGTAACAGCTTCTGTTGGTGTGGTTTGAGTTAAAAGACATGTCTGTCCAGGGACATGGATCTGTAAACTTCAGTGTGTTTTCAGAGGTTTGTCAATACCACTGTAACAGAATTGAAGAAAGGCTGAGTTTGGAGAGGATGTCTTGTGATTCCGTAGCCTATAAATCTCTGTCAAACAGAGTAAACTTGGAGAAGTTACACAGGAACACATCCAGTTGGATTGTTTGGATTGTTACATGTTTAGGTCTTCCAAGAGCAGTTCTTAGTCGCTGTAAAGTTGTTTTTTGTAAAAGGCACATCAGTCTCAAAAGACAAAGAGTCCCAAGTGTTGAAGTCCATGCTAAAAGCTTTCAGCATAGAGTCCCGAATAGAAGTAGCTCCCTGGTATAAAGTCCGGGGCAGGGGCAGGAGCAGCAGCCCTCCGGCACAGAGCCCAAAGCAGAGGTAGAAGCTGCACTCTGGTACAGAGTCTCAAGAGGCAGATACTTCTGATCTTTCTTCTTCTGTTTTTTTCCTCTTCTTCCTCTGCTTCTTCTTTCTTGTGGTGGTAGTGATGATAATGATGATGGTGGGGGAAGAGAGAGAACAAAAGTGAGCTCTCACTCCAATACATGGATTGTATTATTTACAAATTACCCAATGAGCTAAAAACACAAATCTGAAGCATTTCTTCTAAACCTATTAGAGTTCTGGTTCTGTAACATGAAAGTTTACGTATAATTTGTGCATATAGCCTATCTGTTCTATCTGAAGAATGTAAGCAATATTCTTACTGTATTTTTATTTTGTCAAGATCGGTGTTTTTGAGCTCTCACTGAAGATTGGTTTTTGCACTAGATTCTAAGGCTTGTGCTCTTTAAGGCACTTAAAACGTATTCTTACTTAAAATTACTTAAACTTACTTACTTACTTTAAACTTAAGCTTACATCTCTAATTCATGTATGAGTGGCTTAAAATACTTTAATTTCTCTAAAGGTTTTTAATTTAATTCTTGTATTCTGTTCTCTCTCTGAGGGACTCAGAGAGGCCTCTGTTTTCACACTCCAATGTGGATTTTGAGTATCTCAAAGGATTGAGATGCTGTGGCCTCTCTGGGCAACCTGTGTCACATTTTAATTGCCTTCACAGTAAAAAATATTTTCAGCTGAAATTTAGTATTTTAATTTGTGCTCATGGTCACTTGTCCTGTCGGTAGGCATCACTAAGTAGAACCTGGTTCTGTCATATCTGCACTCTCACATTGTGTACTTATGGACACTGATGAGATACTTTTACCTTGAGTCTACTACAGATGAAGAGGCCAGCTCTCTCTCACCCTCTTCTTGCATGAAAGACTCTGCAATCCCTTCATCATCTTTGTGTCCCTCTGTAGGACTGGCTTCAGTCTGCTCATGCTTCTTTTTGTTTTGAGGAGTCCAGAACTGGGCTGAGCCTTGATCTATCTCACCAAGGCTGAGTAGAGGGAAAGGATCACATCCCTCAACCTGCAATGTTCTTCCTAGAAGCTGCTGACATTTTTTGCTTCAAATTGCTGGTTCATAGTCAATTTGTTATGCATAAGACCACCAGTCCCATCTCTGCAGAGTTGGTTTTCAGCCAGTTCAGAACCCAGTGTGTACCTGCCCCTGATATGGTTTCTCCCCAGGGTTAGGACTTTGCACTTTGTTGAACTTCATAAGGTACCTGTGACCCAATTTCTCCAGGCTGTCCAGAACCTTCTGGCATATCAGCCTCGCCTCACAGTTTTGTATGTCGGCAGATTGGTGAGTGTGCACTGTGTACCAGTGTCCCAGTCATTTGTGACAATAACAAACAGTAGTGGCTCCAGGATGAGCCCATAGGGCCCACCACTAGGAAATGACCTCCAACTGGACTGTGCCACTGATCACAACCCTCAAGCTAGAATGGGAGAGACAGCTACACAGGCAAATCCTCCTGATGGAAGTTACACGTCAAGCTTGTGGTGCAGTGGAAAAGGCAAAATGGTTCATGTGCTGGTACAGCCTGCAGTTTTTCATTGTATGAGTTAAAGAGTGCTGGCAAGGGGAGTTTATAATCTGTAAGACTGTGCTTACAACAAAGCTTCTGCTGGCATAAGCAGACTATGTTCTTTTTCCATGCCACTATGAAGTGTAAACCAGGCTCAACATGTAAAGGGGTAATGAAGCCTGTTTGTGACACTGTCTGATGGCAGATACTCCAGGATATGTGCTCACTCCATAAAACAGATGTCTCCTGCTCTCAGAGCAACCAGGGGATTTTGACAACATTGCTGACATTACGGAAAATATTAAGCAACAACCCTTTCCATCAACTGAAATCCCAGTTCCTCAGCTAGCTAAAAACATTGTAAGTCTTTTATTAAGTGGATAGTTTTACAAACCTCACATTTTTTTTACTTCCCAGGTTAATGGATTTTTAAAATATTATAATGAATTAGATTACAGAACATGACAAGTTGCTCATTATGAGAATTTCTTGTAAAAAAAGAATATAGATAGTATTGACTTCTTTAATTTACTGTTTATAAGAAGCATTGCTTTATAAAAATAATTAAATGCTTTCAATAAATACAGTCTTTGTACATATACTTACATATATGTATATATATATGAATATGTAAACGTGAGGAGTGAGATACTCAGTTCTTTTGAACTGATGTGTTTCTATTGACTTTAAAAATTGAGAACAACCATAATTCAGTAAACAGCATTGGCTGAAAACCCTTTTATACCAAGATTTTCTCAAGTTGCTTGCCTGTAACAACTAGGCTGTAAAACTCAAAATTGTGCACTCTGTGTAGTCAGAACTATTGCTCTACCTTCAGTACTTCTGGGATTCAGTGATAGTCCTTAGTTTCTCTAAAAGAAGGCTGCCTATGTGATATCTTTAGACCCATGTATCATCTTTAGGTATTTAAACTGAAAATGTTTGCTTAAGTTTTAAGGTAAACTTATTATATTGTGCTTTTGTAATAGGAGTTTTTAAAAGTGAAAAGCTACAGACAGATGAGATAGAATATGGCTTTGTAATATTGTTCTTTCCCTATGTTTTACCTTCAAAAGTCACTTTTGAAGTACTGACAATAACAGTTATGCGATAGGACAAAACCCAGGAAATTACTCGGTTCTGGATGGTATCTTTTCTATCTTGTGTAGCAGCACAGCGCAGGTGTACATGAACAGAGCTGTGTTGGAAGTGGTACCCATAGGATCACAAAAGGACCTGTGCTTTGTCCTGTTGCACTCAGCATGTGTGGTGAGACAGCACACTCCCTGTGTCCCTACAGCTCTAGCTTCTATCTCTGGCCACTCTGGATAAACAGGGAAAGATGGGATTTTTTCTGCAGACCTCTTGGGGCTGGATACCCTCCTTGTGCCAGAGTGAAATGTGCAGGGTTTTCAGCAGTGTCCAGTGTGAACAAGTACTACTCTCTGTTGAGACAGTTTGGTGCCTGAAAATCTAATGTAAATATCCAAACTGTCCCAACTCTTCCCAGAAAAGATTGCAGATTGGACAAGAGGACACAGCTAAGAAAATCAAAGAAAGCTTGTTTTGGAGGTCACAAGTCCACAGAGTCATGGAATAAGCTGAATTGGAAGGGGGCCACAATCAATTCCCGCTCCTGGCCCTGCACATCACCATCCCCAAGAGTCACACCGTGTGCCTGAGTGCATTGTCCAAACACTTCTTGAACTGTTTCAGGATGGTTCTCCCTGGGGAGCCTGTTCCAAAAACCCTCTGGGTGATGAACCTTTTTTCTAATATCCAGCACAAACTTCCCCTGACAGAACTTCAGGCCATTCCCTCAGGTCCTGTCACTGTCAGCACAGAGCAGAGATCAGTGCCTGCCCTTCCTCTTCCCCTCATAATGAAGTTGTAACTGCAGTGAGGTCTGTCCTCAGTCTCCTCCAGGCTGAACTGACCAAGTGACCTCGATTTCCACTCAAGGCCTTTCACCATCTTTGTTGCCCTACTTTGGACAACTCTCTAATAGTTTAGTAACTTTCTTATATTGTGGTGCCCAGCACTGGAGGTGAGGCTGCCTCAGCTCAGAGCTGTGATGCTGTGCCTGAAGCCCCCCAGGACAGGGTTGGCCCTCCTGGCTCCAGGGTCAGGTTCAACTTGCCATAGACCAGGACCCCCAGGTGCCTTTCCTGGCACAACTTCCCAGCATCCCATTCCCCAGTCTGTCCCTACATCCAGGGTTGCCCCATCCCAGAGGCAGAATCCAGCACTTTGCCCTGTTGAACTTCCCATGGTTGGTGATTGCCCAGACCCCTGATTTGTCAGGGTCTCTCTGCAGGGCCTCCCTCCCCTCGAGGGAGTCAACAGCTCCTCCCAGTTTTGTATCATCTGCAGGCTTGCTCTGTATCCCTTCCAGTCCTGTGTCCAGGTCATTTATGAAGATGTGGAAGAGCAGAGGGCTGAGGATGGAGCCCTGTGGAACCCCACCAGTGACAGGTCCCCAGTCTGATGTCACCCCATTCTCTGTGACCCCTTGTGCCTGACCTGTGGCCCAGTTGCTCCTATCCCATGATGGGGTTATCCAGCTCTGGGCTGGACATTTTGTCCAGAAGGATCCTGTGAGAGAGAGTGTCAAAATCTTTACTGGCTTCCCTTGGTCAGCTGGGTGGGTTACCTTGTCATGAAAGGAAACCAGGGTGATAAGCAGGACTTTCTTCTCGTGAAGTTGTGCTGGCTGTGACCGATGAATGTGTTGTCTTTCAAGTGTTTTTCATTACCCTCAGAATAAACTTCTGCATAACTTTATCAGAAACTGGATTGAGACTGACAGGCTTGTAGTTTGCTGGGTCCTCCTTCTTGCCCTTCTTGAAAATCAGGGCAGTGTTCGCCAGCTTCCAGTCATTTGGGATCTCTCTGGATTCCCAAGACCACTCAAAAATCATCTAGACAGTTTTTGCAATTGCATCCACCAGCTCTTTGAGGACTCTTGGATGAATTTCATCAGGCCCCATAGATTTGTAAGGACCCAACTGGAACAGGACATCCTGCACAGTTTTGGGGTTGACTGGGAGTTCATCATTCTTGCAGTTATGGTCAGGGCAATGAGACCCGCCCCCCCCTTGGTCTGTGTCCTGGTTTAAAAGACATGTATCTGCCAAAGAAGGCAGGAGCCTTCTTGGAATGGAAAGATGATCCCCTCCCTCCAAATTATGATCCTAATTTCAAAATTATGGGGCTTCTAGGCAAAAATATGGGAAAAGGAGTTACAGTTCTTTACTAGAAAATATATATGTATGTAAGAAGGCAGAGCAAGCAACAACAACAAAGCAATAACAGAAATTTCCACGTGTACAATGCGGGTATCCTGGCAAAGACAGCCACTGATATTCCAGTCAACCAGCAGCAGGGACCCTCTCTCTGGACAGAGAGAGGAGGTGAGGGGCCCAGTCTTCCCCTGAAACACTCATGCAGATGGTGAGTGTCTCCTGGCAATGGCAGGTGCTGGAAAGTCACAGTCAACCAGCAGCTCCTTCCTGCAAGCAGCAGGCTCACTGACAGGCAGCAAGGAGGACAGCAGAGCACCCAGAACCACAACCAAGCTGGACAAAGACTGCCTACCTCCACAAAGAACTGCTAAACCCACATTTCCCCCCTCTCCCAGAACCATTTCAGTAGTATGTCAAGGCACTGGGCTACTTGTTTTCTTGTACTTGGCTACTGTCCATTCACCATCTCTGTGACAACAAACGGGAAGGAATTCCCTGAGAAACCTAGCCCAGAACAGTCCATTTGTGTTGAAGATGGGAGGTAAAGAATGCATTGCGTACCCCTGCATTGTCCATGTCCCTGTTTGTGAGGTGACCATCCTCCTCCTGTAATGGGCTGATGTTATTTTACACTGCCTATTGCCTAATATATTTGAAAAAACTCTTTTTACTGTTCCCTACAGTTCTGTCAGCTTCAGCTCCAGCTGATATTTGGCCACATGAATTTTCTCCCAGCAGTAGCATGCAACATCTCTCTGTTCTCTCTGTGTCACTTGACCTTGCTTCCACTGGGCATACACCTTCCTTTTTCGCCTTATTTCCAAGAGAACATTCTTGCTCAGCCGAGCTGATTTCTGCCTCTCCCGCTTGGCTGTTGACATTTGGGAGTGGCTCTTAAAAGAGGTGATGCTTAAGAAGTGGCCAGCACTGATGGATGCCAACACTTTCAAAAACATTGTCCTCCAGGACCTGATTACTAATTGCCTGAAGTCTACTCTCCTCATGTCCAGAGTTGAGGGTTTGCCGGCACTTTTCGTCCTGTCAACAGAGATTTTAAGCTCAATCACTTTGTGGTGTCTGTGGCCAAGGTGTCTGCAAATCTTCACTTCACTTATGAGATCCACTCTCTCGACAAGCAGTAGGTCAAGGAATAAAGAGAACTACTGAATAAGGTAACATTTTTGGACTAGTTTCCCCTTGCAAGCATATGTATTCTTAAGAGGGCAGTTGGCATAAGGAAATGCAGGTTTCCAGTCAGGTTTAACTACATAATTCTGGTATTTAAGGAATCGTTAGCATTGTTATGGGATGGTTTTCCAAGCAGTGGTGGCACATTATCTTTATGTGGAAAAGGTCTGCCTTTCCTCTAAAAGGAAGCAGGACAACAATAATGCATAAAACACCAATTCTACTTTTTTTTTATTCCTTTCAAAATATGCATTGCCCAGTGTTACAGATTGTCTAGTGTTAGAAATATATTGTATTATCTTTTCACGTGCAGCAAGTTATTTGTATTTAGGCAAGTTTACAAAGCCCCTTGAGTATATGAGGAATGTAAGAAGATGTAAATATTTCTGAAATGGGGAAGCTAGAAAAGTGGACAGTCTTACGTCAAAAGTTTTAAGATTGCCTTTCTATTGCTGGGTCACTAGATATGTGGATTAGAGGATTATTTGGAAAGAAACAATGAGGTTTTGTCTGAACATATTAATGTATATTGCTGTTTATAGTTCCCAAGAAAGTGGGTGGGGGGGCGGGGCGGGGTTTGGTTGCCAAAATCAGATGTGCAAGTTGTTCCACACTATACCAATGGATGTTTGATGCATGTATTAATACATTTGCCCTTGGTCTGGAGAAAATTGGTTCTTCCTTTAACAGTTCCTTTGTGGCACGTAACAGTGAGCCAACATTATAAATAAACTGTGAGTAGTTTAAGGCTTCTCTGTAGCACAGGCAAAATTGAATTTACTTCCCTGCGGATGAAAGCAAGATAACTCTTTGTGGGCAGAAAAGTGTGGTTTTGTGGTAGTATTAGACTTGATGCTGGGGATGATGATGTAGGTAGGTGAAAAAATTTAGGAGGGAAATTTGGAAGTTAGGAGAAAGGGGCTCAGAGCAGTCTCTGACAGCTTTGGGGAGCTGTTCAGAGGCAAGGAGAGATGAATGGCATATCAGGAAATTTCTTTTAGAAACATGGGCAAAGCTGCACACTTATACCTGGGAAGGGTGGGAGACCTCTGAGGCCCTGAGGTGACGGGTTCTTGGGCAGTAAAAAGTATGTGAAGTTGTCACATTTCCCATTAGTTAGCAAAGTTGAACACAGTTATGGCCAGTGCAGGCAGATGGAAGATGGAGAAAGCAGGGGTGCAACAAGCAGCCTTTTTGTCTGGGATGAGCCTCCTTCATTAGCAGATTTTGCTCTGATCCCACATGCTGCTGTTCTTTATGACTTCAGATCTTGCACTGGTTTCTTTGCCCAGCTGTTGCTTCCTATCTTTTAGACACTTTATGGCTTCTGAAGATCTGCAATAGTAGCAAGAGCAAGTGAGGGGAGAAGGCAACGCTACTGAGTCTCCTCTGGGACACCTGATGGCATATGCCTTTCTTGGTGCTTGTTTGCCTCTTTGTGCTTGGATGGAGACAGGCACCAAAAAGAGCTTGCTGCTTTGACCAGGGCCACCCATTTTAAAGAAAAATTTCTAACTCCATCTTTCTCTTGTCTTTCCCAAGTTTGTGATTTCAAGCTACAGCCTAGATGTCTGAAATTGTTTCTGAGGTTGATATCCTATCAACAAACTGAAGCTCAGAAAGAGTGGATAAGTGGTTATTTTTCATATTTTAATAATTTAAAATATGCCCCCAAAACTAAATTTATATTGCCCCAAACAAACTTTCCTTTGTAGTCATCCCAAAGTCTATGCTTCAGAAGAAGAGTGCCTTCAAACTCTTGAATATAGAAATATACCTTGTACAAATCTTGAATGCACAAAATATTGAGTATACATTTATTCAAAATCTCAAATATACTATATTGGATGTATATCTGGAAACTACCTGAAACGTTTCATGTCCTAATACCCTTTATGCATGTTGTGTTGTAATCTACAGTAGTTTTGTAAATAATAAATATTATTTATGAATAAAGAAGGTTTCAACATGAAAATGGAGTAGCACTGTAGTACAAAGTATTTCCCTAGAATTTCATTGCTTTGGAAATGATAAGAAATGGACATGGACCGCAGATTACTGGCACTTTTTCCCTTCCTTTGTCTGTGCTAGATCTGGCCATGTGTCTGGGAGCATGTGTGTCACCTCGTGTGTTTGTGCATTTGGGATGATGCAAGGGTATATTGATGATGGCATCTAGTTGCTGCCAGACCACAAGAGGGACCCAAAGACATGCGCTGCTGCCTGGTACTCCTTGAAAGCTGGAAGGATTGTGCGCTTCCAGGTTGGGTTTTCAGAAAAGTAGCTCATTTTCTTTTAATTTTAGCTTTCAGGGATTTTGCTATGACTCGCCTGTAAGCTTTCTGAAGGAAAGTTCGAGAAAGGCTCTAGAAAAAAGGCTGCTAGAGATAGCAGATGATTTTAAACAACTTTGTCATGGCTGCCAAGTGCACTGGGGAAGGCGGTGTAGCATCTAGACTGATAGTTTTAGATCGTCTGAAGACATTAGAAGGAAGGGATCTGGACTCATGTATTATACTGTGGTATAATACTGTGGGTATAATATTAAGAAAATTAGCATCTGGAATTTTCCCTTTATTAGTATTTTGAACATTATTAGTAATTTGAGCATTCAGCCAAGCAGACAACTGCAGACGATGAGACCTTTCCATAAATTAGAGGAAAAACCAAAAGTAAAGTTGCCCCAAAAATATAATAAATTGTAGACATTCTGTATTATGCAGCTTTGCTGCTGCAGTAACCAATGTTCCTCCAAAAGATGACTGTAAATTGTACACTGCATGTGCAAACAGGGTATGTCTTTTCTAGCAGTGGAAAACATCTTTGATATGAGCTGATTTGGTCTGGAGACAGCAGCACTACTTGGATTTAGCTGCCTCAGTGGACTCATAAAATAGTCTTGAGAAATGTCTTCCTCAGTGAAGAGATCTCAGATGCCTTCTTCACTGGGACTGCTGCCCTTCTCTTTCTCCCTGTGGGCAGGAGACATGAGGCAGGGCTATCTCCTGGTACTCATATACCCAATTTTACTCAATGTAAATAGTAGCCATGTTTTTCTGTGTGAAAGAATAATTTCCAACAGAAGGGTAGGGGGAATGACTAGTGATTATTTTATTGCAGTGACAGCTCCTTGCTCTTTAACTAAAAATTTAGTACTATTGAGTGGTGATGTGGTAATCTAGCATCGACAATGACAGAATATTGTTATGCTATATTGCATTTGGGTAGCACCCTCAGTCTGAGATCAAGTTGAATCACAGTGATTAAAAGATCTGCTGATATGTTCTTGGAGGAGGTAATACAAAGTTACCCATGATTTACTGTTAGGGGAGCTGGGCCCAGGGAGTGATTTCCTTGGGGTCAGGGAGTGAGTCAAGAGCACGACTGATGGCAGTGTCCTTGGCCAAGCAAGTGGTGAAGTGGTCTTCTCTACAGCCTCTCTCTTCTTCTGCTGTCAGCCTCCAGATCACCTGGCCAGGCTGAGAAGGGCTACAGAACAGCATACAGGCTTCAGATATGCACCCATCCACTGTGGAAGTGCTGCAAGGGCTTTTCTCTGTCCTCTACTCAGGACAGACCATGCCAAATTCTGACCAACAAGAAGGGGCTGCAAGAAGTCAATTTGTATTTTCACCTCTGAGCTGTATGAAGGGAACATACAGTATGAAGTGTAATGATAGACTGACATGAAAGGCTGTTCCCTTCCCTCTCTGCTTTTTCTGGCAGCAGCTGAACATGCAGTGACAACACACCTTCCATTACTAATATTTTGAAACCTAGCGCAGGAGAGTGCCTCAAACCGCAGCCTTATAACGTAATGAAGAATACACACAGCTGCAGTAACAACCACATAATTATTTAATTAGTTTTTGACAGCTTCAAATTGCACAGGCGAAGGAATGCATGAACCGCACATGGAAACCTGCCAGCAAAGGTTTTACACGTACACAGATGGTTTTAGCTATTGTAAGCGCAAAGCCAGGTTGCTGCACTTTTATTACAAAACCTAATAGCACATAATGTGCTGCAGAAGTTATATCAGGGGAATAAAAATGGCATATGTAATTATTTCTTCTCCTTTATGTCACAGTATTACTCTTGTATTTAACTTCCCATAAGTGAACCCTGCGAGACCAAATATAGGAATATTTTAACATTAATTTATGTAATCTGTAAAGTAACAGCTTTTTTGGGCTTTTGGTATAAGTAATTACGATATCACTAATTAACATTACGTATAAATTTATATTTTAAGATCCTATTACGGAGATGAATTAATTAATGTCTCTTTTGGGAAGTTAAGTATTTTTATTTTGAAAAAAGAAAGACAGGCTCACAGAAGTGGAACAGTTTGTCAGAAACCATGGTGTGATTCAGGGACAACAGAGACGACAAATTAAGAATTTCCTCAGTTTTCATTTGACTCTGCAGAGAGCTAGAACAAGAAATTTCAATATATAAGTGCTGGAAAAATAATTGTCTGCAACAAAGTGGATGAAGAGGGCACTAACTTTAGTAGAAATCTGTCTTTGGCAAATTGATTATTCCAAAAGGGAAGATAATAATTTAGAAGTGAAACGAAGCATAATGTACTGTAAATATTTGCTCTTCAGCTGCTGCAAAGCCAACACCCATCTCCCAAGTCACTCAAAGTGTTTATAATTTCCATGTGTTGCAAGCTCCATGATTTTATATTAGAGGGGAAGTGATTTCTCCTGAATGCACCTAATTAAGGCTAACAACTAAAATAAAACATGAATTAATTCAAAACTTCACTCTGCACTCTAAATTAACACAAACGTCTGAGGTTTAAAATGTTAAGTCCCCCTTTTTTTCCACATAATTGAAGTTTACATATTTTCCAGCCTTTGCTTTTTATGGTTCTGGCTGGGATAGGAAATGCTAAAAGCCCACAAGAAAAGGCTATTCCCATAGAGCTGTGTAAGATATTCACAACAAAAACCTAAACCATGCGGAACACATGTGGTTTCAAGTTTCACAAGAAAGTCAAAACGCAGACTGTGTTTGTTGAAGTCTGTAACACGTTTTGAATGAAACTGGGCCTGTTTTCAAGAAAATCTGGTCAGATTCCTGGTTTTGAGTTGAAACCATCTGAAATTTGGCATTTGGCAAGTTCTCAGAAGAAGTCTTGAAGCCTGATCTCACTGATGCTTCAAGGGGGACTTGCTGTAGATGGGAGATAAGTGGAGGGGATGTCACGTCTTAGCTAGGGTAGTGGGGCAAGGGCACTGCCAGGGGATTTGGGACTGAGGAAACCAACACAGCATTGGTGGGTGTCCTGAGGTAGTGAACTGTAGTCGAGAATGGTTGTGTGAAAGTCATGTGGCTCACATCCAGGGCAGGAGATGCTGGGGATCTTGTGCACACCCCTCAAAGGACACCTTGCTGTGCCTTCTCATGTGCCTTCTCATTTACTCCCAGAATAAAGACTAGGGGACCTCGAATACTTTGGGACTGTGTTCATCACTATACTGCATTTTGTAGGATTTATGTGGATATCACTGCATCCACATCAAAAACACACCTTTATTTTACTTACAGAAATCTCTCTGACTAAGCAAATGAAAGACTGTGAAGAAATACTTGGCACCTATGATGAAACCATGCACTTTTTGAAGACCTGTGTACAAGAATGAGTCATTAGTTGATGCTGCAGCCTCAGACTCTAAGATGTTATCAAGATGAAAATTATGAGCTAAATTCTAGTATTGCAAGGATGGATATCAGGGCAGAATTTTTTCTTGTGCATTCCTAGAAACATCTTTATCTCATACTAATACTACTGTAAACTATTGAAACTGTAAGGCTTTTAAATCAACCTTACTATAACTTTCTCTCCTGCTGTCACTTTTAAGATTTCTGTCCCTGCAAGAAGTGAAAATAGGCTAGGAAATTTATAGTCAAGGTATTAATAATATGATTAAAATGCAATATCATCTGTACAGACAAGTTTATTTCTTGATCTCATAAACAAATACCATACACAACTACCAATACATTCTCCCACTTATATTGCTGTGTATGGGAATATTTAGCTGTGAAAATAAAAACTGTTTTGTGCTGAGGCCAAAATGTAAGCAAGGAACAGAGCAGATGGTTTATGAGTACGTGGAAAAACAGCATATGTCTGTGTATAAGGAAAGAGCTCTATATCAGACTAATGAGTATAGAGTATAGTTTTCCTGTTTTCTCTAATGGTATTTTGTATGTGCAGCTCTGTGAATCCAGCACTGTGAGGACAATAATTATGCTCACAAATGAAATATAGCTCGTTAAATCTCCAATTCTTCCATCCACACTCACTTTGATTAAGCATAGGTCAATCCTGTGCTAGATAATTATTTATTACCCTGTCACTACTTCTTTTTTTTCCCCAGATGTTTGTGTTTTGACTTTATATAACATGATAAAGTCCTTTTTGCTTACAAGTCTTTTAATGCACTATAGTTCTGCTATGAATCTTAACAAATGTCCACAGTGTGCAACTTTTCATAATTCATGCCTGCTGTTGTTCCTCTTAATAAATATACTAAAGGAAGCTGCCATCCACCAACTTGCTTCCCCAAGACCCAGTTGTGCTTGCCTTCATCTTGTCCAAAACTAGCTGAAAATCCCCCAGATGACTGGGTTTTCAACACTTCCCTAAGGGGCAAACAAGTGCCTTTGTGGTTTTTGTCATGATGCTCTTCTCTTGTTCAAAAAGAATTGTAGGAAACACCCCTCAAACAGATTTGTTCTCTTTAAAACCATCTATTTCTGTAGTTCCTCCAAGAAGCAGACAGCAGTTGAGCTTTGGGGATATTGAGACTACTAGTGAGTTTTTGCTGCACTGCACTCACAGACTGTTTGCATCCGCTTCTAACCTCTTTCCTTGGCTGCAGACTTGGAGGCTTTTCCCCCTGCAGTGGAAAGTGAAGGAGCATCTACTGGCTCATGGATGTCTGCTCCACTGCCTCACTTGTCTTCACACTGCCCTGGCCCATAGGACTGGTTCTATACTTGGCACCCACCAGGTGCGCGTCTGGTTACGCCATCCTTTATCAGGGTCTCAGATGCAATGTGGGCAAAGACACCAAGCACTGCAGGGGTGTTCTGAGGCTTTAACAGGGTGGAGGTCACTGGTGGGAATGAGAACTGCAAATCATGTTTTGCTACCAGAGACAGTAGCCTGAGAAAACTGTGAAATGTAAAAACTTATTCTGTTTATAGGACAATAATCATCTTAAATGTCTTTAGGAACAGAAACAGAAAATGGAAGAAAGTCCAATTGAGTTCACCATAGCAGAATGGAAATGGAAAATTCCATCTGTTTCATAATCAAAATATATTGCATACTTGTGCTGCAATATTTGTCAACATAACTACAACAAATAGAGGAAAGTAATTCAACCAATGATTACAAAAACCCAGAAGGGGCATATTGGTTTTGAAAATCATGTTAATTTGTAATGATTGCATTGCAGAATGACAGTTTTTCTCTTTGGAAACTTTCTTACTCAATTCTAAGGCTCAGTTAAGCCAAATTGCTAGTACTTAACAATAAGATCAGTAGACCTTAAAAACAGAGAGAAAAAGAAAGAAAGCAGAAGCTACTATGGATACTGCCAAGCCACTTCTCAGCTTTGTAAAATCAAGCACAAGAGCAAGTTTCCCACCACAAAATCAGCATAAATTGATTTCCAAGTTGCTTAATTATTTTTTTTCAGTTTCCACCCCAATATTCTGATGGTAATTTGATAAGCCATCAGAAAAATCTTATAATAAATTCTCTTTCAAAAGGAGATTTATAAGTATTTTTCTATTTATTTGTGCAACACATTTTTTGTATGACTTGATGTACCAAAGGTCCTGGCACAGCAGTAGCACTCTTTCTTTTTGGAATTCTGTTTCTGTCTCTTTTCCTCAGGTTGATTAGCTTCTTACTTGACAAACATCTTCACTAATTTCAGCAGTTTATTGGAGTTAAACACAGTAGTCTTAACATTAACAATTAGTGCTTATTATCTTGCCTGTTTTTCCCCAACACAAATGAAATATTACTATTTCACAGACATTTCCAGTGGGAATTATGTGTGGAGTTCCCTATTTAATGCCACTCCATGCTTGAAAGCTATATGCAGTTCTTACTTTGGATTACAGCTAAACAACAAGTTTTGATTGAAAGAATGGCTGTGACTCAGTCGTTAACTACCATACATGTCAATTTGAAATGACGGAAATAATTGCCACTGACAGTTTTACTTTGTAGAAACCTGTTTTCCTCCCTTCAGAATCTTTTTTATCTTGGTTTACTGGAAAAAGTGAACAAACTCAAGGAAATGCTTTCAAAATTATCAGCTTCTAAAGAACGCCAGTAATCACTTTGCATAATCCACATCTGGGCTCAATCCAGTTTTCCTTAATTAGCTACAAATGCCATGTCTGCTGCTATGTCTGAAATTTTCACTGCGCCTACCTATTAAAATGTAAAATGAATTGGATTTTCAAGTTCAAGAATATTACTTAGGTAGTTAAGTGGATTTAGATACAATGGCATTTCTTGTACTAAAAATAGTACAGATGTGGCTACTTTTCAGATTTTTAGAACCAGGGCAGTTCTGTACTTTGAGGATTGCACTGACTACTTACCCTAGTAAACAGGTATTTAACAGGTGTTATTTGACTGGTAAATCACATAAAGACACTTGGGCCTTTTGTTCATCCTGTAAATAGAAACAGTTTTGTAAACTATGAATTACTATAGCTTCTCTAAGTCTGGTGTCCATATGACTGCCTGTCACATTTCCTTTGTCAAGGCTGGATGTGATATTCACATCCATCTAAAAGCCTATGCTGCCTTTATACCAGTGTCCAAAAACTGGGAAATTCAAGCTGGTAACTTGCTCCAGAGTATTCCATTGCTCTGATGTCTGGGATAAAGGATACACAACATAATATATTTTGCCTATACTGGGAAAACAGGTCCTCCTCAAACTTCTGTTGATCTTGTTATCAATGGAGAATGCGCCCTACTAAACATGAGTGGTGTAGGAATAGTGCAGATAAGTGAACAGCATCTTCCAGCCCTTTGCCATTACCAGTTTTCAGTTGTCACTGAGAACTGATATTGTATAGATGTATAGATGTATAGATGTATAGATACAGCTTCAAGTTGTGCCGAGGGAGGTTTAGATCAGATGTTAGGGAAAATTTCTTCACTGAAAAGGTTACTGAGCTTTCTAACAGACCAGGGAAGGGGTTGATTCACCATCAATAAAAACAATACCCTGTTTTTACCAATAGCTGCCCAAACAAAAAATTCAAGAGTGTTCCTTGGTGTCCTGTCATCTCGAGAAGGATTTTGAAATGCAGCACCACCTGTGTAGAGCCTTTGGCATCAGTATTGTAACTCCCTTCTCCAAGCTTGTTCCAAGCCCTCTTTGAAAAGGGAATCTACTGGAAAGTTATCTGCTCTTGAAGATAATTTTTTTTCTTAAATTCAAAACTCAACAAAATTTGAAATTACTTCTTGTCTGTCTCTGCTTTCTTTTATGCTGATTTTTTTCTCACTGATGCGATTTTAAAGGCATGATCTAACCCTTAGTCAAGCCAAGAGAAATTTTTCCAATGTCTTGAGAATACGATAGATCAATATATAAATGAAAATGTAAAAATGGCTTAAGAACTGATTTGCTAAAGGAGGACAGTGAAAAAGCTTTTGGCACTTACAACAAGAAATAAAGTTGCTAGGTTTCACCTTGATTTTGCCCCCTGCTTCCAACCTGCACATCCTATGCATCTCTTCATGAAGAAAGACTTGATGATATTTGAAGATACTTTATCCTGGAGCACTGTCTTAGTACAGACAAGAGTGAATTTAAATAAAATTTAAACCACTCATTGGATCTTTCCCTCCATGTCACCACAGGGCTGTGTAAACTTGATGCAGCTCTTTGAAAGTCAGCAGATTTATGTTGTTGTTACTACAGGACAGTGCTATAGGAAACAGCTAGCGTATTTCTATAATTCATCATGCAGAGGCAGTCAAGTGGCCCCAGAAGGTTTCTAAGGAAGGAGCACCGAGAGTTAACCTTCACTGCAGTTGCATGGGACAGACTCAAGAAGTGGAAGTCTGAATGAAGGGCTATTCTGTTAAATCTGAGCATTTATAAGATGTTGCAATTCTGTTTTAGAATCACTTCTTCCTTCTGTTCCCCAAAATATTCCTCCCTGTCCTTCAGAACTCAGAGCACACAATCTCACACTTGAAATACATGTTTATGAGATACTGAGGTTCTAGACCTCTTCTTGTGTGTTACGGGACAGTTCTGATGATTTGTCTGGAACTAGACTGATTTACAGGAATGGAGGCTCTGGTTGGCTGTGTCTGCTCAGAGCTTGGCCCATGGCTGCAAAAGTGTACAGAAGATTCTGTCTCAAAATATTTTGTTCAGCTGTTTCTTACCCCTTTCGGTAGTAACAGCAGTTTAGGGCTTATGCTTTTTTTGCTCTCAAAATTGTGCTATTAAGAAACTAAAGACTGAAATGATTTTTCCTTATGTTCACATTTTTGGTTGGTTTTCTTAGGTAAGATGTTCTCTTGGAAATGTTTTTTAGCACTACCCACAACTATTTCCAAAATGACTAAGTTTGTTTTTTAAAGAAGGATAAAAAAATAATGACAAATTGGAACCTTATGGACTATTAAAACTCTCTGGTAGAAAGAACTGTCAGCATGATTGATATCTAGAAATTCTCTTTTCAAAGTCATTAAAAAGCTGTGTTCCAGTCTTTGAGCTCTTGGGAGAAACCTCGCTAGATTGCTTCCTGTTGTCTAATTTCTGAAGATATCCTCCCTAGAAGGGACACAACAATAGAATCATGTCAGAAATACAAACGCCAGGTGAGCCACATCATCAACAGTAGTGGGGAAACGGCTTAGTTTCTTTGTTATTCAAACATTTTTTTAGGTAAGAATAATAATAATTTTTAAAAAGGCTGGAATCTCTAGATGCTTAAAGTAAATTTCTCATTTTGGAAACATGGCTGTCTCAAGGGCACTTAAATCCCATGTAATCTTAACAACCCAAAACATACCTGGCTAGACTAAAAGCAGAAAAGAAAAATACATACAAATTTTATTTGGTAAAGAGGGAGGTCATCCCACTTAGTGATATTTCAGTTTTAATGAGAATCTTTTATCCTGAAATACGTACACATTTAATCCTAAATTGATGCTCTTTCTACGAGTGTATTTCTAATTCAGCAAATAAACAAAAGGCTGTAGGGGAATTTTGCTGAAAGTCTCACAACTGCTGAGCTCGATTTGTTCTTGAGACATAAATGTGAATTATGTGTGCCTGTTGCTACCTGAGAGCTGGTTGGAGCTGATGGCAGGCTGCAAGTGCTGCAGTGCCAGCCTGGCAAACTTACAGCAGCAGCAGGCAGCTGCCTCATTTTCCAGCTTCCAGCAGTATGTGGGCGAAGCAGAATAATGTTAGTGTTTGGCTAACATCACATGATGGCTTCCAAAATATCAGTTCAGAAAGCTTCTCTCATCCAAAAAAAATGGGCTCTCACTGGGTATTTGCAGTAACACACACACACCCACACCCATAATCAGTGGGTGTAAAATGTGAAAAGGATGCTTGCCAGGGAGCTTTCAGATCCAAAGCTGTGAATGCGAACTGCATGCTTGGAATGGAGGCATGGGAATGCTCTTGCTTGTTTGTGTTCTTTTGTTCCTCTGACATTTTGGGATTTTATGTGGGTGTGATGACATATTCTCCTAAAGCCTGCAGAACCAAGCCATGGGTTTCAATGCCTGTTACCAGAGAAGGACAACTCCTCAGAAACATAACTACAGGGAAACAGAGAGCAAGCCCTCTTATGTACTGGAAATGAAATTGTGCCTAGGCTCCCCTAGCTGGTTGCACTGAAAGTGAGGGCAGAGGGAGAAGCCCATCAGCTCCCTCCCACTGCTGTGTCCCTGCCTGCATCCAGTTGCTGCTGCCGTTGCTGGCTGCTGCCCAGCTGAGTCTCCCACGGGATGTGTGAGGCCCACACAGATAAGCACATTAGCACAGCTTGTATCCTCACAACTGCATTACTGTTTGCACAAAAGCACGCTGCTTCTGGCTTACACTGAGCTGTAGCATAAACAAAAATTGCCTCCAAACCACTTAGGAGTGCTGGTCCATGAGGGTTTGTTTTGAACGAGCCCTACTGACAGCAGAATTAGGCTACACATGTGGCTTCATGGAAAACTTGAGAGATGGAGACAGAAGGGAGATGGACTATATAATAGATGCTGGATGGACATAAAATAATTTAGCTAAGAAGAAAACAAGCCAGGAATCTGGGTGAGGATTGGGAATTGCAAGTCTGAGAACTCATCTTGGAATGTTGTCCTGGGAAGCATCATGCAGCAGAGAGCAAGGAAGGGTGGAGCATTATGCCACAGATGACTACCCAAGTGCTATTCATGCTGGAGCACTTCAAGAGTTCAGGAAAGATAGTAAGAGTGGGATGTTTTATCAATTATCTATTTATTACTGTACCAGACTTTGCAGAGAAAGTAATTTCTTAGTTATGGAAAGAGGCTGTCAGGAGAGAGAAAGAAAGGCAAAAAGAGGGTAGCAGAGACAATATGGTCAAAAAATTGAAAATAAACCACCAAGTAAGTAATAAAGGACTAAGAAAAAATAAATGGTGAGAGTAGAGGAAAAAAACTCAATACAAAAGTAATGGAATCCAAAGCTGTAGAAGACACTCTTTTACAAGTTTTTGCTCTATGGCAATTTTAAGGTAGAATGCCTTTTCTTTCAGTAGGAAGAAAAGGGAACTGAAAAGCTGGGTGTCTGTCAGTGTCCCAAAGAGGATGATGGGCTCTAGGAACATTTAGCCTGAGGAAGGTTCTTCTCACTACTGTAAAGTCATCACATCGTGCTCATAAATCAAGATCATTCTTGCCCTGAGAAGGAACTTAGACTAAGACTTCTAAATGCATACAAAAAGAAGTAAACTATTTCTAGCTGTGCTAGCGGTGATATTATGCAAGTGGTTATGGCTAGGTATGGCCTAAATACAGATACATCATATACTCTTCAACCTAGTGGACTGCAACTACTATTTTTGTTACCTGTGTGACCCTTTTTGCTACCTTAAACCTCTGATATATGTCATATAGAACTGTTCAGATGACAAATTTAATTTCACTTTTATTCTAACACCTCTGGTTTAGCAGGTATTTCATTGACATTACTGAAGCAGTAAAAATTACTGCAAAGAAGTTGCACATCTCCTCATCAATAGGCATCAGACATCTCCCATTTCTTTAATGGGTTTGCTGAGTCAGGTACACCTAAATGATATGCTAGTGTTTATTTTTAAAGCTTTATGCTATTTGCCATGGAAAATCCAGTTTAAACATTTTCTTTCATAGTTCCTCCTCTAATTAATATTCTTGTTTGTTGACTTCGTCTATGTCCAATTTCTAAATCATGAAGACCTCTTCTCTTCTCTTCTCTTCTCTTCTCTTCTCTTCTCTTCTCTTCTCTTCTCTTCTCTTCTCTTCTCTTCTCTTCTCTTCTCTTCTCTTCTCTTCTCTTCTCTTCTCTTCTCTTCTCTTCTCTTCTCTTCTCTTCTCTTCTCTTCTCTTCTCTTCTCTTCTCTTCTCTTCTCTTCTCTTCTCTTCTCTTCTCTTCTCTTCTCTTCTCTTCAGGACCCTACTGCTTTCATTACACTGGAAGACTTTTTCCTGTCTGGTTTCCTTTCTTACTTGATTATACCTACATTTTTCTGAATCTCAGTAGTCATCTTTCATATCTAAACTACTTTTGGGGGTTTTTACTTCCTTTAAGCTATCAGTCTTTTGTAACTATCCTTGAATTCTAGTGAAGTCTCTTGTTTACAAAATACTGCTTCTTTCCAATTTTTTTCCTGGGTGTCAAACCTAAATGAAACAGCTGCTGCTAGTTGTGGCCTGAGTCCTTGTTTTAGGTGAAATAGTTATGTTCCTCTGTTACTTAAGACTAATTAAAAATTAGCTTCACCTTCTACTTTGAAATTTGAAAGGTGCTTTGCAGACATTTGGGCAATTATAACAGTAGATCATGGCACTCTGTAATGAAGCTGAAAAGCTCCTTCTAGTTGAAAAGCTCCTTCTAGTTAAAAATCTTATGTCACTAAGTGCTTGAAAACCACTGCCAATTTTTCTGATGAAGTAACTGATGGCAGTTGCAGATTTTTCTCCCTGTGAGAAGAGGAATGATGGGACAAGAAGATGTGGGGAATTTGGTGTTTGAAGCAAACATGCTCTCCTCCTCACAGCTGTAATTTTCCGCTGGCTTCACATTGCTCACCCTCTCCCCAGCAGGTTTGACAGCAAAGGAGGTGCAGCAGCAGAAGGTGCAATTCCCCAGTCTTCTGGAGCTGGATGGCCAGTGGGATGAGCTGTTATGGGAAGGGAGGCTCCCTGAGAAAGACTTTCCCTGCTGTCCATGAGTTAATTTTTTTCTCTGTTTTCCTTAGTCTTCTTCCATTGCCCTCTGTTACATCTCAACCCTTCTCCAGCCTCCTGGCCCATCCCCCACCCCACTAGATCACTGGCTTGCCTAAATCCTCATGCCCAGTCTCCACGCCTGCATAGCTCTAGCTCCAGACGTCCATTGCCTTCCTGACTTCTCTCAGTGTTTCTGGCCTGTGGTTGTGTTCTGTCACAGCCCACACAGACAATCACCACTCACTTTCCACTCTGGCTTGCAGCATCATTGCCAGGTGTCACATGGTTATCCCATTTGAAACACCCCTGAACTTGACATGCCATGTCTCAGCTGGCATTTTAACCACATGCAGCAATGAATTACAGCTGGCCTTTGTAATTGCAGATGAGCACACCCTTTCTGTAGAGGTTCTGCCTTCTACAAGCGGTGATAGATGGTTTTAAATCCTTCTTGTCACCACCTTCTAACTAGGAGGGAGGAGGCCCTGACATGTCTTCCACCATGGCAGATTTACATGCAGATATGGGTGCCAGTCAGAAAAATACTGCAGAGGCCCTCGAGCTAATGGCCCTATTAACTAATGGGAAATCTACACCTGAGCTCCTCTATCCAGCTTTTTGTATCACTCCTGCCAAACATGAACCATGAGCTGGGGTTCCTTCCCAGAAACCTGTCTAGGTTTGTGAAAACTTTGTGAAAACAGTTCTATTTTTCTTATATTTTGTGAACAGCCAATTTAGTCTGTTGGGGCACACAAAAATGGCAGGTACATTCAACCTGGTGTCCAAATTTAGAAGGTATATAGCTCTTTTTGCATTGTGAATCTCTGAGGGACTGGGGCAGGGAGGAGCATTAACCAATCTCCACACAAAACTTGCTGGCCACACTTAAGCATCCCCTCATGGGCTGCGTATTTCTTGTAAACTTAATTGCTTGGGATTAGAGTCTATTTCCTGGCACTGCTTTTGAGGTCACAGAAATTCTTTTGTGCCTGGAAAGCTTCTGCTCAGCAGTTCACAGTCCCCTGGGAGTCTGAGGCTGGCAGTGGCAGAAGCGGCTGCTCTTTTTACCAGCCACTGAGGTGCCCTTTGAGGGGGAAGAAATTCCAGCATCATGAATTTTTCAGCCATTGGGAACCTTCTGGGATTCCTCTAGGTGGCAGGAAGCACACGTCTGCTACTGGGGCACTGCTCACTGCAGTTCTCCGGCTGCAGGAGTTTATGAACTTTTAAGGATATAGGTGAGGGTTATTCTGAGGTCGGGATTACATCTTAAGAGTTGCTTGTCCACCAGCTATCTGACAGACCGGCCCTAACTTTGGAGCTTGTTTGCTCTGTACCACAGGCTTTTGGTTTTGTGGTAAGGTTAGCCACTAAGTCATTCCTTTCACATCACCCTGGGTAATGACATCCAGGGTTTGATTACCTGTGTAGCAGAAAGAGGTTTACGTGCCTTTGAAGCAATAAAATGAGGCAGTAGCAGGCAGATACAATGAGTACCACAGATAACCATTGAAATCTGTGTGCCTGCTCCACTGACATGCTGAAAGGATGTTGGTATGAGCTTGAGTGGATTTGATTTTAAGTCATAAGTTATTATTGGATCTGTTCCCTGACCGTGAATTCTTTATTTTTCCTTATCTCAGTTCATGTTACTGACAAACACCAGAACACGTCCTTCAAACAAGCCTGAGCATTATTTTGGAGAGTGTTGAAATACATAAGTAACTGTACTGAGTATATACCAGCATGATCTGGTTCAGCCACTAAGGCCAGAGGGGGAGACAAGGCTGTGCTTATACCCCCACTAACCCACCACCTGTGTGGGAGTTTACACAAATTCTTTGCCCTCACAGGGTCTTTTTCTGCCCTCTTTGTTCTACATCCACTAGAAGAGTGTGTTTCCCAGGATACCTCTTTTCCCTGACTGCTCTGCATCTGGTCTCGGCCTGAGGTCCCCCAACAACTCCCTGCCCTTTAAGACAAGCAGATGATGGAAAATTATGCACTGCTGAGGAACTCCACTTTATCTGCTTTATTTTTTGCAGGAAAGGTCCCCTTGAACATCAACTTAAATCTCTCTTTTCTCTCTGGAGCATAATGAAGTAGACCTCAGAAGGGCTGTGGCTCCAGCTCTGGATATTTGGTGTGGACCAAGTTATGCAATGTACTGCTGTGACATCTGGAGGTTAACTTTTGGCTCATGTCTTGGGACCATAGTTAACATCCACATGGGGAATTTTTGTTTTTAAGAACAAGAAGTACTATTCTAATTTCAAGTTTTTCTGTGATCTCATCCAATTTGAATCATGTCCAGTATACCTCTAGCTGCATCATTTACAAGGAGGAAGGAATTGGTTTTTTTATTGGTGACACAGGTTGCTTTGGTGAGTTATGTATTGGCAACAAAATACCTTGAATTAAACATCACAGAAACTTAAGGACAATAAATACTACTTGTCCTTAATACTTATATTATTACTTATATACTTATATAATAATACTTAGCTAGAAAATTACTGTTTTCTTAGCACTTCCAAATTAAATCCTATGATTCTTCAAAGTGATATCATAGAGATTTGTAGTTATTAAAATAATTTTGGATGATAAATGGTAATATTATGCATCAGCAGTGATCATCAATAAAAAGAGCTCAAAGAGCTTTACCAGCATTATTTTGGCACCACTGTACCAAGCAACATGTACATGAGCTAATCTCAGTTTTTAAGTTGTTCTCAAGTCTGCAAAGAACCGAATGCTAATGATCCTGCTCAGTTTACCTGCACTCATGACCCATGAGGCAATCACCTATTCATCTCAAAAAGCCTAAAATAAGAGGTGCTGGTTTCGAGTCAGAGGGGAAAATAATGCTTGTGTTTGCACAATGTACATCAGTGTGAAACTTGTGAATTTAGACCTAATTCAGTTTCAGGGTTGATATATACCTCAATAGCAATCAGACATTCATGCTTCAAGAATCTAGGCCCCAAACCGCATGCAGCTTGCTCCGTCCTGTCACCTTTATTCTTTGTCCATCTCTGTCATTGATCAAGAAGTCCTTCTGATAGGTCATGAGTTTGTAAATAACAAAAAGATGTTGCAAGTTATTTTTTAATGACATTGTTAGTATTCTCAGTGATAAGTGATAAGTAGCTACATTTTTAAGGAAAACTCCAAGACCTTGAATAACAGATTTAAAGCACGGATAACATGATCTGTAACTTTGTATTCACTAACAAGCACAGCATGCAATACAAGTCAGCTGCACAGCAAGCTCTTTACCATCTCTTCTCTCACATTTCATTGGAGCATGTAGTTTACAGTAGATTAATGTCCTAACCTCTTAGCTTATTAGTGTGGAACACAATCAGCCCTATGTAATAAGATTAGACAGTAGGGGCTTAAGCCAGTGCTAATTTTTAATAAATTTTCCCCTATTTAGAAAATGGGTTAAGAACTAGGAGACTGGAAACTGATTATATGTTTGTGCACAGTAGAAAACTCACTATTATTTTTCATAAAAGTGACCAGAAGCAAATAAATATTTCTTGTGCTTTAAATTTTTGTGCTGCTCCACCCAGATCTAGGCTCTTTAATTTAAGACCATAAATAGGTGTCAAATGGTTGGACAACATTAGTGAACAAGACTCAGTAAGGTCCTGAGATCTGAGAGGTTTGATCTGATTACCCTGTGTACAGGATTAAGAAATGATGGGCAGGTGACTTCAGTTTCTTTTGGAGACAGTGTTCCGTGTTGCCAATTGTTCTTATCTGTATCCCTTTGTGAACAAAAAAACCCCCCAAAACCCAAAAAAAACAATTAAAAAAAACCCCACCAACCAAAAAAACCCCACCAAACCAACAAACCAACAACCAAACCAAAGAAAAACCCATTAAAAAACCCCCAAACACTCCCTCCACCAAAAAAAAACCCCACCAAACCCCTCAGTGAAGTATTCCTGAAACCCTAGAGCATTATTTCAGCAAAGCAAATGCAATGGTGTCTTCCATGTCCTTCCCAGCCATCCATCCTCAGAGGGACCTATTCCTCTGTTGAAAGTCCCTTATAACCTTACTATCATGATAAAGGACACAATTTTCAAAGAGGTGGGCTAAGGACAAAGGGCTGAATTCCTTCAATTTAATTGAAAATTCCCCATTTAATTGAATTAAAATCCCCAACACAGATAGCAGAACTTGCTTACTATGAGGCTTTATGGTTCTGGGAAAGGGAGGAAGTTAGCTATACATAGTGGGAAACCACTGTGGCTACATAATAATCCCCTTAAAATATTTCATGTTTCTTTAAATTTTTATGTAAAAATCATGTAAATAGCAAATTTATATTCTTCCCACTGCCATATTTTATCAAAAGCCTGCAGTACAACAGGGAGATTTTCAACAATAGGAAAGTAATTTTGTCAGTTGAACATGCTATATAATTAAAGGATTAACATTTTCTCTGAAATGGAATTAAGAAACAGAAATGGGTTTAGAGTTAACTCCTTCACGTTTACATGACTGGCCAAGGAACTTAAAGGTGTAGAATTTCCTTGGGAAATGTGCATTTTGGCTAGAGCTGTGCAAAATACTGCTGTGAAGACATTTTGGACTGAAATATTTGGAAAATTTTCTGTCAGAATTTTGGTGGCAGGAGAATATCAGACAAAGAATGATGTGAAAAGCTGGAAGGAAGACAAAGAAACATGTATTTTCCAACCCAGCAAGCTTTCAATCTTACTGCAAATGATGATCTCAAACCCATATATATACTCACTGGCATACTTTTACCTAAGTTTGAAAACATGCAAATACAAACTTCGAGAAAATACGCCTTTTCAGATTTTGCATATTCAACATGGCGAGTCTCCAGAACTTCATAATAATTCTGTGTAACTTGTTACTGGGGTAACACATATGTCTGAGCATTACCCACTTGCATGTGGATTTCTGGGCCTGCCCGGAATAGGTAGACACCCAACAGTTTGAGCAAGATTGTGTGTCTATTTTCTTACTGCATTAGTGATGGGCTGCAAATACTAAGACTAATTTTATCTTTCTTTTACAGGAAGTTAAATCTCTTGAAAATATCACTATTGTTTTAGACAAAATGTGGCATGGAAATTGATGTATTTTTAAGGTGAGTCTTTTCTCACATAGATTTAAAGAGCATTTTTTGTACCCAAGTAACTAGCATCTTCTCAATTTTATGGGCCCCATACTAAATTGCAGGATAAACTGATAGGCAGCTATTAGGACAAGACTGCATGCGCATTCATGCCCAGATTACTGTGAACAGTTTATGTTTCCTCTGGCCTTTGACTGTTAGGGTGGAGCAGTTTCCCTGTCACTGGACAAAGTACAGTGATGGGTCATACCATCTGCACAGAGATCTCATGCTATTGCTTTTCCTCTCTGCTCTGCCATTAATGATGTCACCACCATTTCCTTGCCATAGCAGTTCGTGACTTGAATAATATCTTGGTTCCACCTTCTGTTCTGCTTTTAGTCTTACTTCTGTCTTGACTTGTAAGCCCTGGAACTGTATCTCAGCCTCTGAATCTCCCTTCACACCAGAAAAGGCACCTTTCTCTTTATTCTCAGGCAAAGCAGTTTTCCGGGCCTTCCCTGGCTTCTGCTGTGCTGCCTGCTGCCTCCCTGTGTCCCCATGCATGCAGAGATCCCTAGGCACAGGCTTCTAGAGAGGCTATGTGTCTCCTCCTTTCCTGCCATTCTCATCACGTAACATCTGTCTTTAAGTGTCTTTGCTGACATCCCCTGAATTACCATGAATCCTCTCCTCATGTCACCATGAGTCCCACATGGGTTTCTGTACATCTCAGTGTCCAAGCTGTCTCTTAATGGACTGGTTTGGGGATTGGGAGCGGTTTAGTCATAACTGCTCAGGGTCATCTCTTGTAATCCAACCCTCCTCTACTCACCCCAGCCCTCTTTCGCTTACCGTTTGTTCTTCCTTCACAACAACCCTGTGTGTCTTTGCATGGTACTTTATTATGCCACACTGACACCCCTTTCACTCAAAATATGCAGTTTACTCATTCAAGAAAATTGTCCTTTCTCCTTGTCTAGTGGTGCCTTTTACTGATGCATATCTTGCACGAACTTTGCTGCAGGATTTGTGAAACTGGAACATGTCTGAATATAAGAACTTTACTCTGAGTTTGAGTGAGCACTGGAACAGATTTCCCAGAGAAGCTGTGGAGGCTTCTTCACTGCAGATATTCAAAAGCCATGTGAACACAAGTGTGAGTAACAATCTCTACAGTGACCCTGACTGCACAGAGAGGTTATACTATGGGACTTTCTGTAGTCCCTCCCAACCTTACACATTCTGTGATTGTGACTGATGTGCAGCAGTAGAAATAGGGAAAATATTCTCTGTCAACTCCAAAGATTGTCATGAAGCTGGACAGGTGAAAAAATAGATAAGATCTGTTTGTGGAATGAGATGCTTCATTCAACACCTCTTTTAAAAATTTTGGTGTCATTAAATAAAACTAAAACTGAAGTAAAATATAAAATCTTAATTTTGGAATCATCGAAATGCTATAACTACACCTGCTGTTCTTGCACTAAAAATGGCTCAGGGCATAAAACTCCTATCAGCTCTGTCTGGTAGAAGAGCTTGCACTCTGATTTTTGAGTCCACCTGTCACAGAGGTGTCTCTCTACTTTCCTCTGTACTCATCACTAAGCATGAAACACTTGCAGCACTGTTTCAAATGGTCATGACTTTGATGCAGAACTTGCCTTCAACCAGCTTCTATCACAGTGTCATATTTTAAAATGCTAATTTAACAACCAGTCATTTTAGGAATATTTTGTTTGTAGTGTTTTATCTTAACACAATGCACTTTGTATTCTCCACCAATCCTTTGTATATATCTTATTCTAAACAAGCACTTTGCAATAGTGAAGGAGTGTTTGAATAGATCTTATTAGCACTGTACTGTCTTTTAAATAGAAATGTTATAATAATTTATATATCTGTCAATTACTTATTGTAAAGGCAGACATCAATGGAAATCATCAGTACCCAGTGTGGCATGCCCTGCAGGACGGACCAAGCATCAGGACAGGTGTGCACACACACGCTCAGAGACACACGTGCACTCTGCAACACTGGACTTACCGCAGGTTTTTGGAAGGAAGATGCACCTATGCAAGAAGGAGAAATGGGGTCTTGCATAAACTGTCCATGCTCCCACAGCAGATATTTCATTGCTTTATAGAATTACACTGAAAGAAGTCACATTGCCTGGGGGGAGGATTAAAGACCTTGTTGATCTCCTTTTTTGTGAATTTAGGCCTGCTTACTTTAACATAGAGAAGTCTAGCTCTGTATTTTTTCTGCTTTTATATGAGTAAAAATAATGGCCACTTACAAGGAGATTATAAGTTTCTGCAGCCTCCTTTCTTGTCAATAAGGAATTCTTCTTGTTTTAAAAATCTTAAAAGAGGCTAAATATACCTCACATTTCCCCTTTACTTATTTGGAGGAACCAATTTAACATATGAAATCTTTATGTACTGAAGGGAATAGAAAAAAACAATTGACAAAGTTTGTGAATGGCTGGCTGATGATTTTGCCTTGTTCTTAATTTTGGTGCAGAATGACGTGGATGCTCACTTATAAATCTGAGTAAACTTATGGGTTGAGAGGATAGATAGCAGTTCTGCTTGACTGTGTTGAGACAGATATAGACAAGATTTACCTGTGTAGTATTAATGCCCTCTAGATGGATGATTAGCATGGTGCAAGAGAATCACTTCTGAAATCTCTCATTTTTACTTTGAATAAAGAGAAGGGTGATGATGGTGGGCGCAGTTCTGTATACATCATGATCATGTGGCTTCTGATGTGGTTCCCTTTACTCTGATTCAGCTCATATTAAAGGCAATTGGAAGTTCTCTGCTGGCTCTAGAGGCAGTCAGCTGAGACCCTGCTGTAGAAAACTCCTAGAGAGGCATTGTGAGATCAAACCTGATCCAGCACCCTTGATTGATGCATTTAGCTCTCAGTAATTGCTACAGAGATAGTCTCCCCCTCTACCTCATGCACTCATAGACGTAATTTTGCAGTGTATTTCTCTACTATTCTGAGCTTCTTCAAATAATTGATATTTTTCCTTTTTGACAAAGCAACTTCAGGATCTGCTTCTGGCAGGCCAGCTCTGTGCATAACCATTCTTGTTACATTTCAGGCCAGCAAACAGCACCAGGTCAGGCTTAGCAAACTGAAATTCAGCTGTATCGACCAAGTCAGCCTACCATATATTCCCTGCAGGAATTTACATGGTTGCTTTCTACAGTAAGACATGAAATAAAGTACTCAGAATTCAAGTTGTTCTCTCCCCATTTCAGCTATGAACAGTGCAACCATACTACCAAAAATTGGAGGAGGCCTCCTTTGACCAGTGAAGGTGCCTTGTGAGTGGAGGTCATTCAGGACTTGAATGTGTCCCATCTGTAGACTGTGGCTCTTTGGCTGGGAAGAGACATTTTGGGAGGTTGGAGGCAAGGGCTGCTCCTTCATTCCTGAGGAGATTCATATCATCAGGAATGGTATGGCTATGGACCACTACCCTTTGATGCAGACCCTGATCCAGATCTGGTCTGGAGATGCTGTGGCAGAAGAAGAAGACTCTTTCTCCCTTCCCAACAGATCTAAAAAAACCCCACTTGGATGCCTTGCAATAAAATCTTCTAGTGTGGCTAGTGTGGTGGTTATAAACAGTTTCAGTGATTCTCACATCTTCATGAAGATTGGAAAAATGAAGTTTCTTGATACTTTTTAACATTAGATGGGGAGATTATGCATTTAAATGTCAGCATTCCACTGGTATACATATTGAGCATAGTTTTGGGCTTTTACATCACCACACAACTGTTAATGTATACCATTACTGGGCCAAAACCTGCATTACTGAAGCTGTTCAGATGCACAGTAATTTAGCACTAATTCAGAATAAAACAGCTTCAAAGTGGCAGAACTGGACTGCATTAATGGAGTCAAAACATTAGTCCACATTGACTGGTAAACTCTATAGACACATTTCAGCTTAATTTTTTAAAAAAATATAGATTGAGTCTTAGGAGGTGAGTTCTAACCTAGAACTAGGATTTTCAGCCTTTGAACCATTTTTAATAAAGAAGTAGTTGATTAAGTTATTTAAAACATGTCAAGACTTAACTTTCAGAAAATTTTGCCCTAAAAGTAAAAATTTTGAGCATGGGAGGCTGGGATGAAGTCTAGCTCAGTTCTTTCAATTTGGAAGTATCAAAACACTTTTAATCAAAAGGAATTTTTTCTACATTCCCTATGGGAAACATAACATTTTTGGTTCAACCAACATTAAAAACTTTCTGCATTGCTGTGATGCCTCATGGGAATTGTGGTTCAGCTGCCACATATCCTCTCCCATCTGCCAGGACATTTTGCTGGGGTGCATAATGGGTACAATCCCTCTGTGATACACCATGAGGGACCAGTCAGATTACAGTGTGTGATAGGTAATGTACCACAGCCATATAATTGTTTGTGTAGGAGCAGATGGATCATATAACTAAAACACAGTTTTCTGAAAGCTACAGAGTTGGGCCACAGTGTGTTGTCGAACTGATTCCAAATGAAATGTTTCTCTGTGGTTCAACACACTAAAATTTTTCACGTAAGTTCTCCCAAGAGAAACTTCGGATGTTTAGTTCTGTTCAAAGTTTACAAAATCCTGTAACCAGGTTGGTATTTGGAAAAAAAGGGAAGTTATTGCCTTAAAAACAAAGGCAGCTTGGTCTAAATAAAAGGGCAACCAATTATTTTGCTTTGTTCTCCTGGATTCTTACAAGAAACCTTTCTTTAATCTGGCAAGTTAAACTCATTGTTCATATTCACCTTCCAAAATGCATCATATATGTAAACATGATACTTATCTCATGACCCAGGGTAACGTGCAGAGAGAGTTACCATGAGCTCACACTCTGTACCTGAACTACCCCAGTGTATTAGTTTGAGATGGAAAAGATGTATTCACTAGCCTCAAGATATCATATCCTCTAAAAAATTAAAACTTAGTGGATTCTTATCAATAACTGTCATTTTGTCAGTGAAGAAGAGGTACAGCTAGATTACATATGTATGGTTTTAATCAAATGTACCAGAGAGTTGAAACAGTGGACTCTGTCATTTTACATCTTAAAATTAATCTAGTGCCTCAGATGAAAAAAAATCTTAAACATCACTCTGAATTATTGATATAATATGCATAACCTAATGACACAAAACTATTTTGTAACTTCTCAAATGTTTATACTATCTTCACAATAACTTATCTTTGTATTTTTAATTGAGTTTATGTAGAATAATCTCCTTTAGAAAATCTAAATAAAGCAACTAATGTATTATCAGAGCCTTTTATAGGCGTGGTTAACCTTCACTTTGCCAAACCCTCCATCTCTTTGATCTAGTGTTGGGAGGGATAAGGATTTGGCAGGAACGTCTCACAGATATGTATGTGTAACAGAAAGATCTTTGAATGTAGAATCTGAAGAAGGAATAGAAATGATAGCAAGTTTTGATATAGAAGAAAAGAATTGCTGAGCCAGTCTTACTGGGTAAATAGAAGGCAAAGAGCAAGTGAGTTGGAAGGGGCTTTACTTTTATAGTAAAAGTATCGATTGGTTGTCATGTATTAAGATGCTCTGTAAAGAAAAATATATAATGCATTGTAACCAGAACTAGAGGGGCTTCAGGACACACGGCTTGCCTATAGCCAGCAGCTAAAGGCTCACCCACGACCCTCAACTGCTGTTAACCTCATTTATGCAATAAACAGCATTTTAAGAGCTGTCTGAAGTCTCCATCTCTCTGTCAGGCTCTTACAATCTACCATCCATCTTAGATGGGATTTAAGAGTATCTCTGGCTAATGGATCAGCATAATGACTCTAAAATTGTGCACTTTTCTAACATGGTTTGTTAGAACTGCACATCAGGTATGTTACATGGCCCTTACTTTTCCATTCAGAGGTTATTCAGGACAATGACTCATCGGAATCAACTGAAGCTATGGTTTAAATGCATAGCTTGTCCTTAATTCTCATTGGGATTAAGTAAAACACCAAAAGAATTTAAACAGGTAGAAATAAGCAAAGTGACTTGTTCAGAATTAATTCATGCTACATAGGAGCTGGACTTTGGCCTTCCCTTGTTTTTGGGGCTCTCCTGTTGCTGCTGACATTTTCTGCCCAGTTACAGGAACAGCAGGTCTGGCATCTTTTTTTTATTCTCACACGCCTAGAGAATATATTGATCTGTGGTCTATTGTGCCTTCAGTGCAGGTGTACAGTTCCAAGTGAACAGGGTTAGGTAAGCACCTGGATCACAGGGTGTTTACCCAAATCAAGTGGTGCCCTGAAGCTTAGATTATAACAGGTAAGAGATCAGAGCAGCTGATGCCAGTGGAGCTTGCAGGAAGAGACATGAGTGAGTGAGGAGTGAGTGAGTGAGTGAGTGAGTGAGTGAGTGAGTGGAGTGACAAGATATACTCACAACTCTGTGCCAGGGCCCCACTCTCTCTGATGCAGGAGCTCTGTGACATATAGGGATGATGTACCAAACCTTGCTAAAAGTATTAGTTAAAAAAATTTCTGATGAACATGGTTGGGGTAAAGGGAGGAATTCTGAAAAATTCTCATAGTGAAATTATCCCATAGGACATACAAAATGGAAGAATTATTGCAGCACTCTCTAGCTGGAAGAAGATTTTCTACCCTGCTAATGCTGATTTTCTTATAAACCAACCCTGAGAGAGTAGCAGGGGACTGAAAATTTTGATTTCATGCTAATATTTGTAAATTTAAATAGGAAAATCACAGTATATATATAGCTGGGTACCTGGGCGTAGGTGTTGAGTGAAGCTACAGAAGGATGTTATAGTAAATAATTTATGATAGTTTTGATAACAGGCTTCATAAACTAATCTGAGTGTTCTGATGAAATTTGATCTTTGAGAGAGATAAGAGTATTGCTACCTTATCTCCATCATCATGATAGTTTTTCACCAGCATTGCCCAACACAGCCCTAGGGTTTTCTCTATGCTACTATGACATCAGTAAGTAAAATGTGTGGGAACTGGCAATACCCATTTAAACAGTTTGGTAACATATCAGCCAGCTTAAGATCTACTATTTTTTAGTGTGGAAAACAGTAGCTCCCAGCAGATTGGTCAAAGTCCTGTGGAGCAGGATTTGGTACATTTATGTCCCATAGTCAATAAGCACACTTAAGATACTGCGGAATCTGCATTTTCATTTTTATGGTTCCATGGATAGTACAAAGGAACAACAGAGTATTGAGTGAGTTCGATTTGGTGTGCAGAAAAAAGAAACACATTCCAGATTTAGAGCTATATTAAAACCAGAGATTATAATTGGCATTTATTGAAAGTTGTTTGAAAAAAATTGGAAATGTGAATCCAGTATGTTGGAAGATTATTTTCAGTATGCTACTCAAAGATCTAATTTTGACCAAACAGTGCTCAATGACTTTTGAAGTGTATGGGAAGGACTTATGAAACCAGTGCTAGTGAAAGTAGGAAAGAATACTAGAAGAGGAATTTGTAAATAATTGTGTTGGTTACATCATCCATATGCACTGATAAGAGTCAGCTTGTAAATAGAGCAATAAATCAGTACTGGTTCATAATGCTAGTGAAACAGTAAGGATAGAATCTCCTCATAAAATACAGAAATTTACCTTGTGAATCAATCTGAAAAATGTAAAAATCATATTAGGCAGACCATGAAACATGGTCTTATGACAACATAGCAATCAAATTTGTGAGTGCCATCATTTATTGCAGAAGCAAGAGGTAATCAAAATAGGAAAAGGCTATGATCTCTGTCTCCAACATGAATTAGAGCATAACCGAAGTAGACACATTGTGTCCTCACTTCAAAAAAGACACTGAGAAATTGGAGTGTGTTCAGAAAAGGTTTATAAGCGCATTTCAGAGTCTATAAAACATACCTGACACATTAAGAGTTAAATGACTCTATTTTATTTATCCAAGAGAAAATTTAGAAGTGAATTAATTCCAGATTAGAAATGCTTGCATGGAAAAGTACTTCATATTGTCACAGATCTGATTTTACAGAAAAAAGTCATATTGAGATCAAGTGGCTGAAAGCTGGAATGAGACAAATGGATGAAAAAAGAAACAGAAATCTTTAAAAGAGAAACTACTTAAGCTTTGCAGTGATTTGGGCATGTGATACGTTTTCATGTGAAGTTTTAAGAGTCATAATTAGACAGTCATTCTAAAAGATATGCATAAAGCTCAAACAGAAACTATAATCTTGATGTAGAAGTTATTGAATAATGTTTTCCTAGCTTGTAAAAGGTAAGACTGTATGACGGTAGTGTTTCAATCTGATTGCCTGGCTCTTTAAGCTGGCCACATGAATGTGGAAATAACATAGCTAAAGAGGATCTCTGGTGAATTGTTACGCTTAAAGGACCCTCTAGGTAGAATTATTCTAGAATTCCATCTATGTTGGCTATACAACATTCTGTGAAGCTCAGAAAAGCAGCTGCTCTATATTTACAGAACAGGACCAGCTGACACACATCAGAAAAAATATATGATCCTAACATCAGTTACGTAGGCTACTCTACCCTCATGTGATCATGTTTCCAATGACTCAGCACGTATGTCAAGCCTTTTGTCCTGTTGCTGTCCTCAGACTAAACTGGGAAGGATTCACATGCTTCATACATGAACAATGAACTTTATATCCTTGACTCACAGGAGCCCCCAGCTGTCTCTAATATCCTTGAATTCAAGACACCTCAATATAACTCACTGCTAATCTTGAGAAGCTAACTACAAATATAGTCTGAGCACTTTCAGGGTACAGATGAGTTAGTACTCTGCAAGGCTATATACTGATGGATGTATACATCACGTACAAACGTATGGAGCAATAAGGTAGAAGTTATATGCTTGTGGATTCAGAGCACTGATTTCATTGCCAATTTGCAGTTCTCTGCAAATCCCTAATTTTTTCTGCCATATTGCTCTATCTGGTGATCTACAGCAATACGTTATCTCTAAAACACCCACAAAGCTACTTGTGAATGATTCAGATCCAACTAATTCTGCATGCAGTTAATTACCACCTGAAGGTGACATTGGCAATGTTTTGTCCTTCTCACCAGACACCATAGCTGTCCCCAGCAGCCCCTCACAACCCTGCTTTTTTTCTGGTAGGAGAAGATTGGCTTTATTAAAGTCAATCTGCCTGAAAGGATGGGGAAATGGGTGATTTGGCCTAGTCAGAGGTCACACAAAGGCTACTTGGAGCAGATGCTGAAGGTTGAGTATCTTAGGGTGGAGGCAGGAGAGAACTGCTGGGGTCCAAGGTAGTTCAGTGCAGCTTTGCCAATCACCATTCTGTTGCCTCCTCTGGAAAGACTGACATTTTTGCCGCCAAAGCTGCAAATTTGCCTTGCTTTTTGACCTTTCAGGGTGCTGTGTATTTTTTTTTACCTTTAGGGTGTTGCTGGTCGTTGCTGTAGTGTGGCATGTCCCAGTGTCTGACCAGCACACACCAATCCCCACTGCAGTGTGTTGCCATCTCCAAGGAAAGCTTTCACAGGGAAGCCACAATCCTTCAGTTGTCGCCCACCACAATTTCAGATTTCTAAACAGACTATTCTTCACCATTCTTCAGCATTCCTTAATCAGATGAAATTGATTATTTGAAGGAAAAAAGGGTCAAAGATGTTTTCTACTATTTTTCAGTCCAAGATTTCTGTCAGGATCTGTGAGCAATGGCTTGTTCACTCTTGCTGTCCTATGCTGGGTTAGACCATTTCTTCCAAAAGAACAGTATATTAATCATGCAGGATATAAATCTTTAAGAGACCTGTTTTTCCACTGACCCAATAACTGTACCTCGTTACATACATTAACTGGGTTTTATTTTCATTTTTTTGCACTCCAGACTGGATGCTTACCACTGTTCTCTCAGCAGCCTTTTCAAGCATATTTGACATGCCCATTCCCTAATTGTTTTTCACTGAACACAGAGACTCTTGGATGACAGAGAATAAGAAATCCTTTACAATCAAGACCAAAATAGTCCCCAACTGCCTATAGATTTTTTCAGTAAGTGTTTCCCTCTTCTTCTGTTTTATCTTATAGCTGTACAATACCACCATGGGATAACTGACTTTCAAAAAATTAAAGCAAAGTAGAGAGATGTTTGACATGGTATAGCACTGGTAATAATCCCTCTTTGAGGTGGAGACTGGGCTTAATGACCTCCAGATATTTTTTCCAATCAGCATTTCTAGAAGATTTCCAACTCAGGCTAGAATATATCAGTGGACAAATTCATGCAGTTTTACAGAGTTAAGCATTCTGATCAAAGCTAGCCTAAATTAAATCTGTGTTTTCTGTCAATTTTTAGAGTGCAAAAGAGACAAATGAAGTTTTAGTTACTACATTGAAAAAGCAAGGTGGTGTGACATCCTTATTTTTGTGCAGAACAGGCTTACTGGCTTTCTGTCAGAAAATTTGCATGAATTGCAGGTCCTAAAGTGTAGAAATGTATGGATTTGAACAAATGTAGCTTCCCCTCCCCCAAAACCTGTTGTGAATCCAAGGCAAGGTTAAGAATCAGTATAGATGTGTTGGTTCAACTTACATAAAGATACAGCCAGTAATGAATAGTGTCCTTTGAAGAAGAAGGGTTATGGAAAATGACAGTGAGAAAGACTTTAGAGAACCACTAATTTCACCTAAAAATTGTGTTCATTTTGTTCATAAAGTTAAGTTGCTTATGCGATGTTGGGGTGACTGGTGTGGTGAAAACTGTTGGTAACTCACCAGCTGTACCTCATTAACACCTTCTCAAGAGTCATGTTACATGGCTTGGCACTTCTGCATTTATTGATAGCAGTCAGGCAACCTAAATTTGCCTTCCTTTTTCATCCACTTAAACTTCTTTATGGGGTTAAAGCCTACTAACATATCAAGGGCACAACAAAGTGTATGCATAATCTTTGCATTGCTTCTACTTTTCCTGAAAATTTGTTTTAAACGTATGGCACTGAGAGTTAGTGCTCCCTCAATAGAAGCTATATTAAATCTTAGAGGTTATTGCATTCAGTTTCTAGTATCTATGCAAAACATTTAGCAGGAAAATAAATAATTTCTGATTTATAACAGGACAGCTTTCTGATAGAAAATGTGTGAGAATCAGGACTGTACAACTTTCTCTTTGAATTCATTTGGATGAAATCCCAAATGCCCACACACTTAGGCATGATTATCCTCATTTTTGCTGTTCTGTGCAACTTTATTTGGCAAACTCCATATTTAGCAAAAACTGGAGATGTTCCACTGAAGTCCTTTGGAGAAAGGCAAAAGATCAGATCTTCATAACACGAAAGAGCACTCAGAATGTATCAAGAGAAATCTCCCATTTCTCCCAAAACTCACATTATAATCTGGAAACAGTGCTATGGATTTAATTTAGTAAACTTCTTTCACAATAGCCCACTCCACACAAAGACAGTGGTGTCTTTCTACTATAATTTCATTCAAAATCCACTTTTTTTTTCCTCCGGGAACTGCTAGGCAAATTAATATTCTAGCACAGGCATAGACTAAAATCCCAGCTTTAAGGAGAATTTTGCTACTGACATAAAAAGCAGAATTTAATGGACTGTGCTTGCCCTCTTGCATAATGAATGCAATCTTCCTTCCTTCCTGGAATCCTTCCTTCCTGGAATCCTTCCTTCCTTCCTTCCTGCCTTCCTGCCTTCCTTCCTTCCTGCCTCCCTCCCTCCCTCCTGGAATCCTTCCTGGAATCCTTCCTGGAATCCTTCCTTCCTTCCTGAAAGCCTTCCTGGAATCCTTGCTTCCTGGAATCCTTCCTTCCTATCCTTTCCTGTCTTTTCTTTTTCTCTGAGGATGTAGCTGCTGATAGAGATTTGTTATCCTTTGTAGTGAAATTGCTTATCAGACTGTAAATTCCAAGTTCCCTAAGAAAAGTTTGCAAAACAAGACTTGAAAAGATATATTAAATACATCCCCTGTACTCTATGTACACGTTGTATAGCATACCATTGTATCATTTTCCGTACATCTACCATAAAAGGCAACAACTGCAGTGTAGAAGTCAAGGGGGTGATAAATGTGTGCAATTTACTGTAACTGTTGGGCTAGCTCCCTTCCCCCACCCTCTTAGCTGAGCTGTGAGAGCCGTAAACCAGCTGGATGAACTCTGAAAGGAGGAACAGATACCAGCACTCTGATAAGAAGCAGAGCCTTCACTTGTCCCTGTTACAGTTAGAGAACAAGCAGCATGAGGAGGATGACTTTCTTGTACAAGACATGACCAGTGTTGCATATAGCAGCAGGCTAGTTACTTTGAAACACATGGAAGGACCTCTAGCAGCATGCATTACCTTTCATTTCAAGAGAAACACTTTGCATGTTGTGACTTTAGTTTTTCAAACAGTCATTTGGACTGCATTTCCCATGTGAGAAAAAAAGACTTTTGGTAAATGAAATGCAGAAGCACAGCCTATTCAAGTTCATATTTACATCCCAGTGTGTCTCCAAGCTGGTGGCAATATGTCCAAATGGATTCTGGTGCCTAGATTAGAGCTAAGGATCTCCTTCCAAACCCAGAATTCTGAAACCTCCACCATCTACAGCATACTTACAGATGCCTAGAAGTCCTCTGTCCTTGATGCTGTTGTAATGGCCACAGTTCATATCAGCATGTATTGGTGAATGTTCATGGATACTTTAGATATGATAGAGGTAGATAGATAAATTGCAGCCTAAACAACAAAGGCCATCCACACACTATTAAACCAAAGGCACATGAAGGCACATGAAATTAGGCATTTACAGAAGATACCTGTCTTTCCAGAATGATGCTTGGAATAACAAGAGTGGAAGACATTATTTTATATTAAGACAGTTTGTACAACTGTTAAACTGGGAGATAAAGGATGGTGGTAATTGCTTTCTAAATAACTGCTTATCTAGATAATTTCCTCAGGAGTTAAAAGGCTTTGAACCAAATTCCATTTCCTTCCTGAGGGTTTTAAAGATGTGTTAGTAAAGACACATTTCTTACCCACTGCAGGCTGAAATACTACAGAAATACCCTTCAGTTTTCTAGTTGTAGTTGAGCAATTAGACATATTGAACCTGAAGAGGAAGTCTGTGAGTAGCACAGAGAATGGAGGCAAGAATAAAATACATGATCGGCTATAGAAGATGAATTGAAATAGCTGTATAATATTGACTTGAAATACCACATAGTACAAATTATGAAGCACAGGAAATAGTTCTTTGACACTATTTATTTCTCAAGTTTGTGGTTAATTTTCAGTTATAGTCAGATATATAACTACTAACCATTTAGGGACAAAAGATGACTGAGACTAGTTAGCATAGACTTAGGAAGGGGAAATCATTCCTGACCAACTAGATAGCCTTTTGTGACGAAATTACTGGCTTAATGGACAAGGGGAGACTGGTGGTTGTTGTTTATCTTGATGCCAGAGAGGCTTTTGATGCTTTTTCCAACAGCATTCTAATAGACTACTTGCTGAACTATGTTTTAGATAAGAGAATGTTGAGATGGATTGAAATCTGACTGAACACCTGAGCTAAAAACGTTTTCATTAGTGGCATGAAGTCCAGTTGTAGGCCAGTTCCTAGTGATGTACATCAAACACCAATACTGGAACCAATGCTGATTAAAACCTTTGCTAAATTACTGGTACTGTCTGTACCCTCACCAAGTTTTTAAATGAAACTCAATAGGAAGAAGTGATGGACAAATTGTAAGGCTATGCTAGCATTCAGAGGGACCTGGACAGACTGGAGAAATGGTCTCAAAAGGATCCCATGAAGTTCACCAAAGGGAAATGCAAGATCCTTCCTCTGAGGAGGAACAACTTCAGACACACGCTAGCAGCCAACCACCTGGAAAGAAATTCTGCATAGAAGGGCTAGGGGGGTAGTACCAAACTGATCATTGAGCCAGCAATGTACCCTTCCAGCAAACAACAGCTTCCTGGGAGAAATGTTCACAGCAGGTAAAGGGAGGAAATCCTTCCCCTCTACTCAGCCCTGGCAAGGCCTCATCTGGAGTGCTAGGGTCAGGTCTGGGCTCCTCAGTATAGGAGAGGCATGGAGCTACTGCAGCAAGTCCAGTAAAAGGCAATGGAGATGGTTAAAGGACTGGGGTATTTCTGGTGCAAAGAGGGGCTGAGGGAATTGGGACTGTTCAGCCTGGGAAAAAGAAGGCTCCACAGTGGGATAAAAAAAATCTTGGTTTTAAACTATTAGTAGTAAATATTGTTTTATTCACACAAAACAATCCACAACTTCTCTATAGCACCTTAGAGAAGCAAACTTTGCTAATCCAGTACTGCACCATTTCCACATGGCAAAAAACAGCACCAGAATTTGAAGCAGCTTGAATATATCATTTGAATTATGGAGTTCAACATACATTTTTGATCCTTGCCTCTTTCCAAGTTTCACAGAACATCGAGACTAATCATCAGGTTTTAATAGTAGCTTGTGAGTGTGCAGTGATCTCTCCTCCATCTTAAGAAAGCAAAACAAGGGTCCTTAGCCACAAAATTCTAATTTTGCCTCCTTGTTCTGGAGCTTTTTACCTCCTACCCACAGGGGTGTGAGACTGACCTGGAAGTGATGAGCTGCCCACGTGCACTTAGCCAAGACATTAGTCTCTGCTAGGACAGAGGAGCATCTCACCACCCCAGCATGGATTTGGAGATCTGGCTGGAAAGGCAACTCCTGTTTCCCAACAGGTCTCAAGTTTGTCTATATTTTGTTGTCACTCACCAATCCTGTAGTTACTCACCTTAGAAATTTAGTAGAAAGTTTCTATCTCAAGATTTTGATAATGAAATTTATTTTAAAAAGACAAATAGGATAAACCACCAATAATAAAACCAGCTTTCTAGCAGCCAGAAAATGTAAATATGATTATTTGTGTTGTTGCACAATGAATCTTTTTGTTTTCCTATATGCGGTGTTTTAACTTTTGTTTTCATGTCTAAGAGCTGAGAAGAAATGGAAAGTTCAGCTTTGAAAACCATTTCTTCTTTTGGTCATGACAAGGGGCCAGGGAAGGCCTATTAGTGACTGTGTAAATCAGTCCCTGCAACCATTCAGTCTGATCATGTAGCTCTTGCTTGGAGATAAGAAAGATAAGTACGTCCATGTGAAATAAAGTGGGTTTTTTACTGCAATACCTCCTAGCACTTTGGAGGTCTTGGTTGTATTTTGGACAAAATAACTGTTGCAGGTATTCTAAACCACCAGAAGGGCTAAAATAATCTCCTCAAATTGAAAGGTATCAGTGACTTTTTGGATCAGTCAGTACTTCTCTGAGTTGCTCCAGATTTAACAAAATACATTTCTTCACCAAGAGAAGAATAATATTCTCCTCTATGTCCTGAGTCTCCTGACAGGTCTTCTCCAGCATGGTAAGACATCCACATGTGCCAAGGCATTGCAATTGTAGTAGCAGATAGTTTCTTTCATTGCTTAAACTGACTTCCAGCAGGGACAAACTATATTATTAAAAGGTGTCCATATTGATTTTTCATTTGGTTTGAGTTTTTAGACCAACATTGACAGTATTTTTTCGGGCACTGTGGTATCTGCCAGAACTGAGGAAGCAGTTGCACTCTTGAGAAAGTAAAGTAGCAGAGAGGCAAGCCTTGATGCAAAGTTGATTGTTTAGGGTAAGTTACAGCGATGTAACTTACCTGCAGGTAATACTTCAGGCTATTGCTAGGGTCTTGCTGGCATTAAATGGTTCTGTGCCACTGGAGCCATGTGAGAGAGCTGAAGGGCATCACAGAAACCTCTGAGGGATACGGTGTCTGCTTTGTGGAGAGAAAGGTGAAAGATGTGTCCTGATATGAACAGTGAGGAGCTGAAACAGAAAGGAAAACTCATCCCCATAAGCATCTGCCTTTCAAGTTTCTTATTTGCTAGGTCATAAGACCTTTGGCATAGGAAAATGGGGTTGAGACTGCATCTGGCACACTATGCAATGGGATGAGGAAGCAGCACGGTCTTGCTAGGGAATTGAGCTCCTACTAGGCATCACATGAGGTCAAGGGCTGTGTAGCAATAGCCTGAAAGTGCCTGTGTTGGATTGAAAAGGAATCTGAAGCTGAGGCTGGCTGTATCTACCTTGTGTTCAGTGTGACAGGTATGAGCAGGCCAGAGTCCAGGACAAAGACCTTGTGAAGTGTGGTCATGGTAACATGGTGACTATAGAGAGAAATGCGAAGTTGAACCTAAATCTGATTTGTTTGTCAAAATAGGACAGCATCTCTAGTCAGCAGGACTGATGAAGAAAAATAATTGCATATATTTACACAGATGAGAGCTGCTGGAGCTGCTCTAATAGGAAAATGGTTTAAATTAAAGGTTGTCTGGGTTTTTTTCATGAGAGGCTAGTATGGTGCAAATAATAATTGTATTGAAGACTTAAAATGCTACTTAACAAGTACTTGGAGTACTGACTATTTTTGGTATTCTTGTCCTGCTGCTGCTTTGGAATCCACTCATAAAATAGTTTCATAGGAGCCTCTTTTCATTTTATTTGCCTTTTGAGATACAATTAGTACTTAGGAAAAAAGCGTTCTGCATTCAGATGTAAATTTACAAATCCAACTTTATTTCTGCCCTTTTGATAGATTAAATCAGTTATGTGTGTGTCTGCTCGTAGTGAGACAGTGCAAACCATTTTGAAGTCATGCAAAATATGTTTTTATGGAGCTAATTTCCTGGAAAGCTGCCAGAACTTCTTCTCTGGTTTGAATATGATGTTGTGGAAAATAAACATGAGGAAGAGAAGCTGTGAAAGTTGAGATACTCATAGAGCTGCTAGGAGATTGTCGGTAAAATTATACTGATTTACAGAACGTTCTAGACACATTTTTAGGATATAACGTCTCTATGAGTAGAAGGTTACACGGCACACAATGAAAAATATTTTCCTGACTAGAAGGTTTCATTTATATCTGTGCCAAAAATAAAAGAGTCTCTGATTTACAGTTCTGCTGGCTGAACAAATTGTTTGGTATGGAAACTTTGACAAGCTTTTCTGGCCTTACTTTTTTCATTAGGCATCTTATTCTGTCCCCTGAAAATATACTGCGTGCTGAATTCAGCTCCCTTTATTTCTCCTTTCTTTTGCTGCTGCAATTTGAATTTGATCTTTTCAACATGGTGAGATAGATTTCAGCCATTATATCTGCTTTTGCTGCCAAAGTATTTTCTTCTTTCCAAGAGTAAGGCTTTTCCTACTGTGCTCTAAATCATTTGCCTTTATTTAGCACAACTCTTGGAAGTCTTTTTCTTTGGGGACCTCCATCTGTTTAAGGTCCTTGCAGTGTAGCTCCTGTTTAAGGCCATCTACTTTTTGTGACTACATTATCCCTGACCATACCTGACTCAGCACCATTGGTACCATTTAATGTTCCAGATGAGATTTCAAGGGGTCTTGGGTCTTCATTCTATCTCTACTAATTATCTAATTATTCTTTTTTTTCCTGTGGTCTAACATGGACACCCTTGGTTAGGACATGATCACTCAAATTGCTGTGAATGTCATCTACTTGACCCAAACCATCACACCGCCTAGTGCAGAGTCACAGTACGGATCTCTGAACCTCTTCTAAATGAACTTGAATTTTGTACTTTTTTTTTGCAGGCAGTACTGTTATATTAGCAGAGTTGGACATTCACCCTAAATAGCCTTACATTGTGGCAAGGCTAGGACACCCAGGAATGGCTCCATACTGGCACAGCTATTTTCTTTCTGGGTCTGGGATGTATTGCCATAGGTGGAACTACAGGGACCTCTGTTCTGTGCAATTTGAACACGCACCTGAACTCCCAGAACCCATGTCACACCAAGACAAACATGCAGATGCACACGTTTTACATTTTCTTCATTCACAAAGAGATTTACATTGTCATTTAAATTTGAATACATGTTTTTCAAAATCCTGACTTGGCAAGATGGTTAAGAACAGGCTTAAAATTAAACAAATTGCAATTTATAGCACTTATGGCATCTACAACAGGCAAATGCTTCTCTTTTAATGGAGAATAATGAACGCCTGAATAAATACAACAATGACAAGTAACAACTCTCCAATAAATACAAAATGAAGTTAATGTATGACTTCATCTTCCGTGGTGTGTAGCATTGTTGGGTGTATTCTTAAATATCTGCTGTATTGCAGATCTGATAGCTATGAACAATGAATCCTAAAATTTTACATCCCATCACATACATGGGGCACTGTGGGAGCCATATAACGTACATTCATTCATCCCTTGCAGCAAAAAACGTTTGTGGATGTCCAGGAGACAGCAGTAAGACCCATGTGTTGGTGTTAATGAGAGCCTTCTTTTTATTTCCAATGGCTGGAAATACTGTCAGTGGAAAGATGCTGCCCAGATTATATCCCTCAGCTACAGTAGGACCCTGTGGGCGCTGTTGCTTCCTGTTGACTTCTGCAATGGTTAGTCACAAGTCAGACTGGTTTTAGTAAAATTCCTCTGCTTGAAGTTTGATTTACTAAGCTTTTACAAATACAGTAATGGATGGGGAATGTGAAAATGCTGTGGTAGAAAAACATTTGGTTACTCTTTATTTACTCTGGTGCATCAAGAATGAAGCTAATCAACTTTTGCCAAAGGGGAAGGATATTTTACTGTTTTAATTTTTCTTCATATAACATGTTACCAATGTGTAGTATTCTGCCTATAAGAGACACTCACTCTTATAGGGTCTCACTTCTTCTAGATTTCTGGATGGAAGTATGAGTCATTAATTTTAATAACAGCCCACCTTAACTGACAAGTAGTAGTCTCTCCTACTATCAGCCAACACCACTTAGTAAGAAGATTATTACCCTTATAAGTATTTAATTTTAGTCTGGAGACAGTTTTTACCATTCTGCAAGGCCTAGCTCACAGATATCCCTACTTTCATTTTGGTATTGGTCAGCCCTGAGAGCATCTTCATGGTGGTAGGACGAGTGCTGTCTTCAGTTCATGTGTCATAATTAACACATCTAATAATAAGTATAGCAAAACAAAGAGTCTGGAAGAATTTTTTTGATGCTTAAATTCAATGGCAAAAAATGCCTTTTGCCATTGCTTATCTTTCGCATAGTCTCAGAAATGAGGTCAAAGTAATTGTAGAACGCATTCTGGTGTAATTTGGTCAATGGTGTTTGCACATGCCTCACTCCTCTACTCTTTCTAGCATTACACTAAATGCACAAAGACAGGACCCTTCAGTGCTTCTCCATTCTTCAAAACACCAAGTGCTCCTTTTTGCTTTCTGTGGCAGGTCACTGGGGAACTGTCTAGCAAATGACCTCCTTCTGAAATTAAGATGGCTTGGAGATTTCTTTTGTGCCACTACATCCAAGACCTCTCAGAGAGAGAAGAGAAATACTTGCAATTTTCAGCCTAGGACAAAGCTCACTAATTCAGGACTTAACAGTAATGGAAAAAGAGGAATTCACAAAAGAGAAAGTTGGCCACAATCACTATAACAGCCCCTGTAGCTGTGCATACCATGTTCGGTACAAGATAAAGTACAAGGTAAAGAAAATGTTCTGAAGAACATGGTATTAGGACAGGGTAAAGACTCTCAAATACATTTGTACTTGGTGGCAAAACTTCTCAGAGTCTGAATGTGGTTGACACAAATATTCTTGCAATCATGGCATGACTATTAAGACAACCAAGGAATTCTTAAGTCCTTAATTTAGGAATTCTTATGTCCAGTCTTCTTCCTGCCTTTGACAGCACAGGTAGTTAAGTCTGGCAAAACGAATATAAAGTCAACTGTCTCCATCCATCTACCACAGGATATTGTTTGAAGGAGCACTTTCTAGATTTCAGTGTCCTATGCTGGTCCTTGAACTGCCTCGGGAGGGCTGCTACAAAGCACCATGACATATCAACTCTTGTCTAGACCTTGGAGAAAATTATTAAAAAGATTGAGGATAAGATCAGCATCTGTTTAAATTCCAGGTGAATGGCACGTCCTAAAGGGACTGTGGTTTGGGAGATGTCGCCAGATGGAACCACTGAGGATTATTGCACTTATTTTAGGCAAGCACATGTTAGTCTTCGGGCAGACTGTCTCAGCTTAGATAGTTTTATGCAGAACTGGGCTGTTAATACATGTGCTTATGGACAACTTTTTACCCTGCTAATGTCCACGAGTGATTCCTTTATTCTGCCTTCTTGAAAAGTGCAGTATTAAATATGTTCTCTGTAAAGCTAAATAAGTGGACCCTATTTTTACAAGCTCCTTCTTTTCCACTGGCTCAAGAAAGTGCAAGTAAGTCTTGAAAAGTTAATGAACAATTATGTGATTTTATGCATAAAAACTTATTTTCTGTTATGTCAAAATCAGTGATGATTAATTATGTCTCAGAGTGCTCAAGTTTCTGGTCTTGTTGCAAACAGCTTCTCAAATTGGAGGGATATGGAAGCATGTTTTCTAGAAAAATGTGGGAGTCCATGTGTGCGTATGCTTGCTTTTCTGATCCATTTGTTAATTGATAGTATTTTAATAAAGACATAGTTCTCACTCCATTTTCATATTGATTAGTCAAAAATAACTGGTATGTCACTCAGGGATGCTGTTCTGCCCCTTTGCCAAGCACCGGTGTGTTTGTGCACCTGAGTTTGTTGGGCTGGATCAGCCACCAGCTATGACTACCATATGTGGCTGGGCCAAGATCCATTACAGCACTGATTCTATTCAAAACAAAGACACAGGCATATGCTACATAGATGTGTTATGTCATCGTTGGATGGTTCATATTATTCCCTGAAAAAATAATGCATCATTATTTATTATGAAAACTAACTGATTTGGTTCTGTGTCAATTTTATTTGCCATCAATACTGTTTTAGTTTTTGGTGGAACCCTGCCAACTTTTCCTGTTCTCCTTGCTCTAACCAAGGCCCTGAAAGCTGACTTTCACAGGCTGGCTATGATTAGACAGTGGGGTCTCTGTAAGTGTGGTCTCATATGAGCAGCTGTATGTTTTTTCTGTAGAGGGAACTTGTCATTAAAGAACTGAGAAGATGAGTGGGTGGTACCTTGGGCTGTTTTTCTTTTAATTTGGCCCTCATTTACTTTAGACACTATGAAGGAGTCCACATTAGCTGATGGTGCCCACAATTCACTTGTACTGATGAAGGCAGCTTGACAGCTGCATAAATCACTGCTAGATACCGCTGATAAATTGCTGCATACGAATTTGTAGAGGACCACCCAAGCATAACTTGGGGGCGGCCTGCAGTCACACTAGGCTTGCACATTAGTACAGTAATGCAAATTTGCTTAACTCTTTATTAGCACTTTGTATAGTTTTCCTTTTAAGAAAGGTATTGACATTTCTCCAGTTGCTTATTTGCTAGACCAGTGAAGTAAATTGCCAGGATCCAGCACCTCCCATCATCTGCAGTTGTGGTATTAAGATTTATTTGTTTGTTCATGCAGGGATACCAGCTTGCTTCCTCGTTTTGAACTGCACAATCTGGTGGTAGGGAGGAGGAGATGAAAGGGGTGGGAAAAGAAAAATTAACTTCTAGCTCAATATAGGTCCTTATTGTGTGCTAGAGAGAAAAGCTTGGGCAGGGCAAAGTGGTCATTAGAAAGCTGCAGTATGCTGTCTGTCTAGCAGCAAGGAATTGTATCCTGCCATTTCTAATTGAAGACACAGTGGAGGTCAGGACTTGGTAACATACTCATCAAAAGGAGCACAAGAGCAGGAACTTGTTTCAAGTAGCTGTATGTGCAAATCTCAATGAGGAGCTTGGGTGTCTTATTAAAAGCTAGAAGGCTATTGATCCATTGCCACCTGACATGAGTTGAGCCCCAGGAAACATTAATCAATAGCAAGGTTGTATTCCTATTATGAGATATGGGACTAGAATTTGCAAAGCCTGATTCTTATCAGATGTCCTGTGTCACCTGCAGGGCTCTCTAGGTCTGCTGTGTCCCTCAGCTCCTGCTCTTACAGCTTTCTTAGCAGTGGCTGCTGCTAATGGATTCCTGACCTTTTGTCTAATGACTATGGTATCAGCAGCTTTATGGTTGCCATGCGTTTTACTGGGGAGTACTTTCCTCACTTTAAAGAAATTCCAGACTTGCATTACCAGAGTTCATTTTTCTGGCATTCCCTTCTCAGTCTGCTTTAGTGCTATCATGGAAAAAAATATTCCCTGTCTTCCTTTCTGGTATAACATTAATCAGAACACAATTATGACACCGCTGGAAATATTTCTTCTTTATCTGCTAGTTATTACTAGACACAGTAATATTTTTAAAAGAGATTTCCATATTCTCCTCTCAGAGTCTGATCTCTAACCTGAATAGATGTACAGAGAGTCAAAATTCAAAACCATGCATTTCTGAAATTTGCAGGTAATTCCATAAGCATGTGCAAAATTACAATTCACAGCTGGCTTTTTAGTACCAACAGTCATTTGTATGGGCCATTGCAAAGACTGAGGGAATGGTCATGGTAACAGTAACTGTGTCTGTGTGTGTGTGTGTGTGTATGTTTGTGTCTGCATGTGTATTTGTGCACATATCTGCGTCAAGATGTGTGTCTCAGTTCCTATGAAGGAAGGCAAAATCCAAAAAAAGAAAAGTATTGTATAACTCTTATGAGGGAGTCATAAAGGAATTACTTTGGATTTCCTTTTCTTTTCGTCTGGTGGCCTTTCATTTCTTGACATACCTGTTTCCATTCTACCATCTGGAAACTCCCTCTACATGGCATGTAGTCTGATTTGACCACCTTTTGGCATTTGAAAGTCAGTTAAAATCTCCTCTGGGATGAGAACCTTCAGCATCACTGTACGCTACCCCCAAAGTTTCAGTCTCAAGGAAGTGAGTAGCGAGAAAGAAGACAACCTTCAAGAACTGACATGCTTGTTCACACCTGTGGAAAAAAAACGGAATTTAAGCAAACATTCACACTTGGCTAAAGCTTTTTCCTTTTTAAAAGAAGTCTTTGTGTTTCAGTCAGCCACCAGCAATACTACTTCCTGACTTAGAGTCACTCATATCTCTATACTGGATATGGTAGATAACTATGTAAAATTGACCATTAGTAAATGGAAGATCTGTCAATCAGGAGTTTTAATTGCAGGTAAAAACACTCCAGCAATCTCTACTAGCAGTGAACTGAACTGACAGAGGGCCTTCAATGCAAAGATCATTTAGTGTATGTTTCTTGGCAATAGTCTAATTAGTTTCATGTACCGTCAGCTATTTTTCATAGTATGCCAAAGCTCAACATCACACTTTTCACAAACATAAAAACACAAGTGGTTTTGATAAGTTTAAAATACCTTCATCACTTTTAAGTATTTCCTGCATTCCCACACTCATTTACATGTTCTGAGAAACTGGCAAATGGGTGCAGCTTTTAAGGATAACAGGAGTGCTAAATAGGGTGGTAACGAATGCCATACCAGCTCTCAGGTTACATTTATTGACTTGGTTCCTCTAAAGTAAGGAAAAACTTTTATTAAGAAAAAAAAGTCTAAACATATTCTTGTGCACATCTGGTTTAGTTTTATTTCTTTAAAATTAGATTTGTTTTCCTCTTTTGCTCACAGGAAATATATTTAGGAACAATGTTCATCTTGGAATGGCATGCAGTGGTATGGCAGGCTGACACTTTTTGAAATCTGTTTACTTTCTACCAGTCAACAGTCGCTAAAATGTTCCTGGAATGAACAGTGCTTTTTATCCGTTGAGTGTTTGGATCTTTGCATCTAATTATAGTGCTGTCTTATACTCAAAATTAACTAAGCTTCCTTGATGGCTGGGAGACCTATTAGCAGGCACGGAGGAAGAAAAATCTTAAATGAGCTTGTGAAATGAAAGCCTGTGTTTTTCAAGGCTGCTGCAGTGTTTTCCTGCCTGTGATTTCCTGGAACTCAGCTCAGAGGGGCTAACTGGCTCCTGTAAGCAGTGATAACCAGGCTGTCCTTGTGTGACACTACGCTCCCATGCTTGTCCCCTTCCTGCCACTGGCTGCTGATGCTCTCACATCATCACAAGGAGTCAGCTCTTGGCTTCAGCAGCAAAGCTGTTATGGTTTCAGGTATGTACCAAGGTGGTCCAGAAGATACTGTTACATGGTTTTGTTCCTGGCATCCCTTGGTTAATACAAAAGACCCAGAAAAAACAGCAGTAAATTTCGGGTCTTCTCTGCCTCTGCATCTGTAAAGAAAATTTTGGCTCTCAGCTCTAGATAGCCATTCTCTGCGTTCAAATGTTTGGTCACAACATTCGTTCCCAGATTTGGTGGCCTCAGTTACAAGCCAGACTCTTGGCCATGCTCAGGTCAAAGATCCTTGTCCTTCAACAGGGCCTCAGTGAGATAGTGCCATTGGAAGAGACCATGAGCTACCCCATCTGGGAACCATTTATCCAGCCAACACATAGGGCTCGTTTCTACATCTCTTGGGATGGCAATGTAGCCATGTTGAGCTTATGGCCCTGGGGTTTCACCAGTGACCCTGCTCACACCCTTACCTCTCCTCTTGCAATCTCTTGAGATGGCTTGCAGGGAGAACATGACCTTAAAGGATAATTGGTGCAGTGGCACAGGTGTGCACTGTTGAGAGCAGGACAGGCACTAAGCCTTTCTGCTCCATGTTACTGAAGCTGCCTATCTCAAGGTTTAGCAGTTAACCCTCCCCGTTAGTCACCCCTATAACAGATTATGCAGGCAAAGCTGGGTTTTGCCAGACACAAAATGGAATCAGTTCTACTCATAACAAAAGGACATTTTCATCTTGGCTTAAGTTTGAGTGTGAGCTGGCCTTGGGGCTGTGCAAATGCTCCCAGAACTCTGGATGCTAGATGTGTACTGTGGAAAACCTGACTTCATGAGAACTGTGGGAAAGTTAGTATTCAGTCTAGAAAGGCTGTTTCATGGCTATCCTCAACTGTGTGTTCCTGTGTAGGGCATCTAGCCTCTAAGCCCCTTCTGAACTGGGTGATAACTGGGAAGGAATTTTTTTGGTCAGGAAGAATGTTGTAAGCAACAGTTATCAAATATCAAGTAGACAAATGAACATATGCATTTTGAGTGTTTAAAATTATTTGTTATTTCATAATACTTGCCCAGTAACTCCTGTGGATAATTCTTTGTCTTCTTGTGATTTACAAGCTGCTGCTAGTGATTCTTCAATGCTTGAAATCTAAGCTATGTTTGTCAGCATTTTTTGGGTTTTTTTTGGAAGAGATCATATTGTACTGTATGTCTCTGTTTCATGGTTGGACAATGGTATTTAAATTGATGGAGTCAGTTGTGTTTACCAGCTCAAGTATCAGAGTCCACAAGCATTTCCTAATTTCCACAGAGAAATTGTTGGCATCACCAGAATTCCCTCAGAACAACTCAGTAGCATATCTGAAACAATAAAAAAAAAAGGGCACTCACTGAAAATCTAGAACTATTACTCTTCTTAATTTGAGATAATGTTCCTGGAAGGGTTTTGAGCTCAAGTCCTATGGTTATGCACAGCCATCGTTGTCTACCAGGATGACTGTTAGGATCCTTCCAACTTCTTTCTGTTTAATCGCTGTTTAATGAGGAGCCCAACATCTGCTCTGATGCGTTTCCAGATGCTTTGTGTTAAGGTGTTCCACTTAATTAAATCATGCATTAGTCAGAAACATTACCTCACTACAGTCTTAAAGCAATGGCCTGATTAACTGAGCAATATTTGGAAATTTTAACACACACAGGATCTTTACAAAATAACCTATAAGGAAGTAGCTGCAGTCTACTGCTGCTACCTCATGGATTGCCCTTGAAAAAAATGGAAGGGGAAAACAGCAACATGTCTCTGACATCTTGTTTTAGCTATGAAGAAACCAGGCGGTTTTTAAATAGCTTTAGAGAAGCTAATGAGAAGGTAACAAATAATACAAAGGGGTTACAAAGCTGTACAACAGGTTAGATACACTTAACAGACTCTTTAATATGGGCTTTCAAAAGATTTTTTTGTAACAAAATTGAAGAAACTGGAAAATTACCATCAGCGTGATCTGGCTAAAGACTCCTATCGTCTGCTCTTGTTTTCTTTCAGTTAATTTTGGTTTATGTTTCTTTGTCATAAAGGCTCAGCTAATCTCCTATATCTTGGAGCCAATATCTACTGACAGGGTGGAAGGAATAAAAAACTCTCACTGTCCTGTGATAAGTTATCTTATGAAAGATCATCCATTACACAAACTTTCTATGTTTATTCTTCTCAGGTGTTTTGAGCTTTGGTAAAGATTAAAAGGAAAAAAAGACAAAGAAGGATACATGCTTAGACTTAAAATTGTCTTTTGGGAAGGTATGCAGCTAAGAAAAGCCTTATTCTTCCATCACTTACACTACTGCAACCCCAAAAGAATTATACAGGATTAAAGAGAATAGCATCAATGTAAAACTAGAATCAGAGATAAAAATCATTCCCAAAATGCTTTAAAATACATGGAGGTTGCTGTCAAATGGATCCGGATTTTTCACAGATTTTTTTATATGACTGCTGCTCACCACACAACCTGAGCACACAGAAACATTGAAATTGAAAGACAGAGCCAAATTCTAGAGCTACAACTTGTGAATGCAGCAGAAGTACAGATGTGAGGTTGGCTGCTGGAACACAGTTATATCATGGCTTTGGCTAAGTTTCAAAGTACAAACACATTATATTTTAAGGAGGTTGCAACAATAGGAGACATCAAACTTTATGGTTTGGATTTATTTCTATTTAATGTTTTATCAGCGGGCACATCAGTATAATGCTAAGAAATTCAAGTATTTCAAGTGGAGCACATCAGTATAATGATACAGCAATTACTGGAAGTTCATCAGTTGACCCAGCCACAAATACGCAAAATATAACTGCTTCCCAAATTGGGATTTTACTTGAGGAAATGGATAGCTTTGAAATACTTCATAAAGAAATAACTGGAAATGTCGAAAAGCTGAGAATTGACAATTATTTTTAAATATTTTATTTACAGGCTTTTGTGTCATGGAAATTCCTATCAATTTTACTGACATTAGGCTGAAAATATATTTCAGCTGGACATGATCATACCTGTTTCTGCATGATCCAAACTTCAACTGTAGCAGGGACATATCTTAAAAAAAGAAAGCAGTGCATATCTTAATAAGGCTTCCACCAAGTCCAGAACTTTCTAACAGAAGATATGACATCTTAAACGTGTTGATAGCAGTCTCTCACTCTACTAGGGAAAGAAAGTCCTGGATTCATAATAGTTCTAAGATAAGAGTGCTGGTGAATAAACATCAACAGCGTGAATTGTAAGTCAGCGTGCCTAGCTGTAGATAGGTATCTCTGCAGAAAGCTGAATCTTTGAGAGGTACTATGGAAAAGTAGTTGGAATATGTACACAAATCCTGGAACCCTCTCAGAACTCCCTGTACAGATTGTCTAAGAACTATACAGGAAATTTTCTTGGACACAGTCTTCCTTTAGTCTGTATAAGGAGAAGTGCCTAATATCTTCCAGATTAAATACAAGTTTGGTGTCCAAATGTTAGGTCCAAAACCTTTGTCCAATGCGATCTAGAGGAAGCTGAATCATCCTCCAGAGTGGTTAAAGAGATGAAGCCAAAGCTGCAACATCAAAGGCAGGCTTAAATTCTGTTACTTATCTAGGTGGAAGGATGACATCTTATCCTGTGAAGACTTTTGTCCTTGAGAATACATTCTCATACCCTCCTGCGAAGATTTGATTTTCAGCCAAGGAGCACATCCACTGCCAGAAGTCAGATAGCCATCAAGGAGTTCATTATAAAGTTGGAGTTTTCTGCCTTGTGGTAAGAAAGGAACATATTGTTATCATTAGATTATTTTAACAAAGGGAATGTCTGACTCACTTTCATACTGGTGTTACTTGTATTTGCAGATTCTTTGTCCTTACTGACCTCCAAATTTCAGAAAGCAGCATGGAAAGTAAAATGACTCATTACAGAATAAATGTTTTAACTTAACCTTTCAAGCAAATTAAATTCAGAAAGCAAAAACTTGCAATGAGGATGATGATAAGACTGAAGGAGCTCTGAATAAATCTTCAAATTTGAATATCAAACAGGATACTCAGTAAGAGTGACTATACCCCATAATGATAATAATAAAAAATTCAAGAGTTACCTGATATTGCTGGAAATACACTTTCCAGCAATTTCTGGACATGAATGGTAAAAACAGAGAAGAAAGAAGTATTACCTAAGTTATGCCACTAACCCTTGACTGCACAGAGGCTGCCAGTTACAGACAGTAATTCAGGAAAACACTTCTGTTGCCAAACCTCTTAGAAATTTGGGTCACAGATTTCCCAGAAGCAAGGAGTATAAGCTGAACTTTCTGTAGGGAAAACAACCTCCTTCCATGCTCTCATGAGACATGCAGTGTTAAGGTGGAGTAGTTGGTCATTTTCTCATTACCCATCGGAGAGCATCCTTTCCCGCAGCAGATGTGGGGTTTCCAGTCTTTCCTAGTGTGCTGAGAAAAGTACCTATATACGGACTGCTGTGATATGACAAAGGATTTGCCACCTGACTTACTGCAACACTGTAAAGAGAAAAGATTTCGTTAATCAAATGAAATAGTAGCCATCCATTTCTCAACAAATATCAGTCATTAGAAAATAGAAAATCTCTTTTATCCTGACTGGAAAACCATCCCTGCCTGGTATATAGGGGAAGAAATAATATGACTGGTCCTGGCATACCCAAATTTGACTTCTCTGGCTAGTCCCAGTGATAAAGTGCAGAAGCACCTGAGGTTCATCACTCTCCCACCCTGTTCAGGCTCCTAGATGCCACTAGTGGAGCTTTACATTGCTTGGACTTTATCCTATTACATCTTTCACTCCACAGTATCTTAAAAAGCAACACAAACCAAACTCATCCTGGTCCTTGAATTTCTTGACACCTTACTCCATACATGTGACTGATCATGGTGATTATGCCCAGCTTCTCCATTTGACTTGGTGGGTAAGTAGTAAGACAGAATGACCTATATGACCAAAATTACTGTTATCACCAGTATGAGTCACTTCAGTCAGCTGATTGCTCTAGGTCAGATACTTCAATTCAATAAAGAGTAGCAGAGACTATGCCTCTGATGGACGTCATAATGTGTACAAAATAGCTATAACATTTCCAGGTGTTTTCTATTTCTTTTTCTGTAGAACCCAATAATCAACCAACCAACCAACCAATCAAAACAACCTCAAAAAACCCTCAACCCAAACTTCAAACCAAACCAAAAACCACCATGCCTTTTGAATACACACAGGTTTTTAGGGTTTCTATCAAGCATGACATTTACTGGGAACCCTTCGTGATTGTATTTTAGTAGAATTTTAACTACAATGAATAGCCTAGACCTAAATAATTGCTTGAGAAATGCTCCCAGCTGTACCATTCTTCTTTCCGGAAATGATACCATGCTGGGATACCAATTCAGTTTTGATTCAGAGGGATGAGTATTGAATCATGCTCTCAAAGCATATTCTATTTCTGATCCATAGGGTAACATAGTACAGTTTTGTAAAAAAATATTTCATATGCTTAAATAGTGAATTTCTGATTCAATTCCCCAGCCCAGGTGACAGAAGAAAAGAACACAGAATCAATCCTTTTTTTTGCTGAAAGGCATCTTTTAATTAAAACCAGATTTATGAGCAAAGGTATACACTATCTTCTTTGTCATCACATGGGATTTCATTGTTTCTCAGTGAAACCTCTACCAGAGTTACATAACTACTTCCGGTGCCAAGCTGCTTATGTACCTTTAACACTTGTTGGCCTAAAGAAGGAAAAGACTTTGGGAGCTTCATATTTTCATTATGTCTGACTCCTGACAACAGAACAGAATGATCTTCCTGAAGCCAGAGCATATAGGTGAAATGAAGCTACATTTGGAAACTGCTGATTGAAAAAACAAATGTTGAAAAATGCAACAAGAATCATCCAGTGACAAAAGCATATAAAGCTCCAATTTGCAAAGTATGAGCAAAACCTGAGATACTTTAGGATGCAAAAGGCCCTGGGTTGGCTCTGATGGCATCACTGTCATTTGATCATACTGAGATTGAGACTTGGGATTAATGAGTGGCCTGCCTTCTCTGAGGGTGCTGTTTAGAGTGCTGGTCTGAAAGCTGTCAGCATGTTGCCTTCACAATTCTGTAATCAAAATTACAGAGACATTTCTTATGGATGTAAGATATCTCTCTGCCTTTTTCAGCCATACAATTGGCTGAAAAGTACTTCATTTTCTACTGTATGTGGAGAAAAAAGGAGAGAGGAAAGTTCCTGGGTAAATAGGTAGTGAACACAGCTTTCAGAGCTTGTTGAAATTAAAAAAGCTTAAATGATCCTAGTCAGATTTAAGAAAATTATATGCAAGAAGCTTATATAAGTAAGCCAAGTCTTTTCCCCTGGCAGAAATGATGAGCAGCAACACAAGACCTTATTTCCTTTCCTCTTTTCTTTAGGAAGACTTCATTGCTGTGAGAAGGTTTTTTTAGGCCCAACAGAGTAAAACTGCTCTTCAGAATGATTCCTTGTGTTTGATACAGTGGATGTCAGAATATGAGCTGCTGAATGAGAGACTGTGGTGTGTTAGGGGGTCAGGCATTTTCGTAAGGTCTTTTCCTTCATGATTGCCTTATGATACTTACCATATGCTTGAGTTTCAGTATCGTGCAACTGTGAGACTTCTTCCTTTAGCACATGAACCAGAGAATTAATTGATCTATTTGATAGAAAGCTTTAAAATGTAGCTAAACATTTTATTTTTATTATTGGTAAGTAATCAGGGAAAGGATTAAGGATGCTTGTAGATGGAAAAGTGTGCTGTGCTGGTATAGCTGATTGTCTTTATGCATGCTATGATGAGATACATACCAAGGCTGCAATTTTTTCCTATCACATTCCTCTTTTTCAAACAAGGTGTAATACATCCTTGACATTTATTTTGAAACCACTCATTTGAACAAGTGATCACTTTAAATTGTACCTGTAGTCTGCTAATGGCTATTTAACACCACCTATACTATCTATCATTCCAGGAATCTTCTTCTGTCACTCTTGACACTAGAAAGTACAAAACAGTAAAATCATAAAACTTCCTCAGATGTGAGTCCCACTCTGCTCACAGTCACACCCTTGCAAATTAATTGATATTCATTGAGATCATTGATAACAATGGGATTGTTACAAACTGACATTAGCTTAATTGATAGCAGGATCTGCAGGGCAGAATAAATTTTCTCTGTATTTCACATCACCATAGGGATGCGGGAAGGTTGATCCACTGCAAGAGCAACATTGTTCTGAATTCCCTCTTGTGAGGACTATGCAGGTGCAGTTAGTTTGGCTTCAGTTCATATTTCTAGGGCTAAATTAAGTGGCTTTCTTTGGAAGGGTTAGTAACAGTACTTCTTTCTTTTCTATATCAATTTCAGATCCTATTCAAAGCAGAGGGAAGTTTCCCTTTTACTTTCTGGGGATCAAGACTGGATTCCTGTTACTTACTCCTGTGAGATGTTGAACACCCCTTTTGAATTGTGCAAATTTTATTGAACATCTGTCAGAAAGTATTTAGCATTTTGGGGAGACTGGGCCAGTGTGCATCTCTTACCCCTGTTAATAACCTGCAGGTTCAGGTAACTGTACCCTATATTCTTGTGTGGACAAAGGTTCCAGTGTTTGGTGCACTTCATCTAGCTGACCAGCTCTTTAGAAATAGCAATTGATTTAAAAGGTACAATTCTCTCCAGCTAGTAAATGGCTCAAGATGCATGTGGACCTGCAGGAATTTCAGCATGTTTCACATACAGGGTTTTTTTTGTTTGTTCGTTGTTTGGGTTTTTGTTTGTTTGGTTTATTTGTTTTTATTTGTTTTTTGGTTTTGATTTGGTTTGGGTTTTGGGTTTTTTTGGTTGAAAGAGGAGATTCTTGATCATAATGGGTTTGTTATAGGGCACATTCCTCACTCCTTCCTGTAAAAAGCCTGATGGCCTAATGTCAAGGATGTTCCTGTAAACAACTAATACCTCACTACTTTTGCCCTTGCCATATAGATTCTGTTTTAAAAGGGCATGAAAAAAGTGCACACAACTGATATTTCCAGGCTTACTTCAACAGTTTGCTGACTGCCCTTTCATGCCAATATAGATCACAAATACATGGTAGCTTCTACAGATGGGTATGAAATACATGGAAATAAAGAAGGGAGCAATGTTTTCTAGCTCACGTCTCCATTTCAGATTATATTTGGATCACTGTTTCAGCTGGAAATGTTCTTAAAATTACAATGCCAAATCCCAACAAATGTTGTTATTTACACTGGTGATCCAAATTAAATACTGAAATTATTTTTTCATATATTTTTTCATATATTTTTTCATATATTTTTTCATATATATATTTTTTCATACCATTTATATGGTTCCAAGTTTCCCATATTGAGGAGGTCTTTTCTGGTTGACATTTCTAAGCAGCAATTATTTTTCCCCCAAACATTTTGTTTTATTAAAATAATTAATGTTTGACTTTATTTGGTGCTCTTTCAGAAGAAACCCCTAGTCTTAGATAATATGGGCTTTTTCTCAAGGTGAAAATTGGATTTGCTAGGCCAAGAGACCCTATATATAAAGGCAGGTTAGGACACAGCAGTGCTTTGGTGGATAGTGTACCTGTTATGCAGGATCCTGCTTAAGTGCATGTGAGGCACAAGAGACAGATAATTATTTATGGTAGAAATATGAAGTATTTTGGGAAGTGCTATCCTCTATACAGAAGTTTCTCCTGTTATTTTCCTCATACCCTTTCCAGTATCTAAATTAACTATATAATTTGGCTGACTTTCCCCTCCCTCTTCCAAAGTCCCTAACAAGTTTGCATTTGTCTAGCAATGCAAGTTGAGTCCTTCTGTCTTCTAGCTTCATCTCACAGTATCCTTTACATATCATATTTTTCAGTTCTCTGTAATAAACCTTTTTGTCTCCTTTGTCTCATCCAACTTTCCAGCTATGTTGCAGAGGCCACCTGCTCAAAAAATATCTCCATGCTTTCTTTTGTGCCGTTCTTCTGCATCAGACAATCTTACCAATTCTTGTCCTCCCTTAGACAAAGTCACCACTCATTCATTTTTTGATGTCTCTTAAACCCTTTGATGCTTGTTGAAGACTTCAGTGATTGTACAGATCACTTACTGCCCACTGATGACCTCTGTCTATCACTGAACTATGTCTTTCTGAGGTGGGAGCTAAATTTTCTTCAATTAAGAGTTTAACGGCTTGAATCACAAAAGAAAAAGAAAAAGGGGGAGAAGAAAAGGGCAAAAAACCCCAACAGAATATTTAAACTCGACCTGTAACTTTGTGGTAACAAAGTCAACATTGACAAATTTCCATGGATGAAACTCAACTTCAGGAGACAGATTTCTGAATTTTTACCAGATTTTTATTTTATTTTTTCATCCTTCCCCATCCCCCAAAATGAGGATGTTCTGCTGAAAATTACTACCTCCTGTATCTTTTGGTCCATCATGCCTTGCAGAAGTAAGACAAGCCAGGCTGAGGTGATTCTATCAGCTGAGAGACTCAATTTCAAGAGCAAACTTAAGGTTTAATGATGCTGAAAGTCGTTGAATTGTTGTGTATTTTGATTCTGATAGACTATACTTATAGCTTACGCACTGAGCTGCAGTGTGTTGCATTAATGAATGAGTTTTTCTTCTGAGGTAAACTGCCTCTGTTAGATGGATTTTTACTTTTGCAATATTGATATGTGCCTGAGGAAGAAAAGGTTCTTACAGTAGGATCCCACAGCAGCACAAAAGGAAGAACAAACAACAAACATTTATTCCTTACATGCCATTGCTAATTTTGAACATTTCCTTCTATTTGAAATATAACTTGTTTTATGAAAAAAACTCAATCTGTGTATATCTTCGTTTTCTCTTTCAGGAATTTCATGGCAGTCTTGGTGTTTTGAAGTTTTGGAGATCTCCAAAGTGTACCTGGACATCAACTGAACCTCAGTGAGGTAAAGGCTACGTGCAGATGCAGTGTGTTCAGCCACTCTGTGGTCTTTAACTAGCTGGTTTTTGTGCCTGTGCTGTGAAGTCCTCGCAGAGTGAATGGTCCAGATACACCTCTGGGTTTAATTGAGATACTGAAAAAATAAAAAGCAGTGTGGGAGGAGTAACACAGAGGTCTGTGCTTCTATCTGTTAAATGTTTTATGATAAGCAGTATCAGACAAACGAGCAAACCGTCAACCCAAAAAGTAAATTAAACCAAGACTGTGTTAAAATATTGAGGATAAGATAAATGTAACAAAGGACAGAAAATGCAGAGTTCATGTGCTATTCCATCTTATGGTAGTGCTGCTCTACATAGTGGCACTTCCTCTGGGTAGTGACCACTGTGAAAGGATCTTCCAGACAGTTTCCCCTTTTAACTTCTGCTTTTCTCTCTCAAGCCTGTGTATGTGACATTTTGGAATCCTGTTTTTTCCCCTAGTCCTCAAATGTGAGTCAAAATTTTTTATGCAGCTTTTCTTTACAAATCCTGACAGATGCAAACTGTGCCATACACTGAGCATCTAAATCAAGCTCATACACACTAGCCCAACAGTGTTTATGCTGCCAATTAAAGGCATCACTTTTTTGAATTACACAGGGAGTGAAATGATCTCTGACAGCTGTGAATTGAAGAAAAAGGGCTCTATTGTTCAAAGAACTGCCTTTAATATTGAGAAACCCTTGGTAAACTTTTGATTACCAAGTATGGCAAACATTAATTGGCCATAAACTTAACAAGAATCAGTTCACTCATTCCACAACTTTTGCTCCCCCACTTTCCTTCTCATTACTTCCCATTAGCCTCTCCTACCATGTGCTTAACTCAGAAACACCCCACCCCCCACATTCCCATGTTTTCATCCTTACGCCTTCAGCATTCTCACTATTTTATTTAGCTCTTTCAGGCATGTTTGCTCTGCCAGATGACTTCCACAAAAAAAAAACCCAGGCTGAGTACAGACAACCTGGAGAACTCTCATGGATTTGTCCTAAGTCTTGTACTGTACTGCTATGTTTCTTAAAATTCAAATCCAGGGATGATTTAAGAGGCAAGAAGATTGCATTTTACACCTTTGAGTGTAGCTTTCTAGTCTTTAGAGATTCAGAGAGAAGATTAAAAACGCTACCTGAGCACTTCCTAGAAGAAACAAAATATGAAAGAGCACCAAAATATATTGCTTTCTTTAAATCACATACTCTTTATGCAAATCTTATGATGGTTGGATTCCAGTCTCTTAAAGGAGTAGCAATTTTTCACAAGCCATGTAAATCCTTTTCACCTAGTATTTGCCTGGTGTGCTATACAGAAGATAATCATGAGTTATCATAATCACAGGCAAATCCAATTCAGCATTCTCCTTATAAGCTTGGAATTTTACAGACAAACAAGAGGGTTATGAAGAGGAGGAGGAGGTATTTTTAATAAACAGCTTCTAAAAGTAACAACACTTCTTTTTTGACTTTACTTAATTTTTTGGGCTTGTGAAGGTCCAGGAAATATATGCAGGAATGTAGAGTGAAAAATTGGAAACAGAAGAGAACAAATGTCAGAAAATGTTACGTAATGTGATTTTGAGTAGAAATGTGAGCATTATGCTAATGTTATAAATTGTAACACATATCTCAAGTTCGTTTTGGGTATACATTGGTAGGAAAGCTGCAACATGCTCTGGGCATGCATGTATGCAATATGGCACTTCATGTGGAAGCATAATTTAGATGTGTTTTATGATCATAAAGTGAAATCAAGGCCATTTGTGATAGCTGGTCTGCAGACCCATGCTATTTCCTGGGCCCCTTCTGGATGAACTATCCAACTGTGCAGTAGGAGGAGGGATTAAATTACATGCCAGGGGCCACAGAGATGGGGACAGTTCACCATATCTGGTTTCTCAGTCTCCTGTAACAGCTGAATGAAGTTGCTCACTCTGTTTCTCTGCCATTCTTGTCATATTTTCTTTTGTCGTCATTCTGTCTTGTAGATAGGCTGCAGTGCTACCTTCTAAAGAATTTAGTAGCTCCTGTGGCTAGGACTAGGCTTCTAAAATACTCTGGTTTTGTGTTGCTGACCTTACCAATAGTATCTGCCATGCAAACAGAACTGCTGCTCATAGCATCATCATGTTATGAGATCAGACGTGATCTGGAAGGTGTGTATATCCTGGCTAAATATTTCCTTTTCATATGGCTTCCGGAACCAGGCATCTATCAAAAGGTAATTTTTAAAAGAAAAGAATAAAAGAAGAAAAATAGTCAAGGGGGCAGATATGGGCAAATGACAGATTATACTAACCAGTATGGCATGTCGTCTTTTTTTGTTAGATCAGATCAGAATTATTATTTTGACCACTGTCCAGTGTTTGTTACTGTCTTTGGAGAGTTCATGAGGTGTTGCATCTGCCCAGAACAAACACAGGCCTGTTAGACCAATCTCAAATTACTTATAACTAATAATTAAGTGCCAGAATCTATTGCTGTAATCCATGGCTTTTCAGCATGTCAACAAGAACAGTGCAAGTGCAGCAGTTGAAATGATGATGTAGGCTAGAATTTGCCAGACTTTTTTTTACCTGAGGTAACAAAATAAGCAGTTTATGTTAGCAATTTCCTTGTACAAAGAGTGACATAAGTTTAACTTGAAGGTCTTTACTAACAGCTGTTATAAATGTTTGGATTTGTGTTGTGCTTATGAAAATATTCCAAAGAGATTACTTTGATGTAGCAACCAAACATTAAATAATTGTATACTTGCATATCTATCATGCTGAATAAGAAATGAATGCACAAGTGGCAGATATAAAGGCAGAAACTTGTTTCTGTTTTCCATTCTATACATAAGGAATTAAATAATGCAGGAATGAATATGTATCAGGCATTTCTTTATGGTAGTTTTTAACAAAAATTGCTATTTGATGAAGTAAATGACCTCATGATGAAGTAATGATTAAGTAATGATTATAGAGAAGTTGTCATGTTTGGAAATCAACGTTATTTTATGTGTTCTGCAAACACCAACTGTGTCAGGCTTGTGGACTAGTGCATTCTTATTTTCCACAGCCACTCCTCCCCACAAAAATCCCTGTCTTCCATAATGTTATGAAATGTTATTGTTAAGAAAAAATAAGAAACATCCCTCTTCCTCGACTCCGGCCTATTAACATGTGGAATGTGAAGTTTTTGGGCTAGAAAATAGCAAAAATATAAGAGAAAAACTCTGATGAAATATGGATAGTCTTCTACTAGTAACCACATGATTTGCAATCTGAGCAATGGGAGGTAATTGTGTGTCTGCAGCCTGCCTTTTATCTGGCTGATCAATGGATTGCATAGCAGTAAATAAATCTGTTAACTGTGATACTTCTCACACCAACTTAAATACCATTAGTGTAAGGGGAATACCTTGGTAATAGTGAAAGTCCACCGGCATAAATTCTCTCTCTAATACCAAGTATATAATAAAAAACCTTCCTCTGCCAGAGCAGGTGCAGGCATTTGTGCAAGGTGCTCCTCAAGTGAGAGTCGTGGAGTGCCTGCAACTTGCAGGCAGCAGAGAGCTAACCAGGATGGGAGTGTTACTGCTCCCTCCTTCCCTTCAGTACAGTCCAGGGCTATGGCACTGGCTAGAAGCAGACATCACTCAGAAGATGCTTGTCTTGGTCAGTATGAGGTGACGTTAGACTTTCCATCCACAACACCTGCAAAACAACATTTGTGTGAGTATTTTTGCAGTGACTTTTGTTGCAGTTACCTGACTTCCTGAGGCTGCTGAGGCAGGAGGAGAGAGAAAAGGTCTTTTCTTTCCTTCTTACTTGTTTAAACACACTGCATTAAGAAAAAGACACAACCTGGTGAGGCTGCTGCTATTAAGTTGTTCTTTTTGCTCAGTCTCACTTCAGAGAATATCCTGACCCTTATGGACTTCACAGAATTTGCACACTTGATCCAAGGCTGCTAATGGCTGCGACCCATACCTACATCAAAGATGACAGCCATAGAGTCTGTGACAGGAGGACTTGCAACAAAGCTAATGACAATGCAAGAAGAGGACGAAAGGAAAAGAAAGGAGAGGCTCTTCTGAGAGGGCCTAAAAACCCTTCTAATTCCTGCTTTGAGCATGGAATTGAATTGCCAACCTGAATTATCTTATGATCCTGTAAAGTGCTGCACATAACATCCTAACACTTTCCCTGGAAGTGTTCAAGGCCAGTTGGATGGGGCCCTGGGCAACTTGGTCTAGTGGAAGGTGTCCCTTGCCATGGCATGGGGTTTGGAACTAGACAATATTTAAGGTTTCTTCCAACCTAAGCCATTCTATGATCCCATGGTAAATGAAAGGTATAAGGTGACCACAAAGTACAGAAGACTCTGGTGCTGTGTCCCAGAAGTGACTCTACTTTCTCATCAAGTAACTCTTGTGCAGTCATGGAGAGAAAGATAAAATGGCCACATAATTGGCATTGTCAGGTTAATGGCTGGACTTAGTGGTCTTAAGGGTCTTTTCAGCCTAAGTGATTCTGTGACTGTGATTGTATTTAATTCAGGTTCCCAACTGCATGAATGCCAGTCCATGATTTGATAGTTATACTTAGTGTCTGATATTGCTTCTATTTTTTAGCCCTTAAACAAAGAAGCAAGTCCCAAGAAGCCCTAGATGTGCCTCCAAGTGAAAGACAATGCCTAGTAATTAACTTTATTGCATCTTTGTAGATTTCACTCAGAGTTGTAAAGGAGGATAATAACTGGCATTTCCTGCTGCACATTATCACAGGGACTTACAGGATAAAGTCTGTGTCTGGGACAGATGCTGACCTGGATTAGTGAAAGAACCTGAGCTACCAGATCCTTCCATACAGTGCCCTAGGGCTGCATATTTGGGTCATGGGGCCTGACTTTTCTCCAAAAAACTTGCAAATGGAAAGGAAAAAATAAGCAACACACATCTGCTAACCAAAGTTTTCCACCAGAACACCACCATCTTCTGCATGGCTGTTAGTGAAAATAAAACACTTGAACTGAGGTATGCACATGTAACTGTGCGTAATATAAGTCTGGGGTCTTTTTTAAGCTTTAGTAGTATAATTCTGTTAATTTTCCAATAGAACAATATACTGAATTCTCCATAATACTTTTGACAAATGTTGACTTGGGACATCGATTTTATAATATGAGAAAATTGGGCAAAAGAAACTCTGATAATTCGTTTGAGAGTTTCCAGGCAAACCGTTTCTTTGCCCAAAATTCCCATACGATTTCTGTGCACTAATAGAAAGGTTATCTCAAAAGAGTTCACGGAGGGAGCTGCTCATAAATCTAAATACTCACCATTTGATGCAGTATAATATAAGAAAGACTAAATAATAAAAATAATTTCTTGTGATTGTTGTGTCTGATCCATCTGTAATGAGTTTAATGCTTACTAAGGGAAAATACATGTCAGATATGGAGCTAAAATTTATGCCTACATTTTCATGGACTTCAGTGGAGCCACCCTGGTTCTCCCTAGCTGACTATGAAACCCCTTGAAGCTCTGTGAGGAAGTACATTTTTCAGCTGGAAAAGTGAATCCAAATCTTTCGGTCCTGGGCTCTGAGCCAAGCAACATAGCTTTAGCTTTTCCCACATTCAGCATCTACTTGCATTTCAATAGCAAAGCCTGGAAACTGTCAAAAAACGCTCTGGACGTGGATCTGGTCCTTGTCTACAGCTACATTACTGACATGTATATCAGTGCTTTCAATACACTTACAGTCAAAAGGCTTTAAAGTCTGTGGAAAGTTATATATACATCTTTTAACAAGAGAAAAACAGATGTTCTTACAGTCAGTATTATGGGAGTCAATGCTCTATCTGTGTCACCCTTAGCTGCAGATCATTTGAAAATTGGTCTGAAAGAAAGGAATTTTTAAAATGTATGTGTTTAGTAAATGAAGAGCATCAGCAAAGCTAAAATTCTCAATATTTTCACAAGCTGAAAAAATCCTGCCTTCAAATTGGGTTTGGACACATTGGTCTCAGGTGCTGCTCAGGCCCGTATCTGAGCCTTCTGTGAGTTCCTTCTATGTGGATGGTGCAGAGCAGTGAGTAAGGCCAGAATGTTTTTCGTGGGAAAGAAGTGGACACTCACTATTAAAAGTTTAAGTGAGTGAGGATCCCTATCAGGTCAGAATTCCAAGCTTTTCAAAGTCAGTGGGAATTTTGCCATCCCTGAAGATCCTAACAGATGCCTGCCGAAACCACAGTAAGTAAGGATGCTTTGCTTTCTTCTTCTGTCAATTTTATAAGCCTTAGAGGAGATGTGTTTTGAATGCAAATTATTTAAGTAATATATGAAGGTCAAAATTGTTACATAAATAACATTTCTCGTAATTGCTGTTCTTTGGCATTGAAGCACTTCAGCCTCAGCACCAAATATTCTTGCCAGTACATATATGCAGCTATGTCATAGGTACACAGATTGCTTACAAAACAACCCAGAAATGTAGAAAATACTGGTATTCAGAGGGCCTCTGCAATTAAAATCTGTGTCCAGAGCCTGTAGTTTATTAAATGTTGGCTGGCAGGAGAGAGTTTCTGCCCAGGCCATGCCTCAGCTGGGCTGTTCTCCAGCTCCTCACAGCCCTGGCCTGACTGGCCTTGAGCTCCACCAGCAGAGCCACTTACGGGCCCCATGGCTTGGCCTGGCTTTGGGCCATCCCCAGGGCACTGCCCAGCACTGGGGCTGGAGCTGCCCACGGGCTCCCAGCTGCCCTGCTCTTGGCTGGGGTGGTGGAATGGACCCTGGCTGCCAAGCCCTTCCCTGACAGATGCCCGTGAGACTCCACAACTCCAGAGAGTTCTTGTCCCCATATGACACCCTCATGGTGGCAGCCTGAACTTGCTGGAGAACTTTTCTCCTCTGTCATCAGTTTTGTTGCCTGAGAACTCTGTAACAAAATCTCTTCTTGGCATGCATAGGAGAAAGATGAGTGAGAAGCTTTCAGCACACAGCTGCACATCTGCCTCTGTCTCACCTTCAGGAATAAATGAAACCAGAGGGACTGAGACAAATGCAAAACTTGCAGAAAACCCCAAAACACAGAATCACAGAATCAGCTGGGTTGGAAAAGACTTCTGAGATCACTGAGTCCAACCATTGTCTAATCAGAACTACGTCAACTAGACCATAGCACTAAGTGCGATGTCCAGTGGTTTCGTTTCTTGAACATTTCCGGGATGGTGACTCTACCACTTCTGTGGCCAGTCCATTTCTATGTTTAATAACCATTTCCATGAAGAAATTTCTCCTGGTGTGCAACTTGTACCTCCCCTGGTGAAGCTTGAGACTCTGTCCTCTTGTCCTGTCACTTGCTGCCTAGGAGAAGAGGCTGAACCCCGCTTTGCTGCACCCTCCTTTCAGGCACTTGTAGAGACCAAGAAGATCTCCCCTGAGTCTACTTTCCTCCAGGGTAAACAACCCCCTCAGCTCCCTCAGCTGCTCCTCACTTGTGCTCCAGACCCTACTTCAGTTTTGTTGCATTTCTGTGGACACGCTCCTGCCTCTCAATGTCCTTCTCACAGAGATGGGCCCAGAACTGACCACAGCATTCACCAGTGACCTCACCAGTGCCCAGCACAGGGGGGACAATCACTGCCCTGCTCCTGCTGGCCACACTATTGCTGGTATCAGCCAGGACGCCATTGGCCTTCTTGGCCATCTGGGCACACTGCTGGATCATGCTCAGTCTATGTCAACCAGCATTCCCTTTCCCACCAGGCAGCTTGCCAGCCCCTCTACCCCAAGCCTGTAGTAGTGCCTCGCAGGGTTTTTGTGGCCAAAGTGTGGAACCCAGCGCCTGATTTTTTAAGCCTCATACCACTGGCCTCAGCTCATCAATCCAGCCTGTCCAGATCCCTCTGCTGATTCTTCTGACCCTCCAGGAGATCAACACTTACACCCAATCTAGTGTCATCTGGAAATTTATTGAAGATGCCCTCAGTTCCCTCATCCAGATCATTAATAAAGGTGCTAAACAGGACTGGCCCCAACCCTGATCCCTGGGGAACCTCACTAGTGAGAGGCCACCAAACAGATGTGGCATCATTCATTACCTCTTCCTGGGCCCAGCCAGTTCTCAACCCAGCAAACAGTGCATCCATCCAAGCCATGGACAACTACTATCAGCTTTTCCAGGAGAATGCTGTGGGAGACAGTGACAAAGGCTTCTCTGAAATCCAGGTAGACAACATCTTCAGCCTTTCACATGGTTATAGACAGAGATCAGGGTGGTCAGGGTAGAAGAAATATAAAGAAGGGTTAATGAGCTGAGATAAGGACCAGGAGAGATCACCAAATACTATCATGGGTATAGCAGACTAGAATTAGAGATATTAGTTGAATTTATTACTGACAAAATCAGAGCAGGATAAAGCAAAGTCAAATAACACCCTAAAACCCCCTTATCCCCAGCCCTCAATCCTTTCTGGCTCTACCTCCTGCCCTTCAACAGTTCAGAGAGGTGGTCAATGAGGGTTAATGTCAGTTGTTTCCCACATTGTTCAGGGAGAGGGATCCTTCTGCTGCTCCACCATGGGGGTTGCTCTCACAGAAGACAGTCTTCAATGAGAACTTCTCCAATATCCCACAAGCAGTTCTCCATGAACTGCTCCAATGTGGGTCACTCTTCCACGGGGTGCAGTCCTTCAAGGACAGGCTGCTCCAGTGTAGTTCCCCCACAGGGTCACAGGTCCCACCAGAAAACCTGCTTCAGCATGGGCTCCTCTCTCCTGCAATTTCCTGGCAGGAACCTGCTCCAGCAAGGGCTTCTCCGGGTTCATAGCCTCCTTCAGGCATCCACCTGCCCTGATGTGGGTCTCCTCCTCAGGCTGCAAGTGGATCTCTGCATCCTTTTGGACCTCCAAGGGCTTTAGGGGTACAGCTGCTTCACCGTGGGCCACACCACAGGCTGCAGGGGAGTCTCAGCTCCAGTGCCTCAAGCACCTCCTCCTCCTGCTTCTCCACTGACCTTGGTGTCTGCAGAGTTGTTCCTCTCGATGTTCTCATTCTGTTGTTCTCTGGCCACAATTACATCAGTGCAATAACCTATTTTTCTCTCTTAAATCTGTTATCGCAGGAGTGTTACCACCATTTCTGACTGGCCTAGGCTTGGCCAACTGCATGTCAATCTTTGGAGCTGCCAGGGACTGGCTCTGCTGGACATGAAGGGAGGAAGCTTCAAGCAGCTTCTCACAGAAGCCAACCCTGCTACCAAAACCCAGCCATACTAACCTAAATGCAATAGGCATCACATTGACCAACCTCCAGTAAGCTGTAAACTACAACTAATGATAAATGATGGAGAGTGGTTTAATGAGCACCCCTGCCAGCTCCTTCAGTACCCTTGTGTGGATCCCATCTGACACCACAGACTTGTGATTGCCTAAGTGGCACAGCAGGTCACTAACAAATTCCTCTTGGATTACAGGGAGTCTGTCCTACTCTCTATCCCTGTCTACCTGCTCAAGGGGTGCCCTGAGGATAACTGGTCTTACTAACAAGGACTGAGGCAAAGAAGGCATTAAATACATCAACTTTTTCTTCATCCTTGGTGACTCTGTTCCCCCTAACGTCCAATAAAGGATGGAGATTTTCTTTGCCTCTCCTTTAGTTGTCCATGTATTTATAAAAGCACTTTTTATTATCTTTTACTGCACTGGCCAAACGGAGTCCTAATTGAACTTTTGACTTTCAAATTTTGTTTACACGTAACCTAACAGCATCCTTGTACTCTTTCTGAATTGTCTACTCCTTCTTCCAAAGGCCATAAAACCTTATTTTACCCTTAGTTTCTCTGAAAGCTTCCTGCTCAGCCAGGGCAGTTGTCTTCCCAGTGACTCATCTTTTGGCACTTAGGGATGGCCTGCTTCTGCACCTTTACTATTTTCTTCTTGGAGTGAGTCCAGCTTTCTTGGATTCCTTTGTTGTTAAGGACAACCTCTCTTTTGTTTAATTATTTTTAAAATATTGCTTTCAGAAGCTTCAGCAGGAGTTTGGTGACTGCTTCTCAGTGAGACATCAAATGAAGAGCTCACACAGATCTATTTGACTCTCCCCTGGCAGTGAAAAGGTTCACCTGTGCCATCACTACCTGCTGACCCATACAATAAGCAAAGAGTGCTTGTCTCTGGTGTCAAACACTACTTCCAAAGGCCACTTCCTTTGCTTTCAAATTGCAACTTTGTGCTGCTTCCTTATCTCCATTTCTGAAGGCCATTCATTGCCTTCACTCTTCCTTACCTGACACACTCCCACAGAAGTCATAGTCCCTTTTAGCACATATTATCAGGGAAGATGGGATGCTAAATATATCTGGCTACAAGTGCTATTTACAATCATTTGATTTCAGTGGGAGATTGCTTGAGGGAATGCTTTTTTTCATGCCCTATAGAAAGGAACTGAGGCGCAGATTATAAGTGATGCCCACAATCATGCAGTATATTTGTGACTGAGCTAGGAAAAAGGGCTTTTGATTTAATTATCAAGCAGAAATAAAATGAACAAATAAAACGAGCAGCTTTGCTTCATATGATACAGGCACACAGTTAAACAGTAAAATTCAATGTCACAGAGGTAAAAAGTATTAATGGATTCAAAGAAGGATCAGACAGTTCCTTAGGTGAAAAAAAAAGTCATCAGGTTTTATAAAATATAAAACCACATGTACAACCTCCAGTTTAGTAATTTCATAAGCAGCAGGAAACTGGGAACTGGGTTATTACAGGGAGATAGCTATTCTGGTCTTGTCCTGTTGTCAACTTTTAGTAGCTATTGTCAGATGTAGGATTCTGGTTTGTATGTGTGCATATTAACAGATATACTTTTATAGATACACATAATCTATGGATATATACATGTATAATCTCTCTGTCTTTCTCCCCCTCTCTCTCTATCTTTCTCCCCTCCCCAGTCTGTCTCAATGACCTCATACAATGTCATTTAAGAGTCTGCCCAATAATAAATAAATTAAGACCTGCCTAAGAATTAATAAATTCTTACTGGTGGGTTACATATTTTTTGATGCAGACTCCAATATACTCAACAACAGCATCCACACAAGGAGGAAAGCAAAGAGCAAGTATCTCCTCATCCAGCAGGTCATCTTTGAGTGATTTTTGCCACAGTAAGAGAGAAGCATTGCTCCCAGTCCTGCATTTGGTCCTGGATGGAGCCAGCTGGCCTCCAGCCAACCTGCAGCACAGACGCAAATCTCAAAAACTGACCCACACTAACACTGATGAGACAAACCTCACAATATAAGGCAGCAGTGCTGGATGCAGCTATGGTACTGATATTTTGAAAGTCTGTATTTGGAGGCCCCACAGTAAGTGTCTGTGGGGGTCTTGGAGTCATCTTGTTTTGAGACAGGAGATGTGCAACTTTGTCTCAGCCTGCTATTGACACACAAAACATTCTGGTGGCCCCAGCGCAAGGACTCCTGCCCTTTCCACTCTCCTTAGCCACTAACGTTTGTAGCTTGTAGCCCTAGCACTTAGCTTGTACTTGCCTCCCACTTGGGAACGCTAGGAAGAAAACTGGTGACAAGACACTGAGCGCACTCAAGCCCATGGATAGTCATTATACAAGCCATAATTTGGACCAGAAGATGTAGAAACAAGGCAGTATCCTTTCAGCTTCTGGCACTGGAAAGGTAATTTTAAATTGAAGCTATGTCACGGGATGCAAATAGAATGTGCAAATGAAGTTTGCTGAATTTCAGATAGAAGATAGACCTTAAGACCTTATTCTTTTTGCTTACATACTAGGCTCCATTTTAGAGAGGCATCCCTTGCCTTGTCCCTCTCTGAAGCTGTGTTATTTTCACTATGCTCTGGTGACTATATACTCTCAGAGAAGTAGCTGCACTGTTTCTGCATCCAAAATCAGAAGCATTCAGCTGATAGAAAATTGCAGTATTTGCCACAAATTTATTGGAGAATATGCTGTGAAATGCCATGTTAATGGAACATGACTCTATGAACATAGCTTAAAGAATTCTCTGTATAAATTCAGCTTGTTTTAAACTGTTGGTTGACAAACTGTATGGTTGTCAAAACTCTCTGTTGTGTTTTTCTTTTGATTGTAGTTCTCTTTATGCAGCGTGAAGATAATGGATGATTACACAAGTTAAAAACCAACCATCCTAGAAGTGGCAGAAAAGAGCTTGGGTTTTATTTTTTTGTTTGTTTGTTTGTTTGTTTGTTTTGGTTTTTTAATTTGTTCTGGTTTACCTCAAGCTGCCCTTTGGGATGTAATATTTGGCTCATTACTCTTGCTCACTGCTTCTTTTTTTCTCACATCTTTTTCCTCTTGATGGAGTGTCATAGGCCATAAAAAGGGCTGGAAGATAGTATAGATAGGAGAAGGGTGCTGTGAGCTTGATCTGGCAGAGTTTTCATTGCACTGCAATTTCAAAGAGAAGAAAAATCTCTCCTGAAATTAAAGCTTCAGGGAAAACGTAACATGATGTAAGAGCAATAGAATTTGCTTGTCTCCCCTTCCAAAGAGATCATTACAGAATCAATTAGATTATAAGAGACCATAGTGATTCTGGTTCAAGTACCCTGCTCAGGCAGTCATCCTAGAGCACATTGCACTGGTTTGCATCCAGATGGTTTTTGACTATCTCCTGCAAGGGAGACTCCAAAACCTCTCTGGGCGACGTGTTCAGTGCTCAGTCACCTGCACAGTAAAGTTCTTCCTCATATTCCAGAAGAACTTCCTGAGCAGCAGTTTGTCCCCATTGCCCCTTGTGCTATTGCTCAGCATGACCAAGCAGAGACTAGATCCATCCTTTTGACCCCCATCCTTTAGATATTTATTCACATTAAAGAGGTCCTCTCTCAATCATCTCTTCTTGATGCTGAACAGGACTGGCTCCTTCAGCCCTTCCTCCTAAGAAAGATTCTCCAGATCCTTCCAGGAGAGAGATTAGAGAGATTCTGCTGGACCCATTCCAGGAATTCCATGTCTCTCTTGTCCTGAGCAGCAACTCCAGATGTGCCTCACCTGGGCTGAGTAGAAGAACAAAGTCACCCTCCTTGCCCTGCTGGCAATGCTCTTCCTAAGCACTCCCAAACACCATTGACTTTCTCGGCCACCAGGGCACACTGCTGGCTCATGGACAGCTTGCTGTCCACCAGGAACCCAAGAGCTGCTTTCCAGCAGATCAGCCTCAGCCTGTGCTGGTGCCTGGAGTTATTCCTCCCCAGTTCAGGACCCTGCATTTGTCCTTGTTGAATTTCACATGGTTTATCTCTGCTCATCTCTCCAACCTGTTGAGGGCCCTCTGAAAGGCTGCACTCTGGGGTATTGGCCACTGCTCCCAGCTTTGTGCTGTCAGTGACCTGCTGAGGAGGCATTTGTCCTGTTGTCTGAGTCACTGATGAACAAGTTAAACATACTGGACCCCGTATAGGACCCTGGAGAACACCACTATTGACAGGTGCTTAAAACCAGATGTTTAAAACAGATGTTTTTTAAAAATACAAAAAAGACTGGGGTCCAGGTTTTCCTATGTTGTATGCGCTATTTCTGATCACGTTATTACTGAACTCAAAACCAAAACTGGCTGTCGAAATGGCTAGGTCTCAGCTGAAAGACAAACACTGTACAAACATTGATTCTAAATAGCTGGGTCATTTAAAACATTTCTGTTATTTTTTGTGGAAATGTACTCTCCACACTTTCTAGAGCTAAGTGAAATTGTGGATACCTCTTTGAATGACTGCAAAACCTGACTATGTCTCTGAAATACAAACACCTATCCAGTCTTACTGATTTTACTGGAATTACTAAACCTCATTGTCTCTGAAAATCAGACTAAGTATCTAACTATTCCTTGTTATTGTGGGGCACATCATCTTTGTATTTCAGGAGTAAAGACTGATGGATGAAAACTGAAGATCCAAGTCATCATATGGCCACTATTATTGGAATTTGGAAGAGGTACATTTACTCTTTTTTTTCTTCTTAAATGAGCAAGTTTCTCATTCTTAAAGGATTTTTCATTTAACGTCTTCTATCTCTTGAAAGCATATTGCATTTGGAAAGGTTTCCTTTAGTAAAGATGGTACAAAAATAAGTGATTTCAAGATATTTCCACTAACCTGGCCAAAATCTTTTTCACATAGCTAGCTACCACATAATTTGGTATTTTCAAAAGCAAAAGTGACTTTCATGCACTTTCCATATAACCTGGTTCATAAAAGAGCTAGCCTTTCGCCTCTGTGTAACTTGCTTCATCTCTAAATTTGGATATGTTTTGTCTTAGATTTTACAAGCAGAATATTCACATGAACCCTTCCACACTACAAATCTTCCCTGATCTACTGTGATTTGACAAGTGGCTAGTGAATTAAATCGCAGTTACATGTATATATCTTTTTTTTTAAAAAGCCTATATTAATCTGGATGAAATTCTCTGTGTGATCAGGTCGTGTTCAGGAAACTTGCTGTTAGATTGCCCATGAATATGTGCTGCAGTGCTATCAGAACACCATTAAGGGTTTAAACTGTTTGCTTTTGTGCTTTTGGTTTTCATGTTTTACAGAGGTGGATGAAGTTTTCCCCTCAGAATAACTTTTTATATTAAAGCTTCTACCTATCCCAGTTCAATAGCATGATAATTTTAATAAAGGATGGTATCACTTATGCAGAGGTTTTGCTGCACCTTAAGAAACTATTTTCCTTCACAGTGTTCTTGGATAATATGACCTGTGTGGTTGAACAGCTGGTTAAACCACACCCCTGAGCACTGGGATCTCAGTGTAGACATGGTTCAGCAATTTTTGTGAGGCACTGCTGTTGCTGGACCTGTGTTCCAGCACTGATGAGCAAGCACTGATAGCTGTTTAGGGAAGGAGAAATAAAGGTGGCAGTGATTAGCCAGCCTAGGGGCAAAATACAATGACTTTTGACTAGAATAATAATAGCTTCATCTTGAGCTTAATTACTCCCATTCTGATAGCTCTCTGATCATAATTAAGGTCATAATTAATCATATCTCCTGTCACACAAAACAAGTGAACACAGCATGCATAATGTTGTTGCATATTCATGCTTTTAGAATGCTGTGTCTTGGCTACTGACTCTGGAGTTTTGTATCAAAAGGGTCTCAGCTGTAAGACTAGATGTCGGCAGATGATGTTCCTCTACAGGATAGTTCAGGGAGTCTGTTTGGGACAAAGGGACGAACTCTGGGCACAATAAGGAAATGCTAACTGATATGCTACTTAACTGGACCGTAGGTGCTCTTGTCTATGTGTTCCTGATTTTTTATAACAAACTGGTATCTGGGTATGTGCAAACATAATTTAACTCAGATATTCTGCTTCTGGAATTTATGTGGATACCACTGAAAAAAAGTAGTTCTCTCAGTGAACTTATCCTACCTGAGTTATGGGCTGAGCTCTAAAAAGCTACAGGTATCCAGTAGGCAGGAAGATGACCACACTGTGTAAGGTGCATACCAAAATCAGAAACTGACTCCTAACTGGAAGCAGTGAGAGATCGAGTGCACAAACAGAATGTTCTAGAGGTCAGGAACTATGATCATGCTCAGCCCCTGCCACTAGATGCACGGTCTTCTTTGTCTTCTTAGATGCTCTGTCTTCTTTGAGCTCTTAATAGCAGGAGAAGATATAAGAAACAGCTCCCATCTGGTATGTCTTAGTTTGTCACATTATATTTGTTAAAATCTAACTTGGCAAATCCGTATTAGTAATTATTTTAAAGGAACTCGTGGAGTTGCTGGGTTTGTTTGGTTTCTTTAACATGGCAGAGGGGCTGTAAAGCTTACTTTGGGTTCACAAAGGAAATTTGGATGGTCACTGGACTGCAAACCAAGATCACATGGGTGGTCACTATTGTCAGTCATGCAAAAATAGTATGAAAAATGCATAGTTTCCCCCTTGTCTCTCAATGTTTCAGAAAGCTAAGGCTTTTCCAGATTGTAATAACCCATAATGGTATTGTGTAGACTCCTATCATGTTGTCATGGCTTTGGCTGGGGTAGAGTTAATTTTCTTCATAGTGGCTACTATGGAGCTGTGTTTTGGATTTGTGCTGATAGCATACTGAAGTTTTTGTTGTCACTGAGCAGGGCTTACACAGAGGAAAGGACTTTTCTTCTTTTTTTGCTGCCAAACCAGCAAGTTGAGGGTGCTTGAGAGGTGCTGGGAGGAGACACAAGTGGGACAGGTGACCCAAACTGACCAAAGCAATATTCCAGACAGATGACATCATGAGTGGGTGAGGAGGGAAAAAGGGGGTGATATTTGGAGTAATGGTGTTTTGTATTTCAACTCTCCATGACACATGATGGGGTCCTGCTCTCCTGGCAACATCTGAACACCTGCCTGCCCATGGGAAGGAGTGAATTAATTCCTTGTTTTGCTTTGCTTGTGTGTGTATTGGCTTTTACTTTTCCTATTAAAAAAGTGTCTTTATCTCAAGCCATTTACCCTTCCAATTCTCTCTCTGATCCTGCTGGGGGTGGGGTGAAAGTGAGCATCTGTGTGAAGCTTGGTTACTGACTGGGGTTAAACCATGATACATAGAAAACCCCAGAAAGGAGTCACATCCTTGTCAGATGTTTGCCCACAGGACAGGTCACCATGTTGGAACAGTTTAACAAGACACACACACACTTAATAGGCTCACTGTCCTGAATTTTCTATAGCAACTCTATGGAAATTTCCCATCACTTGATTGTATCTCTGAGCCCCTTGAGTACAATTCACATTGAGGGTCTTATTCATGCAGAAGCCAACCTCAGTTTCAGGAAAGAATGCCCCTATTCCACTATAGCCACTAAAAAAGCACACTGGAAAATAAGTGGATGATATTCCTCTATTTACATAAAGGTGACAAGGGCAGAAAACTGACTGTAACATCAGGCTGTTTTTATGCTGTTATTTATTCCATTAGGCAAGAGAAAAAAAAGAATGACACCATGCATTGGTGTCTCAAGACCCTACCTGTAGAAATGGACTTCTGCCATTGAGGGAATCCAGTACAGTATGAGGACACACTGCAGCTTATTCTTGAAAATTAGGTATTGTTTCCAAATCAGAGAGAAGGGATCTTATCTCCTCCTATAGACATGAAGTGAGTGCTTTTCCTTCTACAATATTGTGACTAGAGCATCGATCTCTGTCCCCATGAGAAATTCCAGATGGAAATATTTTGGAGATTTTAAATAATCACTTCCAAATTGTCTTCTGTGAGTTCTTTGTTGTTGTTGTCTGTTTTTCTGAAGGATCAAAGTAATTCAGCATAAACTGCTCTGCTGCAATGACAGTAGAAGTGTTACCCTTTTATTGATAACTCCTAATTTTGTGCTTAGTTTCCAGATCTGCTAGGAACCATATGCTTTAAACCCCTGAAGTCTGAAAGGAGTCCAGAAGTAGCTTCTGGCTGGTGTCTCTATAAATATGCTTGGGGACAGCACATATTATATAATTGATTATACTATACAACATAATCTCCTGGGAATACAATCCATCTTAATGTCTTCCTGAGACTAATGCTGAATCCTCAAACTCAGACACAGAGAAGATACACCTTTTTCAAAATCCCCTGAGATATTTTACATACAATTTAACCCTTGAGAGACACTTCATTAAAGAAATTAGACTTAGACACACACAGCTATGTATGTTCATACACACAGGGCATTTCTGAAAAATGTTACTTTTCACACAGATATAAGCAATAGAAACTCTCTTTGCCTTTTCAGTTTCCTTACTTCTCTAAACAAGTATTTGTCATGGGGTCAAACTGCAGTCCTCAGTACAACTCATGCCATTCGTTCTGAACCACTATTTGTCTTGTCCAGCTTGCTTTGCCACTTCCACAGCAAACCCTTTCCCTCAGCTTTGTTTGACTGTGGGACACTGTCTGGTGTTTTCACTCGACTGGTGCTTTATGGCTTTCTTTTTGCAAAACACTTAATCTATACAGAATGAAGGGCTATTGCTTTTCCTCCTCTCCTTATCATGTCTTTTTCTTAGTCAATGGCTATCTACTATCTGTTCTAGGAGCAATATAGTGTATCCTGCAAGATCCTTGAGAGGCATTAAAATAGACAATACCACAACTCCTTTCAAATCAACAGCAGTTGAAAGAATGAACATATAAATAAGGAAATCCCACATATCGTCACAAGGAATAAGTCATGAATGGTTGCCAAACTTCATTTTCAACAAATAAATTATTTTTGTAACTTAGCTCTACATATGTCAGACTTATGTGCTTGAAATATATGCAATAGGCTACATCATATTACTTGTGTATATAGTATATAATCTCATACGGATTGAACAAGCAAAGCATACTGCGATATACTTACATCTCATATAGACTCTATGTATATCGTATGTGAAGTTGATTCTATTATTGGTATAAATTTAAGCCCTAGTCCCCCATGTGTACCTGCATTCTTAAAACCTTTGGCATGCCTTTGAAAGACAAGGACCTGTAGTAACTGCCTCAAGCTGTACATATATGTGATGCAGTGAAAGTGAACTGATGCAATATATGCCATCCTCTGCTTGCATGACATAGACACACCTGATTCACTGATCCCATCCACCTGTGGGGCCTGGAATTGGGAAGAGTCAGGAGTTCCTTGTGGCCTACTGGGATTATGAAAGACCAGGACTGAAAAGTATGCTGTTGAGAACAACTGTCCCCCTTCCTTATTTTAAACGGGGTTAGGTTATAAGCAAATCTGCATGTGCTTCCAAAGAAAACACATATTTGTGCAATGAATATAAAATTGACAGCTTAAAAGGAAGAAAAATGACAGAAACAGGAGTCTCCTCTTGAATCAGGTTACTGTTTGGGTAGTGCTTCTTCCTTTCCATTCTCTGAGTCACTCCCAGTCTCCTTTAGCTTCCTCCTTTCTGTCTCACTCTCCCCTCTCGCTTTCTCAGTTGGAAAATAGGATGTGGCCCCCTCAGTGTGTCTGTCAAACATTTTGGCTCTTCAGATAATCTTTGACCGGACCTGACTGTGTCCCTTTCAGAGGACTGCAGAGGATTGGTTTCCAGTTAAGCCTTTGGAATCCTAGTGCTCAGGAAGAATAACTCCAAGCACTGCATTTGGGAAAGCTTTATTAACAAGTTGAAAGTGAAAGAAAGGTAATAATTGCATTTAAACAATCAACCAAAGCAAAGCTCACCTCTGGGTTTATAAATTTGTAGGGAAGACATAATTACAAGGGGCCTGTGTTGCTACATTGCTTTTGCTTTGAAAACCAGATTGCCACCCCACTCCCACTGGATGGATAATTGGGTCCTCATAGGTCTCTTGAATCAAAGTAGTGTTGCAGTAAAACTTTATTTTTCCAGTGCTCATTAAAAGAGAAGTTGAATGGAAAACTCCCACTTTGGGGATGGGATTAGATAGCCCTAGATTATTCCTCCTCCCATGCCCTTTCAAGGTTTTTTGTTTCTAAATCTGCTCAGCAAGAAAAAGTAAATTGCCAGAAGTGAGATTAGTGAAGAATATTGTCCCAAGGACAATAAGGCTTTATTGCAGGGCTGGTATGAGATCCCTGCTTCAAAAAACTACAAGACTCGGAGGTGTGTGAGCTCTTAATTGCTTACCTCTGATAAACTGGCAGTGAAAAAAAAAATTTAAAAAAAAGAAGAAAAACCCCATTCAGCCATGAATTAGCCTGGATCAAGTCCACTTGCTAATCAGAGTTTAATGAGGATGCTGCTGGTCTTAACATATTCAAAATGTTCAAAACTGCCCTGGCTTCAAGCTTGTGCAGTTATTATTTCCTCTCTGCTGTCACTTCTGCACACAGGCTGTCATGAATCTTTAGAGAACATAATTATATCTGGGGCACATGGTAGGGAGAGTGGGAGAGTATGTACCTCAGAAGGAGTAAAAACAAGCCTGAGAGTTATTCTGCTAATTAATTCCCGTATCATCCAAATTGTCTATGTCTCAGCTGCTGGAACAAACACGCCGATGGGCACATTATTAATCAGACCCATAAAGCTTGGATATATAGTTGGATTTCTAACACTGTATCACAGTCAGCCTTTATGTGCCCTTGCTGTCGAGGAATCTAAAGGACAGTTGTGTATGAAGGCCCCAGGGTTCAAAAATCACAGATCTCACTCTTGGCAGGCACAATTGCCATTTGCTGCTTCAAGTCAATATAGCCACTGTGCCAGAGAACTCAATAGTGATATTAGGAGGTGTTCTGACTTTTGTTGGCTATACTGCAGTTAATGATTTTAGCTCACTGCAGTAGCTACCTCACTGAAAGCTATGCCCTTGTGTGTGCAGTGGGCTCCAGAGCACTGGCAGAAGGAAGCAGGCACTGGCAGGTTCCCTTTTGAACCTCAGTCCTCATTCCCATCCTACTGCTTTAAACTAGATGATGTAAAGGAACCAAATGAAAAAAAAATCTGAACAAAGAACAAGAACTCAAGATTTAATACCTTCTAATTAAGGGCTTGATTTGGGATGTGGGACTGACCACATGAGGCTATAAAAGCTTTTACATAAACCTCTCTGGTTTCTTGAAAAAACAGAGTAGTTTTATCCAGAAGGCAGTATATGACCCTCCCATTGTGAGAAAAAAAAAATCACATCTTCTGTTGGCCAACATGATTAGGGCCATATGGTTTGATCAGACATTGCTGATCAGCAAAGATGCTGTTAAGTGCAATTACATTTGGTCATGTACACGCTGTCCTGTCTTGTGCCCAAATATTAGTTCATTTCCAGCCTACCCTCCCCAGTCTAATAAATCTCACAAACCTGTCTATAAGACTGTGAACTTTGTATACTGCACAGAATGTTTTACACACAGCCTGATCCATCTTACTCTGATTTTATACTGCTGTTGAGTTCAGCAGAACAGCTCATGATTTGCAGCACTGTGAGTGAGAGGAAGATCAGCTGCAGGAGACCATGGGTGTCTTTTTCTAACAAGTGGACTTTTCTTGAGTATTGTGTAAAAATTGCATTACCTAAGCTTCCTGTCTGCCTTTGTAGAACAACTATTCAAGATGGCAGGGAAAGAATGAATTTACTATCATATGTTATTAATAATTCTTGAGGGAGAGTTTTGGTGGAGTTTTTTTTGTGGTTTGTTTGGTATTTTGTTTGTTTTGTTTTGCTTTGTTTTTTTGTTGTTGATGTTTTTGGTTTTTTATTTAGACAGAATATTTTCATGACTTTTTATGCTGTGGCTTCACAAAATCCAACACTGCTTTTGGTTGAGAGAAAGTAATATGTTGAGGCAGAATATTATTCATTTCAGATTGAAACTATATGTAAAATGCACACTAAGTGAAAGTGATTCTAAGTTTTCTTACGCTTGACATTCATGCCGTCCATTATGTAGTTATAAGATTCCAAGTACTTTTTTTTTGCAATGATATCAGACAGAGAGATAAATCAACAAATGAAAACTCTTTGTTGTTTTTTTTTCCCCTCTAGAAACTAGATGAATAATATCAGGGTTGCAGCAACTTAGTTGTTTATTTGTAAAGCACTAATGTCTGGTGTTAAAGAAGGCAGTATTTATATTGACTAGAGATACTTGAAAAATTAAAACTTGCTCAGTAATTAAACATTGCCTTGGTTAAACAATTTTTATAATCATTAACATTTTAAATCAAAAGTCACTCTTAATCAAATGGCCATGGTCCAAAAGAGAACTTCAAGTCAATAACCCATTATGATCTCGCTAAAAAAGGCATTATCTTCAAAGAAAATGTATGCAAGCTTGGTCCAATACTAAAGAAATGCAATATAAAAGCAATTTGATGTTATTTGACTCCATCACAAATAATGCTTCAGAGCAGCAAGATAACTGAGAAGAGGGTAGGCATTTTAGGTATTTTATGCTTTGAAGTATAAGATTTTTTAAGAAAATCTTTGCAATATCTTTGTAAAACCTGGATTGTTTCTGTAATATTTCTATTCTAGTTATTAACTTTCATCAGCTTTAATCTCTAACATGCTGGAATACCAACATTTCTTGAGGTAACTATTACAGCTTCATTTTTTGAGTTTTGACATAGTTTATAATTAATTTTCCTCCTCTTTCTTCTTACTAAGAGGTGCAGCTAAACTGAGAATCTACATGTTGTGACTAGATAATGAAAGAAAATATGTTCATGTAATCTTAATATATCAGGACCTTTTAAAAACAGCACATACTTCATGCACCATTTAGAAGCAATAATCTTCTTTCCAGCAAGAAGTGATTGTATCTGGTAATTGAGCTTTGATAAAGAGGCCTAGGTAAGCCCAGCCAGATATGATATATTTGTGTTTAAGAACGCTGAAATGTTCCACCTGGTTAAAAATTTTTAACTGAAACATTTAGACGTTTCCAGAATATTTTTTGGACATTTTCAAAATGAAATGTTTTGATTTTTCTGAATCAATATTTTATCCATTTTCATTCTATACATTGCTTTACCATTTTGACATTTTGTTTCAGTTCAAGACAAACTCAAATATTAAAACATCCCTGTAGTAAGAAATTCCAGTTTTGGACCATGTCTGCTTCTGATAATGAATGATGTATAATTTGGTTCAAGATGTTATGAATCTGAAAAACTGTTCATATTTTAGCCAAATTACAAGGGAAAACTTGCCAATGACTTTAAAAGTCCTTTGCAAGATAATATAGAATCTTTTCACTCCCGAGTAAACTGCCAGAACAGAAAAAAACCCCATATAATACATAATATATACAATAATATACAGTACATTTTTAGAAGCTTTAAGTTACAGCCATAAAATAAGATTTATAAGACAAACCGTTCAGGCAGTGCAGGGTCATAGTAAGGCTTAGTGCTTATATTACAGCTAAAACCATTACTAATATTGGTAGAAGGTCAGTGTGTATTTCCAGATCTAAATTGTTATCACATCAATCTAGTTATAGAAGGCTTAAACTTTTCTAAGTGTTGCACAGTTTGGGCTTGATTCTTGTGTCTTTCTGCAGATGTCCTGTTTACTTGGAGACAGATACATGAGAAGGAAGGATGGAGACAATGCAAAGCCATCCCTAGAAGCATTGGACCTTACTCCATTTTTATTTGCTCCATCATCCAGGATGAACTGGAGCCAGTGGAACAGAGTTTAGCTCCCAGTATGGCTTTTTGCATCTGTCCCGTGCATGGAGGCAGCACCAGCCACCACCCTAGCTGAGCATTCACAATGTAAGGCTGGATGTCCTGTCATGGAAGAAAGAGGAACAGTTGGGACACTATCATTTCAGCTGTTTTGCAGCCACAGACTGGAAAAAACGGAGCTGTATGAAAAATCTGTGTATCAAAGCAGCCACAGGGCTGCTGTCGCTGTCTGCGGGGGACTGTGTCAGCCTGGAATCTGTGACATGAAAGAGGTAATGCAAAGAATGCTTGAACTCCTGGGAGGTGCAGGAGGTAATTTAATATCACCCCACTGGCACAGAATAAATGTGAATGAGGGGGAAAAGAGGCCCACAGTTTACAATAGGCTCAGTAATACTGCATGCATTTTGAGCAGGCGCAAAAGAACAGCACAACAAATGCTTCTAGAAGGTTCCTAAAAAGCAGCCTTTCTGCTTAGATAGTTTTTCAAGGACTTGGTATGCAGGACTGAAACAACATTTTAAAAGGGAAATTTCCAAGTCACGAACTTCTTCTTTGAAGGAGTTCCCAGTTCCTTCAAAACTCAGAAAGGGTTTGTGTTCATTTCAAGTTTTGGGTGAAAATTTGGGTCAAGTTTCAAGATGGTTTCTCGACCTCTAATTACTATTATTAGCACTCCTAAATGGACTCTTTAGAAAATCCCTTGACTAAGGAGGGCTGGAGTGAGCTAATGAGTATGAGAGTGAGAAGAAGGTCCTTGTATGAATTTTAAATACTCCAGCTCACTAATTGGGGACTATGGAGAATGCTTCTTTTGGTGTGGAGGGAGTTCAGGGGCAGGTGGGAATAAGAACAATATTTTTTAGACTTGTCACTTTAAAATATACCCAATGCTGCTTTGACATGGCACCAAATGAATTTTTAAGCAACAATAAGTAACCTTATCCTCCCTTTAGGCACTTACAGGATTTACTTATTTTTGTTTTTTAAGAAAAAGCTGGGCAAGGTTTTCCAAGTCTCATGGATTTAATGAAGAATAACATTCTTTGATGATCCTGGCAACGGGCATCTTTTCTTTTCCAAATAAAAATGAAGAGGCAGAGAGCTTTGTGCCTACAAGTCACTTGTATGTTAGACCAGCAGCATTCCCAGTGACAGTACTCTTCCAATTGGACACTGTCTTATATTTTTGTTTTCCATTTTTTTTTTCTTAAATTAATTTCTTTACATTGTTCCCATCATTGCAGGCATCATTTCTACCCTCAGGACACATTCTGATTTTTTTTCTCAGGTGACCTACAGCTGTGGCACCCTTATCCAACATGAAGACATCTTGTTTTTAGAATTTTTTTTTGCAACAGAAATTTGTTTTAGTGATCATCACCTAAACACAACTGACACAAACTCCATTTCTATTCTGCTAAAAAAAAAGAAGTTAGGGAATGCACTTACAAATACACGTATTTATTCTTTTTGTCTACAGGACTTGGAAAAATGCTAATGTAAAAATTTATGAGTCCCTCATGAACTTAGAAATGATGTGAACTCATGCATAGATCCATGAAAAGTCTGCAGAATTGGCTTTACCTAGTATTTCAGAAGGCACTTCCAAGTTATGACAACAGAGAATAAAAAAATCTCCAGTAATATTTTCTTCTTTCTATAAGCCAAGGAATCCAATGAATGAAAATGTTTAATTTTGACTGAGTTTTGGCCAATTACATTTTCTTTTACAATTCCACATATATATTCAATTTCATCCATGTAAATCTATGCAAAGTTTAAGAATCAATTAATGTCAACCCAAACTTTCCCTGATGTATAATGTTTTTGCTTCCCAGCTGTAGAGACAATTGAATCCCACAGTTCCATGGTGACACATTAGTTGGGTATTGATGTCTGTCTTGAAGTAAATTGCACACTCTTTTCTCACCTTACACATATGCCTCTGAAATCTTGATTGTTATTCTACTGATGACATAAAGAAAGCCTTATTTATATTTGAAATTTTTTTCTTCTGTCTATTGCAATGCTTTAGCATCAACACAAGGCAGTTTTGCTCATCCTTTTGTGTTTATAGAGGCTGATGAAAATCTGTTGAAGGTTTTGCATCATGATTTCACAAAGAATGAGCTTAGTTAATCTAAACTGCATCAGAAAGGGTCAAAATATGGTGATAAATTTTACAATTGAAATATCATTACACTGTATGTTGTGGCTCAGTTCTGCAATGGGCTGAAGCCTGTTTGTTTTCAAGGCACTTTGGCCTAGCCTATCAGACTGCATAAAACTGAAGAAACTACATACTGCTTTTCTCCTATTCCAGTAAGATCTCTCAGTTACACAGTTCCGTTGAAATTGTGATGATATCTTGACTTACCCGGGGAAAGATAGGGCAATAGGAGGGGAAAGATAGGGCAATAGGATTAGGACTAAGAGGAGAGACTGCTTCTTATACTGGCTCTTACAAAATGTTTTATAATACACTGCACAGAGTACCTCTTTTTTGTTGTTGTTTGCATTTAAATTGCACGGGAGAAAGAATCTGACCAGGGTAAAAATGAAAGCAGAGGTGAGCATGATTTTGCACTGGAAATAGACTCTTATTCTAACTCTCAGCTCTATAGAGATGTCTTTGCTTGCTTTTCCCATTCTCTGGGCAGACTTCACTCTGCTCTTTAGGCAGAGACAGGCAGCTGTTTTCAACATCTAAAAGACAGGACCTTGAAAGAAGTTCAAGGTGCCATGCTTGCACTCTGGCTAAGATTATGAAAAGATTTGATTGGGGCATGGGGTAGCAACAAGTAAGAAAAGTTGGCAGCTGCTTTCTACATGAGCTATGTCAGCCTCTTGGAACAAATCTCAACAGCTTCAGAATAGGTTACTTAAATCTGTTCCCTCTTTTAATCAGGTTTAAATAAAAGCAGATTTCTGTTTCTCCTTCCCTGTTTGCTTGATATCCCAAGGCAATACTGACTGTGGGAAGCCAGGCACCTAACAAGGGGGATACATGGGACATATGGAACTGGTTTTCATTGGTGATAGACATGTGACTCTTCTCCTTAGACCCACTATAACATCAATAGTTCAAAATTAAGTTGGGCACTAGAAATGGACCATGAAGTAATTGAAGAATTCTAATTAAACATTCAGATTCCTACAAATACCATATGCACACAGCGTGTCTTTTTCTTTGTGGTCCTGTGCAGATACTTATAAGTTTGCTAGGAAAAGGTTTCTTAAACCTGACCAACCTCAGGTACCTACAGGTGAGAAGGAAGGATGTGGATGGCTTTTCATAAATGTTTGTTCAGGTTACAGTCTCTGAGGCCTTCAGGAGTTCTTGTCATGCCTGGTGCAGAGCTCCTGTTCAAGAAGCTCTGCTTATGCCCTTGTTGCCCCAGCCAAATTCAGAGGCTCTGGAAAGCCCAAGAGCATTATGAGACATTTGTATTAATTGGTTAATAAGTTCAGAGCCAAGCAATGTTTGTGCAACTTCCTTACCCCTGAGGAAGCCTGGCTACACGTGGCTCTGCTGCCTATGCTCCTGCATAGAAGGCCAGACCTTAGCTCTCCTGGAGCACATGAAAAATATGCAACTTCTTGGTTTTGTTCATATTTCAGATTCTCAGTGCTACTTTGGCACCTAGACATCTCAAGAAACCCAAGATCTGTTGACAAAAAGGATAGCTATTGAGAAGATCAGTACTGAAGTTTCAACTTTGAAAATCTGACCTAGAATTTTCTAAAACAAATTTGAATATCTCAAAATACAGATACTTACATCATTCTCCTGAGCAGATGTGCTAGTTGGTTCTGGGATGAAAAAAAAAATGAGCACCTACTTAAGGCTTTAGAACTTCAGTCCTAAGTGTGTAGACCATCAGCAAGCATATACCTATACATCCTGCAACAAAGCTGAATTCTTTCTGCCTTGCCAGCATATGTAGGGCAGCTTGAAGGCTGAACTCTACCAAATGCAGAAGCCTCTCGTAGGCACAGTTCTTCAGCTTGACTGTGTGATTTTAAAGCAGCAGCTGGGCCCTGCATCTTGCCAGCCTCTCTTTGGAACAGTCCAAAGTGTTAGGCTCTGGATATAAGGAATAGGCTTGTGCACCTGTTGCTGGGCATCTGTATGCGTGCATGCCCTGATTACCTATGCAGATAATTATGTAGAAGCTCTATTATTATCCTATTACATGAAAATCCAGCCTTCAGGGCCTCTGGTGTGCCTCTGCAGGCACGGAGTGCTAGAAAAGCCACTATAAAATCATACTTCAGAAAGATTTTCAGAACTGAGTTGTGGAATATACACAGTGATTTAGATTAGAAAGAAAAAAAGGAAGAAGAAAATTATAAGAAAAGACTGGAAAAAATGTGGTAAAAGAAAGAAATCTTGTGTATGTGCATGTTGCTTTCAGAAACAAGAGACATCTGTTTGGGAAATGAAATCTGTCCAAAGAAATTAGGAGAGGGTGGGGAAAAGGTGAAATATTGCCAATGAAACAGAAGAAAATCTCAAACTTTCCCACAGATGTCTTAGTCAAACCACCACAGGAACAGAGGAGTTAAGAACAAGGGATTTATTTCCAAAAAGGAGCCAAGACAAGGATTTCCAGACAGAAAAAATAGTGTCATTAACACTGCAGGAGTCAGGAATGATGGTAACCAGCATCGTCCAGCAGGTCTGGTTACATCTCTGTTACTTTTCATTTTTTATGTGGAGAGCTTTAGCAGGCCCCAAGCGTCAAAGCTATCTTTTCTCGAGATCATCTTCAGTGGTCATTCCTCCTGTGAGGCAGATCCTGCCTCCCCTTTGGTTGATTTATGCAACTCCCAAGGCACAGAAAGCAGCAGAAAACTACCAGCTATGGCCCCAGAATGCTGTCCTTATGTGGTACTGTCACTGTATCAGCCTCTCCCCAGTCATCCACAGTGAGAACTTGTCTTAGAGAGATGGATGTTTTTGGGCTCTATTCTTCCCTAGCAATCCTAGGCTGTCATAGCAACCCTGTGGAAAACTGTCAGACAGCATAAAATCGATCAGCCTCCAGTTAATTTGTGTGACATGAGCCAGCCTGGCTTCTGTACCAGCATGGGAGCAGTATGTGGTAACAACACTCTTATCCCCAGTCCACCTAAATTGTGCCAGATGCAGTTCAGTTTCAGAGTCAGAATCCACAAGTTATTACTGTGGTAGAAACAGTAATTGAAACTTTGGTGCCTAACAAACATCCTCTGGATTTTTGTTTCTATTGTACAGCCAGTTCACTGTTGTACTGACAGAAAGCTGCCATAACAAATATGCAGCACTGTGCTGTTTGGTTATCCTGTTGTTGCTTTTGGTAGTGAGGATTTTATAGGCATTCCTGTGAGAACCCCATCTGCTGTGGGGTTCCTTTTTTCTTCATACATCCACAATATGGCTCCTTCTTCTTGACTGAATTGAATTGCTGGGCTTCAAAGAAAAAGTGCACAGTAAAGAGCCAGGAATCATAGTGACAGAGAAAGCAATTGGTATTACAGATGCATTGTAATACCTTTCTTTATTAAGAAAAATGATGATTAGAAGAACATATTTCTTTAGGAGTAGGTTGGTTTTTCAATATCCTTCCTAAAATAACCTAAGAAGAATGCAAAGTCTCCATAACTTTAGCTTTTTATTTTGTATAATTTGAGGTGCCTAACAATTCAAAATAGACATTGTCATCATCACAGAGCGTATAAAATGTGGGTGGTGAAGACTGCAGAGAATCCTCAGTCCTGATTCCAACAACTCCATTGTTGACCAGAACAGAATCTGGCAGGAATAAAACTTTTAGAACTTCTTGGAAAATGAAATCTCAAATCATGAGTAACACAAGGGAAAAAAACCAACCAAACAAGCAAACAGAAAACAATAGCAAATGAGAAAAATATGGGAAGAATTCCAGCATCTCTCCCTGCTCATGGCATTCTCACTTGCAAAACCATTTTTCATTCCTTTCAGCAGAGAAACATTTATAGTGTACAAAGCTTGCATTAATCATGAAAATAACCTTAAGGCAGAAAAAAAAGGGGGGGAAGGAGTACAGTGAAAATAACTAAGATTATTTTTTATATTAGGCATGAAACACAAAAGGAGATTCTTTCTTCAATCTGATCTTAGCAAAAATCATGCCAGAATTTCAAAATTTGTCCCTATAAGAATAAGCTATTTTTATTATTATAATTTTTAATGTTAGTCCAAGCAAACAGCATAAACTAGCATTCTGATTTAACTCACATCAAGGCTGATATTCACGATCCAAGACCCATCTGTCATTTCTGAAAGTTTTCAAATCTTTTCAAGCACAGCCTGGCTGTAAGTGGTAATCTGATCTGACATCTATTTATAACGTGCCATATTGTGAGTATCTCTGCTCCAGAGATAACACTCTGGAATCATAACACTACCTAGATCCAATGTATCGCTTTTCTTCTTTAGAAGACCTTTAGAAAGAGCCATACATATTTGGTGCTTTTTACTCAGTCATTACATGTTTGAAACTGCAAAGCAGCCACATGCACTGAATTACTGAGGCAAGATCACGTATTTTTAGTTTTGAAGGAATAGTAGACAAACTGTTGTGTGTTTTGCAGTCTGCTGTGTTAATCCTGCACTTTCTCTCTTTTTTTTCCATTTGAGACAGACGATTATTAGGGTTTACTTGGGCTGTGTAGTTCAAAGCAAGCTCAACTGTTTAGTGTTTTCACTGGGGAGGGATACACACCTGAAAGAAGAGATGTCATCCAGATGGACCTAGATAAACTCGAAAACTGGTGCCATTTGGGAATTTCATAAGGTCTAAAAAGACCAAGAGCAAGGTGCAGCACCTGGGTTGAGACAACCCCGGGTACCAGCACAGGCTGGGGATGAACAGATGGAGACCAGTCCTCGGGAGAAGGACTTGGAAGTGCTGGGGAATGAAAAGCTGGACATGACCCAGCCATGGGCACTCCCAGCCCAGAAAGCCAAACGTGTCCTGGACTGCATCCAAAGCAATGTGGGCAGCAGGGGAGGGAGGGGATTCTGCCCCTCTGCTCTGCTCTGGTGAGACCCCAGATGCAGTGCTGCATCCAGCTCTCGGTTGCCCAGAACAGGAGGGACTTGGAACTGTTGGAATGGTCCAGAGGAGGGACACCAAGATGATTAGAAGGATGGAGCACTTCTTCAGTGAGGAAAGAACTGGGATTGTTCAGCCTGGAGAAGAGAAGGCTTTGGGTTGACTTGTTGGTCAACCCTTCCAGTACCTGAAGGGAGCTTGCAAAAAAGATGAAGCAAGCATTCTTACAAGAGCAGATAGTGATAGAACAAGAGGAAATGGCTCCCAGCTGAAAGAGAGTAGGCTTAGACTACGTGTTAGGAAGAAATTCTTAACTGTGAGGGTGATGAGGCACAGGAGCAGGTTGCCCAGATTTGTGGGTGCCCCATCCATGGAGGTGTTAAAGGCTGGGTGAAACTCTGAGCAACCTGGCCTAATGGAAGGTGTCCCTGCCCATGGTAGAGGAGTCTATAATCTTTAAGGTCTCTTCCTAACAAAACCAGTCTGTGATTCTATGATACACTGATCTCTTCACTTATCCTGGCCTTGTATTGTTTTGTTGACATCAAAACCCCTAAACTTCCGAAGATATACTTGCTAACACATGTCAAAACTCATAGGGCCATGAATATGGATAAGGAGCTTTCATTTCAAACTCTATATAAACAGGTTGATTACTGATTAATAATTATGGCCAAGGTCCACCAAAATAAAGAGCTTGAGACCAAAGCCATTGGGTGGCTCAAAAGCAAGCCCTTGAGGCAGTCAAAGCTATACTTTGAGAAAAATAGAAAGAACTTCTAAATACATAAAACTGGAAAAAAACAACCAGAACCAGATCTTGTCTCGTTATAATGCTCAAGTAGTGAAAGCAAAAAGTCTTTCCAAAATACATACAGAAAATAACTATTCCTTGCTCCATTTACTATCTAGGAATCGTGACAAACCAAAAACTTTAGGCAGGGAGAGTAAAGGGGAAATGAAACTGAACAGTGCCTAGCTTTGTTGTACTACTTAATGGAGAAAGAATATCTGAAAATAAGTTTGACGAATTGGAAGTTCAACAGTATGGGAAAAGTGGACCCTTCACTTTCTGGTTTTCAGTTCAAATGAACCAATTATTTTGCTGACCTCAGGGTCCAAATTTCAAAGAAAGCTGAAGACAGGCTTAGGCCTGCTGCTATGGCAAATTCCAAAATACCCAATTACTGACCTCAGGAGGAGTCAGCATTCCTGAGATTAGAGTCACTGAGAGTTTACTTCACAAACTCACTTCTAATAATATACTATAGTGCAGACACCATTAACCTGCCTTTTTCAGTTAGCAAATAAGATATGTCTCAAGGCAAAATAGTTATTAACAGCCAGTGGTAGGAGTTACATCTCTAATTGGAAACAGCAACATCTGCAGGGGAGTGTAATAAAAGCATATAACAAGTGAATGTGTCAGTGGATTACAGGGACTCTAGGTAATTGTTCCATAAGACAGCTTTAGGAGAAACAATGAATATTTCAGGACTTCCATGGGTCCAGACTGATTCTGGTCACTGAAGAGTGTCCCAAGGATTAACTCTGTTCTTACTAGCCAATTTGACCAGCATTAAACTGGCAGACATCCCAGATTTCCTTATTATTTGCACTGCATTTATTTCAATGTTTACATTATTTTGTAGCTAGCTAATTCTCTTTTTTTTCTTGCCAACTCGTATAAGGATGCTGTTCAATAACAAATCCATTCACGTCAGTTGCTTGACGTAGAGCTATTGTGTCCTAGCTGCAAGTTATTCTAAAACGTCTTTAGGCCTAAGTTATTCTAATATGAGTGACCTGCTGCTTCTATATACAAAACTCTTCCACTGCTTTTATAATTAAATGTACAAGCAAAAGCCCGAAAACTGAGCACCTGCTGAGCACCCACAAACTCCTGGTGAAGCCTATCAGTATTGCAGATATAGAAGCTGGGATACTTAAACATACAGGAAATGTTTTGTTATTCTCCATGTCTGATGTCATATTTTGCCTTCTGGATCAAACTGCACTTCACACAATTGGAAGAGATTTCTAGACCTCTTTGAAAGAAAAACTCTGCAAGAGTTTTTCCTAATTTCTCATTTTTCATTTTACTCAGTCCTTTCTGAGTATTTTCTGTGCACTTACTTTGGATGACTGAAGAAAATATGTAGTTTACAGTCTTCTGTATACCATTCTAGTGTTTGTCTGCATTTTTGAGCTGAATTTTATTTCGTGGGTGGCACTGTTAGATTTTATATTATGACTTACCACGTGCTGGCTATTCTGTGGCATAGTGTCATTCTCAAGACTGACAGCAATTACATAGTTTTGTCACTTCTTGAAAATGTATATTTGGCTCTGCTTCCAGAAACAGCAGTACAACAGATAAGCAAGCATGTTCTTTTTGACTTTTTACTGTCCAGAACAAGATTATATTTCAAGCACTTTTTAATGCATTTCCGTGCAAACTATGTGAAGGGAACAGCCCACATGCATTCAGCAAAAGCAAAAAAATTCTATTCCCATTTTCAGATGAGGGGGAAAAAAGCATCAATTTCCTTGTCCCTGAAGTTGCAGATGGCAACTATGGTCACGTTCTCATGTTTTATAGAATAATGCCTCAGTCCACAAACTTCTTAAACAGGCAGTCTTCCAGTAGAGTATGTTGCAGTTGATACATCTAAGGGCCTTTTCATTTCTCATTACTACCTTCTTATTCTTAAACCTTAAACCTTGTTTCAGTAGGACTACCACAGCCATCACAGTAGTCACGGTAGTCATTCACAATTTAGAAAGTGAGGTGATGAAGCAGCTCAGGTGTACAAGGAGTACCAGGCAACAAGAGGAGCATGTAGCTGCCTTCTGCTTCTTCATATATCTGCTCTGAGCTTTGTATAGATAATAATGTCCTTTTACTAGATATGTCACTTCACCTTACAAGCTGTAAAAAGAAAGACAAACCCCTTAGATGGTTTGAGAAGCAGATGAAATGCTTATTAGGCCTCCAAATGTTCCAGCTGCACTTTCAAGAAACTTTGGCCAAGGCAGGTGGAGCTGGTTGTGATATGGGGATATTCCCCCAGCACCTTTCAAATGCCTTTGCCAGAATCTATGGCTCTGGTCAGACTTCTTTGTGCTTCCAGGAAAACATGGTAGCAACTGCTGGAAAAGGGAGACAGTGATGTGCACAGTATCCTGAACATCAGCTCTTAAAGATAAGAGTTTTCTCAAAACTCTGTAATATGGGTGCTTTTCCTTGTTGCTCTTCTCTGGTTGTAGCTAGATCCCCATCCCCAGGATAGGTCAGAGGAGTTGGAAACAGAAGGTCAGATCTGCTTCTCTGCTACTAGTGAACTGGGGCAGAAATCAGCCGCTCATTTAATTTGTGAACATTAAAAAAGTCAACAACCATTTTCTTCAAATCAGCCTGCCCTAAGCATGTAATGTAGTAAAATTAAATCCCTAATGAAGTATCTATGAAATGAAAAGCAAACATGTCCATCTTTTGTAGTTCCAGCCTCTCCTAATGGAAAATAGCTGTATTTCAATCAGCCACATGTCCAAGCTGTGGTTGTTCTCACAAGTCTGATTTCTTCCCTTAAATGGGATCCATTCGAGAATGTGACACTGTTGTTTCTCTTTCTGCAGACCTACATGACAGTCAGAAACTGCACACAAATGAGCTCAGTCTCGCTACTGTGGTCTTCCTTAGAGACACTGAGCCCTTCAAGAACAAGATGAAGATGTTCAGGCATTTAGAGAAGCCAGCAGTGCTGGGTTGCTCAGGACAGCTCTGGCAGCCAGGATTATGGTGTGGTGCAGCATTTTAACATGCCAGCACCGCTGAAGGTAGCTTTGAAGAGCAAAGTCCCTCTAAACCACCAGAGTGGTGTAGAGAGCTGTAAGTGGGAATCACAGCTGAGCACAGAACTCTGAGTGCAGTGTCCTTAAATGGGAGAAGGCAGGCTGACTCCTTGGCATCTCCCACCTAGTTATCTGCTGTTACAGACTCTCAGCATGACCCAGCAGAAGAGAATGGGTGAATTGTTACAGGGCTCTAGTAACACACATTTCTATTTAACTGTCTTTGCGTTAATCAGGCTGTTTAAGTGGACCCTGATGTAAATATGAATTGAATCTCTCTGGAGCTGTTTGTTTGCTTCCCTGGGAAGTTTTTGCACAGCAGAGACAAAGCTGTCTCTTATTAAAGCTTCGTCTGACTATGAAAGACTAAAATACTGGAATAACTGAGGGTTATTCAGATATAAATAACAGATTGATTCTCCTGACTTCTCCCTTACCTTCTCTCACCTTTCCCCAGGAAGCATAAGTATAGAGCAGATTGCTAGAAAATATTGCCAGAACTGTAGATTCATGCTGTATGCACAGTCAAGGTGTCAGGATTTTCAGCTTTGACAACTTTTTTTTTACTCAGCCTTCCAACGTCAATAATTTCCCAAGCTTTGACATGTACACTGATAACAATCCAGGAAATTATTTTTTCAATGGCTTATTGTGTGAATTAAGTGCTGGTAAGCCTTGTTGTTTGTACCCTTTCCCTATGGCTCCACAAAGCTAAGTCAATGTCTTTATGTAGCAGATGAAACCAGCCATGATAATTTTAAACAAGTATTAGCTATTCATGATTGTTAAATGTTCCCTTTGATATTGATAGCAACAGCTGGTGTTCACAGACATGGCTTCTTCTTCACCTTTTATTGCATTTCCCATGTGGAACAGTGTTCCTGTCTGAACAGTCCCTTGCACGTAGTATTTCCTAATACCTATATCTGTGTCACTCTGTGCTTTAGACCTTCCTCAAGACATCAGGGGATATCTAGGGAAGGTGGTGGATTTTAGACTGCCTCAATATGACCTTTCCTGCACTATTATCTTCCCTGGAGGCTGCCTGTTTTGTTCCATCTATTGACTTGCAGCATACATATAGACTGATCCTGATGGTACTGGTGGTCACTTGGCTAGTAGTTGCAGCTTGCTGCTTCATGTAGTGGCGTGGAATATAGCTGTCAAGTCCCCTGACACTGTCTGTCACAGGTCTGGTTTCCTCTGTAGCAGGTATTCCCTGCATTCAATTTCACCACATCGCCACAAAGGAATCCCCTTTTAGGAATCAGAGAATTGTATTAGCCTTAGTAAGAGGTCAGTTTGTGCAGCAGCTCTGGACAGGGAAACAGCATAACATCTCACACAGTTATTTGAAAATGAGCAGCTGGAGAGAGACAAGAGGTTCTGCTTCACCCCTCCCAAGTGGTTCTGCCCCTGTGAGCTGGGCAGAGCCCGCTGGGGCCCACCTGCCCCCGTGGCTCTTGGACACGCTGTGCTTCTGCCCGTGGCTGTGCCAGCCATGGTCTGTCCTTTAGGCTAGTGCTGAGCAGAGTGTGAGGAGATGTGCTCCAAGAGAAGGATGCCAGGAATCAGCTGCCATGGCAACAATGCAACACTTTTCTACCACAACTGCTCCTGCTGACCTGGTCAATCAGCATTACAGTTTTAAGAACACTCTGTTTCCAATAGTTTGCTCTAGCATTCTTCTATCAGCAGCTTTTCAGAGGCTGGAAATGTTTGGATATTAATACTTTAAGCTACTTTTAAAATTATGAATACAGAAAAAATGCAGACACCTTTGTTACAGCTTAAGCCAGACTATGTTCTTATTTTCTTTCAGGCCAAAAAAATTTTTAATCAGCTTTTTTCTGAATCTGGCAAGAAAATGCCCCTCTGGCTGAAGGAGAAAGAGTGAACACACTATATAGGGCAAAGAGAGGCTTTCCTCAGGCTTTAATGGTCTGAAAACTGGGGTGCCTTTTGCTGTCATTTTGGCACTGTTGGAGTCCCCTCCTTACTGAGTGATCAAGTGAGTGGTGAGGTTGTTTGAGTCAATATGCTTTGGCTGTCAGAGCACTCCCTGAAGCATGGCCAGGATCCCGATGCTAGAGCTGTCACTTTCGTGGTTTCATAGTTTAGGCCCTTCTACACAGCCTGCCTCATTTTCAAGTGCTGTCCCACAAGTACTCCTGGTCTGCTTTAAAAAAACCTCAGCACTCGGTATCTTGAAAATCCACATTTTGATTCACACCTAGAGCAAAAATGCCAACAACCTGCTCCATTTTGACTGGGGAAGGTGGGAATGGATCCCCTATTAAAAGAAGCAAATTAAAGGGTGAGAATGTAACTCGTGAAGGAGATGAACAAGAAACACTGGCTAATGAAACTCAAGATGGCAAAGTGCAGAAGTCATGTTCTGCTTAAAGGTTGCTAATTTACTGCTCCTTGATACACCCGGTACGCTGAGTCCTCTGACTTTAAAAATCCTGATGGAGAGACTTTAGATTGATTTGAGTTACTGGGAATGATGATTCATTAAAACCATAACTCTGTTATAGAGCCCTTCTACTCCTGCTTGTGCAGCAGTATTTCAAGTTTGATACTGTCCCAGTCATTACTTTTGCTTATTAAAAAGCCATGGCATTTTACAGACAATTGATCTTTTCTGATGAATCATTGAAGGAACTAATGACCATGCTCACCTCACCAGGAATTTGGAGGCCAGGTGAGAGGGGGTTGGGAGAGGAGGAGGAGGTAGGTCTCAGATGTACTATCAGGTAACAAGTGGATTAACCAGTAATTGCACATCAGCTGAACTGTGGTAATAATCCTGCATTCATGTTAGTCCTGCACAAACTAGATCTAAACACATCAGCTGACTCTTTTGCAAAGGCCACTGACAGGGCCTTGAATCTGCCATTAGAACTCAAACAGCATCCTTCATGATCCGTCTGTATGTCAGATGAAATATGGACAATCATGCTCAGCCTTAGAAGACGTTTGAGGGCATGGAATGGTTATCAAATGTGATACAGAGGAGTCAAGGGACACAACGAATTTAGGGTTGCAAACTAGACCTGAAGTTAAGGAGAGGAGAGGTTGTCTCTAAAGAGGAAGGAGCAAGACATAAGGGTAAACCCATAGGGAATGTCAGGTCAAACAGCTGAACTTGCTTCATGTTCTTACCCTAGGATGCCCAGAACATGTTAGGAGAATAGAGAACTGTGGGGCTGGAGGTGGGCTGACAGATATACTTCCAATATTTAGGATGTAGGTATCACTGATTCAATTATGTGCCATTGGTTTCAGTTTGCCTGCATGACTTGGAAAGGGGAGAGCAGGTGATGGCTTGTAATATGTGGAGCTGTCTATTGCTTTTGGTATGTTGGAAAGAGTAGTTTCCACAGTTATTGAGAAGCTTCCAAATGGGTAACAAAGCTGCTCTTGGTCCCTCTGATCAAATATAACAACAACAACAACAACAACAATAATAAATAATAATAATAATAAATAATAATAATAATAATAATAATAATAATAATAATAATAATAATAATAATAATAATAAATTTAAATCCCTAAAAGGCCTTTCTCCCTCAATTTCTGCTCTAGATTTTCAAGCTCATGTAGACTGAAAACTCAAGGGTTTTTCCTGTTGTGTGATCAGTGGTAAACCTCAGTCTGAGTAACTTATTTAATTTTTTTCACATATATTAGTAGACTAGGAGAAGAGGAGAGAATGAAAGTAGAAGACCTCTAAGAAAATTCACTGGCTAGCTCCAATTCTAACCACTGCACAGCAACACACTGCAAAACCAAGATACAACCTCAGCTGGCAGGAAACCTGGCTAGAACTGCATGTCTTTCATAGTGACACGCTTTATATTGCAAAATGAAGTAAGGATATAAAAAATTTTCCAACTAATTTTTCTTGCTTTCTTTTTATGAATAAAGGTAGAAATAGAGAGGTCAGAGTGACAAGGAATTTTCTTAACCCACTAAGCAGAAGACCCTCAGGTGGTGTAAATCTGTATTGCTCTGGGGCTGTATGAACATCAGACTAAAATATTTCATGCCTTAATAGAAAACAAGTAGGAAATGAAATGAAAAGTCTACTGTAAAATCTAAAATGTAAACAACACAAAAAAAGAAATACAAAAGCCCACAATGAACAAATGTTATAATCAGATGGTGTTTAATTAAAACCATCTTGACAATTCATATGAAATTTCAGGTCAGATCCAAGATAGAAGGTTGAGAAATTAGAATATAATGCCATTTTTGTACTCTCTGCTTCTGTGTCAGTGGGAAACAAAAAGGAGAATTCAGCCCTAAGGGATTAAAAAGATACATTTTTGGAACTCAAGCCTTTATTCTGTTTTTTGCCATGGTTTGGGGTAGATGTTTTTGGAGCATGGAAAAAAATTCTAATAAAGTAAGACACACACTTGCTTTATTTTCTTTACCTATCTGAATCCAAAACAAAGATAGATCGAAACACTAAGTAACATTTATATATCAAAAGAAATTACTCCTGACAATTTTAATGACAAGTTTCAGCTTGATGTGATTTAAAATGGGCAAGTTACAAAGCCCTAAAAAATGGGGTTTTATAATGGAAATGCTGACAGACCCTTAACTACCACAGCGTTGCTGGGCGCCACTCTAATAAAAGGTGGCAAGGATCCAGAAGTATTCACAGCTGCATGTCTAAACTTTATTAAGTATCTGACTATAGTTTGCAGGTCCTTGCCAGATCATAACTCACTTAATTCTGACGCATTCCAGTTTATAATTAGTGTTGTACTAATATGTTCCTAACTGGTACCAGCATATTCCTAATTTTTTTTTTCTCCTGTAAAACAAGGCTGCTCCCCAAAACCAAGGATGCACTGACATTGGCAAGAAGCATGTGTGCTTTTTTTTTTTGGTCCTTGGGCTAAAATAATTCATATGTTAAAGGCCAATGTCTGTAAATGAAGCACAATGAACATTGAAACATCTGTAATTCCCAGGGCAGAAAAATAAAGCAATTTCCAACTTTTTCTAAGCAAAATATTTTACTTGCCCTTGCATTCAGTGAGAAAGCAAATTATTCTTAAAATACATCAGTAATAATTTGCAATTAGGAAGTAATTGTATAAACAAAATAATCAAATGCAATTGTTTCAGTAATTTGCCAAATAGTAAAATAACTGCACTAGTATACTGAAGTACATAAACATATTTATTTTAATCTACTGTTGGGTGCCTGCCACCTGAAAACTGGGACATTTTGGATAAGCACACATTCCCATAGTTAATGTTTTATGATGCCTAGTTTGTGTTTTATGTTCCAATCTTTGGAACATGAACACTTTATATGAAGGATTGATCATTACTGAAATCCTAGCTTCTTGTTTTCCATGCTCTTGGCAGTTCATTTCCAGTGGCTGCCATTCATTTCCAAGCAGTTTCATCTGTCTGGGCATGCACCTGGGCAATGACCTCTGCTGATGGTGGTTTTGGAGCAGCCAAGGAAGGTGTACTACTACAGCGTGTAATAGAAATTTCCAAATATTGTTATTCTATTTAAGCATTATTCTGGAAAACTTTCCTTAGGGTGCTTCTGCTGAGAAGTGAAAGGGCTGTGGGAGCAGCATCCATGGTGGAGTAGTTATACTCTTATGACAGTTCATTGAAAGACTGGATTTTCAGTGAGAATTTTCCATTCCTTCATAGTGGGACAACCCTCCTACTCTCTTTTGGAAGAATAATCTTACTGCTCTTTACAGCTAAGATCCTAAACACAGCTCAAAGCAAAAATCTAACAGGATTTTCCATTCTGTAACCTGAATTAATGAGGAATTGAAATCTTAAAATATGAGAAGTTTTTTTAGCGGTCTGTATTTGCCCCAGTGACACGAGCAGTTGCTGATACAGTTAACCTTTTCCGTGTTTATCAAGTGTAGCAATAAAGAATGTAAACAGAGGATCTGCACTATGAGATGGATTAAATGATCATTATAGCACTTTGCTTTGATGGTATTGAAAGACAAGACATAATATACTTGTGATATGGCGATCAATATGTCTAGTTCATCATATGCATGATTTGGAGTCTATGAATAACTAATTATGGAATTTTCTTTAACACATTGGCTTCCTGGCTTTCTGTAAACAGTGTACAGTAGCTCCTCAGTGGCTAAAAATTTAGCACTTTTCAGTAGTTTTTAGAGAGAAACCAAGGTGAATAAAGCCCTCCCATATGTAACATAGGGTTTTATAAAGGTGAAGAGAACTTTCTCCTTCATCATCAACTTTATTTCACAAAAAAAAAGCTTCACATTCACTTGAAATGCTGCCCTCTTTTTTTTTTTTCTGATTCAAGGCCACAGGCACAACATGCAGCTGCTTAGCACTCAGCCCAATATAAACCTTACAGCCTTCAATTAAATTACAGACTAATGTTTGACTCACATTCAAACAAGTATGAACATACATGGAGATGACAACAGGTGATAATTCTGCAATTTTCAGAAGAAAGCAAAGGAAGGAAAGAGTAAAGAAAACAAAAAACGAATGAGATTAAAGAAAAACAGTTTCAGCTCTATATTTAAAGAGGCTTTTGGCACATATTGTGGAAGAGCTGACTTCTATTAATATATTTTTCCATTTTCCAAATTACTCCTTTTAGAAATTGAAACAACCTGACAAGTCAAAAATATGTTACCTACCTGCCCAATATTTGTACACAGAGGCTTAAGTGTTTGCTGCTGGCAGGGTTTGTGTTGATTTCGTTTCTACATTTTCAAGAATTTAAAAAGTGCTCTTTTTGGTGTCATGGTTTGTTTGAGTCCAACTGCCAATCTACAATCACTAGTCTTAAGGGAGTAAACTATGGATCTATCTATCATACCTATGGTTGTGTCAAGCTTTGTGCTGAAAGGAGAAAGAATAATTTCTATTATTGTGAAAATTTCTGTGGATCAGGCTCAGAAACACCAGACATTGTTTTTCGGTAAAAATTAATTTTCTTAGAATTTAGTAAAAATTGCTAATTTTTTAATGAGTTGAAGTAGCTTTTAGACTATTTAAAACCTGTCTTTAAAGAAACCTAGTGCAAGATTCAGACCTGGATCACATCCGAAGTGATTTTAGTGGGATCACAAAAGCACTTTGAAAATTCGGCTGTTCAGTCTGGAAAGGAGAAGACTCTGGTACCTTAAGGGGGCTTAGAAAAGGAGATAGAGAGACTTTTTAGTTGGGCAGATAGTGAGAGGACAAGGGACAGTTTTTTTACACAGAAAAAGGGCATATTTAGATGAGATATTAGGAAGAAATTCTTTACTCAGAGACTGGTGAAGCACTGGAACATGTTGTCCAGAAAGGTTATGGATGCCCCATCTCTGGAAATGTTCAAAGCCAGGCTAGATGAGACCCTGAGAAATTTGATCTAGTGAGTGACATCCCTGTCCAGGGCAGGGGAGTGGGAACTAGATGATCTTTATGGTCCCTTACAAATCAAACCACTCTATGATTCTATGATTCTAATGGGCACTTTCTCTCTGCCTAATGCTCTCTCTCAACAGTTATTTGCCACTTTGCTCTTCTGAGTTCTTTCCACTGGTTCTTATAGCTAGCAAGTCTGACTTAATTTCTGAAAGATTTAGTTTTACATGTTCAGGGGTTTGAAACCTTCATGCACATGATCCAATGTTCCCTCCTGTAAATAAGATCTAGATTATTTTTTTCCATCTTTGTTTTCTTAATGAAATTAAGATTCATGCAAAAGCATTTGAATCTTCAGGAAATACATGTCCTGGAGTTATTAATCTCCTCTAGAAATAGAAACAGAAAATTTACTGAATCTAAGTACGGCTGAATTACTCTAATCATTGGCCTTTGTGTAAAAGGCAGGGAGACATATTGATTGACTAAAATGCTACTTGACAATCATTTTCTCTTCAGTCATAGATTAAATTGTTTCATGTGTATCATTTTTCAATCTATCATTAATATTTTTCTCTTCCATCTTCCTTTGTCTTTCCTATTTTCATTTCAATTTTCTTTTGCTGGAGACTTTGAAGGGAGAGCCAAAATGACTATCATCTAGAATTATCAGTTCTGTGAGCAAAAGTACTCTCCCAACACTTCTTGGTGATTTTTATTTCCTTTTCTGGCACTCTGTTCTCTACACACACATGCACAATGTGGTGCGTGTCCAAGTCCTCTGCAAGATGAACTCCTTGTCTGTGGATGTAAAAGCAGAACTTTCTTCTGCTCTAAATGATCCTGGTTTCATGTTTAACTTTTGCCAAGATGATGATACAACAAGCAACTATGCACAGAGAGAGCGCAAAAGCCTTCAAGACTGATCTTGAAGATGAGGAAAGATCCTTTATTCTTATATTTCATTTACTCTGAACTCTTTGTTTTAAATAAGATTGTAAAATTTCTTAACGTTCAGATCATGGCATCTGGTCTGTGCTTGTCTGAGCTTTCACTGAATTTTCTTCAGTTCAAGCCAAGAAGATAGGTCCCAGAGCTGTTACCATAATTGCTGATACTTGGTGCTGAATTTGCTGAATCATGAAGGAAAAAACCAAGAAGCAAGGAGCTCAAGCATTTGCTTCTGCAGAGATAGTTGTGATTTGAGGTCACCAAGCCTTTGACTCTGCTGTACCCAAGTCTTTTGAAAACACTCGTTTCCAAGGGAAAAGCCCAACTTGTGTCCATGTCCATGACATGCTGCGGGGGCAGAGGTGCTGCTCTGCTCTGCAAGACGGCATGGAGATGAAAGCAATAGAACTGAGCTGTGCAGGCAAGGAGAGGTTTAATCATATTTAAACACAAAGAAACTGAGGGTGAGACAGCTAAATGACAGAAGCAGGTCCTTCACCTGCTCCTGAGGACCCCCACAAACTCTCCCTCTGTGACTGCTTCGTCTTTCCAGGATTACACAGCTCTCATCACCACCACCACCACCACATTCCCATGTCCCAGTGCGATATACTGGGAACGTGTCAGTGCTCAAGAACTCTGGAACCCCACCAGTTCCCAGAGCTCCTAGGGCAGTGCTGCCACTCATGGCAACCTCTGCCCTGACCTGAGTGGGGTCATTTGGCCCACCATGCCCATAAACTCCTTCCAGTGCTGCTTCTTTACCACTGCTTTAATGAAAGTGAGCTCAGCTTAAGAAAAATATACTGTATTGAATTGTAAAATTTTATTGTGTGCCATGACTAAATAATTTTCAAGCATTGAGTCATGTGGAGTTATGTTTTCCTGTTTAACACTATTGGTAATCAATGCTAGTTTTTTATCCAGACCACGTGATTCAAGAAAAGAAAATCCTCTAAATTTTTGTCATCTAAAATTACACTTGCAAAGCACTATCATATATCTTATTTAAAGTGGGGTAAAATGTTGGGTTTGGCTTTTTTAGGCAACTTAAAAATCTTCTATTCACATTTATTTCTGATACAGCAGAATCCAAGGAGCTGAGAAAGAGCAGATGTTGTCCAAATGGGACTAATTTACTCAGACTGTTATTTTAAAATATAGTGAATGTAAATATAGCATTTAAAACTGGTCACGCCTAAGACAATATCTTTTGCTGAAGCTATATTAACAGTTTTAAAACAATAGCAGTCTACAATATGTAGGGTTAACTTTCCCCACCCTCTCAGAGTTGGAGTTCCTGGTGTATCCAGACAGTTATGCTTTTGTAATTATACAAAATTAAGTATTTGTGCACTTTCAAGTGCTCTCAACTTCATCTCTGAGCATCAGACCTACAGCATTCTGAGCTAGCCAAACATGGTCTATGTCATGTCTGTTTCTTGACCTTATTTCTTCAGTCTGTATAAAGATACATAATCACAGCTGATCTGTGGAGATGTTGATTTTTTTTACATCAAAAGTCATCTTTGCCATTTTTGTCTAAACTTTCTGTGAAGAATCAAGCTTTTCTTGAGTTTGTGCTACCAGGTTTATCAAAATATTCAAAATACATAGAGAGGTTGTACCTGCAGCATACTTTCATGCCACATAGAGACATTTGATTCAGCTAATACATTGAACACATCAGACCTTAACTATATATATTACTCCTCCACCCTTTACTGCAGTGTTTATCCACATGTAAAAAAGCATCTCAAGAGCTGACAGCTATAGCAAAGCAGGTAACAGGGAAAGCCAAAGCAGCTGGTCATGGAGACTGAAGGATATATTAAGAGCAGCTGTAGTTTGTACCCACAACATTCATCACACCTGTGCATGGCTGTCTGCATCTTTAATCACAGAATATTCTGAGGGACCCACAAGGACCATCAAGTCCAGCTCTTAACTGAATGGCCCATATGGGGATGAACCCACAACCCGGGTGTTATTAGCATTGTGGTCTAACCAACGGAGGTAATCTCAGTATTTAGTGCTGGTGATGTCCCTCCCTGTGCCATCCCCACCACTACCACCCTCCCCACAACCCTCAGTTTCACCCAGAGGTTCATGACTTCCATGGGCAGAGAGCAAAGTACAGAGTGACCACAGGAGTAAGAAGCAAAAATAAAAGGATGGGGTTTGACAGGCTGAGTCTGTGGTGACAGGAAAAGGAGAAATGGAAATACTTGCCAACTCAAGGAGATCCCATCCAGGGCAACGATCACAGAATTAGCAAAGCCAGCAAGTCCCTTGCAGAAAGCACACAAACCATATACTTTATGTAGCATTAAGCACCTGACCTAATTACACAGAATTACCCGGTGCCTGGGAAGTGCCTACATCTCTCTCTGTTGACTCTTTAAAGAATGTAGTGTTGATCCTCTGAATCATACCTAAGTGAGATGTCCAAATTTGATGGTGTGAATAACCCTCTAGGAGTAATAAATAAAACTGCACAGCTTAGTACTGGCAGGAAGTATGTTTTGATAGTAGGCATGTTTACAATTCCCAACTGAATAAGCATTACTCTTAGATTTGACATTGTTATGAGAAGACTTACAGTCTATAATTTCAGTATCTTTTTCTACAAATGCTGTAAAGTTTACATAGCATTTCAACTGGTTCCCTAACTGTCCTGAACAGTGGTATTTGCAAGATGAGAGTTAGGAAAAAGTGTCTCTTTAGGCTGCCACCCTGCACACCAGAAGTTCAGCTCTGATTAAAGAGGGTTACTGTTTCCATTTTTAATTCTCAGTTTGAGGCAATGAAAAGTCATCTGACCCTCAGGAAAAAGGTTTAGCAAAGGTTCCTGAAGGCCAGGTTCCATTTCTACATCTAAGGGTGAATATCCCAAATCACTACTCAAGTTTGAGCTTTTGCTTCTACTTGAGCCATGATTATAAAGATGAAATGTGCTCTTAGTTTAGTGGGATATAGGATGCTATAGGATATAGCATTTCCAGAGTTCTTTCCTGGCCAGTCTTCTGCACTACAACTCTATTACTTTCAACTCTAGTCTGATCAACTAACTTACCTACAATACTTACCTCTGACATGACACACTGCCAGAAAAAAAAAAAAACAGTCTGAAAGTTGCAGAAAACATTACTTATCTGTAGATCATTTAGTAAGTGAAAACATAAATGGAGAGAGTGAATATTCTGTCAGAATATTCTGTCAGGAAACAAAAAACCACCCCTGAGTAATGGGGTTTGAAGACGTAAAAGGTTTCTTGCTTGCTTAAAGGGTACTACTCTTGGCTTTTCCCTTGTCTGGATTGACTAATTGCATTGGCATCTATTACTTCAGCTAGTAGTAAGGGTGCAGTTTTTGTGTTTCAACCTTTGCTCCTTTCCTGGTTAAATCATAAAAACGCAAGACCGAAAGCATGCTTGCCTACACTATGTATATTGCAGCTGTTTTTCTTCTGTGCTTTACCTTCTGTATATCATATGCTATATACAGCTCTAGATATGCTGTATAGCTGTATCCTGTGCACAAAGTAGAGGAGCAGTGTTAAATCCTTTCAGTGCCCATTTAATGTACAAAGAGCATATTCCGAGATTTGGGCACCATCAATTTAGAAAGAAATATATATGCTATCTTTCTCTTGGTCATAGTGTATTGTTGGAGCTGAGACAGATTTGTCCATTAAAACCTCTTTTGCCCCCTTGAACTATTCACAAAGGAAGAAGAGTGCTTTGATACTCAAAATTGGAGCTGAGAGAGGTCGTAATTCCTTCCTGCTGTTACATGCACTTCTTTATGTTGCAGTATGACTATTGAGCCAGATTTGCAGGAAGACTTCGTGGTCACATCACTAAATGTAAAATCTTAAGTGGCACATCTGGGTTCATCTTCTGTACTTAAAAAAAAAAAAAAAAAGAGAGAGAGAAGAGCATTAACATGGAGCAAAGCCTGTTTTATATGCTCCAGGAGCCTACGAGGACAGATGCCTTAGAGGAGTAGACAGATAGAAGGAGAGAGAGGGAGAGAGAGATAGGCATGCAAGCAGGCAGACATTAGGAAATCTGTCCTTGACCTTCATATGCCAAAGAAATTATTTTTGTTTGAGGTGGGGGAAAGTCAACCCCTTAAGGGAAAACAGAAGAGGGGAGAGAGGTAATAAGGAAATGAGTCAGACACAAAGAATTGTTGGCAAATACAGGCACTTCCTAGTAAAGGAAGACAGTTTTCAGCTGATCTAATGTTAAAAACCACAGATAATATGTGCCTGGTTTTTATTTAGTCCCTCTTGCAGCTAGAAATATTAGAGTTTAATAAATAGAAAAGAGTGAGAAGGAAGACACTTTTCTCTCTTTGCTGTTTCCTCATGTCTTTGCTGTTTCCTCATATCACACAGGAGAGCAAGCTGAAACTCTAAACCAGTGTTTTGATTTCGGGGTTAGCTTTTTTTTTTCTTTTTTGCCTCCCCAGATAGGAGCTTTGAGAAGTTGTTTCACTGTAACAATTTAAAAAGGTAAAACATGCGGTTTCTTCACAGAGATGTTTCTAATCAGATTGAATTAACTTGTGTAACTGTATAAATATAATGATGATAACTGATATTTTATTTTAGATGTTATTAACCAAGGAACACTTAACTACTCTAGATTCATTGACAATTCCTTGAGGTTCTTCTTGCCTCAGAAGCTGCTGAGTCTGAAAGAGCCACACAGCTCTTCACAATCCTTCCAAGCACTCAAATTTATTGCAGTCTGAGGAGCTGGTTGGTGCCTTATCCAGATTCTAAACATTACAACCTGACCAGTATAGGATCTATCAAAGCATAAAGCCCGTGCCTTATCACTCTTGCTAAGCTGAAGTTGCAGTTATGAACAGCAGAAACACTGGTGGCACCTGCAACTCGAGTAGAAACACTTATAGTCAAAAATGACAAAGGAGGCATTTTTGCTACCTTGGAAACAACTTATGAGGGAAAAACAGGAGGCTATGTGCTCACAGGAGTATTCAATTGCAAGGATGGCCAGAGTAAAGCAAATGAAGGATAAGTCTGGGAGATCCATAGTTTGTGAGGGAACATGAGTTGTAGAAACACTGATTAATTAATTAATATGTTGTTGAGAAGTCACTAATTTAAGCCACTTGACATTTGAAGTCCTGCTTTTTCCTGTGAGATACTGGCTGAATATATTGGTCTGAGTTTACACTTGTCAGTCTGCAGAATCAGAAATTCAGAGGGCACCTCTGTGCCTTGACTCCCAAGGTACAGCAATTCTATAGACCTGGAAGGCAGAGCACCTTCTCTGACACAAAGTCACTAGAATTTAAACAGTTATGCAAAAAGGTGTTTTTTTTATTAATCTTATTGTCAATCACTGCATCCCCATTCCCTTGTGAGGTGGGAGGGGATTATTTCCTCATTAAATATATATATATATATATATACTCTATTTTTAGTATAATTTCAATTGTAGCAACTTATCCACATCATTTTAACAATGATGATTACAGCAGTCTCTTGGCTAGTCTGAGAGGGACAGAAGGAAAGTGTAGTGTATAGGTCCTGTCTGCCTTTCAGTGACATCTGTTCCATAGGTGGTCAGACTTGTCTAGCCTGTATTTGATCCTTTTGGCTTTGACCTACTAGTATATGACCTTAAGCCATTGTCTTCTTTCTGAGATACAGCTATGAGGAGGTATTGTGCCTAAATGAGGAAAATTGTGCATTAAGTGGGAAATTTTTGAACTTCTTTCCCTGAAGACCCAAACGTCTCTTCATGCAGGGTTTGTCAGGGGTTAAGGGGAGACATTTTTATCACACTTCATGGTTGAAACACTGTGAATGAGTCTAGTTACATTCTTTATTCCATATGGTTCTGCCAGGGGTGTTTCAATAAAGTTTTCAATATATATTTGCAATATGAATGTCTCTCTGGAACTGAAACAGTGTTGATCCTCAGTTCTGCTTTGGTTGTCAGACAGAATGAGGGAAAAAACATCCAAGCAGCACCCTCTCCCATTGTCCTCGATGTTGCTAAGATGCACCTAAAAGATAACAGCTCACTAAGGATATATATATGTGGAAGTATCCTCAAGGACACATCCTCACTGGAGGAAATCCACAGCAACCACCTAATTCCATTGCAATTGAGAATAAGAGAAACCAGTACTACTGACTGCTCCTACTGACTGCTAGTAGTCAGCCCAGAAAGCCTTAATGCCAGAAACAAAATTTTAAAAGAAATTAGCATTGACATTGTTAAAAATGTTTATTTTGTGTTACAAACATGTTTCAAAATGGGAAAGAGCTCCAAATGCATTTGCAGATATATGTATATGACAACTCAACTCTGTGCTTTCTGTGAGTTACAACATAACCATTCTGCTTGGTTTTGTTCCTTCTGTTCGGTGATTATTATAAACTTTGGCAACTAAACCTTCTAAAGAAATTACCCCAGGCACAACTAGTTAATTGATCCATATACTGGTTGTCTGAAAGTATGCAGCATTAGAAATTCCTCCCATTCATCCCTTTTTGTCTCTGACAGGATATACAATGAAACCACTAGATGAACACTCAGAAGTTCATTCACTATACTGTCTTTTTAAACAAGTTTGGTGGTGAAAAGAGTAGTGAAGCAAATGAGTACCAATAGAAATACTCCTTCAGCCTTTATACGTAACCTTATTCTGTCAGGATTCATCAGACCTGTGGCACAGGTAGCCTCTCTAGATGAAATAACAATCCCCAAAAATCTTTAAAACTTTTTAGGAAACAAGAGGTTCATTTAGTTACACCAGATGTGCTCCAAAGCATTTCAGAGAGCAGAGAGAAAAAAAAAACCTTGCATTGTGCCTCTTCCAACTTTCTATTATCTGATATTACCTTGGGTATTCCCTATCTATCATCTTGAATAATTTTATAGATGGAGCTAGTATTAATATTAATGGGATTTCTGAGCAAAGATGAAGGATACTAATGTGTCCTGGTGTCTGGAAGGTAAAAAAAAAATCCCTGGTGAAGCATAATGGTGTCTTCCTGTAAAGCTTCATCTAAAAGCTTTGATGAACTAGTATTACCCAGGGCTTTCAAAAATAATCACATGGATGCTTGACCTGTAAAAGAATCAAAAGTTAAATATTTCTAAAACCCAATATACTGGAGAAAAGAATCAATCAGCACATGCATTTTCAATATAGGTGCACATTAACTAGAATTTTACTACAGACTAGCATTTAAAAGACAGTTTTGTTTTCAGTCATACTTCTGTAGGCTTACTGAGGACAGTAGATTAAAAAAAATCTGAAGAGTCATTTGTTTGAAAAGTACATTTGGCCCCATTTATTCACTAAGCATCAGAAGACCTGGGCTTTGTTTCACATTGCTGTATTTAGGGATATATTTTCAAGAACAATTGCACTGTCAACATCTAAATTGAAATTTGTTGAAATATGAGCAATATTGTTCCATTTTCATTGAGGATTTGTGTCTCCACAGAGGCACACAGCTAACCTGATGTGGGGTTACACAGGATGATCTTAGCTTTTGTGGCTGAAGTCATGGTGAACCAGCTCCCTTCTGTGGAGTTACCAGGACACCGCCAGTGGGCACCACAATGAAATTGTCACAGGGTAGGCAGAGATTATGTTATCCTCACTGGGTCCTAATTTTACATCTTTGCTTAAGCACAAACACCATATTTAGAACTGACCTGCTGCACGCCTGACCAGCACCTACTTGCCTCATCCTTACTCTCTCGAGCAGTGGTACCTGGGCACAGTTGGAGGCAGATTAGCAGGCTTGTGGACCGTACTCCTATGAATACGTTGCTCTAACAAGCAGTCATGGAGTGTAATGCTGAAAGGGGTGCAAGCCTCATTCTCATCAAGCAGCTGTTAGCAGACCAGTAGGTCCATTAATTTTAGACCATTTACTTGGTAAAATAAGGTGGTCCACATCTGGCCTGTTTAGTCATGTTTTTAAGCGTAAGCAATGACTGCCCTTGGAATGGAAAATGTTACTGTTAAAGATCTTCTTATACAAGTGAGCCGGACAGCCAATCAGATATGTGGCATTTCCATGGGATTCTGGCTTTAGGGCTGCCTATCAAATGGATCATTAATGAGTCAGGTTCTGGCAAAAGCACAGGAAAGCCTCGGGAGAAAAATGGGGAGATGAGCTGGCATTTCTGGTAGTGTCACTACTTCTAGCCTTGAGCAAAGTGTAAATGGGCAAACAGCCAACCAAAAGTAGGAGTCATTCTTGAGTAACTTCCCCAGAAACTTTGTCAATGAAGGGCTCTTTTCCAAAGATCATTGTGGCAGTGATGCCTTAAGTCTTAGCTTTCCTGTTTTTTAGATTCTGTGCTGCATCAGTATGTAACGCTGAACTTCATATAAAGTGTTAGCAAGTTCTCTTCACAGCTTGGTTAGACAAAACAATCCTGAGAACCAAGGACACCGTTGCAGCTTCAGGTACAAAAAGTATAAACAACAGTGAATTGAGGAGAGTAATCTGGAAGGATGGAATTTTATAACCTGAAGCTGTAATTGGACAATTCACCTCAAAATGTAAATGGACCAAAACTTATAAAAATGTGAAAAATCATGACATGCCATCCATCTTGGGTGGAGCTGTGGTTGGGCTCTTGTACTGCCCAAGTTGTATCTTTTGAAGGCCTTTTAATAAATACCTTTATTCCTTTCACACTGTCTAGCCTCTGTTCCAGATAGCCTCTAGAGGCATCAGCAGAATGAGACCTATCTGTTCATGGTCCTCCTCTGTGTGGGTTTTATTTCTCAAGATGGCAAAGGAAGCCACACCAGCTATACGGCATGACCCCACGGCAGCTGTCTCATGCACTCCAGCTCTCCCCTCATGCCTAGGAGACAGAGGCTGGACATTTGCCTACTCAGGTGGCTGTCTTTTAGAAGGGTAAGTTAATAAATTAAGGTAGGTAACAGAACTAAAAAAGACCAAAAGAGAAAGGTCGAAGCACATGAAAAAAAAATTCCCCAAAAAGAAAAGAAGTAAGGAAGGATATTGATGAAAGAAAGAACATGAAAGGGTAGCATAAGAAGGAATAGGAGAAGGTAAAGGTGACTTCAGAGTGATATGGTGGAGAGTAAAGAGAGAGAGAAAGAAAAGACACCATTGCAATATCTTGCTGAAAATCAAATGAAGTAAAATCAATATCTTAATTTTGCTTTTATCATCATGCTTGATTCTTGATGTAACAATGGATACAAAAGAAATGTTCTCTAAACAGGTAGGAAAGTGAAATTCATTCCTCTCAGTTAATATCTTAAAAAATCCAGCAACACTGTCTAAAGGCATTTTTTCCCCTTGTAACTAATTACAGAATTTTCTTGTTAGTTTGGATATAAATTAGAGAATTTCTGTGATAAGTCCTACATGCACAGCACTAAGTTTCAGAGCAAGGTAAATGTAGAAACATTTGGAAAAAGAATTCTTTGGATGATACAAGGCAATACTAGTATCTTAACAGATCTCTTAGCAGAGATTCTCTGCTAAATAAGTAATGCTTCATCAATCTGTAATTACTACTAATGATGTGACATTACTTCTAATGAAGTGACAATGTCAACGTTGGAGAGCATTTGCCTTTTATACATCTTTATTAACTGCAGGGGATTCTACAACTTGTAGCCCTTTCTGCAAAGAATTTTGTAACAGTGCCATTTTGATTATGAAGCACTCTGAAGAAGTCTTTTCCCTTTGGCAAGCTTGTGGGACAGGAAAACTGACCTGAAACTCCATCTGATTTCATGACCTTCTCTCTAGGGTGAAAGTTCAAATAGTCTAGATTTTCTACTGTCAAAGGCAATGTGAAAATTGAAACCCAGTCCTTATAATCTCTGTATCAGTTGCAGAAGTGTTGGACATTGTCACATCTCATTATCATCCTTGATTTCTCGTACCCATATGTTACTTTTCTATCTTGACACTGTGATCATGTTTTTGTATCATTTTTATAGTTTTACTTCAGAAATAAAACCATCTCAGAAGTTGATGTGTTTGCTGCTAGAGTTTCCAAAGCAGTACGTTATCTTATATCAATCATGAGCACATAAATGATGTTAAAGGTAGAGATGCTAAACAATTCAGAATTTGACTGTGAACATAGTATTCATTTTGTCTCATACACCAGAGTCTGCTGAAGTATCTTTTACTGTTATACCACCTCTCCATTTCCACTGACATAGTGGGAGAATGGGAGATGACAAGTGGGCCCCTGAAGAGGGGACTCAGATGTTGATATTTTTCTTGTGTATCATATGATAGAAGTTTGAAGGTAAGCTGGAGGGATATATTTCATCTCCGTGTGGTTTTAGTTCAAGTAGTTGCATCATGCAGCTTACTCAAAATAAAATTACCTCTTCTAGTTTTGATTTTAGCAAAAAAAATGAAAATAATTACCATGGGGGACTTTCTTCCTACTTTGTGTCCTGAAGATGAGCTTCCAAGAAGCAGCTCTGAAAGGTTCCTCATCTTGGGGCACGAATAAATTCTACCTTCCTTACTTATTCCCATACTTTTAAAATGTGTATTTATGCATGTTCACTCAAATAATGCGATTGTCTGAACAACACACTCACAGGAAACCAGCCTAAAAAGAATAGCTTTAATTTTTTGGCTACACCTGAGAAAATATTTTAAACAACTTAAAAATGTTTCACAGTTAGGTTTATGAAAGGTATTACTTGAAAGTTGAAGGTAATTTTAAACTCTGTCTTAGTAAGAAGCTGAACATAAGTTTCACTAATGTTTTCTTCCTTTTGTTGAGTCATCTGATTGCACCTGATTTTTTTTCAATTTTGATCTTTTCTGGTTTGTTATACCTCTTTCCAATAGTACTGTATGAAATACTAACCAAGAACAAGCTTTATTATGAAGATTTTCTGTGGCTAGGGCATCAGCAAGCCGAAGTCTTTAAAATTAAACTCTACTGAAAAGAGGCTGCTCTGTTGACATGTTATTGAGAGATGTCTTTCTTAAAAACTCCATCACAGCTAACTGAGCAATGGTCTCAAGCCCTTAAGCTGAACAATTGGAGACTTTGTCTCTGTTACTTAGAGCTAAAGAGTGTTTGGATGTTTGGAAATGCCACACAGATTCACACAAATATGAGAAAATCAAGCAAATGCAAAGGATGAGAAAAAGCTTTTACAGTGTTTGTTAGTGTAGAAGCTTTCTGATGCACCTCAGAATCTTTTCTTCAGCCACGTTTTTGAAGTGTGCCTGGGTGAGGTGATGCATACAATAAGATGCTCCATTTCCAGGCTTATGTGCCAGCTGCAGCAGCAAACTGAGGAGCTCTGTTTTTCTAGAAAAGCACAAGCAATGCTTCCTTGGTGTGAGAAAGGCACAGTTATATTGCTTTCAGAGCAGCTTGGACGATTTACATTGGCTCCAGAAAGTCCTACACAGTGAACTCACATTCTTGTTGCAATAGAGGAGCACAAAATGTGAGAAGAGACTGGGGGTTTTGTGTTCTTATAACCATAATTTTACGTGGTTCTTCATGAGAAGGAAGATGCTGTTTCAGGAACAATTTATGATTTCTGAACAATTTATGAGCATACATTTCTGAACAGGAAATTGGTTCAAGACACAAGTTATCACTGGCAGACCTCATTTATATGCAGCAAAAATATCACCTACAGCTTTCCTGAGATTGGCCCGTGCTCAACATGCCTTCACTGATTACATGTGTTGCCTGCAGCTCTGTTTTGATTGCACACACTGTATCCCCAAGGTCTCTTGCAGGAAAGGGTTGCACAGAACATGTTGTTCCATAGGAACCTCCCTTTGACAAGGAATCTGTCTTCACTGTCGTGTCTGTCATACCAGACATAAATCAGAGTGTCAATATCCCACTCCAGAAATAGTCTGGGCCTGCTTTCCCTTCAGGCAGCCTTAGACAGTTGGCACACACTGCCTCTGTCCCAAGACCCAGAGAGAGGCAGGTGCTCCTTCTGCTCTGCCGAATTTATGAACATTTGTCAACTGGAAAGAAAGTTCCATGGAGAAGCAAGATCTTTCTGTGTTTGACCCTGGGTGGTTTTTTTCCTTTTCCTTTTTGGCTTTGTGCATCTTATCAGTGGCTTTTTATGCCATCCCAGTCTAACTAATTGATTCCTTTCTCTTGTGACTTTTTTGTAATTGGATTGTAATAAATTATACCCTGCTGTTTAAGAATGTGTCAAATATTGTTTTAACTTGTCCAGTGCAAAGAATTAAGAACTAGAGATTGAATCATAAAGCATCATAGAATTTTGCTGGTATTAAACAGACATTTAATAATAATTCTGCTGTCACTTACATCTACATAAATCCAGTATGACTCCACTGGCCTCAAGTACTTTCTCAGCATTTACACCAGTCTGAGTGATGGCAGATTTTAACTCTTCATTCCTGTGGTGAGATATATGGACTCCAGGCCAAGATATACAGACTGTGTTGGGAAAGCAGTGAGTAATGCTACACAATAATTTGAAGAGGCTAAATTAAAAACACTGATGGTTGCCTGAGGATGATGTATTCATAAAGAAGATGGCTAAGAGGTTGGCCCTTTACCTAGTACCTAGTATTGAAATGAAACTTTGCCATGGATAAAACTGGAAGTTTTAATACGTATTTCCTAAACTTGGTAAAGTATTATTTCCTGTACTAACACAATTCAGATAGTAAAAACAGGCTGCCAGGCAAAGACCAGACTTTTCTCAAGAGAGCAATTGTTTTCCCTATCACTGTGAGTCAATCTGGTCTCTGGACTGCTCCAGTCTCCTCTCACTGCAGCAGACTGGCCAACTGCGCCAAATTATGTGTCAAGGCTTTTGGCAGTGCAACCCATTTCCCACAGAACACCACACAGAGAATTGCACTCTTCATTTAAGTCACTGACTGGACTGGAATCATTGAACTCTTTTATACAGGATAGAAAAGCTTGTGTTTCAGCTGTTATTTTGCATGGGGACTTCTTTTTTCATTATTGTGGCCACATAGCACTGGCAGTTTTACAGATTTAAAACAATGCTTTAATCCACACAGCCCCTTGACAGTCCACACATCCTAGGAGAAAACATTTTTACTCAACTGCCTCACAATTTTATTTAAATAAAAAATCCTAGAAAGTTGATGTGATGTTCTGTACTTCTTTACCTGCAACAAGAATGTGCAATCATTCACTTCATGTGCCTATGTAAAATCCTGGACATGGATCATTATGACTGACCCGTATAGAAGCAAGGAGGGTCAAAGTCTGTTTTCTTTCCCTGTCTAAAATGCCAATAGAAGTGTAGGTTAATGGTGACTCACGTTAATCTTAGCTGAGGTGGTTGAACCTTGGGAATCCAAAGAATGACTGTTGTTTAATATGCTAATCGAACATTCATTATAAAGGCTCCCTTCAAGTGAGGAGTGTACAGGCTGCTACCTGTGTACCTCTGGCATCCTGGCAGACATTCTTGGTGACATATGCTAGAAATCAGGTCTCATCTAGGGAAACCTGACTACAAGATGGATTGCTGCTGTAGACCCAGACCTTTTCTCAGCATGGACTCAGACGTGCACAAAGTTTGGGTGGTTTAGAAGTGGCACCCTATGGTGCTAAGAGCACAACTCTGTCCATAAGGAGTACATTTACAACTTTTTTTCTGGTCCCTGTAGTTCACGTACTTTGCTTTAATTTAGGACATGTGGAAAAGTGCTCACATACTGTTGATATATCTGGTACAACTTTAGATTGAGTGTGAGAGTTTGCTCTGGAGCCACAAGGAAAAATTCAACCAGTTTCTATGCATTTCCAGGCTAAATTTGGCCCACCAAGATTTGCAGCAGTGCCTACATGACACAGATGTGTTTTTCAGAAGATCTCTAATTTTGTCTTGCATAATATTCAGGTCTGCATTTCTAGTTACTGTGTCTAATTTAGGAAGACCCTCTGGTTTTCTGTCCACTTTATGTACATCTTGGAAAATAAGCGAAAACAGGCATGACTCAAACAATAAAAATTTCTAAATAAGGAAAAGACAGATAGGCACTTTTCAAACTTTTAAATGAAAACCTGATACAGGAAGAAGAAATGAGTCTAACAAATAAACTTCCTATGCATTGAAAGATCAAATAGAATCAAAAGCTGAGCAGTTAATATAACACATATTTATTGCCTATGCTGCAGAATAACAGCACTCTCCTTGCAGGCAGAACAGTAAGGAAGAGTCGGAAAAACTTATCACTCAATGCATTATGTTTTTTTCCTCCACTGTTCACATTCATGTGTAGTTAAATCTTCAAGTCTTGACCTACATTATAGTCACTCCCTGCCAAGAAAAAATTGACACTAGGCCTGTATTGTCACTAGTGCTAAAGCACACAAAATATTAAGGCTGGTGTTCTCACAGCTACAGTTTCTCAACAGGGAATTTCATGGCCTTTTGAAGTAATTCAACATCTTGTTTACAGAAAAGTTTGAAAGACAGTCAGGCTCCTAAATTACTTACACTAGTTTGAAAACACTGCTCTAGAAGAACTAAAGTGATGTCACAGGAGCTTGGCCAGAGAGAAGTAGGGTTTCAGATGGGAGACCTATAGAAAGCATTTAGTTTATGAACTCAAGTGAGGTTCCTATGACTGCCAACCTGCCTCATGCCCTGGCTTGTGTCTGACAGCTGTGCAGTGCTCTGTCTCGTGTATCATTGCCAGAGATCTTGGAGCGGGAGCTGTGCTGACAGTCCTGCCGGCAGTGCTCAGGGCTAGGTGCATGTCATTCCTCTCTCACAACAGAGCTGGCTGTACAGCATGGCCAGTCGTTGAAACTTGCTCCAGTTAGCAAACTGAGCAGGAGATATTTGCAAGATTCACAGGGAGGTGTTTATCCATGTTGCTCCTCTGTTTTAATGAACACACTTCAAACGTGGCAGATGTGACTCCAATAGCTCCTGAGCTTCTTGCAATGTTATGCACAGACCCAGGCCTTACTGGAAGGAAATATGAATTCCCATATCAGGCATTTAGTTTCTAGAAACCAAGTCAATGTAATAGTCACCCTTTTTATATTCGTAAATAAGTTAGCACAGCATTTTCACTGTTGGAATTAACTGAGTATCTAATTACAGTGACAGAGAACTATTCTTTCATGGCCTAATTAGAATATTGAAATACTGTACATACCCTCTACTAAGACCCATGTGTGTCTGTGTGAACATTCTTTCTTTAAAGACAAAACCAAAGCATCAATATCACACATGGGCTTATGTGTTGGTTAAAGACAGGAGAAAACTTGTGTATGTCCTACCATGAAGGTATTTTCTGTGAATTGGGCCGTAAGATTGCAATTCTAAGCAGCCACACAATTAATTCTTCAGTTATGCAGTCCAATTAGGACAAATGCTTCCTTTCTAGTTTAATTAGAGATGGGTAAGCTCGTTTGAGCTTATTTGTATAAAATATGTGCTCATTAAAAAAGGCCTGGATTTTGTTCAGCTTGTTAGAAATGTTGTAAAAAAAGAGCTTTCTCACACTGGCTCAAGCCTTTTTAACCCTTTAAGGACCACAAATCTGATAGTCTATCGGTTACCCTCAAAGCACAGTACACTTGTTTCTCCCAAAAAAAGAAAAAGGGTGATTGCACTACAGTAGGAATATTTGTAAACTCCAAGCTACCATACAGATAAACATGTGCCATTATCAGATACAGATGCTAATGGATCTGGAATGCAGATGGAATGCAGGAGGCTAAGTAATTTATAAAGGGTTTGTATCTTTTTTCAGAGGTCCCTGGAAGCAGAAGGAATGAGAAACTGTGACTGACACATAATCTGTCTGCTGAGAGAAGAGCAGGGTATTTATGAACCAATATGTGGATACTTTTGTGGGGAATGAAGAAGAAAGATTTACATGAAAACTATACAGTGTGAAGCCACAAAGGGCACAAAGTCAGTAGAAATGTCTGAAGGAAAGGCAATGCCAATTATTTGAGCAAACTGTTTCCCACTTTCCTCCTCTTATGTTAATTATTTCTTTTGTGAGCTCATCTATTCAACAGAAAGTAGTTCATGGAAGTGAAAGCACATGCATCAATCTCATTCTGAAAAATGCCCCAAAGCAGGACATAATTTATTCAAACCATACCTTCAGAAAATCAAGCTCTCCATCCTTATGATCCTTATGATCAGGGCAGGTTTTCTCCTGAAATGCTCCTTCAGCCTTGGGTCTTTGAAATGGAAGGGAGAAAAGACTGAGCCACCTTCCAGGCTATATGTGGGTGCAGAGAAATGAAGCCTCACCAGGCACAGCTGAAAGCACCCAAACCTTGGCAGAAGCCCTGGCACAGGGACAAATTTAGAGTAGGAATCTCCCAGATGGCTAGAAAAGGCACAAGGGCAAGCTGTCAAAAATTAAAGACCAATTTATCCCTCTTGGAACCACACATTACCCAACACTGTCAGCAAAATGGACAGATGCAAACTACAGGCTCACACAAAGTGGTAGATGGCAGCCTTGGCCAAATGAGCTCTGGGGCATGACACAGCTATCTTACAAATGCAAATCCATCCCTTTTCTCCTGCACGTGACGGGGATTAAACATGCAAGTGTGCATTCAAATATTGTGTGCACAAACACAGCTCTTGCCCTTTGAAATCCTAGCCCTGAAAACCTCTAGTTTCTGCTGTAATGCTTAGAGCCCTGGTTTCAGAGGCACAGGAGGAAAAAGCTTAAGTGTGGTTCCCAGGTGATTTCTACAGGGCAGAAAATAGCCCGCAGACTAAACAAAGCTCTTGGATTTGAGTTTTGGAGCCCACTGTTCAAAGGCTGAAGGAAAATGGCATGGCATGGCATGACTCTGGACTCTCTTGGCCTAAGAGCTGCCATTTGCAGGTTGACAAAATCTCTGAATCAGAGGGAAAATGTAGCATATATTTGGGGCCATATTAAAAGTCTACTGAATTCAATGGAAACCTGGGCTTCAGATATCATATGATGCCATAGCAATGAGTCATGACTCAGCCCCACAAGCAGAGGCTTTGCCTTCCTCCGGGCTCGGTGCTGAGCTTCTTACTGTCTCAACACCCATGCTCTCAGGATTGCCTTGTGGGTGATACATGGTGTGAAATAAAGACACTGCAATTTTCGTAATTTTATTTAATTCTTGCAGATTTACAATGACATAATGGTATTTATGATCTTGTATTTTCACAGGTGTCACATAGTCTGAACAGTTGCTTCGTTATAGTTAAATGGGATGAGATGGGGCGGAGGGGAAATGCGGGTTTTAAGCTGGGTCCTATTAGGACCTGTCATGTTATATTAGAAAAATAACTAAATCCAGGCCTTTTTTCAGCCATGTATCAGAGGAAAATAACAGCATGATTTCACTTGAACGGTGTATGCTGGTCCCAAGATACTTTTTAATTTCAGAGGGAGATTTCCTAAATAATTGTCCAAAATGTAAACGGGAGACCTTCATAATTGGTAACCTGAAGAGCTAGTGCAGAGCTATTTCTTCTTTTTTCTCTCACCTTCTTGACAGGCAACTTGCAGCAAAAACTCTACTGACAAACTTGTAGCAAATAGAAACACTAAAAGAGATGACCACTACCTAAGAAGTGTAGGTCTCAGCAACGGTCACAGAAGAGGAATCTCTTCTGGAAGAAAGCAAGATGAATTTTTCTCTTATATCTGCAAATGAATAATAGAAAATAAATATTTTTTTCTACTCTAATTTTCTGCTGTGGGAGCAAAATTAATCATAGCGGTCATTTTACTGGCACTATGTCCCTCAAAGTTGGACTTCAAATACTTTGCAACAGATTAACAAAACACATAGGCCAAAAAAGAAGGGGAAATGCAACAATAGAGACATGTCTCCTGTTATCTAGGAGACTTTCAAAAATTTTTATTTTTTGGTTAGGTACTATACAGGGATCCATATGATGTTAGTATTACCATGATTGCTAAACATAAGCCTAAGTCATTTCAGCTGGACTTCCTCTGACTTCCCTTTCTGAACACTGGCAAGTCGTTGTGATTTTATTTCAAACCAGACATGTGTGTCAGAGAAGTGACTGGCCCAACTCCCAGCTCCCATGTGCCTTTGCTGTCGTTGTATCTCAAACTTCATTGTAACTGTCAATATCCTCAGAAAAGCCAGAATAAAAATGTGTAAATAAAATGCTTACTTCTGGTTTTCAGGTGGTATAAGACAGTATATCTACTATAAGATACAATGAATTATACCCATACTTTTTCTTCCCTAACCACAGTCTCATGAACTGACAGAGGGAGGACACAGTTATTCTTGTTGGCACTTACCCAAATATGCTAAATTTGCCTCAAGCAATTGCCTTCTGGTAAAAAATTCTTTGAACATTCACACAGCCCAGAGAGAGGGCGAACAACTGTCCTGTCACCATGCCAAGCACTTGGAACAGGAGCTATGCTGTGTGTCGCATTAAGGAACATTTACAATTGCAAGAGGTTAAAGGTGGAAAGGGAGTGTGGATGGTAGAGATACCTCTGGAATTTGGCTGACAGATCACAGGGAAGGCTGAGAGGTCTATAAAAAGCAAAGAAAAGCTCCCAGAGTGACAAATCTTTCAGGATGAAGAATATGCTTGCCTACATCTGCTGGATCTTCTCTGTGTCCTAGTACATCTGAGATTGAAGTGAATAGTTTTCATTAGAGACAGAGAGCACAGGCATCTCCCTACCATTGCACTGAACAAAGACTAACAAAACTGCTATGTCCATGAAGCCATTAACGAGGTTCTGATGACTGGGGCAAAACCTGAGTTACTGACAAGGGAATTTTTTGGTACTGCTATTACTTTTGGGCAGTGTGACAAGGGGGATGCATGGCTCTTTTCTTGGCATCAGACAGCAGGACTCTCCCTCAACAGAGATTCTTCATGAATCTAATCAGCATTAGGATACAGTGGATAAACCTTGCATAACTAAAAGAAGGGATAAAATTAGATGGCAGGAACCAATAATAGTTTTTTACAGTGGAAGATGGTCATCAATGGAGCCAACAAGGGTTTCAGATTTGGAAAACGGAGTGAAACATCAGAATCTCTAGATTTATCTGTTAGTTAGGAGGTAGGGATAAAGCTTGATTAAAAATAACTACAGAAAGGCCTAATAGAATTAAGACATAAAGTAAGAAAACAGCATATGAAATTCAGTGTAGATAACTGTATATACTGTCAGTTTAAAAAGTTCCAGCTTAACATATACTTTGAGCAGCTCTGGTGGGACTGTTTCTCTATGGAAGTAAGATCTTGGTTTTCACAGAAAAAAACCTCAACCACTGTTATATATGGGTTAAAATGATAATCTGTGTGCTTGGAATTATATAAGAAAAAAAACACCATAGTAGAAAATGTCACAACCTTTGTTCTCCCACACCTTGAATACAGTGTAGTCCCTTAAGGAAATAGAAGTGGAAAAGGCAAAGAGAAAAAACAAGAGTGGTCAAATGATTTTGCTGAAGAAAGAATTAAACTAGAGCTCTAAGGGAAAGGCTATTGAGGTTGCTGTTGTTAGTAGTTCCTAATAAGGCAAGTAGTGCAATGGGAAATATATAACAAGGAAAAAGCACTCATCATTTCCTCTGTAGCAGAAACCAGGGGACATCAAATGAGATGAGTGCAGAAAACAACACACAATACACCTTTGCAGGGTGCTTCACAAAGAGGGCATCAGGGCAGTGGGCATATTAAGTGTGTGAGGTTTCAAGAAAGAAATGCACAAATTCAGAGAAAAAAAATCTGATGGGAGGATACTGCTTACAAAGGCCCAGGAATTACTGAACGGCTTGTCATTGGATATTAGGAAGGTGATCAAAATAAATATGCCTCTTTCCTTAACACCTGGCATCAGACACTGCTGGAGTCAGGGTGTTAGACAAGGTCAGCCTTCAGTTTGATTTTTTTTCAAAGTTTTTGGTCGCCTTTCTGTTTGCAATATACTACAAACTATCCCTCTGGCACTCCAATGACACAGCTGCAAATGCTTTTCTACTCTCACCACCACATGGTGATTCAGATAGCTGCTAGCATGTGAAATCTGCTCTTATCCTTCCGGTTCAGTAGGACCATTCCTCAAACGAAGTTGGCACGGGGCTAACTTCGGGTATAGCAGTCACTGACTTCTGTAGGATTTGGCTTAAAACTATGTATCTGCTTAAGAATTTTTCTGAAAAAGGAAAGGAAAGAATTATTACTTTGCTGAATGTGCAGACTATAACATTTATGTCTTTTAACTGCAAGAAATCATACCATCAGGCAATCAGAAATACATAGGGAAGCTAATAACTTTTGAAGAATTTTAACCAGTACTAGCTCTGTTCTTGTTTCAGACTGAGTTTTTTATTTTCAATTCGCAGGTGCTGGAGGCTTCTTTATAAACAACACCATATTTACTTTTTAAATTTGTATTTATTGTGGACAGACAGGTGCAGGCCAAGAATATGTCTCATTTTATGTATCTCGATAGTTCTTATTTAAGTAAGAGATTGGTTGCTGAATTAGACGAAATATTTCATCACAGGAAAAAATTTTATCCACAGTAAAACTTGGGAAAAGATAATGGCAAATCTGGATATTAGTAGTGTGGATGAATAAAATAACCCAGTCTTGCAAACAGACATGATCACATTTCTAGACTGTTCTATTATTTGTTTTTGTCAGGACGTATTTAATTATCTTCTTATCAATACCAGTGTTAAGCCTTTGAAGAGATGATTACTTTATGCAAAGGATCCAAAGTTATGAAAAATATAGGGAAATATACTGATGATAGATTCTACAATTTTGAAAGCACAGTTATTCCTCTCCAGAAACTGGACTGCTTTGAGGAGTTAAAACAGAAAAGTCTGGAGTTAAAGGCAGCTCGCCCAAGGAAGATATGAGATCCTCCTGTCTGTAGGTGATGACAAACACTTAATGGAAAGCCAAACTCTCAAATTTCTCTCCATTGTTTCATGGGATAAGATGGCTGTACAAGGCTGCTCTTCAGCCTGTCCAGAGACGACAAATAAGCCAGCCCCAAGTTTTCATCTCAGAATAAAGTTTTGAGCCAGAGGACATGGTTTAGCTGTGAACTGCTTATCTCTTATTTCTTACTATAACAAAGTAGACCTGTCTTTGGGTTTGTGACAATGGATCAGAAGGGGCTGCATGCTCTTTCAGCCTCTTTTGCATCTCTGCAATCCAATTCCTCCTCATGCCCTCCTAAGAGACAGGCGAGTGAAGTTATTCCAGTTTCAAAACATTTATTTGAAATCTCTAAAGCAGACTGCTTAAGCTCACAGGCCAGCATACTGCTGACAGCATGGGGTCTCTTCATTTCCAGTTCTGGGTTTTCACCACAACATCTTGTGCCAGGAGCAGAGTTCAGACAGCCTCTAGACACTTCTCTAGAGATCTAGTCAAACCTTCTCATGAATGCAAAGTGGCTGCAGGCAGCCCACATATTTGTGAGCCAGAGAAGAATACAGGGATCAGAAATTTAATATCTCATTGTAAAAAGTGAACGCCTGGAACTTCAAGTGTACTTCCATTCTGAGGACTACATTACAATAGAGTTGTCTATGTCTCTATATAACCGTGACTTTTCTCAAGATTTTTCCTTCAGTTTAATCAGGGTACAGCCATATCCTCTGCAATCTTTTGAGACACATCCTTTGTTCTTTTGATTGGAAGATCACAGCATTGTACAATAACTCAATGAGGTTTTCTCTTCTCCAAATACAGGCCTTCCAAACTTTTCACTCTCAAGGGAGGACTTGCCATTTCTTAACTGTGAAGATATCTGCCTTGTCCCTGCATATCCTGGCCATTCGTTCAAACTACAGAGCTACAGTGCTACAGAGAGCTGTATTCTGCTTCTGGGAATCTGTAACAAATGCCAGCAGGAAGGTAAGTACCTTCTAGGACTCTCCTGGCTTAGCAGTTTTTGTGGGGCAGCAGAAAACAAAGGATCCTGACACAATATGCACATTGCATCTCATTTACTCTTATGCTTCATTACAAATTACATTAGGCAATACAGATCAACAAAAATAAATCAACATCCACCCATATTCATTGGGAGCCCTGGGATACAGTCCATTTTCAGTTTAACTCCTCGAGTGTCTCTATCTCCCAACTCTCTCAGTGAGATGAGTCTGGATTTTTATTTCCAGAACACCTGCCCACCTTGCATGAGCCTGGACCTGATTACCTGATTACAGAAAAGCAGGGTCCTTATGATGAGGCCATGCAGCTCCTTCAGTCAGAAAGCCAGGTTGTTAAGAAACTTCTCAAGAAGGGTTCTCAAAGGCCATTGCTGAAATGAGCAGATCTGATGAGACTTGTAGCTTTGAGTCTCTTGCCTTGTGACCCTGCCCATCTGTGGCAGGGGTATCCAGGTTTTCTGGTCCACTCTTGCTGGAAAGCATAGGACCAACACCCTTGTCGTGCCTGGGGCTATGAATTTGAAATAATACTAGAGGTGCCCATAGTGACTGTGGTTTGGTCATAAGGACGAACTCTCAACTGGTTCTTCTGTGCATGTGCTCTGCAGAGCCACATATGTATCCCATCTCTTGTATTGGCCTTGCTAAACCAGTCATCAAGCAGCTGTCATGCTTATACTCACTTGCATACCTGTACAACACAGTGCCATCCCATGTGAAGAGTCCTGCCCCTTCTTTTTGCTCTTCAGTTTTCTCTTTCACCCTGTCTTTTCCTCTGTTTCAGATCTGAGCCTTTCAGATCCAAGCCTTGTATTTGTCTTCCCATCCAACCTCCCTTCTTTGCCACTTAAAACCTGTGGCACAGTGTATTTCAATTGGAGAGGAATTTATGGTCTTGGGTATACAACAAGGCTGTGCAAAATAATTGCAGCCACCTCAATCAATTTCAAACATATTACGACTGGGTCTTTTCATCTGATTTTTTCTGCAGCATTGGAAAAGACAAAGATATGAGCTCAACATCTGCTGCTCTTCACTATTATTTTTAAAAATTATTATTATTATTATTATTATTATTATTATTATTATTATTATTATTATTATTATTATTATTTTATTGGCTAGTGCAGTGAGAGACTGCGGAAGTGTCTGTTTGGTTTGACCAAACTTCTCTAACAGATGTTTTCCAATTGTGAGAGGATCTGACCTTTATATAAATCAAGAATTTTTATTGTTGTGCCCAAGCACTGGAAATAACAGCATAGTTTAATGATGGTTTTCATAACTTAAAAGGCAAATTTCTAGCTGGGATGAATAGTAGTTGTATTTGTACTTGTATCGTTTAAATTAAAATGCAGGTCTATTGACTGTTCTTAGTCCATTTTCTTCTAACATCGTTCTGAGCATCTTCGAAGTTGCAAAATGAGATGTCTCAATTGATGGGAAAAAAGTGGTTAGAAGAAGCAGAATACCAGAAACCCACTAACTCACTAATCAGTAATTATACTGACTTTGTCAGACCATAAATTGCAACTATTGCATTTCCCCATAAACATACTTCCCTACTCTGATACTGAGGGATGACATCTGGGACATGTTTGAAATATCACAAAATGGGTTACATATATAATTGCTTCCAGATCATTCATAGAGATGAGCTAGAGTAGATGAGATAAAGGATAAAACCAAAGGTGGCTTTGGTCCTATGTTTCCCTTACTTCCTATAGCTTTTTGTCTCTTTTGGGAGACTGTATGCCAGCAAGTTCCTCTGATTATTTATTTCCATTGCACTCTAGTGCAAAATTAATTATGGGCAAATTTCCTTATCTTTCTTCTAGCAAAAGAAAAGTAATGTTGAAGCTCTGCCTCTGAAGATATTTACTGTGTTTACTGAGCATCAGAAGGGGATGACTGGATATTCACTTTGACAGTGAGATCTACTTCCAAGCATCTTCCTCTTCTTGCTTTCTCTTTTATCAAGGCTGCCCTCTGGCCACACAATTTTTTCTAACCCTCTCTACTGAGATTTCCTCCTTACTTCTAGATATGAGGCCAAATCTCTTCTGACAATCTTGGAGCCATTGCAAAGTACTGGAATGAGATTGTTTCCTTATGACAATGAAATGAAAAAGCTACTTGCAGTGATACAGATCTGAATGGCTTTTGAATCTGGGATATGGTTTTTAAAATCTTGTGCTTTAAATCCTGATTCCAGTGCTTGGGCTTGAGTTTTGAAATACAAATTGCTCATGTATTAAAAGGCAAATTAAAACATGAGCAGTGCTGTGCAAATTTGGCTGTGAAGGCATTATTGGTTGACATGATCATTTTCTCTTGCTTCTACCTATACAGAACTTTTAGCTTTGAATTTTGCTTTGTCCTTTATATTGAGCAAGCCAAAAGTTACAGTGCAGTTCAGATACAACCATAAAAAAGTTCACAAAGCTGGTGAAATCCAAAATTTTTAAGGCCTTCAGCCGAATACTGTAAGTAGCTTTCCACATGCAGAGACACTGGTCACAACTTTGCTTTGTAGATTTGCAAACCTGTGACTAATCAAAATTTATTTATGGAGCGCATTGCAAAACCTGAAGCCAGATGTGTTTTGCGTCATTTAGACTTTATTGGGTACATTTAGTTGGAAAGTGCATTTCTTTTTAACTCTCTTCATTGGGTAACATTTGCACACAAAAATTCTTTAAACAACCCACAAACTGCCTTTAAAATATTACTTTACTTTGTAGCTGAACACTTGAAAGTTACAAGTATGAGTTTATCAAACTGTGTGACACAGCTTTTCCATAGATACATTTAAGCATCTGCACTTGGGGTCTTCCATGCAGTCACATAAGACATCTGGCAATAACTAGATGTTCATAATAGGGTAAGCAATGAGAGAATTCACTAGTATGTTGTTTTCTTGTACTTTTTTGTCATAGAGATATTCATCTGGAAAAAAAAAAGACGGTAAAAAATTGATTTTTGTAATTTGATAGGTTTAACTCCTATCAGCTAAAGAACAGCAATGTATTTTGAAGCTCAGTTAGAAATATGCACATATATTTTTAAAAACATAATCCCAAGCATACAGGAGCTAATGCACTTTGAATTTAAAATGACTAATATTTAGAAAAATACATTGGAACAGAAACTAAAGCCACAAACCAGTATTTTACACATTTGCAAATCCACAAAGCAGTTCTTTTTGGGCTTTTCCATACAGAAAGTAAATCCATAATTTTTCAAAATTCTACTCAAACTATGGGTAATTTCACTGAAAAACTATGATTTTATTATATGTCTGAAGTTCCTGTAGCCAGGATTAACCAGAGAAAATTTAATATCATACCTGACAGATACAGGAACACAAAGAGTATTTATCAGTTATGTTAGAAGCCACTGACGGGCATTTGTACTTCATTCTTTTGTTCTTCAGTGTTTTGACTGAAGAACTGCCCTTCTCAGTTTAGAGACAGCCCACCAACTACAGTAAGAAACAGATGCTGAATTACTTACATTATTTAAAACATTGCAGCCTATTGTCCCTAGAGAGCTGAGCCGCACACTTACATGCAGAGACCTGAATCAAGGACCTGCTGTTTCCTAGGTTTCATATGCCAATAAAATCTAGGGGTTTTTTTCCAAGCTTGTGATAAGCTCAGCTGCTGTACAGATCTTTGAAGGAATAAAGGGATCATAACTGAAGCATGGTACGAGTCTGTTTAATCCAGCACAACCAAAGTAAGAGCTTAGGTTTGGTCTTACCCTTGTGCATTGATCAATACCTTATGCCAACATATTAACCCCTTAACCATCACAGAAGGAGACGATATTACAGTGGGAAAAAAAAAAGATCTCCATCAAGTTCCCTAGTTTCACAGAACAAACTAAAAACAACAACAAAAAAACCCCAACAAAACAAAAGAAAATGCTTGACCCCCACACCCGCTCATTTCAGAAGGGAAATATTTATAGAGCAACTACTATAAAGCAAGCACTACAAGAAAAGAAAAACTCTGTACAGCATGTGTGACCTTTTTATAAAGAACCTTGTTGAGCCCAAATGGAGTGGAGTAAACGGATACATTAAAAATCCTTTTCACCTGTGGAATCTACTTATAACTATGAAAGCATTAAATTAAGTGTTAGAACTTAATTTCTTGTAGAAGTGTTTAGGGAATATAGGCTTTGAGAAGTCTTTCCTTAATTAAGATTTTATTAAGAAACATTTGTTAATGGCATTATTCTTTGTAAGTCAGCTGTTTTAAAAAGCTCTTCTCTCTTTCACGAGTAGCATGGGGCTAATAATATCTTCTCAAAAGTTCGGTTTATTTGTGAGATATTATATGTGAGAGAAGTCTTCTTCTATAGACTTTCTTCCTGGTTTATATCAGTCTCTTTTCCCTTATACTGTGTTTCTTGCTGATAAATTTACTTGTTTGCACAAAGTGAACAGAATTTCATAGCCAAAAAGTGATTTCTGCTATTTTATATATGATGGTATGCCTCTAAAGCATTGGTTGTTCTTTTTCTGTCTGTAATAAATATACTTAAATAGCTGAATTTTCTCCTGTTTGTTCATGTAGAAGGCAATGCTACAGCTAAAATGGCACGAATTTTTACTCCTTCCATTATATTGTAATTTTCAGAAGAGTATAAGGACAATGATAAATAATATATCTTGAAAATATTAATTGCACAGAGTTCTTCTAATAAAACAGCATACATCTTAGAAATATTCTTAGTTCTATGCAATTTCTCTAAAACTATATATAACTCACATCTTGAATTCATGATCAGAAGGAATCTTATGCTGTACTTGGACACCAAGCCCACTCTTGAGGTTCTGTAACATCTTCATTAACTTCTGGGGACAAAAGTGAGCATTCTCAACTGATGCCATTTAGGTTTTGCCTTTTTTTCTTTTACGTGTTCTCTGTATTTGTCACACATGTATTTGTAGCTCTGTAGCCTATTGTGTTAGTGACTGGTTTTCCCAGTACTTTTCCATGGCCTTTCCCTAAGCAGAAATACAAAACAAATTCCAGAGCTCCAAGCCCCAGGGGGTACAAGGCTCCAGTGCTATCTTGGTTCTTCCTGGGAAGCAAGGCCCAGAACAACTCTTGGAGATGGATTCTCATGGACAGAATACAACTGGTGCTGAAGGGGGGCTCCAGAGAAGGGACTTGACCTGGAGGGGATTTCATCACCACTTGTCCTCCTAACTGGTGCTTTTTAAATCAATTATGCTAAATTTCTAAAACCTATGAAATGTGCTCACCCCTGGGGGTTGGGCTTTTGTGAATATCTTTCCATAACTGCTCCTGAAGGCCTTCAAATAAAGATCCTCTTTTATATTACCTCGTTAGTAAAATTACCTCAAGTTTCATTTCCAGGTTGGGCAAAAGGCAACAATTATTCTGGCACACCCAGACGGGATGGGAGAACCTGGTACCTTTCCTTCGGACCGAAAACATCCTGCAAGGAATTCTTTCCTGCCAGCAATCTCAAGAATTCTGGGCAACGGCCTGAGGTTGAGACACCATGGTTCCAAGATTCCGCAGGAGGTAATATAAAAGTAGCTCTTTTTGTTGTGTAGTATGTAGTTTATTTTATATCTGCGTGTGTTTGTGTAAGGCCAGTAATTGTTAGCAATCCCGAGACAGCCCGCCGCGGTGACGAGGGAATTCGCTTTTGGAGTGGTTTCTCAGAAGTGTTTTTTTTCTCTCGCCGCTTTTCCAACCTGCCCCAGATCGGCTGTGGAGGAGGCGGGGCATTCTTGTGTGTGTGTTTGCCACTGGCAGAGATTGTTCATTGGTGGAGAAAAGCAAATTACAATGCGAAAGTTTCTTTCGTGTTTAGCACGCGCGGGTTCCGAATTGAGCATGGGCCTGGGCACGGCTGGGGCCGGAGCGGCCGGGGAGAGCCTGGCCCTCTCCTTGGCGGCAGGAGGGAAGGAATCCCCACTTCCCACAGGATTTGTGGAGCGGCCGGGAAAAGCTGGGCTCGCGCCATTGCAAGGCAGGGGGGAAGCGCCCCCACTTCCTTTGTTCCGTCTGTGGAAGGTTTTTTCGAAGTTTTTAGGGGAGGGGCGGCTCCCGGACTCCCGGGACGGCTTCGCGAGCGGGGAGGTCACGCTCCTCGTGAGGGACAGAAGGGACGAGCCGCTCTGAGAGGCACCAAGGCGACTCCTGCCATTGCCCTGGTCACGGCCGAGGCATGGGGCGGGGGAGCGGTCCCGGGACCGGGGCCGCCGCTGCGCAGCCCCCGCCCGGCCCGGCCCCCGGCCCTGGGCCCGCCCGTGCCGGTCCGGACGGCACCTGGAGTGTGAAGTCTGCGGCACCGGTTTTGCTGCCGCGGAGAGCGAGGACAAAGGCATTCAGTCGCTTGAGAAAGCTGATGTTACCTTTGTAGGCAGGAGCGACTTTATGTCGCAGTTTCCATAGTAACGAGTGTTGTTTCGGAGAGGCTGGAGAGCCGCTGTGAGCAGGCCCGAGCCCGGGCGGTGTTCCCGGACAGGTGTGCCCGGGCCGGGCGGCGGGCGGCGCCGGGCAGCAAGCGCTCTTTGTCTGTGCTGCTAGCCAGCCAAAGGGGAAACACCGAGTCCAAAGAGCAAGAAGCCATTTTTCAGGCTTCCTTAAAACAAGCTGTAAGTAAGCAGAGTCCGGTGTTAGCAAATAGCTTAGAATGGAAACTGAACCAAGACACTGTAAAGGACTGTTAGTGCCAGAGGGGTAAGAGAAATGAGATCTTTCTTCCTTTGGAAAAACACTGAGTGATCTATCAGTTTCTCTATTTGCCAAACTCTCCTGAAAAGGATCAATTGGAATTTTGAAAAAGGAAGAAAATAGCAGATGGTTTAGAATGGTTTACTGAACTGAATTTTAAAAATACCTTCTCCTGCATCTCTGTGAACTAGAAAGGCCAAGGGCTCTTTGCTCTTACATGGAAGGATCCTGAAAGAGGGAAAAAGAGCCAGCTCACCAAGACAGTCCTGCTTGAGGGTTTAAGGCACAGCCCAACTGTATTCGTAGGTCAGCTAGCAAAGAAATTGGAGAACTGGAAAAGTCAGCAACTGAGAATTGCTTCATCCAACCAGCAGCCAAGAATTGCTACATCCAACAGTTGCATGCAACCCCCTGTAAGTTTGTTCTGTGAACATCAGTGACATGTACTCTCTGCCATGTTACTGAAACAGGGTAATGTTATTCTGAAAATGTTTGCTGTCAGTCATAGTATGTCTCTGTTCCCAGCACTAACTGATAATGTATCTGACTGTTTGCAGACCGTGGAGGAAGCCTATTCCAGCAGACCAGACCTGAAGGATGTGCCAGACTGAGAGCTGTGTGCAGATGAGAGCAGCTTCATGCAAGATAGTAAACAGACTACAGGTTATGCAGTGACAACCACGAAGCAGGTAACTAGGCAACCAGGCAAAAGGCCTTGCCATCAAATGTATCAGCTCACAGAGCTGAACTGATCACATCAATGAAAGATCTAGAACTGAGAAATGTCATCTGAAGGGAAGAAGACTGGCAACTATTCAAGGTAATGAAACTGAATACATTGAACAGACCTGTGTGCTCTGACAGAGTATTTGGAAATGTAGCGAAACAGCTTTTATGCATTGCAAAGCTCAGCAAAATAAAAAGTAAACAACTCCTGAATTAAAAAAAAAAATCGTATGGCTGATGAAATAGTAAAAGGGGCTGCAGAAAAAGCCATCTTAATAGTAGTGCCACTAAGGAAAAAAGGATTTCCAAAAGGAAATCATGTTGTCAAGGTTTGCCCAAAATGTGATCAAAAGGACCATTGGTTTTCTGGCACAAAGGCTGAAATGAAGGGAAGTAAATAGACTATTGCACCAGGAACAATGCAAACATGGGCAAATATGTTGTATTAGAAATAACAGAAGCAGATTTTCTAGGAGATTATTGGCAAATAGATTCTACTGAGTTACCAAGCAAAGAAGAATCAAGTGTATACTGGTGTTAGTTGACACCTTTAGTGGATGGTCTGTGGCTTACCCCTGTCTCATTAACACAGCAAGGGAGATGGTGAAAGTTTTTCTCAGTTACGAAATTCCAAAGGTTTGGGGTTCCTTTGGGGTTGGTCCCCCAGTGACTGGGGAACTTAAACAAATGTTGGGAATTGTTTGGGATCTGTAAATTCCCTACTCACCCCAGATGAGTGGTGAGGCTGACTGTGTGAGTAAAACGCTCAAAATACAGGTAAGTAAAATCTCAGAAACATCTATGACATAGGTTCAAGTCTTGCCAATAGCCTTGCTTAAAATCAGCATGCAATCAAGAAAGAATGACAACACAAGTCCTTATGAAATCTTGCATGGCAGGCCATATCAAATAGTGTATATTATGGGAGAAATTTTTATGAAGGGGAAAATTGACTTACCGAGGTATTTAACAGTGTTTTACTTCACTTTACAGAAGCTCCAGAAATTTATCTGGACATATTTGCCCATCTGTTCCAGCCTAGAGACTGAGTTTATGTTAAATGGAGAGATAGTAATCTTACAAGCTAAGTGGAAGGGGCCATTCCAAGTCCTGACTACCCTCAGCAAAACCAGAGGTGCTCACAGAGAACCCTGATTTCACTGCTTCAGAGTTAGGAAGACTATTCCTGAAGAAACTGGAAAATAGAGACTGATTCAAATTAAGATGATGTGATTAGAAGGTTTTTCTGTGCCTCTTGTGGTAACCATTATTCAGATTTGGCCCTAAAATTTTGCATATAGCTCTAGTCCAAAATATATCAAAAAACTCTTCATAAGAACAACTTGCCGAGGTGGTATTGGATATGAGAATCTGGCCTGTTAAATTGTGTCCCTAAATAAAGATCCTGTGTCCATAGGACTGTGTCGATAGGACTGTGATTCCTAATATAATATTTACAAAACAGAATGGCTCCTAATTTCCTACTAGGCACAAAATCATTAACGCTAGCTGTTGTTCTTAGGCAGATCAGAGTGAAAGAATTTCTAAGGATTTAGTTAAAATTTGTAAGCAAAATGCATTCTACACCAGGTAGCTCTCAAAGGAGCTCACTGAACCTTTAGTATCTTTAAAACCTTCACATCATGGTAACCAAACTAAGCCTGGATAAAAAAGTATTCATAGTAGTGGTAGTTCTAGTTGGCATCTGTGTAACAACCAGTGGGATGACTGATTGTATAAACTGGTAGTACAGTTAAATATGGAGTAGAGACTAAACAAGATGGAGTCCTGTTAGTCTCTAAACAAAGGGGATAATGATGCCATTTAGGTTATGCCTTTTTTTCTCTTATATGTTCTCTGTATTTGTCACACATATATTTGTAACTCTGTAGCCTATTGTGTTAGTGACTAGTTCTCCCTGTACTTTTCCATGGCCTTTCCCTAAGCAGAAATACAAAACAAATTCCAGAGCTCCAAGCCCCAGGGGGTACAAGGCTTCAGTGCTATCTTGGTTCTTCCTGGGAAGCAAGGCCCAGAACAACTCTTGGAGATGGATTCTCATGGATAGAATACAACTGGTGCTGAAGGGGGGCTCCAGAGAAGGGACTTGACCTGGGGGTGAATTGGTCCTCCTAACTGGTGCTTTTTTATCAATTATGCTGATTTCCTAAAACCTATAAAATGTGCTCACCCCTAGGGGGTGGGCTTTTGTGAACATCTTTCCATAACTGCTCTTGAAGGCCTTCAAATAAAGATCCTCTTTTATATTACCTCCTTTGTAAAGTTATCTCAGGTTTCATTTCCACGCTGAGCAAAAGACAACACAACCAGACATGAAGAAAGAGATGTATATGTGTTAACTGATCCTCTTCATTTCGGCTGGAGTCGAGACTGCATTATTCCTGTATCATTTTTAAGGTAGATAAAACCACAAAACAAAAAATAGTAAGATTTCTGCCAAGTAATTTTTGGACTAGCACAGTGAAATGTTTTCCTGACAGAGAGCAGGTGTGTTATAATCAGTATTCTCAGAATTCAGTGTTATACTGAGTATTTCTCTTTGTCTGTAGCCAAGCTGGGGCTCCCTGAGGAAAGGAGAGAAAGCTCATCAGAGACTTAGTGTGGGTTATCTGGAACAAGTAGTCCTTTTGTGTTTCTTTCTTATATTGTAGTGGCCTTCCCTCTGTATGGAGAAAACCCATCATAGGTGTCCTACTGGCTGGGGTTTTTTGGAAAGAAGTGCATACTGCTTGGCTTAATATGTCTCATGTCATGTACTGACTGTGCTGCAGGAGAGCCTTCTGGAAATCAGAAACAATCATAAAGCAAAACTTGTCACTGCTTTTCTCAATAGAGAAAGAAGCAGGTTTCTAGAGAACATGCAAGTTTCTAGAAGACAATCAGAAAAAAATATTTATTTTTTTACATAAGTCTACCCATATACTGATAGAATCTGTAAGTGTTGTTCTGTATGGATGAGCTCCCTGTTGCTTTGCAAATTTTTTCTAGCTTACCCAACAAACTACAAAGGAAAACACTGTAGAGAAAGGTTAGAGCCTGGAAAACCTTGTGAGAATTTAATTGTTCTACACCCTCTCCTCCCTTCTGGACCCTTGTCCTCCTGCGTGACTGCAGGCACGAGGGGAAACCGTGTAGCTCTTGTTTGGATGGGGGAGTGGAGAAGCACGTGGGGGTCAGTCATTGCAAGACTGCCAGGAGACCAAGCTAAGTGCACTGAAACCTTCCTCAAAACGAGTCAAAGGAGAGAAGAAATGAACTGCAGCCACAAAAAGATAATATCCCTTCAGTGATTTACTTTTTGAAAATGTTTGCTGCTGGAGTGGAGCATTATAAAGTGGGTAACTGCTTGGCAATGTCGCCCTGCTCCTGCTCTATATGCTTCATTGCTTCATTTATGACAAACTGACATTTGCAATGTAATTATTTTAAATTATTTGGGTTCTTTTATGTCTAAATGTGAACATTTTCAAAACACCTTTTTTCATTAAAATATATAAAGCAAATAAATGCAATATATTTTGGGCATTAGATCAGAAGACTTTAGTTAGGTCTTTTTTTCCATGTCACCTCCTAAGGGAAGTACACATAAAATTGCATAGTTTGCATGGCAAAATAAGTACAGCTTTTCATCATCAGTGGTTCTCAGAGAAAGCTTAGTTTTCTAGTGGGACACACAATCTTCTGCTGGATGGAGTTCTGAAAGCATTCTAGATGTTTCTCCATTAAATAATAGTGAACACAAGAGATATTCTTCTATTGCCCTTGAAAAAGCTTCCTGAATGAGCTCCTGAGGAATCTGGGCTGAAGATTGCTTTCAGATTTGTAACAGATTGGTGTGTTTCTGAAGTATTGTATGTGTGTGCCTGCATTGTGTGTATATATGTGTATGTGTGTGTGCAAGCATAGCTAAAAAAAAATCCTCATGGTCAAACATCAGACAAATGGAATATAGTATGTGTTTTGGCTTAGATTGGCAAAGAGGAAATTAAATGCTTCAAAGGATTATTAGGACATTCTAAAAATTGAAACATTTAAACAAGAATAGGAAAAACATGAAGCAAGACAAGAAGATGAAAGAGAAAAGGCATGCATGTAAAACCAAACAGAGCAGATAAGTGTCCTGCTTTCAGACTTCAGTAAACTTTGAGTGATTGGCAAACTTAGTCTTGACTGGCTGCCATATACGACCATTTTAAGACATGTAAGACTTTATAACCCAAGAAACACCTCAGATGAATTATTTAGCACTTTTCTCAAGTTCCCCTTTTCTCCTTCTAGTGCTAGCCTTAATATATTTCTTATATATGGACATTTTTCTCCTATACACTCCCTTCCTAATTTTCATAATACAGGGATTTGATTCAAAACCCACAGCTATGTTAGGAAGGAGCTAGAAGCCACAGATTTTTGGAAGGGGGAGTAGGAATACTCTGCCCCCCAGAAAGAAGAAGGGTAATTTTGTTTTTTCCTGGCTACTACAGAGCAGTTTTTGTTTTGTTAGCAAGGAGGTGATATATCTAAAGCTTCCCACCTCCTTTCTTTTAAATGGTGGTGAAGATAATCTGGATTTCTTTAGTTCTCTAAATTATCTTCAGCTAAAATCCTCTGTCCTTAAAAGTGACTCCAAAAGTTACTCTAGAACCTCTGGAATGACATGTTTTAGCAAGCATAGACAAGATTGATTATGCTCTTAGTAAGCAGCAGGTAGCTGATAAGAAAATCAAGTATTTGCCCTCAAACTGGGCTAACACTTGCCAAAGTAAGGCCATGACCTGCCAGAAAATGCTCAGAAGACAAAGACTACTGGGCCCTAGAGACTCTTAAGCAAGACCCTGATTTTTTTTCCTTTTTTTGGGGTTTTTTTGGGGGTTTTTTTTTGGGGGGGGGTGGGGGGGTGGGGGGAGTTTGTTTGGGGTTTTGTTTTGGTTTTGGGTTTTGTTTTTTGTTTTTTGGTTTTTTTTGTTTTTTTGGGGGGGTTTGTTTGTTTTTTTTGGGGGGGTTGTTTGTTTTTTGTTTTTTGTTTGGTTGGATTTTTTTGCAGGGGTGGGATGGGAGGAGCAGTTGTTCAGACTTTTTTCTTATCTGCTAGTACTCTTTTGTGGATGGTGTATGATTTTAGCTTATGCTTCTGCTAAACAGCCCTCAGTAGTCCAATTTATAAGGTAGGCCTGGAGAAGCTTTAAAGTCAAATCCCATTATGATTAACTGGAGCGACACTTGATTTTCATCTAAACAGCCATATCTTTTGACATGAGTTCCAAACATCTTCCCAAAATATCTACATCCAGTATACTTCAGACTCTTTAGAACATTACTGCACACACATTCATGTTCTTAGTTTAGCATGTTTTTCATACCTTTGTACAGCTGGTTGAAATATTTTTCTTGGAAACTAGTTATCTAGGAAACATTTCTTTTATGTGGATGGTTTGTTCTAAAAGTGAACCTATATGTTTGTAAACATAAAACTTTGCATATTTTTTCTGGATGACTTAATAAAAAGTAAGCCTTCAAGTTACTGATACGTTGTTTATATCAACTATTATGTTTGTTTTCTATTCGTAGTTCTTAAAACACCTTGTTTTTATGGTTTTTGCAATTTTATTTTCTCAAGCTTGAAAACAACTGGAACAGATCATGGCAGTGTACTTAAGCTATATGGCAAATATGGCTCTAGTGCCTTATCCTCAGGAATTTCTTCACTTGCAAATAGCAAGTTGTGCTAGGGAATAAAATGTTCCAGCCAATTACCCAAGCCATTTTGGATTTTGCTCTCCTTTGCTTAAAAGACAATGAGACTGCAACAGAACAACAAAGTTTAGACCCTGTCCACAGTCATTTTAGAAAGGTAAGTTATTCGAGCAGTTGAGGTTTTTTGATCTATTTCTATAATAAAGAAGGTTGGGGTTTTTTCATAGATTTTGTAAGGAATTGCTCCCTTCATCTGGTGTCTTGTGCCTAGGTGTGGTAAACAAACTCTTGAATACTGAGTTTTTCTGTCACAGGTACCCCTTTTCCCACCTTTGGTCTGCATTGTGCTACCACCACACTTCCCTGTCACTGATGTCAGCAGCAGCTGTGCCAGATAACTGGGACTATAAGGGTACATTTTTACTACATGAAGCAGATGCTCTTCTTTATTTAACATTGATTAAAAACCAATCTGTCTTCTAAGTCTTCCCATCTGCAAAACACATAGGCTCAGGAAGTACGGCTGGGATTTTGATTAAGTGCATGTTTTCCTCTCCTCTTCTTTTAAAGGTATGAATGAAACATGAGGAAAATGACACCCAAACTTCCGTGGTGTGTGAAAATTTTGAAATACTCAGCCAACTTCTTTCTTTCTTTTTTTCTTCTTCAGCCGTTGTAGATTATTTCTTATATTTGGGTTTCAGTAGAAACAGGAAGCTGATGAATCAAATGTCCATAGGGATTGCCCTTATGGATATTTCAAAGCTGTTGGTAAGAATGAAGTAATTCACCTAAAACCACAACTTTTGAGGTTTGGTGAAGAATGCACTGCTGAAAAGGCTTCAGAGAACTTCAGAGGAAGTCCCCTGGCTGGGAAATGGTCACTGAAATAATCGAGTGATCTATAGTCACAGTTGCTCTAACTGCAATTATTAGTCCTTAACCACATCCATTTTACTGAAAATGTCCACCTCCCTCAGTGACTTCATTAATGGCTTGGAAAAATATTGTGGAGAGCATAATTTGTCTTCCGAGGTCATCACAATTTTGAGACAATTATTCTTATCTTCTTGAAAGGGAGGAGACAGTTTTAAGAGGGAGTGTAATTTCTGCTGTGCTCTACGTGCTGATCTAGCTATAGACAGTATTTGAAGGAATTTTGCTGCATTTTCCTGGCTGAGTGCTAGCCTAGCTGAAGGATGGGAAACTGCATGAAATAAACTGGGATTTTGTTACAGGCCCAGGGAAGGCAAAACTTGAAATCCCAGTCGCAAATGCATTTCGCATGGACAGTTCTCTTACTCCATGCAACCAGTCCTATGCATGTATTACACCATAATTAAAAGTCAATTAAAAACAGCTTTCCCCGCAGCTTACTTGACACTTGCGCTGTAAAAACAGGAAATTGAATTGCATGGTGAAAAATACTCAGTACAAAAGTTAACATGAGCAAAATAATTTATGAAAAACTTTCATGAACAGAATTGTGGTTTTTTTACAGTAAAAATTTAAGACCCATAGTTAAATTCTATGCCTAAATAACAGGTAAAATAATAAGATTATGCTTAGTTTGAGTAGTTTTATCTTTGGAGACCCTAGTAAAGAATGTTTTGTATGAGCTATTGAAACAAAACCAACATTCAATAGGGGAAAAAGAAGACTGGAATAACCCAGTTGTGCCATTAGAGATGATCAAATTTGGAGATTCATTATTTCATCCATAGGCTTGGTAAAATACACCTTAAAGACATCAAATCCCAGGTCTGATACATCAAGTTCCAGGATCAGCACATGAAAACAATGAACTTGTGACTTCATCTTTCTTTCCCTTTCTCCAACAAATGTAGAGAAGCTGAAAGTCTGGGTAAATAAGGGTCAGACATATCAATTAATTTCGGAGGAAGCTGTTTGCAATTAAAATATGAAAAATCCAAAATGGTGGATGTTTTTGTGTTTAGTTAAAACAGAACAAAGGTGGAAACCCAGCTTGATTTGTCGTTTTTTAAAAATGAAAATTGTCTAACCTTTTTTTAAGGTATTTGAGTAATATCTTACTCTTTACTATTATTTGAGCTTTTTGGCTTTTTTTTCTCTCTTGTACAATGGCACTATAAATTATGGGAGAGTACGCCTTTTGTAAAACTGCAATATGATGTAAAATTATGAAAATATATTATACAGTTCAAATAAAAGAACCAAGCATGAAATCAGTGGAGAACCTGTCCACAGACATGTTTTCCCATATGAATGCAACAGATAAAAAAATGTAATAAATTCATTCATCTACACCCACTTTAAATATCTGAGCTGATCAGCAGTTTCACTGATGTGCGGCCAGACTTTGAAGTCTATCTTAGCTCTCTGGAATTCGACCAGCCACTTTCCAGACCATATAATGCATTGCAGATCTTTCCACATTATGTATTCCAGATGGCCATATTCTTTGTGCATTTTGCCTTTCTTGTTTAGGTTACTGGGGTGATTTGGGAATAAAACTTGCATGCTACAAAGTGACAACTGACATATCCTTATGCTATCATGCTGCTTAGATACTGATGATGGACTTTAATGAATGTTTATGAAGTTTGGGGTTGTTGTTTTTTCTCTCCTCCTTCAATCACTTCTATGCCCCCGGATAGTGAGAAACTGAATGTGGCAGATTCTTCATGCATCACACGTAAGGCTTGAGTTTCAGAGGTGCAAGCACCCACAACTTTACATGAAATTAATCATAAGGATTCATAAGGAAAAACTTAGCTTCTTTTGTAGACCAAGCCACTGGTGAATGCAAGTTTCTCCTAGTATTTGCACAATAAGAAAAGCAGTCCATAAATTGAATTATCTGAGGCCACCAAGCTTACTGTAGGGACGGATTATCTATATCATTTCAATCTTCTGCCTAAGGTTGAATTCAATCATTCTCACAGCCATCAGCAAGATCTTATCCACTGCCACCCAGAAAATAGCAGATAAGCAGCCAAGTAATATAAGGATCTTGTTCTCCTGGAAGGATCTGAGAACACTGTACACCTTGGGAGATATATCTATGCCATTTTTCACTCAGACCTCTATAAGGATATTCATCTTCCACTTCATATTGTCTGTCTTTCTACATAGACCTGGAACAAAGCCTTAAGTTTCCTTAGGCTACCTTATTCTCATCTCACTGCCCTTGCTTTGCACTCATGCACTCATCTCTCATTCCTTTCTTGAATCTGACAAGTCTGAAGAAGTTGGAATGCACTTGAAAAAATGTAACTCCAGAAACCAGTACTTGTTCCATGCTTTACTATACTACAGTAAATGAAAAAAAAAAGGCACAGAACTATGAAAGGCCTTAAAGGAATATAGATCTGAAACCTACACACACCTAGGTACAAGCATAGACAAAACTGTCAAATGTTGTCAAGATCAGAGGTTATTAGAAAAAAATGTTGTGGAATATCATCTATAACATAATGCCACAAGTCTTGTTCAGTAAAGAGATGAAAATATAATCACTCTAGACAACCTCTGTGGTTTCCATGCAATGCCTCACACAATATCTCTCTTCAAGAAAAGATATTTCTGCTAGAAGAGCTAGATAATTGCAATAACTTGTTTCATATTGGTACTCAGTTAATGCCATCTGGAAATACAGATGTGGTCAGAAAAAAACTGTGTTTTTTTTCAAAAGGATATTTATTCTTTCTTCCACTTACTATGTCCACCAAAGCTTGTATCAGTATTGAAGAAGTATAAAGTGCAAACTTGTAGTGGGACATGGAGTAAGAGCAGATTTGTCAGGGACACCAGAACCTACGCTGTTTTCTATTTTCCATCATTTTAAGTTTTTCCTTTGCAATATGCCTTCTTCTTTCAAAAATTTCATTACTGTCCCCTACCCTCAAAAAACGATGGCCTTTTAAAATTCAAACTGATGAAAATTGAGCTTCCAAATTATTAGGTTCCTGGCACAGCAAATGTCATTTAGGTTGTAAAGACAAAAATAATGGAAAACAAACTTCCCCACATATGACACCACAGTGAAATCTCTGCTTCCCTCTGGCCTGTGGCTACTGTCCAGCCCCAGAAATGGCACTGTCTGATATAGGTGATTTGTGACTATAGCCTGATGCTTTTTACTGGGATGGGAGTAGCACATTACCTCCAAACATGATTTTCTGTCTCCTCCTGGAGACATTTCCCAGCACTACCTCAGATGCCTGGTGGCTGCTCTCTTGGCCTCCTGGTGCTACTGTGAGAACCAAGTGCACACTAGGGCTCCAGTTTCCAGGAAAATTCTGTGGCAAGGTGTTGGCATCACAAAGGTTATTGGATGTCCCTCAGAAGTAATGGGAACTAATGAGACTATTTATCCTATGGTTTTCCTGAGTGTCCAGGAACTCTCCCACACCCACTAAAAAGGCTTTTTCTAGCTCTCCATGTGCTCCTCTGGTACATATCAGAGGACAGACATGCTACAACTCTATTTGTAGAGGGATAGCATGTCTAGAAAGTGAAACAACAATCAAATTTCACCCCATACACTATTGTTTGTGCGCAGATATTGCACAATTTTTTCCTTAGCTATTGTATTTGCAAATAAGTGCTTCTGTATTTATTAATATTCCTTCTATAGCTCTTTCCATTTTCACTGTATTCACAAGGAGTACTTCAAACCAGAGCAAATTAGGAACTCTCTGAATGTGGTGATAGAAAAACAAAGGCCTTCCCAGTACATTTCAGTGGTTAGTGGGGTTTTTGCCAGCACCTGTGACTGACCAGCTGCTAACAAGGAAGAAATCTATGAAGCTGAAGAGTGCTTATTCCATGTTCCTTGACTCTTTGCACTCAGAATAACAAAGTTCAGCCCCAAAGACCATGTTTTGTTTTCTGTGTTTGCTTACCAAACAGGAAATAAGGCTATTTTCATATGTGCCACAAGATAAACCATCAAATGAAAATAAAACCTCCTACTTTAAAAGAGGAAATTGTTGCATAAATCTCCAAAAATCTTCTTGCTCCCTTGTTGGGGTTAATGGTAATTTTTTAATTTAACGCTCAAGAGATGTGGCTCTTCAGCTTTGCTCTGTTCTAAGTCACTGTTTCTCAGCTTAGCTTTTTGGGAATGAAAACAATTCTTCAGTAAATTTGTGTATTCCTACAAACTGCCTCTTATCCCTACTATTGTGAGAGAAGGTATTGGGAGGTAGGTACCTAGCCTAGCTCCTGCAGTTCTTATGCTGCTCATGCTCCTGTTTTTAATATCATTATGTCCCCAGTGTGTTTCGACACACAATTGCAATTGGAATGGAGATCCTTACATCTGCCTCGGGTTTGTTTTTTCAGCCTAATGCAGCTGCCACTGTCCCATACACAGCTCCCAGCTAAAGTAGGGAAGTGGGTAGCAACCAGTGATTCACACAGACACAACGTGAGCAAAAAAGGAAAAAAAAAACCCAGTACAAATTACATTAATTTTATTTGCTTATACAAGCAAATACTTATTTTTTGCATTACTACCATCAGAATAGCCAAGTTGAGGATATATTCAGAGCTCCAAGTTATGAGTCACAATGGTTAACAGAGTTACCATCTCTCCCATTCTACAGCTGATTGAAACCAGCTAGCTGATTAAACCCATCAGCTCCTGCACCCTCCCTGGCCTGTGAGTGCTGTCTTTGATCCACGCAAGCCAGCAGCCCATCCACAGCCATGTGGCTGTCAAAGCTCGGCCACCCCTGTCCCCAGAGGACAGGAACTGCACCACCTCTCTCAAGCAATGTCATTCCTGCTAGTAACTCAGACCCTCATCTTGGCAATGCCCCTGGGAAGGCGATGAAGTGTTACTCTGAAACACAACACAAAGAAAAATTTCTCTAGGTCATGTAAGAAGTTTCTGTTGCAAGCAAAGCAAATGCAAATTTCTCACATCCATCATGTAACACTGTCTCTGTAAATAATGCATTTCTTTAGTAGCTGGAGTGGCCTTCAGTGCTGAAACATCAGCTGCTTGGGGAAAAGAGTTCTATATAACATGCTCTGAGTCAGAAAGGATTGAATTCCCCTTCATTGTGGACATCACTTCTATGTCATTCCACTTATTCCAAGACAGTGTAAACTGTGATGGAAAAAACTACCCTGTTTAAATTATGTTGACCTTATTGTGTCTTATAACAATTAACCTTCAGTTGCACTTTACCTACAGTTTTCCAGCCACCTGATGCTGGGAAATCAAGGCTGGCACAGAATTAAGGGCCTTTCACTAGTTAATAGGGCCTGATTTCAATCCTAATTAAATGTCTTCCAAACTTTCCATGTTATTCCAGTGAAAACAGAGTAAGTTACCTGGCAAAAAAATGTGACTTTTATATAGTTGATATTTCATTTACTGTTTATCCTGAAAGGCATCAAGGAGAAACCATGCTAACACTGAGAGTTTATACCTTTATTTAAAATTTGTGGCAAGGTCTTTGATTTGCTGTTGACAAAATTTCCAGGATCCCAAAAAGTATGACTTATGACATGCACCCATTGCACAAAGTTAAGCCTTGCTCTGTTGCCTTGAAAATATCTGAAGGTCTGTTCCTCTGAATGGTTTCCATACACAAAAGCTCAGATGTTGTCTATCATATTGAGAAATTGATTTCACAAGGCATCTCTACTAGAAACAAAATAACACCAAGACTTTGCCATCTTTTTTCCTCAAACTGTAAACTCTAAGACAAGAATTTTATGAAGGGCCTGTACATGTGTGTGTCCCTTCTCCTATGCACCTATGCCCGTCTCATAGACCTTCAGCTCTCCAAACCCTTAGCCCTGTGTTTGACACTGGCAAAATAGTAGTATAATATAACTGGTACAACAGTTCAGCATCTTGTGTCTCTATATAGAGTAACTTTAGATCCCTGGTTTTCCACCTAGAAAGCAGGGGAGCTGCATAGGCAGTCTGTGGATGTGAGGCTAGGGGTGAAATATAGATGTGCATCCACAGCACATATGTAAACCTCAGAGTCTCCTCCAGCACTGGCTGCAAATTTGTAGGTAGGTAAGAGTTTTCTTAATTCAAGTGTCCTTGCTTGAACAGTTCCATTATTACTGATAGGCTTGCTGCTGCTTATTAAAGAATAAGCCCATGTGGTCACAGTGACATATGCATGCCCTGGACTTTCAGAGGTATCTTAATGCACATGAGAAGACCTGGTGCTTCAGACAGTGCTGTGTCTAGAAATTCCAGTTTGAGATTGGAACACAGGCCTGGTCTGCTGGTAGTGTGCTTTGCTGTTTAAGAGCAGAAGTAATTCCATAAACATAAAGAAAAGAAGAAGGCATAGTGATAAATATAAACCATACAAGTTATTGCAGACTATGCTGCAGTAATCCAGTCTGTTTGGAAAAAAAGGGGTGTGTAGAGGGGGGATAAATGGTACTGACAAATGTTTACATACCATATCTGGAGTATAGGACCTCTAAAGTGCATATGGAGCTAAGTGATCTGAGATCTGGTGTTACATATGTGTCAGTCAATTCAAGAGTCAGGGATCCAGTGTAAGAAGGAAATTACTAATCAGTTCTCTACAGTCAAAGACTGTTTTCCAGTTATAAAAATCTTATTGCCAACATAAGGATGTCAATCACAACAGGGCATAGTCTGTGAGCAGCAAATTTTGTACACCATCGAATCTTTTTTCTTTCCATATCACAATCCCACTGATGATACTACTCAAATTTCAAATCAATGTAGGCCAAAAAATGCACATATCTTAGAAAATGCAGAATTCATGCATGAATTCATGCATGCATGAATGCAGAATCTTATTTATATATTATTTTATGAATCCTGTGTCTATGATAAATAGTGATTGACAATTGTCAGGCATCTGGGGACAGAAAACATTGGCAAGCTTTTTTTTCCTTATTGCAATAAGAGGCTGAAAGGTTGCAATGGCTCTTTCTAAAACAAAAAAAAAAAAAAACAAACCCTCCCCCCAAAAAAAACAGACAACAACAACAAAAAAACAAATTAAAAAAAAGGAAAAGTTAAATATTTAATATCCAAGATTAAAAAGTACATTAGCTGAATTCAATGTGTTTTACTGTCAGGAGATATGTAGAGATACAATGACAATGATGACACTATACTTAACACGTATGATATCTTTAAGATATAACCAAAGCCATGTCTCCATAGAAGCAGAACAACATTTGTCCTTCAAAGATACTGCATAGCAAGAATACTTGTCACAATTTTGAAAAGGGAAATTAGAGAAAAAGGAATAATTTCCACCTATGCCACAGAAAGCTGTAGCCTCTGGTATTGATTTCTGTGTTGAAGCCTGTGTTACAGATGAAACATTTCAAGGACCCTACTAAATGCTGATAACTTGTCTACAGCTTCAGGACAGTTTTCAAGATGTTTATCCATAAGGGAAGGTACTATTTTGGAGGAGACTTTGTGAGCCTGGACAATTTGGAGCCATTCCTCTTCTTCTTTCCCAGCATCACCAAGGGGTGAGACAGACTATATCCCTGCCATCTTAGTGTTCACATATAGATTACAGATACTGCACACAAATTTCTCCTGTTCTTGTTTGAAGTCTTGCTGGTGCTACCTGCCTTCTTACCCTCCTCTGACAGCAGTTTCCAGAAGCTCATTGTGTGCTCTGTAAATGAATACCTTTTCATCTGACTTAAGGTGATCCATGAATGTCATGGAGTGTCCTCTAGCTCTAGCAATGTGAAATTGACTGGACAGGATCCACATATCCAAGTTATTCGCTACCTTTATGATTTTATAGATGTCTCATATCATACCCCAGCTCTCTCCTTTCTGCTCCAGAGTCACAGTCCTCCTAAGCTCTTCTGCTAAGACTACTGCTCTGCCAAGCTAAGCATTTTGCTTTCCCTCATGTGTGCTTTCCAAATATATTACATCCCTCTTGTGCTTCAGAGATTGGCTCTGAATGCAGCATTACAAGGTCTTATTAGGTGCCAAAACTATGTCCTCTGCCATTAGGATTCTTCCTGTTGATGCCAAATATAGTTTTGGATTTTTTGGGGTAGGTGAGAGGGTTTACTGAACTAAAGTAGAGGAGGGACCAAAGCTGTATCCAGAGACTTGAGGGTTTTGGCTGCAGAGAATTAGCAGAGTTCAGAAATTAGCATTAGTTCAGAATGGGAGCAGAGAGCTGATGAGAATTATGGTTGGTATGTCTGAGGACATAAATAAATAGTTGCTTATGTCAAGTGCTTGTGTACGACAAAGTAACAGCTTTGAGAGAGAAAAGAAATCAGTACCAGTTTTTGTTCTGCATCCTGGTAGCCCAAAAGCTGTTAAGTAATTGCTTTGCAATCTCTTCTGAAGAGGAGCAGTGGCCTGGACAAAGGGCTGCTGCTCAGTAGCCATGATTTTCTGTGGATAGTGTTTATTGGCTTCAGACTGACATGTTCTAAGGTGAAAATTAGAGAAATAGATGCCTTGATCTCTAAACTTGGATTTGGTTTTGTTTTCCTTCATCAGTGAGACAGCACATGTTTTTCAGCACATCACTCAAGTAGCTGGCTAGCTGGCTCACTTGCTTAGGGTGAGTTTTCAGTGTCTGGGAGTGTCCTGATGTATGACCTGTTAGTGGCCAAAGATCAAAAATTTGATGTTCATGCTATAAGATCACTCACAGTCAGATTTCCAGGCTCCTTGGAAGAGGCATAGTCACCACTTCTCCATGCCTCCTAGATGGTACTGCATGAAAGCAGACTATCAGAACCCCCTTGAGCTCCCATTCAAATCACTGAAGTGCACTTTTTGTAAAAGCAGATTTTCCTTAAAAACCACATGTCCCATATAACAGCAAAACACTTTTAGCAGAACTACTGAAATGCTGATTATGATAGTATTCCTTTCAGGAATGTCCTTTTTGAATTTCTTTGTAAGTCCCAAGAAGTCAGTGGGATTCAATTACAATTTGCTATGGACCTAACGGTGTTTGGTAAATCTTGTGGTTACATGACACACAACTCATATTCTCATTTATCAATCACGTATTTTTAAAATCTATTTCTCATCAAAACCCCTCCATTACAGGTGCACTTCAGGAAAGGCAGCTAATAATCTGACATGATTCATGTAGTGAAGACCTGACACCTCCAGCCATTCTTTTCAAGTGCTGTTGGCACTGGTTAATATTTTCCACCTTTACTTTAGGTAATTTCCTAGTTTTCTATAGAGAAGAAAAACATTTCAATGACACCCACAGCTCCAAACCACTACTTAGCACATAATGAACTAATTTAAACCAAGTCAATTTCATTCCAATTTTCTGCCATGTGAAACAGATGCTTTTTGCCAGAGCCAAAAGCCGTACATAAAGAACAGTAGCATATGAGCACATTCCTAACTCTAGGTGTAAATCAAGCGTACATAGTACTATATTTCAAACAACATTTAGAATAAAATAAGAAAATGTATCAAATTACAGGCTTAACCACTCTGTGTTTGCCATTGAATTCTAGATTGCTTCCCAGATGTAAAATTTTGGTTTTTTGTAACGTTTAGTTCACTTGTTTGTCTTGGTGACAAAAAGAAGATTCAGTGGCTGCTTATTTTTTTTGTAGTAGAAGTGTGGTTTTGTACTAAAATATTTGTTACAATTTGATGAAACTCTCAATGTCCACAAGACTAGGCTGTTGAAATTCAACCTTTAACATAAACGACTGAGTAAAAATAGCACCTTTTTTTTTTACCTCAGTGCATCTTCCTCTGAAGCATCTTAAACTAAGTGCATCTTAAACTGAGGCAATAACAACTGCAGCACATAAGACGACCTGTCTTTTTCTCTAGGACCCTACAAAAGCTGTAAATCCTCCGATCAATATATACATTAATGTATTTGCATTTCAAGCTTTTGTATACATTTTATCACCACACAGCATCAAAGGCAGGGTTTAGATCTCCTAACAAAGTCAGAATACACAATAGTATCTCTCTAATACTGCCACATGTGGCTAACAATAGGACTGTAATAACAAGGTTCTGATTTAAAAGTCAAGACTCCATGTCGTTAAATCATGGCTTACACAGAACACTCTAACACAACTGCATGGCTTAGCAAAAAGCAAGTACTAGCTTAGGAGAACATTTGACGCTTTAAAGTCGTCGATGATGGACAAGGGTGCTCTCTTGTTGTGGTTTTGGGAAAAGGAGATAACTGGCTGCTGGGCACATTTTGTCTAAGCAAATACAGCAGAAGAGTCTGTCAGCAGTTTGAGGATAGTTGAGAAATGATTGCCTGAAGTGAAGAGATAGTGGAATTTTCTATATAGTGTTTTTGTATTTTTTATTAATCCATTGTCGGGTCCACTTGCTTTTATGGTCCAGTTGCTGTCTTTAAGCTTCTATTGAATGCAGTGTGTAAGTGAATTCAGAGCCAAAATAGTAGGTAAAGCCACACAAAGCAAAAGCCTGAGATGTAGGAGCTGAGCACACCTGTCGTGTTGAAAGGTCATTTAGACTAAGGAAACAAATAAAGAATCTTACTAGGAAAAAAATACAGCATCTTTAAATATAGTAATATCTAGAATGATCTGTAATAATCCTGTGTGGATACAGTGTGAACTGTGACACCGTGATGGGCAGAAATGCAGAAGATCACATTCACAGATAACAACCTAATGTACGTCAGTGACCCTGACATCTGTGTACCTAGTAAGTAAGCAACTTCTAGAGCACAGTATGAGCAGTACTGCAGAGACAACATTCACAACAGATGTGTTTCAGGAATTTTGTTTCAGAGTAGCTCTGATCTGGTTTGTGCTAAATGTCCATTAGCAATGGGAATACAATCAACGTGCTGCTAAGTGATGTTTTCTGGTTTAGTTTAACCATAAGGGAATGTATTTTTTGTGCCCTGAGACCAGTCAGTGATCTGAAACTCCATGTGCTGGAGTGACTGGGAAACTTCCTTAAAGGCACTCTCTTAACTAAACCAAAAAACTTGTATTACCTAGTAGAACTAGAGCAGCAACTCCTTCTGTGGGCCAGTTGTTCATGTTGCTGCAAAAAGAACTAATGAGAATAATGAGAGCTGATGAGCTGCAGATAATTTCAGGAGACTGATGATCTCCTCACTGTTTTGGTTCCATGAAAATGTAATTCTAGTGATAGTGACTGTCAAACCCAGAAATCATTCATCACCATATGCTTAGTATGTAATGCATATGTTAAATAAAAATAAATGCTATTTAACATGAATTTCATATACTCTGATGCAAATTGTTTCTCAAAACAACTTGTGTCTGTATGGAAGTCCAGGTCAGAGAGTATCAGTTGATTCAAGAAGAGAAATCAGACACATTTGTTATTTGTGGAACAGATACACTACAGATTCACTATAGTAACCACTACCTGTGCTAGACTTCAAACTCTTCAAAGACTGAAAACCATATGGTGCATTGGAAAGGCAGGAAAGGGTGAGGTGGAGCCATGGGCATGGCTGGGTACCTATGGCTAGTCTGCATGTGACTGAACTGTCCACTGGATGCACCTCTTTCCACCTCTGTCACTAGCAGAAGACACAACAAATGTTTAATTGTAGTTCCAGCCAGACTAGCCAAGTAGGTATTTCACATTCCTCAGCACATTCGGGGAGCTTGCCCAAAAAGCAGGATGTTTTGGGCTTTTTTCAGCGTTCCAAATAAAAAAAGGAAGGTAATTATTTCTTTGCTTTTTAAATGATACGGAATTTGTATCTAATTACAAGAAGTACCTGGAGGGTTTCCCATGGTTGTTTATGTTTGGTTTTTGGGTTTTTTTTCTTCCTTCAAAAGGCTTTCAGCACAGCACCATTGTTAGAATACTTCCCTGAGGGATCAGCCTTGCAATCCCAGCTCTGGCAAGGGTCCCACAGGCTCTAACAAGTGCGCAACTTGAGTCTGTGTTACTGACTGGGACCTTGGTGAATAATTAATTTGGATAAGGGGAGTATACTGTATCTAATGGTCTTTTTGCTGGAAAAAAGAATGTTCCTGTTTCTTGAAACTATTCCATCTGCATTAAATTCACCTGAGAGACTTTGTGTGTTAAATACTTCACCTGATGTTCTTTAAATTATTACAAATGCTAGTACATGGTATTTTGATATTTTATGTTACTAACAAGTATGAAAACTCATAAGAAAATGCTTCATTTCATGAAAATAATTTTGTTTCTGATTCTACTGATCTAATTTTTCATTTTGCTTTAGTCAAGCAAAAATCTTTTTAAAACATTCACATAATTCACATAAGAAGGAATCTCCTCCTTCACTTTACATTTGTACTCCTTAGACTGACCAACATCAGTAAGAGTCTTTTAAAACCTGCAGGTGTGAATTACTTCATTCTGAGTTCCACCTATTTCCCAAATATCTGACAGCTGATGATGGATTTGTCACCAGTAGCAGATGATAGGGCACAAGAATTTCAGCAACTGGTCCTATAAATTACAGGATTACAGACTCATTTAAGTTAGGAAAGACCTCTGAGATCACTGAGTCCAAGAAACAAAGAAGTAGTGCATTAAATCTGAATCTGAGGATTCATGATTTCTGCAGGTGATTCCTCCACAGAAAATTCCTCCACAGAAAGCTTTTTACTGGAATATATCATGTAACACTGTATCTTATCTAATGTTAATGGGTCTTACTGCAGAAAATTCAAAAGTTTTTTGGTTTTTTTTAACCTGCAAGGTGCCTCCCCAGAAAAGGCTACTGAAATAATCTGTTGTCGATACCTAATAACACACAGCTCTGGCACACTGTCAAACAGGAAGACAAACTAGAAGTTTAGTTAATTAGTCTATCAGGACAGGTATCAGGAAGGAAGGCTATAACTACTGAATACCTCCTTCTGTGGCTCCATCTCTCAGGGGACATTTGCCCCAGGGCAGGCTGTTCTGTCTGACACAGGCTGCTGCAGAACCAGCAGGAGTGACCGTGTGAGATGCAGTGAGGCACTTTGAGATCTTAGAATGGGACGTACAGCCTGCTGCAGTTTTTCTTTTGTTGCTCAAATCTAACCACTTGACTGGCAAAGTTTTGATGCAATCTTTCACTTCAAAGATCAGGACTTTTGTCCTATCTCATTGAAAAATATGACCACAAAAGTAGCATAGCATTGCTCCAACATACACTACGGTTCAATTTTTTTTCTCTTATTAGTTTGATATTTTGCTAAGCAATGGAAAAAAACCTCAATATTGTTTACCAGTGATTTCATATAATGAACTATACGCACTCATTTTTCTTTCTGGAGTCCAGAAAGAAAGAGCTAAAGAAATATATTGACTGATAATATGGGGTTAGATGTTCTGTTTCCAAGAGAATGAAAGTCTTGAACATTTTATGACAGATTTTTAGGAATCTGCAACTGCACCAAAAATGATGAAGGCAGCAGACACGGAGGATAAGAAACTGTAGATATCAGAGGTCATGAACACAGATAAATAAAATGCCAGTTAAACATCTTGAAACGCCAAGATGAAATTCCAGGAATATAACTCTGACATTGAAGTATTTCCTTCTTGAAAATAACGGGACATCTTTGCTTCTAACTACATACAAATGCAGGACTGCAATCTATAAAAATTATTATATGTCAGAGCTAGCATTACATAAATCACAACCATCTCACTTCAGTCGGTTTTAAACCACAATAAAAACCCTAAGTCTATTTTGAAATATAATACCTTGAACTGAGCCAAGCTTATTGCTAATGCACTTATTAATAATCCTGTCTCCCTGCATATTTGGGAACATTCAGAGCCTCAGTGCTCCAGCTGGGTTGCTTCACGTCGACTAGAAATATGTCAGATTGTATAGTCTGTGATTGGATACAAACCTTTCACATGCATGTTTTCATTTGAACCCAGATAAGGATCACCCTTTTATAAAAACAAAATATGTGTGATTAGGTACTATATATTTCTGATTGCTCACCTTGGCTTAGCATTCACTGGAAGCAACTGAAGTGTCACATTAATTTTTGCAGCTGTCTTTGCAACCTTCTACCTATTTAGAGTGTAACTTTTAGGTGCACTTTTGAATGTCCAGAAACAGAAAAAACAAAAATTTTAAAAAAGCAGCTGTCAGGACAAACTCAGAAAGGTTTTGTACTTTCCAAGTCAGAGGTGGCACAGTTTAAATAGGCGTGTGATACTGAAGTCAGAAATATCTTCTCCCTTACAGGAAAGCTATACACACAAATGTCAAGTACGTGCTAATTCTCCTGTGACTCAGATCAGAGTTGCTCTCCTCAGTCTGCTTTAGCCTGACAGCACTTGCCCGTTCAGTTTCCTAATGAACCCCTTTATTCAGGGTGGGCCTGTGACACTTGCAGAATGTGGCATATTATTTTAGATTGTGGACAGATGTGCACACACCTTCCAAGAGGCCTTATCCTCCTCACTTCAGTCTGGATACGTTTGCCTTGCATCTTTGTCTCTATTCTCTTAGTTTTATTTCTATGCTAATAATCTGCTACGCTTAGCAAATACCCTCTGCTCACCCTTACTTTTTGGGGCTTAGACTGTGACTTTGGATGCATCAGGAAAATCATCATTGTTCCTTTCTGGTGTCAGCAGAATAAGCAGAAGCAAGAGAAAATTAAGGAAGATGAAAATCTAAGATCTTATTTTCCTTTATTTGCTGGTGTGCCTCTGGGACAAAATCATAAGAGATGGACAGGAATTATGTACTGCACCAAGGGTTCTCATATCCTTTCTTGGGCAGGAGCAAAGAGATGAGTAGAAAGCCTAGTTCAGACGACCCTCTGGCAATGGTGAAGCCATACACCACAGCACTTGCAGTTGTATTTGTTGCTCTGGCTGCCCAGCCCAGCTGGGGAAATCCCTTGCTGGCAGAATTGGATGTGAGAATTTGCTGGCTTTGCTCAGTCTCACAGCAGTGCTGTGCCCCCCGGGTGCCAGCAGAGTAGTCTTAGACACTGCTGGGTCATGTAGCTCTGCATCTGAAGGGCTCTTCATTATTAGTCTTTGTCCATGAGAGGAAGACATTGCTTCAGTCTGTGCCAGTTAAGCCAGACCTGTGCTGAAGGCATCATCGCTCTTCCCCCATTTCGTAATCAATATTTTGTGAGCATCGGCAGCTATGAATCAATGTGATGTGCCATGTTCAAACAAAATGCAAACTTAGAAACCAGCCTAATTCAGGTAAGAGCTCTCTGCAATGCTGTAGGATACACAGTTCTTCTATGATCACTTCTTTGTTTTAATGCTACATAGCTCTAAAACTTTCCTTTGTCTGAATTGAGCTTATTTGCAGGTCCAGTCCTGGATTCCATCCCAATTTTGTTTAGCAGCCAAAACTCTTACTTCTGTTGAGGGCTGTTCTGTTTCAGAAAGGACAATATGTTTGGACCTTTTACAAAAGGCTCCCTCAGATCTTTGCTCACGAAACTGTTCTGACACAGGGAATTTTTACTTTTAAACCTTTAGAAAAAACATTCAGCTAATCTTCTGGGCTCTGGTTCAGGAAAGAAACCTCCTAATGTTAAACATATGCCTTGGAATTGTCATATAAAGCAAGGGATCTGAAATGTATGTTTCTACTAAAGGCTGCAATTAAATGTTGACCCAGATAGGAGTGCATTCTGGATTTGGGCATTAATGAGAATGTCCAGGGATAAACAATAGGTACTTTTTAGATTTGCATCAGCTTTACACCACCTACCATTTGCAGCAGCTTATGTCCAAACACAAGCACACACATATAGTGGAAGTTAAATAGTGCTTATACATGAAGGAAAGCAATGTTGTCTGCAAGGTAGTCAAAAGTGTGGCTGCACCTTGCTGGTTACAGAGATTAATAGATTTTGGGCCTTAGTTCTTTAAGAACTTTAGTGTTCTTTTGGGAGACCTAAGTCCTTTCTACGTTTACTGTATTTAAGGGCATTCGGTGCTTTGCAGGATTAGTTCCAGCTACACCATTTTGAAAAATCTCTTTGTTACTTGGTGGTGATATGTGAAATTTGTAGCATCATTTTCTACTATTTTTATTCATGCATAGAGCACAGCCACCTCAACCGCATTCATATGTCTACAGCTGAGATGAAAACACATATTCTGGAGTTAAGAAAACTCACCACTTATGACTTTTTCATATGTCCTGCTTTGAAGGCAGAGTTTTAGAACACATTTTTGGGCTGTGTCTGCAAACAAGTAATGAGGGCAGTGTTTGCTGTGTACCACCTGTAGCAGTGGGTGCAGATGTTAGAGAGTTGGAGGGGTCAAGTCACTCGCTGGTATCACTTTTCTCAAAGATAGGAGAGGTTTCCCGAATCCTTTAACGGGAGACATTTGTCACATGATATCTCCAATGGTCTTCCAAATGTCAGCCGTAACATAACACTTTTCAACTAAGACAATAAATTGGCTTGAATTTGGCAGGAAAAAGACACCTGGCTCTGTACCAGGTCTGATAAGCAATAAACGAAACATAACCAAATGGGAGGAAAAAAAAAAAATTGGACGTCAGAAAAATCTACAAATTCCTCGCCTCTGCCCCTGCCCTCTTCCCTATTAAGGGCTTTTTTTCCCCCTTTTTCTCATGAGGTGTGCTGATGGAAACCGTGGGTACGAAGCTCCGATAATTGTCCCGGATTCCTGAGCCCTCCGTCCTTCAGCGGGGCCAATAATGAAGACAGAGGAGGGAGAGAGGCCGGGATGTGCCTGCCTGCCTGGAATGCAGCCGGAGCTGAAAGCTGACACCAGCTCGCTGGAAAAGGACTTGCGAGCAAAGGCTGTCTCCAAGACAACAGAGTATTTTCCCTGTGATGCATTTACACAGTGGGGTTAAAGTTCTGTGAAAGCAACAGCTGTTGTAAAAACATTGTATTAAATATGCTTAGAACTGTAAAACGCGTGCTCCTCATGTTGCACTTTGCTAGAGAGAAATGTGGAAACCTGTGGTACGTCTGAGGGAGAGTTTCTGCTCTGTCAGAGGCTGTTTTATAAATGTCATGCTCCATTTTCAACCTTTTCCTGCTGAGATAGCTTCTTCTTCAGACCATTTTCCTCTAAAGCTGACTTTCAAGTTAAAAGCTAATGACTAAAGCATGACTGGGTCTACTCCTTGTTTTTACCCCTTTAAACGATGCCTTCTGCTTGAAAACTTCCACTAATACACGTGTGCTCTTGTGTTTGAACATAAGCTGCTGCAAATGAAGCTTGCTTATCCTGATGCCACCCATATATGCGGCCCAGCTATCATTTGCAGCTCAGACTCATCAACACTAATATTTTTCCATCCCTAGAGAGCAATCTCCTGCAAAGCTCTCCTGTTACTGACTTTGCTAAACTCTGGGGAGGAACTTTATGCGTGTAAAATGGATAAAATGTTACCAGCTTCAAAAATGAGAGTCTGGCAAAACAACAAACTGCTTCAGAGCTATTCTCTCATTTTGCAATTCTTAGAGACTCTTTAAACAGTTGCATAGCAGGGCTGTAGGATGTCAGTTCCTGTCTTTAAATCCCTGCTGTACTTACAGAAAGTTATATTTAGGAGACTGATATACTATGGCCTGGGTTTATATATGATTTTCTGTTTCTGTTTCACTGCATTGGGCCCTCCACCCTGGATTATGTCTTTTCACTAGACATTTTGTTTCTTTTTTTTTCTGACAAAAAAAGTGCTGGTTTTGCTTCTTTTCCAGAGGTACTCAAAATAAATAACGTGTGAATATTTAGTGAATTTTCAAGCCTACGGAGTCTGAGCCCATTCAGGTAATGTGAACCTGCCCATCCCTAGTAATAATACTAATAGGAAATTACTCTTCCACCCAAATCAAGTTTCAACATCTGCAGATAGCTTGTCCTAATGCACTTGGCAATGACGCCAAGAAAAGCTTCTCCATCCTTCGCCTAGCAGCTGCCGTCATCACAACAGTCCAGCTGCAAGTGAGGTGGCTAAACAGTCTGCAAAGCTGTTTGAGTGTTTTTCAGGAATCCCAGGAAAAAGAGCATGAAAGGAGGGTGTTGCATATGTAGACTCACATGTATGCCAAAGAGGAGGGCAGGAAAATATTGCAATCCCACTCTTCCCCACCTCTTAAAACATATTCAATGAATTGAAATAATAAATGTGAAGATTAACTTTGACCATATGAATGTATGTGTAGGAAAAGCTTGATTTAAATATGTTGTGTTTTGGAAAAGAACATTCAAACATCTGCCTGAGCACATACATAGGAGTCAGAGAGAGATCTAAGTATCTGGGCTTGATTTACTTCCATGTGCTTGAAGGTACAAACTTCACATATATTTCTACATCTGTTGGAACCCAGCAAAATAGGAGTTATGGGATTTTACTGCTGCCACAGTCCATGTATATAGGATTATACTGTCATCCCACTTCATGCTAGAGACTGGATCTTCATGTGTTGTTGAATTTTTGTCTGAAAACATAGGACTCATTCAACTTTAGTAGGAAAAGCATGCCTAAGCTGCTTCAGCAGTTTTGAGAATCTCAGCCTAAATAATTTTAACTGATCAGAAGTAAAAAAGTTGTCTTACTGGAGACAGAGTCAAAATGACTGATTTCAGATGAGGCTTTGAATGTTCAGCACTCTTTAAATGTGGCTTCTCTAGGGGCAAAACCCTGGGTTATTCAAGAAAATCCTCTCAATTATGGAAACGAAACATCCTCATGAGGAAGGGTGGCTTACAAAATGCTCTTTCAGGAATTCATCTAGAGGAATCAAGTAGGTTGAATCAGCACCAGCTGGTGTATGGGAGCAATCTCTTTGAAGCAGCACAAATGACAGCCCCTTGTCCACTTTGATTTGTGATCATTCCAGATTTTCAAAATGTCTTCCCAACCACCTCTTCTTGATTCCTCTGTCCAATGAAATGTGTGGCCGTCAGGGAAACATCTTCAAGTTTAATAACCAGAAGGCACTGCAATGTCATCCTTACCAGAGCACTGTAACCAGAGAAGATCATTTTATTTAGTTGAGATCCTTCCAAACATCAGGGTTTTTTTCAACTTTCTTTTTCAATATTTTCTCACAACCCCAGAGGCTGAGGGTCAGATCGTCAAACAGAGCCTTTATCTCAATATGCAGGATGGAAGAGGAAGAGATTCTGTTTCCAGGGGGAGGCAGAGAATAGAAAGCACTTATAATTAAGGGCTTGAAATAACTCCTATGCCTAAAACTCTCACTTCTGGGCTGAGCTGTTTGCAATATCATCACAAAATTGTTCTTCAGATGAAGGGTGTGATTTTTGGTGGCTTTGCTTCTGGTCCTTGCAGAAGTCACCAGGAGATTCACCACTGGCTGACAACACATAGCAATAAGTGTAGTTTAAAGCTTTGCATCATCTATTTATCTATGTCTATCAGTCAAGGGAGTAAGAGATACGAGTTTTGAAAAATACAGCTACTGAGACAATATATGCATTTAATTCAAAGGGAAGATTTTAAACATGTGTATCCATAAAAATAAGTGTCTGATTCCCAGCAAAGCTAAAGCCTTAATTCCATGATGAACCCATTATCCCATTCTTGACCAGTACACAATTCTTGGTTTTATATCAGGAAAAAGGACATTGTGCTTTTCTTAAGCCCCAACCTATATGAAATCCTATTGTTACGCATTCACCACAACAATAGCCCTTTGGAGCACTCAAAATGCCTGGCTGTCAATTAGGTTACTATAAGGAAGGAACAGGACATTGTTTACATCACAATGCAGCATCAATGAAGGTATATACATTAGCCAGATGAATGCATCCTGCCGTGTTGCAGTAAGCGCAGTGCAATCAACGCCGACCATGAATATCAAGCAGGTCTCTCGCAGCGCGCTGTGCAGGTATCAGACTGTGCACCGTATCTGGGTGCGCAGCATAACTCCGTACGCGGTGTGCTCCACAGATTGATAATGTTTTGGAGGACTTTGCTGCAGGGGAAGATATAGATGGGAGGAGGGGCTCAAACATACCTAACAGCCTGGCACTGACCCATTGAAAATAAGGAAGCAGTTTCATACAGCCTCACCATTTGCCTTTGTTATTAGGAAATAAATCAGCCTTTGTTTTTTCTGGACAAAGTGAAGGAATGTCATTATGACTTATAAATTGTGCACTTACAAAACAATCAGAAAATCTTCCCATTTAAATCTGAATAACTTTAATTGTTGGGAATTTAAACTTTAGTCTATTGAGAGAAACAAATGATTAAATAGAGCTCTTCATTGAAATTCTGTGTTTGAGCTAAAACCTGCATTAGAAAACCAAAAAAACAAACCAACAACTGTGAGGCTGGTAAAAGACTGAACAAATCTTACAGTTGCACCACTTAATGCCTTTTGACTGAAGATGAGATGAAACCACAGTTGACAAAGTGGCAAATTAGTGTGGTTGGTAGTGCTTTATTTACGCTGTTCCAAATGTATTCAGAGAGTTATTTCCATCTCATGCCACTATACAGTTTCCTTAAGTATGTCTGGAGTCCTGAATATAGCAGTGCGTTGGTAGTTAACATTGTAAGACAAAGACACTGAAGTCAAACATATGCAGACTTCCTTGCTTTTTTAGGGAATAGCAGCAAACATACAGTGCTTGCTCCCAAGTTATCTAAGTTTGCCCACAGAATTAGTTATGTCATTGAGGTAAACCTCTCTGACCTGATGTCAGCTAGGTCAAGCAAAGTCTAGCTGAAGAAATAGTAAAATTTTGGAGAAACAGAATAGAAGTGCTGTACTGACTTTGTGTATGGCTAAAAGCAAATGCTGTGCTTAAAAAATGCCCCTGTCACTAGGCAGAGGAGCTGGCATCATTGATCTGGCAGTTGAACCTGCAGGCTTAGAAATCATCTGTGAATAACCTCAGCACTCTGATAGTTATGATTTTATTGGCGTTTTCATGGTGTAAGAACATTGCCACTGCTAGAATTTTGTTTTTCCAGCCTTTATCTCTGGCTAAGCTCCACCCCTCATGGATTTTCACACTGTCCCTTCTCAGAGATGACCTCTCTTCCACCTCTGACCTCTTTCAGAGTTTTCACCCTTGCTTTAACAACTGATTTATGATGTGCCTGTGAAAGGGTCAAGCCTACTTTTACGGTTTGCTTAAAATATTTCTTTTTTTGGGTAGATACAGAAGTGGTGCTTAATAAGTGCTAAGTAAATAAACTAAGGATTGGAGACAGCTTCCCTTTTCTGCTAACTACTAGATGTCTCTAAAACTCTTTGTAACAAGTGTTTACCAAGTCTTCAAACAAATTAACTGATAACTGTAATAATTTTGTGCCTAATGAAATGTGTCAAGGGTTTAGGATTTCCAAAAAGAGTAATTTCAAATTAAGTTGTCTCACAGTTCAATGAAAAGGCAATGCTAAAGATAATTCAAGGACTTGTATATGTAATGGACAGGAAGTCTATTTTTCTTTTAGTTTGACAGATTGATCTTCCACAGGAAAAAAAAAGAAAAAAAGGCAAAAAGGCTACTAGGCACAAACTTTCATTGCCTCCAGCCTGTGCCAAAATTACTTTTAACCTCACTTCAGGTGGCATTAGAACTGCAGGATCAATCAATCACCTCAAAGGCAGATTTTCTTCTTCTGTTTCACTTATCCATTATTGTTTACATGCACCATAATTTATCCTGCAAATTCAGTTGTGGTTTTTTATGTGGTCCTCATCATTCTATGTATCTAAAAATCAAAACTGCATATATTTAGATTTTTAAAAATCAATCAGATGCTTGAGGCAGCATTTATGAAACTCTCAGTACTGACTAGATGACAGTGCTTATCCTTCTTGCCACAGATCACATCACACATGAAGCCATTTGAAAATATGAAGAGTGTGTTTTGAGGCTCTCTGTTTCAAGCTGAAGTGTGCATCCATGTATTCTCTATAAAGTTTGTCACATATGTGTCTCTCTAAGCTAACTGGTACCAGGTGATGTTTTTAGACATGCCACAAAAGACATTCTCTTGTTTTTAAATTTACTGATTTTTTTTTCCTAGCCATTAAAAATTTTGATTTACTATCCTGACAATTTTACTAGGGAAAGAGACTGAGGTTTATTGCTGAACATCTTTCATTTTCACATTTTCTTGAAATGCTACCAAAGTGAAAGAAACTACCAAGTTAACACCTAGCGTTCTATTTGGTTTGAATAGAAAACCTCAGACAGGCCAAATGTAGATGATACATCTCTCAGTGTAATCAGAAAAAAATACTAAATTATTACAGTGTTTCTGTGGTTTCAAAGCATAGCCTTATGCTGGGAGCTGGAAGAAAGAGGCAACAGGTGAACAGCTCCAGGCCTCACTCAGCCTTGTTGGCAGCATGCTCACTGCTAACCACTGGTCCAGAAAGAAAATGCCAATTTCAGTCTGTTTCATGCTTGCCCTCTTGCTGAAGCCAGAAAAGAACGGGATGTAGCTTTATTCCCATCCAGCCTACCTAGGAAGAGAACAGAAAGATCAGACAGAGCAGAACAGAGGGTTTGAAAGAATCATCTCCCAAACACAAAGACTGCTGTTAGGACTGGACACTGTCTGCCTTGTCACCCTCTACCTGTGTAATCACCAGGCACAACGAAGTCTATTCATTAAGGGCCCCACTCAGGGCTTCTTCGGCATGCTTAACACTTCCGTAGACACACAAGGATCTTCAGAGTATTCAAAGGATAAAAGACTGGACACTATTTATAGTTTTGCTGATGTTGGGAGGGTGGCTGTAATCCTAAATTCCTTTCCCAGCCCATGCTTGGTCTTGAGCTGAATGAGTAGCAAAAATAAATAAATAATAACGATGAAAAAATGACCAATGAAAGCACTGTCTTTGTTTCTGTTCTAAACGTGGAGTGGTGCCACTTGTTACATGGTGGTGTTCAGAGAACGGCTTTTGATCTTGAAAGCTTTCTGCTTGTTTTAGTTCTTTTACATTAATCACCCCTTAATTTCATTTATGGGATGCAAATGACTCTTCTCTTGCTCAGACCATTTAAACTAGCAGATCAGTGAGCTGATAGGCCATCAAGTAAAAGAGCTGGGAAAAAAAGTAAAAAAAAAGAAAAGCTGAAAATACTTACAAATCTTGACTACACTTGACAAAAACCAGAAGTGGCCTGTGGTCTATCCATTAGCTGAAAAGCTGGTATAGATCAGTGTCATTGCATTGAAGACAATGGTGGTTTGTCAGCTGAGAAGCTGGTCAAACAGACAGAAAGAAAATGGTCTTTTCCTGGCAAAGAGTTAAACCAGCTCACTTACTCCTTTCTGAAAATTTCTTTCCATTGCCTTCCATTGGATGCTTTGACTTGGGAATATTTTGAGTGCTGGTGAATAAACACTATAGATACTGTTCTGTGTAACTATGTCAATAATATAGTGACAGTATTGCAGGCTAACTGCACAAGTTTAATTGTGTCATTGCCCCTCTTTCTATGTTATGGCTGCTTTTCAACGGTGAAATTAAAAGCATATTTATTATTGTAACATATATATTATAAAGATTACAAACCCCATACTCCAAAATCCAGGAATAAAGCCTTGTCAAAAGGTTGTCCCCTCCACGCCTAACAGGAGCAGCGGCTTTTTTGTCATCCTTCTGAACTGGGGCTTGTCTCTTTTGAACTCAATTAAAATGTCTCCTTGACATTAATTGTGTGGAACCTGGTGCCTAACATAAGAGGCAATGTGTGCACAGACCAGGGACATCAACAGCAGCCTCCTAGTCTCTATATCCTATGAATTTGTGATTGTCTAAAAGCTGACTTGATCAAATTTGTTAGGTATCCTGAACTGGAGAATAAGAAACAAAAGAAAACAGAGGATTATGACCAAAACAAAGTGGCAATCATAGATATCAATGCTGTAATATATGTGTGTTAATTGCAGCAGTAACGAAATATATGGTAAGCTTCTGTTGTGGTCATTTGTAGTCTTCTGAAATACTCATAATGGATTTTGAAACTTTCCATGCAAAGGAGCTTTTTATGCAACCTACAGACCCTCTGGAGGTAAGGGAAGAACAAAAGCTTGGGATATAAGCAGATCTGGTCTTTAAGGACCATCATCATCAGAATAGAGCCTTATGAGCAGCTCCACACCACCTATCAGGCAGACATCTACAGCTCAGCAGTACTGCAGGTGACAGGGATCACCTGCCCACTTCAACTCCCTGAGTAATCAGTCAGAGCACCTCAAACAACTTCCACCACCAGTTTAAGGTGGCCTATCCCATTTTACCTGAAGGTGAGTATGGATTGCTCTCTAGTTATCTTTCACAGACTGAGAGGCTCCTGTACTGCCTGCTAGGCAAGACATTATTTATTACAAAGATCACCCAAAATCTGCAAAATCACAGCTTTATGTTTTGAGCAAAGTAGGTGTTTCTCTGCAGCCACTCCACCAAGGGTGGAGACACTAGTTAGTTTCTGCTCCTCCATCTCCCTTCAGAGATGGTCCCTGTCCTCTAAAAAGCACCTGGCCATACTGCTGAGGGTAAAAGTATCTCATGTTTTACAGAAACACTGTAGGAAACCACAAAGGAGTTACAAACAGCATCAGGGATAGCTATTCATCTCTCCCCAATTCAAATCATCTCATGTCTTGTTGTTCCAGGAGAGCACACAGCTTGCCTGAACCACTACTGCAGAAACAGCTGTGGTCCCCATGAATCTTCTTTCCTCCTTAAACCTTACTAAGGTAACCAGGGATTTGGCACAGCCACTGGACACATAAACAGCATCAATCTCATGGCAAGTGAGCAGTGTCCTGTGGAGGGGGTCTGAAAAAGGCAAAGATGGCATGGACCTCCAGAGGAAAGTTCTACTGTGCTGCTGGTGACACCACCCGGAGTTGTACTGACTATGGGGTCATTACACTGTATACCAAAAAAATCTGCATAGAAATATCAATTATCTTTAAGGTTTGTGATGAAAAAAAAATACTCCCCCTGTATTTTGATCTTTCCCTATATAGAGTTTGATTCCAGCTAAAACTAATAGTTTTGCTTTCTAACATTTTTTTTGTTTGTTTGTTTTTTGGTTTTTTTGTTTTTCTTTTCAAAAATGAGACACAGAGAACTCCCCATAGAAATCAACTAGTATTTTGAAGCAAGCTGCTGACCTGAAGACAGCACTGGAGACTGGAAGTAGAAACTATAGTAGATCTCAGGAACAAAGTTCCCCACATTTTGGACTAATATAAATATAGGAAAAGACTATTAGTAAGGGAAAGCCCATATATCCTCTTGCCCCTCTTCTGCCTCCTGCTAGCTTTTGCACATGAGAGGACCCTGAGAGCAAAAACTGTCCCAGTGCTAGAACTGAAAGAATACTGCTGTTTGGGCCCCATAATGTTATTGGGATAATAGAGTCTAATTCTGATACCACTGGCTTTCAATGAATCCATGCTTATTTTAGCAGTGAGTGTAAGTCAGGTCACGAATTGATATACAAGGTGAAGTTAAATGGTGATTTGGGCTCGAGTCATAAATCTTCCTGCCTTTTTTTTTGCACAGCTATCTTATCATGATAAATGCCCGATCTTTGTGGAGGAAAGAATTTAGTTCCTAATAAGATGATGAGAATGAATTATGATAGCTCAGATATCTCTGCAGTAAGTTCCTACCTGGATACCATTTCAGTAAAACATAAGCATGTGTTATGTCATGACTGTCCTGCTGGTATAAATTTTTAGATTGGAAGGAAAAAAAATGTTTTTAAGTGTGTGTGTGTGTGTGTGTGTGTGTGTGTGTGTGTGTGTGTAATGTGAATTTCCCCTTAAAACATTCCTATCATGCCGCTTCATATTCATTAATTAGTCTGAGGTTTCCCTCGTGTTTAGTTTACAAAGCCACTTAAACCCACGTACCCATTTAACATATTTATGACCCCAGTTTTCTTTCTTTTCTCTGAGACTGTACCGTAATTGTTCTCTGGACTCAGGAACTGCAGAGTGCCTTCACTGATGAAAGGAGACAACATAAAGAAGGAAATGAATGTGTGAGGGATGAATACCTTCCACAAAACAACTGGGTGCAATTTGGCCCATGGCCCCGGGGGTCACTTTAATAGAGTGGAGCCTCAGTCTCTATTGAGTGTATGGGAGACTATTAACTCTTAACAACTCAGTCTCAGGTTATTTATTTATTGCTTAAATGATTTGTTATTGCTACTTGAATTTAATATACCCTCTGGGAACTGAGATGGCAGCATCATGTTACAGAAAAACTACAAGTTATTTTAAAACTGTGATTGAATTTTTATGAGCATCATAAAATCTTTCTGAACAAATAACTTACCATTAGTCAGAAACTTCAGCAGGAAATCTGTAAAATTAAGGATTTATTAGAACAGTACTGTATTTATGTGTTTGTCTGGAAAAGAGAGGGTTAAATGTTTGATGCTTCAAGTATTAATTTTATTATTTGAGTATAATAATATTTCAGTAGCACCTGATGTTTTCAAAAGACCATATAGATACAATATTAACAAAAAAGATTATTCCTTTTAGCCTGGGAATGTCTCGTGTTCAGGGACTGAGACTGGAGCACACCTGTTTCAGTATGAAAGTTTTTTCAAAAACTTCAGGGCATCTGCAAAGATCAGTGACAAGTCTCCACATCTGTTCTGCTAAGTGGACTAGAGTTTGAGGTACCTTTGCACAGGCGCTGTTTTTTTGTCTATCCTTGCCTATGTGCTTCTCTCGGCTCTGAAAGGGTGTATTCCTACACTTTTTTAAAGCATTCACTTTCTCTTTCGCTTTTCTAATCCTTAAAGTCATTAGGAGAACTTCCAAGTCAAACAGCATATTTCAGAGGGGAGAGGGAACTGTGGAGAAGGGGAAAAAGAAGGGAGGGAGGACTGAAGACATCATAAAAAGCAGGTGCAAAATGAAATGCTCAGAAAATCAAGGGGAAATAGTGCTACAAAAATAGAGTGAATAAGTAGGTTTAAAACAAGAAAGAAAAAGGTCATCTTAAGTATTGCTATAAGATTGGCCTCTGTACTCAGTTGTTTTTAATGGTAGACCCAAAGATGTCCTCTAGAAAAACTGAGAACTAGGGACATCTCCAATTTAAAGGTCTTGTTTCTTGACATCTTGCTATGTTCTGACATAAAGAACTATTCCATGTTAGGTGCTCTCTTCTGGAAATAGAAGGATCAAATCTGAATACAAAACAAATGTTCAGATTTTGTTATTGATGCACATAAACCCATAAAATTATTTATATCATACCCTTTTCCATCCTTAATATATATCAGATAATAGTAATTTCTGATAGTTTTAACATAGTGTTTATGTATCAGTTACCTGAAGAAAGTCTAGACATGTCTATGTAATACATATAATCATTCACCCTTTGGATTCTACAAGTTTAGAAAAGGTATAACTTGCTTTCATGCTGTTGTTTCCAACATGCCCAATTCTTCTTGATCTCAATTGATAATTAAGGATAATTAAGGAGCAGTAAACGATAAGAAGCAAAAGACTTTCTTGCAGAACTGTTGCAGGCTGTCTTAAGTCTTGTCTCTCAATGTCCAGTGTATAAAGTGTAGTAGGTAAAACAGCTTTGTACCCTCAATGAAATTCAGGCATTAATGGAGTTATCTTTCAAACTTCCTCCCAATACTGAGAATTATTATTCTATAATAGAATTTAATTCTACAATTATTCTAATTGTAGCCTTTGGTAATTTATGCATTGACAAATAATAGTCACAACATGGTGATGTCCACTTATTTTCTGTTATTTTGAGTTGCTGGTGCAATCTTATCTTTCAGCAGTCTTAAAGGTTCTTTGTTTCTACTGATTCTTGCTGACACTCTGGCATGTCATATTGTCTCTTGGCAAGAGATTCTTCTCACTTGGTATCACTAAGTCCCTGGAGAAACTCTGAAATTTCTTAAGGGAACTTTGTATCACTTATCTTAGCTATATTCCTGGAAGTGGAATGAGCCATCTTCCAGATGTGGCTGTACCTTTCTACTGACTATAATGGCTCATGTATCACTTAGATTAAATGTGTCTGAGACATCCGTATTTGGTGACATTAATTTCACCTCAGGTGTCTGAAGAGACATGCACAGAACATGAGAACATTCAGTTAATGACACATGTCCTAAGGCCATCCAGCCTCACATAAAATAACAAAAATGGAGCAAGGTTCTACTGTCTTCCCATCAGTTGGCTCGTGGGCAGTTTTTCCTCCTCCCACAGGTCCCTTTTGACACTTCTCAGCTTCTGATGTGAATGCAAAAGTATCCTCTATGTAATGGGTTTATTTCTCTGCAAACACAGCCCTATAGACTACATGGTCCCATGCTCTAGAAAGGATAAGCTTCCATGTGAAACCATGGACTACAGCCATTTATCTAGTTTTATCAGAAGGCAGGATACTCACTGCAGGGCAGAGAACTGCAATAAGACAAAGCAAACCAGGGAGAAAACGAAATTTCTTACAGAGGAGGAAGTTTTTATTACAATGAATGGATATTTCATTAGCACAAGTCTCAAAAATTTAAAATGATTACATCAATCAATTTAAAGAATTGCACCTAATGCAGTTTTACTTCCAAGTATATGAATATTTTTCTTTTTAGAGCTGTACTCTGGCTTAACTAACCCTCCAAAGAAGCCTGGGCCCAGAATATGAAAGGTCCAACGCAGTATAAAACTTCACAGGAAATTTAGTTGCCCCAGGCTTAACATACTGACTTGAACATAACACAGAATTTCTATCCAGAAGTGAAAGGTAAAAGGTTCACAGACTGGAAAATCAACCTGTAATCACAAAAACAAATTTCACCTTCTGTGAGAGTCTTCTTAGACACATGAACCTTCATTAAAATTGCAGTCTGACTAAAGAACCAGAATTCACGTGTCATTTTCTAGGTCCAAAATTATTTCAAATGAAATGCTTGTCATTTATGTTGGAAGAACACCAGGGAGTTTGTAAGACTTTGGATAATCTCAGCTGCAGAAGGATGCTTAACCTCTTAAAAATCTCCCCTATATCTTCAATCTTCTCTCTTCCACAACATAACTTCAGAGTATGCTCCAGATCAATCAAAAGGCCTTTAAAACCCATGTTCTTCTACATGTCAGAAAACTACGAGGAATGGATAGTGCTTAAATTTTTCAGGCAACCTCCACAAATTTTTTGGTAACCCAGGAGGATATCTAGACTATTTGCATGCTGTGTCTGAGGCTTGTTAATGCCAAATGTCTCCTTTTTAACATCTAGAACATTTAAATCCACACAAACTTAAGTGTCTTTAATTACTGTTTATATACTAACAACTATTCTCTAGTAAATTATGAACTTTAAAAACATTAAGAAAAGTGGTTTAAATATATATTTTTGGCTTAAATGTGGAGAACTTTCAGGTGAGGAGAAAGATGACTTAACTATTCAAAAACTGTTCCTGTTCCATTTTCAGACTATTTAGGAACATACTGCTTAAGTTATTGTACCACATTCTAATCCTGATTCCTGAATACCTCTTTCTCTGTGATTAAATTGCTCTTTTTTTTTTTCCTCATGGGATTTTAAAAAAACAAAAAGAAAAGGATATTATGATGTACTAAATGGTTGGGCCATAGTCAGAGTGCTTCCTTGGCATATGTATCCATAACTTTCATAAAGTTTTCAAGTATGACATTTCTTCTGTCTCAGAATTTATTAGCTGTGGTATGAGAGTAATTTAAAAAAAAAAATCTTAACACTTTAAAGCTAGGGTTTCATTGGACTTCTTACCTGCATAAAACTTTCTAGGCTGGGCCATTTCCTTCAGTCTCAGTGCCCTGCATCAGTGCCAGCAGTGTATGGCCTGTGATGATGACAACTAAAGTACCAGAATGGATTTCTGTACCCAGGTGATTAACTCTGAGTACTTAATTTTCTGTCTAGGATTTATACTGACTTTCAATCCTGTAAAGAATTAGGCAGTCTGTATGCATTGCTAATATAATGGCTTTAATTTCCTGCATCTCCAGGGGAAAAAACTCCTACTACCACACAAAAGAATTCAGCTGTCTTTACTACAATTGTAAGGAAGAATTAATTTCAGTGTTAAGCCTTTATTTTAGCTATAATCTCACCCTACATATACTCTAATCTTAAAGCTTTAAAATGAAAAAATACCTGCATGTAACTTTCCTACAAACATGAAATGAAACAACTATACCGCTACTTAACTTCCCACTTAGGATGCAAGGTGCTGACACTTTCCATCCTTCTCTCTTGCACTGTGTTTGGTTGATTCTGAAAATGCCCGAAAACTGAAATAACATCTCATCTCAGCAAGCATGTTATATGATTTCACCAGTTTGATAAAGTGTCTTTCAACCTCTCCCTTTCTTATTTCACACCCTTTCCTGTAGCATCTTATGTCCCACAGCTTGCAGATACTCCTTGAGAAAGAACTGCAGAAATATTTTCAGACATAATGCTGAGATATTACTTCCACAAAGATAAGCTGTTGTTTGTCATTTCTCCAAGAATCTCAAAGAACTAAGCATTTCATTTCCTGATTATGTTTATTATGCATAACCTAAGGAGAGCACTACTTCATGAGCTATCTAAAGTCCTATTGGGTCAATGTATGTTCTAAACAAATACAGGTTTTGCACCTGTGTAGTCCTCCTCGGGAAAAATGAAATGCCACAAGATGAAACGCTGGGTGCAGTGTCCTCCTGCATTCTGCAATGCAGCACACCATATCAATGACTGACTGTCATCTGAAGAGCCAGTAAAATTGCTTCCTTGCCACCTTGGTGCCAGTGTTTTGCCAGCAGTGCAGCACCATTGAAAACTGACAGGTCAGGCCAGGGTGGAGAAATAAATAAAGGCATCACAAGACATAGACTCCCATGCCATGTTCCAAATATTGCTGTCATTAATTGTATAAACACATTATTTAGGAAAACAAAACTAAACAAAACAACAATACAACCAAAAACCACAACAAGGCTTTGTCTAGATTTAATGGCTGTAAATAACTTGTTATCTGCTTTTGTTTGGCCACTCTTAACTCTTGTTTCAGTGAATGAGAAAGATCTGTACATCTGTGTCTTAACAAAAATACAGGTCATGTACAATCCAAAATTATGTTATGTCTAGACTCAGATAAAAAGCATCATGTCACTGCTGGACTGACTGCAGGACTAGACCTCATTGAAGAGATTGACAAGGCATAACCAGAAAGTCTGTTCTCCAGTTACCAGCATTTAGAAGGACACTAGTAGATTCTGGTTTATATAAATGCATACCCATACTAAGCCTGAAGCAGCCTAAGGTTTTTTTTAAAAAAATTACAAATACCAACAGCAATGTTGGGATCAAAAAATCCAAAAATTTGATTTTTCAGGCTGCAAGTGAAGAATGTTGTGATGCTATTAAGCTCTGTGTGCATGAGATGTTCAAACCATCAAAGAAAACAGTCTGAAGGGATGCAAAAAACCTGAACTTTCTGCAGAAAAATAGGTATCTTTATTTCCTATTGTTGGGCAAAATAGATTTTTCTCAGCACTGTTAAGCTAACTTCCTTGAGACAGACTTACTCAAATGTTTTATATAACACATGTAATTTTTTTCCTGGAATGAATGTATCTGCCATTATGTCTCATAGTGGGTCACAGTCCAGGGAGCAAGAGTGTAGACTGCTTGCAAAAAAATAAGTAGATTTAGAAATGTGACTGCTAAGTGATCTGAATGTAACAAGCTGATGGAAAATACACCTAATAAAACCAGATCATCCACAAAATGGAAATGTGGTGCAAGTTTCTGTTGCATATCTAGTACAGATGACTCACAGAAAGACACTGTACCCGCAGCAGCATGCATTTTTAAAACTTGAAAAAGGACACCTGCATTGGTAGAAATGCATGTCAGACTCACTGAGGAGCATGCCAATGTACATTCATAGGAAGACAGATAACACAAACAGACAAACCTGGCCTACACAAACTAGAGTTCTGGAGGGTACTCTAGCCCTGAAAAATATGGGCAAGCACATCAGGGTATGTATAGATAACTCTTTAAAAGAACAGTTGGATATGCAAAGGAGTTTGGATGCCCTAACTCTGGCTGATTACAGACTCCAGAGAAACAGGCAAAACTTCTAAGCCCTAAAATATATGGACTAGTCTATACTGAGTAGCCACTTCTGGTATTTATCACATTTAACAATTTAAAAATTTGTCAGAAGTTGGACTTCTAGCAATAGTAGAATGAATGGTACTTAAGAAAATTAGGGGATTCTAAGATGGGGGTTGCTTAATTAATTCAGATGTTCAGATTCCATATATAAGTTCCATTTTAATATCAGATTTTCTTTCCATCTATTACTTTATTTCTATCACTGCCTATAGATTCACATCGTTTTTGCTTAGGTTTAAGTTATCTGTGTTAAGTTCACCAAAAACCAAAAGGCATGTTCTTCTGCTAAATGTGGAAAGCTTTAAGGAAGTGAAAATCACTACTACATTGCTTTTAATCCTCATATTCCTGGGACCCTTATCAGCTCTGCATTAATAATATGCCAATTAAGAAATACTACTGGCCAAGGAAAATAAGTGCTTGCAGGGAAGTCCGGACAAACAGCTGGAGTAAATCAGATATTATACTAATGTCAGACAATGGTAGGATGCTGATTTACATCCTCTGTGAATCCTATACCCAGGCATTCTTCTTGTAAATCACAGAAATTTTTCTGGGAACATAGTAAGGAAGTGTTTTATGTACACTTCCTTGTAACACGCAGGCCTTTTTTATGATTTCAGAATTGTTTTGGTTTTATTAGTATGGTTTACAGCTCTTTGTTCCCTGGACTGTGTGAAGAATGGAAGCAGAAGACTTGCTGCTATTTCACTTTTAACTGGTGAATCAGAGAGGGTGTCTCACATTTCATTAGTGTTTGAGTCCTTAACTCCTCATACTTCTCAGGTTCTTTTCCCCTTTGCACAATGTATGCAGGGATAAGAATGTATAAGTGGAACTGCAACCCCATTCAGACTTTCACTGAATTGGTGTAATTGGATTTTGCACCTCAATTTGCAAGATACAGTTCCCCTGAAAACCAACCCATTTTGGTAAGCATAAAAATAAAATGAAATAAAAATAATAATAAAGATAGGGCAGGCATTCATAAGGCACAAGGTCTCCACAGTCTTCAGCTGAGAGACCCCAGATTTCAATGTACCCTGAAAAGGGTGATTAATTTAAAGTGAGTGGAGTCTGTTGCTTTAAGACAAGCTCATAAATCGTGAAAGATCACCACTTCTTTTCAAAAGGCTCTCCACGGTCTGAGTTTCCCTTCTGGGTCAGTAAAGGCATTGAAGTTTTAATGGCATGCCATGGCAGATTACACGATACAGCTGTCCCGGCACCGTGAAAATTAAGTTATGCCCCGTGTCAGCAAGGTTTTTTTTCCCTTTTCTTTCCCTACCCTCCCCCCTTCACTCTCCCTCTTTCTTTCTCTTTCCCTGTCCCCTTCTTCATTCTCCTTTTTGCTGGGAAGTGCGCATCCAGGGAGGAGGTGGGAGCCCGGCAGGAGCTGCTGCCGCGGCTGCTGTTGAGCCCCAGCTATTGAGACTGAGTAAATGGAGCTGATGGGTGAAGAAGAGCCATCAAAATGGAGGGTTTTGTTCCTCCTCCTCTCCACAGGGCCCAGCGGCAAAGGCAGCCGTCCTTGCTCACTCAGGCGCAAGCACCTACTCTGCCTTCCCAGCGCTGCCGGACGCGGCCGCGCCATTCCCGCTGCTCTGCACCCCGGGATCGGGATCGGGCTCGGGCACCGGCACAGCCCTGCGCTGCTGCTCACGGCCACGGCAGGATCACGCTCCTTGCCGGAGATGCCTCTTTCCCACAGGACAGGGCCTCCTGCGCTGGTGCACACCGCATGCACAAGCACGCCCAGAGCAGGCGCAGCATCGCGCTTGAAAAGCAATAGCAATCCCTGCTGTCCCCCCGGCCCCGCATCTTCCCTCCGTAAAGAACACGAGAGTAAAGTGCTTATTAAAGCATGAGAAATTAATCACATTAGTGTTTAGTCTGACAGAGCAGGGACATACGAGGGGAAGAAAGAGATGAGGAAGCAGAAATGAAAGAATCCTTTGCAAATCTAACAACCAATATTCTGTGTTAGTAATTTCCAATCTCCTTTTGATTTTTAATTCCTTGAAAACTTCAGCCTCTGAAGATTAATTTAAATATACTGATATTGGGCTTGGTGGTCTGATTTCCTTATAGAATATCCTGAGGCTGCTCACAACTACAGAGTACAGATGGCCAATAGTTGAAAATTATTATTCTATATGATATAATATCTCTAATACCTCAAGTTATGATAGGAAATAGCCCCTATGCTTCTTCAGTCAAGTCAAAGGTGGTTAGTAAGTTTTTGTTTGGAAAATGAGTAAATTCACACAGGCTTCAAGTAGAAATCCCCCATTTTGATATGAAGAATATGTTTGTTGACTTGTATACATACCTCTTTCAGTCTTTAAAAATGGGTATATAGATTTACTTTACATATAAACAACATTGTCCATCTGAACGGCTTGCATCACACCATATGCAATAACTTATCCAAAAGTTTCTGGCTTTAGACTTGCACAGTTTGCAGTTAGCCTTCTATTCTAACCCAGGACAATTATTTCAATGGGATTATTTGTGCCAGGGCTCTCTAATGCAGGGATACTTTGACTAAGCTCTTTACTTGTTCCACTATTTCTGTGCATATTGATAGTAGAGGATGTGATCTGACTACCTGCATAATCAGCCACCTCTGGTTTATGTATGTTCGATTAAATACTAAGGTATTCTACACTGGAATTAATTTGTTAATAGGATTTGGCATTTTCTCCTTGCTTTCCCCAGTTTTTCCCAGGTAAAACCTACTGTTCAAAGCCAGTGCATCACTCAATATGCTACAAGGATGTTTGCCTACACAGTCTGAACTGAACTTCACCAGACTACCAGAAAGTGTCCAGACCTGGGAAAAAATGAAATGTTTGCCATTTTTACTGAGTGGTTGCTTGCAATGTCACAGGTGTGACACGAGCTCACAAGAAAAGTAGACTTTTAGCCAAAGGACTCTGGACCAGAAAACATTGTTTTAGAAGCTTTAGCAGCCATGGGCCTCTTTATGTACTCTCTGTAGCTGGCACAGAGGATTTGATAAATGAATCTGTAGGATACCATTAGCTGGGGCTGGGGGCAGAATAAGGGTCTTGCAGTTTATCTCCTACATAGATGAATGATGTATAGACATTAAATTAAAGCCACTTTCACAGCACTACAATAATTCTGCTTGGGTAGTAGCAGAGACAATGACATCAGGCACCAACTCATCCCATAGACTTACCATTCCACTTGTTTACTTGCATACCTCAGTTTCTTTACACACATCAGTGCGTGGGGGAGAGCTGGTCACTATTCCTATTTGTGTTGCTGCTATTCACAACAAGTAAATCTTTCCCATGTTTTTCTGTGATAGGTTCAGGCCTTTATTGAGTGAGGAGAGCTCTGAGCTGCCCAAGAGCCGTTTTGTTGGCAGGGGGTTAAGGAGAATTGTCTGTCACATCAATTATCTGCCCTTGAGTTCTTAGAAAGAAGGTGCCTAGAGACTGGCCACTTCTCTTGCTTGTACATCCACACACATGGACACCAAAACAGCTCACACTTTGATTGGAAGTTGCTCTCCCCCTCTCTCAGCGGTGCTGCAATCCATGTTAAATCAGCTCATTCCTCCTTCTCAGTAAAACTAGACAGGCCCCTGCTTTGAATACGCTGGACCACACAAGGGAGAGGGGGAAAATATCTTTCCCTCAACCCTTTCTCTCCTTCGTCATTTGGAAGCCTGTGTTCTAATAACAAATGGTGATTGAAAAAAAAAAAAAAAAAAAAAAAAGACAAGCCTTCCCTTCTTCCCTTTTTGGAGCGACAGCTCTGAGCCTTGGTCAGGGGAGCCCATGAATCGGACTTGCAAAGGGCCCAGGAGGGGTCCCTATAAATCTTCCCCACAGAGGTGGCTGTCTGTCTACTTCTGGGCTGCTGCTCATTGTGACTAAAGTTTAACTGCTTTACTTTCATTCGGGGGGAGGCAGGGAGGCAAGCTGCATAAACCTGAGGTTTATGGATATTGCCTTATTTCCTTGTCATTTTCAAAAGACATTTGTTTGATTCTTTACTGTTCCCTTAGAAAGGTAGCAATCACAATTTTTTTCTACTTACTTTATCGCTTAATTTTCTTTATTTGTCTGTCTTTATCTTTCTACCTATGGAATGGAAACTGCATTAAGTAATCTGACATTTGTAAGAATGTGAACAGTCATTTCCTTTGGCTGCTTATCCTAAAGAGACTAAAACAACCAGTACAAAAATAACAAAAAAATAAATACAAAAGTGATAATGAATAAATCCTGTGTGGCTGTGTGTAAAATTGCATACATGCCTACACACAGATACACATATACAGAAACAGACACACAATTAATATCTTGGAGAAATGCCAGCTGTAATTGCCACAAACTAAACATAGCTTTGTTTTCTCACTGATGCTTTTACCCATCATATTCTGCCTCTCTGCTCATGACTAATTTCTCGATCCTATTTCATGGGTCACAGAGCAATATACCAACTTATTTAATACCAGTACATACATATTTTTGGATATAGTTAAAGTATGACGTCACCAAAATGTCAATAATATAGTGTTAGTAAACATCATCAGTGTATGTGAATTCTTATAATTGTAAGAATGTATCAGTCAGCTGAAAAATGTAATTTTCATTGCCACAAATTATCCTCCAATGTAATTTGAATCTAGAAGCATAACTATTGCTGGTTCTGAAAATTATAATCAGGATAATGGAATTGTTATTTTTATTTTTCATGCACAGCAAATTATTCATGATCTTTCAAGATTTATCTTAAGGAGAAAGTTGTCTGAAGACTAAATCCAAGTCTTAGGATTGTATTATGAAAGTGAAGCAAAGCTATTTTGACATAGAAATCTCACTCCATCCATTTGCAAATCATGTTACAGGTAGACAGTGAATGGCTTCATTTATGAAAATGAAATGAAATTAATGAAATTTCCTATGAAATTTAACCAGTTTTCAAAATAATTTGATCGAATAGAAAAAAATAGATTTACAAGATAAAGACAGAGCTGACTATGCTGGGGATGTGCATATTTGATTATATCAGGGGAGAAACATGCTTTTCTATTCTTAGACATTGGTTTGTTTGTAGTAATGTTTGTGAGCAAAGCATGTAAAGTTGGGCAGCTTGTTTGCTCCCTGCATGTGTGTTCATGGGTGGGTGAGGGGAGTTTGAGAATTCCTAATCCTGCAGCTCTCAGGACCTGGAGAGTTGTACCCCATCTGGGGTAACTGGATTAAAAATCTTTTCTCATTTCAAAGGTTTGATCTCAACAAGGGTTTGATGTGATGAAATCAAAGTGGCAGCTTGGATTTGAAAACTATTTGGATTTGAACTTCCTGAAGTCTAGATCTGAGAGAATGGCTGCAGTGGATATGAATGTGTGGTAACTGCACTAATGCCCGTATAAAGAAGAAAGTTGTGCGTGAGGAAATAAAAAAAAAATCCCCTTTCTAAAATAGTACCTACTCCAGTGAAAATAACCTTATTGTAAAATAACTTTTGTCAACTAATTATAAGTGGCTTTTGTTCTATCTGATTTTAACACATCTTTTTATTGACAATAATGGAAGATTTTGTCTTAACAGAGGTGAAGCTAAATAACAACAGCTACAAAAAATATGTATTGTGTGGTAATTGCTACTATTATTTTGTTGTCCTTGATACTTCCCAAGTGTTAAAGGACCCCAAAGACATTACAGCAGTTCATTGACCTATCCAAGGAAAGTGCAGGCTCCAAATGGTTTTGAGCAAGTCACCTTCCCTCTTTCTAAACTTCCAGTCCTTACCTGCACAGTGGGGACAATAGTAGCATACTCATTTCACAAAGTCTTTCTGAGGGAACTGTGCTAGAGTGCTTCAAGGCATTCACACACTTTGCAGAGAAGCCTGCCAGTAGTTCCTCCATTTTTAAAATCAAATACAAGTACATTTCTCCATAAAACCGAATACTAATCTTGGCTCCAGGTGAAACAGCCAGGTTTCTAACATGCAGTTAGAAACACAAGCCTAAAGAGAGGGTTAATAAACTACGTTATACATTTATAAGAAAGTATACACAAAGAAAATCGCATACAACCCCTTATAAGGTAGGTACTCAGAATGAAAACACGCTAAATGTACAAAGGGACAAAATAATTCAGCCTTTAAATGTTACAGGAAAGACAAACATGGCAATCAATGCTGCCTCTTTAGTAATCACCGTACAGTGATTACCATACACCATACATGTAAAAATCCATACAAGAAGAGAATGAAAAAAGGATGTCTTCTCTGAAGTTCTCTGAAGGACAAAGACAGAAACTACAGACAAGGGATATCACTCTTACTTATATTCAGCTTGTACTGTTAAGAAAATCTCAAATAACTTAGACATATTTATTGAGATGACTGACGTTCAGAAGTGTTTAAAATATATCAACTATTAAACTTGACTTCAAAAGAAAAAAGAACAGCATACTAAAAAAAAAAGTAGTGCATGATGTGCATCTATAAACAGAATTCAGTGTAACAAAATCTGTGCAAGGTAATAGGGTAATGGATGGAGAAATATGCTGTGGCATTAATAATTTATTTAATTTTTACAGTTCCGCTTTCAGCTTTTTCTCCTTATGTAAACACTTTTTTGGGCAAGTCTAGAGTTTTCCAGAGTGTCCCTGAATAATCTAGTCCTGTCATCTAAGACTTGTCCTGGGTTTAACTGGAATGGAGTTAATTTTCCTTATAGTATCTGATATGGTGCTGTGTTTTGGAATCGTGACCAAAACAGTCTTGACAATACACTGCTCAGTATAGTTCTGACAGTGTCAAGACTTTCTCCGTGTCTTGGTGTTTCTCAAAGTGCACCTCTATGGAAGTAGTCTAGGGGTGGACAGGAGACTGTAAGGTGACACAGCTGAACAGCTGACCCCAAATGACCATCTCATGGCAGATGACATCATACTCAGCAATAAAAACTGAATAAAAGGAGGAGAAAGGGAGTGACACTCATGGTTATGGTGCTTGCTTTTCCAAATATATATGATGAAGATGAAGGCCAGCTGTTCTGGAAGTGGCTGAATGCCTGCCTGCTGATAGGAATTAAGAAATGAAGTCCTTGCTTCACCTATTGAACTGTTAACTTGTCCTTATCTCAAACCATGAGTTTTCTCACTTTTGCCATCTGATTGTCCTCCTCATTACCTGGTGGCTAGTGAGCAATAGGTTGTTTGCAGCTCAGTGTTTACAGGGTTAAGCCACAATGCTACTCCAGACCAGCTACATCTTGTCAGATGTTCTTAGAAATTGTCAGTGAGTGAAAATTTACTTCTGAGGAGGTACTCATTTAATTCTAAATATAAGAAATAACTTACTCCCTTCTTCCTTGAAACAATGTTTTTATGTTATTGAAAATTCTTACTACTACACCTCACTAGTCTCCTTCTCTTCCCTTCCTTATCCTTTTTACTCTTTCTCCTGCTCTGCCTTAGCCCTTGTCCTCTCTGCCATTTTCACAGTGAGTTCATCTTGGTTTGTTTTCTAAAGTTTCATCTACTCTTTATAACATTTTGGAAATAATGGCTAAAGGCTCTCCCTGAAACCACTTCATCCAACTTTGTTAAGTTCTAATAGGATTAATCTATAGTCATATAAAAATCTAATTGATTTAACTACTGTTTCAAACAGTATTTCCCTATTCTGGCTTTTTTCTTGTCCCTTATTTACTGATACACCAAAAAATGCTGTTTTTACTGACCTTTTAAAGGAAGAGTTTGTAATTAAGGAAACTAAAAATGGAAAAATGCTTTTGGACATTCTTATGATCACACCTCAAAATCTGTTTAAGACAATTAAACAAACAGGATTTTCCTTTTTTGTTTCTAGTTGTTCTCAGAGAAGACAAGGCAGGGTAATGAAAAATGTCAGGTAAAATTGTAATCCATAAGTCACTGAGATCCGGGGTTGAGTTTCTAACAGGCAACTGGTGTCAATTGAAACTGTGAACATCTGATTTTTTGAGAATTAAACTTAAGTTAATTATTATCTTAATATTGTTTAACACTATTGTCTCTGCTGTCAATGTTAACTTTGCTGTCCCTATCCCCATTTTGAAAAGCTTTTTCACAATTACCTGTAAAAACAAATATCCTAATTTCAAAAAGCTTTATTCATCATAAATATAATATCAGTAGGCTAGATCAGGTGTTCTAGACCTGAGGAATTTGGTCTGAAAGACATTTCTGGTTTGACAGGAAATCCCTTTTGAATATCGTTGCTCTTATGTCATAAGCCACTACCTTGATAAGCTGAAAAATAACACTAACTCCACGATAACTGGATGAGTCCTGGGAATGGCCTGCACAAGACAGGACTGCTTTAAACTCTTCTTATGATGGGCAGTCACAAGGAGAAGAAATAGAAAACACAAGAATCTTTCAGTAGAATGACAGGATGCTGTAACAGAGAAAAAAAACAAACCACGAAATGCTAGTTTTTTTATTTAAGTAGGAAAATTGGGAGTCTAAAAGGAGAGGGTAGGAAGAAAATCTGGGTATTTTATGGTTCAGTGCATTGTCAGATTTCTAATTATGAGAACATAAAAAAACTCCTTAAAAAAGGAAAGGTAAGAGATCAAAGTAGAGTTTGTCCTTAACAACCAGTTTCTTTCTTTTCTAATCTGTGTCATGCTCGTTGAGTGGACTATGGTAAGACTACCAAGGCAGAAGAAATCCTGGTCTATAATGGTTAAAAATAAAGGAAATTAGTATAAACTGGAAATTGTGTGGTGCAATCCTTCCCTGGTAAATCTTCCCATTACTGGGCATCAAAAGCATCACAAAATTCACTGAATTTAAATTTTCATGTCTGCATAGGTCACAGCATGTTATCAATCTTTTAACAGCATCAAAAGGAAAGACCGAAGGGCCTGCTCTATCGTGCAATGAACTTTGACAGAAATGTAAAATCTAATCCTCTTGCACTCATTGCATTCCTATCCTCAACTAGACTCATCCACTGCAAACTCAACTGAGGCATCCAAGTCACTGCATTAAGGGCACTAGTAGCCATTTCTGGTCATTATTTTTCAGATATCCCAAGCTAAAAATATCTGTCATGATTAATTCTCTGAATCATTTGGTTCAAATCCATCTCCATATTCTTGAAGTTAGATGCCATTTAAAAGAAGGAGAAAGAGTGTTTTCCTACTGCTCTGCTCCTCCTATCTCCACCATATTATAAGAAAACTCTATGTAGTACATAAAAGAGCAGGAAGAATGATCAAAGTGATGGAATGGTTCCATGGAAAAAGAAAGCTTGAAAAGGGATGTGGAAAAGTGCTATAAAATCAGTGCGGAGCAAAGGAAAGGTCAGGTGGCAAAGTCCTGCCAAAGAAGAGGGAAACCTCTCAAAACTGTGCAGTTAAGTAGTGGAACTCCTTGTTGCAGGCTGTAGAGGATGTGAGAAGTGTAGGTGTGACATGGCTAACTGAAGGCAGAAAAATCCCCATCTACATCCAGAGACATAAAACCCTTAGTATTCTAACTCCCATGTTGTTTCTTCATTTGTCATACATGTGAAGGAAAACTGTAAGCTACAAATGAGTACCATTCTACTGAAATCTCAGAATAAAACCTCGTCGCTGAAGAAAAAAACAGATTGTTGTGAAAATGTGGGTATATATGTGTCTGTTAAGTCCTCCTGCTCATGTTAAAAAACAGACATGCAGTGAAATTGTGACAGTCAGACATGGGCTGATTTTATGAGTTTTCCGGTCTTGGCCTGGCTGGAAAGAGCTCTTGTCATCCATAAAGGATAACCATGTGAATCTAGCAACTACTTGTTAATGTGTAAAACTAAGGCATCATGTAACATGTGCCACTCTAGTCTCAGAAGGAGAGGCTGCGTACTCAAGTCAGTATTGGTGATGCTTTGCCTGGGAGCCTTTTAGGAGGATGGGACAGGGATGGGGAAAAAAAGCTTCCTCTACCAATGGAAAACACACCAAAGTGCCATCTGCTTCTTAGCATCTTCCCCATAACCTGTCTTTGTGTGATCTCAGCCTCAGCAGCTTGCTTTCCTAACTCTCCATGATGCTCTTCCTGCCTCAAGAGTACTGGTGCCACAGAGGGAATGGCAGCAAATATGCAAGTGATTTTTTTGAACACTGGGTAGAAAAAATGACAAGACATTCCTGTAAATTTTCAATACCACTTCATAACAGAAAAACCAAGAGTGACACAGACATTCAATCTTACACTTTAAATGCAACCAGCCTGAGCCTTCACCGGGGATTAGCAAAAATACTTGATTTTCATACCCGTTAATAAACATAAATGCTAATATTCTGTAATGAGCAACAATTCACATCTCTATACCTTTGCCATATCCTGACAGGAAAAATTATTTTGCAGGGGATAGAGAGTTATATCAAGATTAAGTCATACAACACTTAGCAAAACAAGTACTAAGCCTTCAGCAGTGTTTAATAGTACACTATATCCCACACGTGTTAATTTTATTTACATATAGAATAGCCAAACATTTTAAGACAACCCATGTATGGGCAAAGCAATGTGCATATTATTAAATCAATATACACCTCTATCTAATATATCACTATTAAATGCATGAGTATATTTAGTATTAAAATGTCTGCATCTGTATTTGAATGTGTAACTAACCCCAAGCTTGCTTTAGTCTCCACATGTATTTGTTCAAAAGTGCAGGTTTTAAGGCAATACTTTCTTTAAAAGATCTGGGAAAACAGTTGTGGAGTCAGTTCCTACAGAGATTATAGTAGTCTGTCTGAGGGATAAAATTTTGCTTAAAGTCTCTTCAGTTCTGCCTCTTGTTTAGTAGTCACAGTTATGCCAAATGTCTTACTCTTTTTTCATCAGGGAGCAGATAATAACTCAAATGCCTCAGCCAAAACAAACTCTTTGAAAAGATCTTATGAAATCATTTCTCTTTGCAAATCCATAAAAATCACCTCGGACTCCTTATCAATAGAAAGGCTTAAAGAGGGTGCAGAAGTCGTTGAATTATGATGTGCTTGTTTTAATGAAATTCCACTCCTGCTGGGATGTTCCCTGCAGATTTTCCATATTTCAGCATGGGAAAGGTTTGATGCTTTCCTGCCGGTGCCAAGAGTTAATTGAAAACATTTCAGGATAAATTCAGCTTGGGGGCCAACGCTCCCATTCCTTCATTATTCTTAACAATAATAGAGGAGTAATACAATTATTAATAGGCATGTTGTATCCTCTTAAAGTGGCAGTGTGTTTCTGAAACCGTGTCTTTCACATTCTTTTTCTTAAGCAAATCTGAAACAAATAGAAGAATAGAAATCTCAGGAGAAAAGCAAGCCTGGCTGGTATATATATACAATTCATCACTTTTCCTTCACATGAGTATTTAACTATTGTTAAATATAGGTAGTTACTTTAAAAAAAACCCCATCTAATTAAAAAAAAAAAAATCACTTATCTAGACCAGAATTTCCCGAAGGTCTTTATGTTTAAAGTCCAATCCCTCTGGGATATTAAATGGTTTTCTTTGAAGATATGTATACCCTCAGAGTTATTTAAGGAAATTCAGAAAAGAGAAATGCAATTTTTAATAAAAATGCCATTATTTTAAAGATTAAATTGGTTTTGAACTGACATGTCAGTCTTAGGGTTTATATCTTCAGTTTAATGAATCTAAAATAATGGGGGTTTTTTTATGACAGAAGACATTAGATTGTCTTGCTGACTTAGGGCTACTTATATGTTAGCTTCCATGTAAACAATTTATACTACAATCTTGAAGAAAAAACTTTTCCTTTTAATATTTTTTCCCCCTGACCTTGACTCTTGATACATTCATAGTAATTTTGTCAGTATTTATACACTCCTGATAATTAAATATTGAAGCTCATAAAAGATATAAACAGTTAGGGGAATATTTCCAAAATAATGTTTTCACTTAGCTTATTTTCATCACACATTTTTATCTCTTCTCCACACTACTCCTCCCAAAACAGACAACATAAAATATTAAGCAGCTCTAACTGTTTGTAGAACTATTTGCCATAAAGCTTGCTGACTAAAGAATCAGAAAACCAGTCCAAGCAAATGGAAGTTGCATGGTTCCTACAGACTACAATGAGTCAAGGATGTATTTGTACCGTTTCAAAAGACTGTACCTCATTTACTACTATTATTCTCTTTTTTAAAAATAAGTTCTGCTGGTAAAAGTCTTTGATGGGTCCCCTGCCATTCTGGCAGCAAATATGTGCAGAAGTGTCTCCAGTCAGAAAGGAGGTGATTTAACCAGCTTTTTGCACCCTGTCTTAATCTTCTCACCCAGAAGGACAGCAGGAGTAAAAGAGATTCAGGCTCAAATAATTTCCAAACAGCAGTGCACTACTGATGTAGCATTCTGGAAGACACCTCAATGGCAGGTGTATTTTAAAGCATTTCTATACCCCAGGATGAGAGTAGGACCTGAGTAGAAATCAAGACAGGGTTAGGAACAGTTTCTGCCTCAGTTATCCCTACTGGAAAACAGGAACATCTACTGAGTCAGAGCTAGCAATGTGTAACCATCTTCCTTGATTAGCACAGGAGAGTATTAAGACAATGCTGGCCTTAAAATCTGGATTGAGAGAGCAACAAACACCACACAATGCTTTCACTAGCTCTCTTAAGTAACAAATTTTCACTATAACATTAATTGAGAAAATAAAATTTGTTCCCATGAATATCATAAATGCAGACTTCACTAACTTGCAGAACAGGATGTTTCTTAATACAGAGGAAGAGCTTGGTTGCTACAGTTTTTTCCTTGCTTACTGCGCACAGACGTGAGAAAACCAGACAGTGCTCTGACCAAAGTGCTCTCAATGAGGTTTGAAAACAGTCAGAATTATTCCTGAAAATAATGAGAGACTATATTCAGGCTCTACATGCAGTCAGTATGTTCTAAGATTTAGCCTAATATTGCCAAAAACTGAAGCACTCAAGGTTTGAGCAGCCCAAAAGGGAAAAGACTTCACAGTTTCTCAAATTTCATGTATCATTCTTATCCAGTCATTCTACAAATATATCCTCCCCATGCTAGCAATACCTGGATGTTCTTCAACACATCCAGGCACTCAGCTTTGCTCACTTCAATAGGTTTTAGCTCACGTAGTAGGTTTTAGCCAACTTTTAGCTACACCAGGCCAAACCTAAGGTTAGCTGCCTGTTGATTCGCGTAAGCTTCATTTAAACAACTGAGTAATCTTTCTCTCTAAGTATAGAAAGAAAGCCAAAGTCTAAGTTCTGACAACAGTTACACTACTGAAAACTAAAACTATCTCTAACAGGAGTCAATGATTTATTGTGAGAATTGCCAGCACAGAGAGAAAGATAGAAGATTTTAAAGTTTAGCAATAGAACATGTTAGAAGCCTAAGATGAATCACTGTAAGTTTGTGAAATAAGTTATAAACTAACTTTAGAACTTCTACTATCTTACTTAACATACTGCTTTTCTTAATAATGCAAATCTGTTTGCTTGAACATATTTCTACTTAAACTACAAACTTACATTACAAACTTATATTCTTGTTTTATATCTGTTTCACTACAGTGTCCTAATCCTCCAAGCCTTTTCCAAGGTCTTAGGTCAAACACTGTATCCAACTCTATGTCTGAGCCTGTATGCACAAGGCCCTGAGACCTCTCTGTGCTTGCAATTCCCACAGTTTGGAACCATGCAAACAAGACTTTACATCAGAGAAAGGTGAAATGTTTTGGACAATTTTGCACATATATTCTTTCAGCTCTTTCTATAAAATCCACAGTCTTGTATTGAATTTTCTTCCATGGCCTCAATTCCTGATATAGACATCTGCCTATACTTGACTTTGCCAGGTCCTACAGACTAATGTGCAAACATGTGGTATACACCTGAATACACCAATATGAAAAATAAGGTAGCCATAAGAGTTTCTGTGGACTGCTGCTTTACTTCCTGCTATAAGATATTTTTACATGACATCAAAAATATTTGAATGGATTTAGAAGGACACTGTAACTCCTGAAAAGAGAACATGGAAATCGTCACTATTGAGTGTATTGGGAATACCTATATCATCAGAGAATAATTTGGGTTGGAAGAAAACTTAAATATCATCTAGTGCCAACACCCCTGCTATGGGCAGGGAACTTTCCACTAGACCATAATAATCAAAGCCTCATCAATATCTTGCCTCCAAGGCTGGGGAGTCCACAATCTTTTTAGACAACCTGTTCCAGTGTCCCACTACCTCTAAAGAATTTCTTCCTAATAGCTAATATAAACCTACCACCCTTCAGCTTAAAGTCGTTCCCCCTTGTCCCATCATGACATGCCCTTGTGAAAAGTCCCTCTCCAGCTCTCTAGTAATTCCCCTTTAGGTACTGAAAGACTGCTAGAAGGTCTTCTCAAGGCCTGCTCTTCACCAGGCTGAACAACTGGAGTCTCTCAGCCTGCCTTCATAGAAGAGGTGCTTCAGCCATCTGATCAGCTTAGTGGCCTTTTCTGGACTCCTTCCAACAGGTCAACATCTTTCTTGTGCTTGGGATCCCCAGCTTGGATGCAGTACCCCAGGTAGAAGTACTCCAGGTAGGGTCTCAGAATAGCAGAGTAGAGGGGCAGTAACACCTTTCCTGACCTGCTGCTCATGCCTCTTCTGATGTAACTCAGGACATGGTTCGCTGTAACTGCACACAGCTAGGTCACACTGAGCTTTTCATCCACCAACACCCCAAAGTCTTTCTCCCCTTGGCTACTCTCAATACATTCCTCCAACATCCTATATTTGTACTTGAGATTGCTCCAACCCAGGTGTAGGACCTTGCACCTGGCCTTACTGAACCTCATGAGGTGTGCATGAGCCCACCTCTCAGGTCTGCCAAGGTCCCTCTGGGTGACATCCTGTCCCTTGAGTGTTTGACTGCACCACTCAGCTTGGTGTCATCAGCAAACCTGCTGAGGGTGCACTCAGTCCCACTGTCCGTGTCACCAACAGAGATGTGGAACAGTGCCAGTCCCAGTATGGCCCCTGGGGACACCACTGGGCACTGCTCTCCACTTGGACAGTGAGCCATTGATCACAATTATTGAAGTATGACCATTCAACCAATTCTTTATCCACTGAGTATTCTATCCATCAAACCAATATCTCTCCAGTTTAGAGACAAGGATGTTGTAAGGGACAGTGTCCAATCCTTTCCACAAGTCCAGGTACATGAGATCTGTTGCCCTTCCCTTGTCCACCACTGGATCTACGGTACAACCCCATCATAGCAGGCCACCAAATTAGCCAGGAATGATTTGCCCTTAGTTCAGTCATGTTGGTTGTCAGCAATCACCTGATTATTTTCCATGTCTCTTAAAATGGTTTCTCTTAGAACAGGAGGAAACTCCATGATCTTGCCAGGCACTGAGGTGAGACTGACTGGCCTTTAGTTCCCCAGGTCTTCCTTATTTCCCTTTTTTAAAATGGAGCTTATATCTCCCCTTTTCCAGTCAGTGAGAACTTCACCAGACTGACATTATTTCTCAACTATGATGGGCAGTATCTTAGCCACTTTCTCAGCCAGTCCTCTCAGGACCATCTGATGCATGTTATCAGGACACATGGACTTGTGTTCTTGAGCCTGATCTCCTGCAGAGGGCAGTTCTTCATTTTCCCAATCCCTGCTCTCCCCTTCTGCATCTCGGGGGGTTTGACTGGAGCACTTGCTGGTGAAGACTGAGGCTAAAAATCATCAAGTACATCAGTCTTCTCCATGTCCTGCATAATCAGGTCTTCCAAATCCTTCCTGAAAGAAGCCATATTTTACTTAGTCATTCTTTTATTGCTGATGTACCTAAGGAAGCTTTTTTTTGTTACTCTTGATGTCCCAGGCCAGAGTTACAACTGCCAGTGCTTTAGCTTTCCTAACCATCTTCCTGGCTGTTGGGACAATTTCTTTGCTCCCAGGCTACCTTTCCCTGTTCCCGTGCTCTGTAATCTACCCGTTTGTATTTTAAATTTGTCCAGTGGCTCCTTGTTCATCCATGCAGGCCTCCTGGCATTCTTCCCTGATTTTCTCTTTGTAGGGATGCAATATGTCAGAATGCAATACTTTTTCAGCTACTATCACTGTTTGAATTAGAAATCATTGCTAGTGGATGACTGGAAACTTGTATTTACTCTGTTTAAACCACTTTTCTTTTTTTTTAAACAATTAAAACTAGCGGAACCCAGATATACATTCTCATATACACTATAAAATAGCAGGTGATTGCATTATTTTCATATGACCATATAAACAGATGTCTTGCTTTTGCATTATGAGAGAACATTTAGCAAGCTATGTTTATTTACATGAGAATGTGTTTTGTGACTACACAGAGTACTGTTATCTCTCAGATAGCTAAAAATACAAACTGTGTCTGCATTGTCTATGTTTGGATGTAGACATACTTATAAGGGAGAAGGTTCAGTTGTATTTTATTTCTATTGTTTCAAGGCAGCAAGATACTGTGGCAAAGAATATGTTTATAAACAAGTTTTTCTCTCTTGCAAAGGAATGAGACATGCCTTCTGCACTCCCAGTTTCCTCCAAATTTTTTTCTAGTCTTATCTTTCCTTTTCCAATCAAACTGTCTATTTTCCAATTCATAAGTGTTACTCTTAGATGGACACTTTCCTTTTCCTCACTATATGCCTTTACATTTCACTATTTCCCTTGTGTTATACTTCCTCTGTTGCACTTGTCTTCAAGTCCTCGACTAAATTATATATTTTGGCCTCCACTTTCCCCCTAAACTTCTCCTTTGACTCTTTTTCAGCTGTTTTCCTCTCGGGCTTTGTGGGCATGTGTAACAGTTACCTTCTCTCCTCAATCACTATGCATCACCACCTCCATGGAAATATGCCATATTTGAGCCTGACGTCATTCTACATCTAACTAGGGAGCCTCCTGGATTCCCTATCATCAGGTCAACATTACAATCACAATATAATAGAAATTTATTTAATGAGACCTCCAGGGATCATCTTTCAACTTTTTCCAGAAGTTGTATTCCAGACAAGACTAGAAGTCATCTGTATCTCTTGCTAGCCAAGACCAGACACTGGAGGTGACAGGTTTTCTTTGAGAAACTTGTCTCTGTCCTGCACTACCTCCTTCACCTCCTGGCAAAGTTCTTCCTAATGCTCAGTCTGAACCTACTGGCCACAGCTGGTGCCTGCTGCACCTTATCATACCCTCTTCTTACACTATTGAGAAGAGCTGGGCCCTGTAGTCTTTATAGATCTTCTCTTCCCATAGGGTGCCATTAGATTCACTTTTCAGTTGGACTAAAGTTCAGCTCCCTTATCTTTTCCTTGTTGGTCACAAACTCTAGCCATTCTGGTGGCCTTCTACTACGCCCTCAAGTTTCTCAACATCCTTCCTGAACTTGAGAGAGGAGTGGTCTGAAACCCAGACACAGTGTTTGAGGTGCACCGTCATGAACACCAAGAACATGGGGATGACAACTTTCATCTCCATTTTCTGGAGATGGGAAAAAGAATCATTTACAGAGTAGAATATTCATCTTATTACCACATTACCCTTACCTTCTGGCTGTGCCAACATTACTAGAGACAGACAGCTTTCTTTCTGCATTCCCTAATTATTTTCAGTGTCTCAGCTAACTTCTTTATATTGTTTCGGAGCTTCTTTCTCCTTATTAGCAAGTACACTATAAATTCTCCAAAACTTCTCTACACAACAGTAATCTCCTCTTCCTTTGTTCTTCTCACCCATTCAAAATACCACATTTGCACATGGATCTTTCTTTATACAGACTCTGTATCACTTTATTAATGTATTTTTATGTTTCCTACACATTACACTTCACCTAATGACCATCCTACTAAATCTGAGCCAATTTCCTTATTCTAGGTGTTCCTCTTTCCGCTCCCTCATGTATGTCCAAGGTATAGTATTAGCACTATTATCTCTGTGTGTTAGCAAAAATCTCTCTTTGTACACATTCACCTTCTACTATAATATCCACTTGGCTCATAATAAATTCATGAAAAAAAATCTTTAAAGAAAAGAGGGGCTTGTCAATTGCTATTTTGATTTTGAGCATCAAACTCTCATCACTAGCAGTAGCTGCATAAATCATCCCTCTTTATTGTTTTATTTTTATGCCCTTCAGTTACATTTGCACTGCTTGAATTTTGGAGGTAAATATCCAAAATATTAGCTGAAAGCTTCCTCAGAAAGCAAATCTTTCCCACATCCTTCCCTGCAGTTCCTCTTTAAGAGGTGTCAGCATGGCTGAGAGAATGAAGTGGCTCCACATTGTTTGCCTGAACTATTATGTGTTTAACATTTCCATAACAAAAGTGCCACTCGACTTCTCCCCGATTAATGCAGCTCGAGGGCTCTTGTCCTCCTTTAATAAAACATTGTTGAAATCATTTATTTAGAGCCCCTGGTTACTAGTGGGAGAATGACCATCTTTGTGCCAAAATATAGTGTATACAGTCCACTATTTTGTAGTAGATCATTCTGTTATTTAAGAAATTGATTAAATGGATGTCTTAGAAAGTATTTATGCTAATAGCACATTACTTATGTCATTCAGACAGTCAGTGTGAGCCTTTTTAACTGTCTACCACAGCCAATGCCTCAAGTAAAATACAGTAACTTTTAACTTTACTGCTTACAAATCTGTATCACAGACATGAAATCATAGCTCTTCCCATTTGAAAATGTTTCCTGTTGCACAACTACCTACTTTTCCTAGAACTTGCAATGGGTGTGTTACCACTGGCAGTGTGGAAGTGCATGAAGTTATTACTGCGGACAGGAACAAAATCAATTGAAGGTCTAAATTTTTTTGGTGACATTTGAAGACTATGCAACTCAGTCACTCAAGAAGCATTTTCCATTACTCAAATGGTGATGAATTTTTGTCGCACTACTTCTTACATGTGCACTTTGGCTCTTTTGGAGTACCTCTCAAACTCCAGTGTACTCAAAAGAAAAAACAAACCAAAAATCAAGTACTAGTTTTGCATCACATCGAGATGGAATATCTTGTTGTCTACCTGTAAAGCTGCCTGCAGCCATCTTTGCAGCCCTATCTAAGATGTGCTCTATAGAGGCATGTCTGTAGTGAGAGATCTGGTAGACCAACAGCTTTTAGGAGGAGTGGAGATTCTAAGTAAAATCCATCATGCTTTCCAATGTGACCATGAAAAGACTTGGCCAAACCAGAGCTTTGCTTATGGCCATTGTAAGGTTTCGTTTCATAACAATTTTAAAGTTATATATGCCTGTCTGTATACATTGGTGTATATTGTTGAAAGTAAACAGAGACCTTATGTTATGTCCATTGTGATTGCATACAAAAGATTTGCTGTGCGCTTGGGTGATCAGTGAAGCTTGAATCTCCCCCTATTTACTGTATGGTCACTGTCAGTTCAATGAACTGCCTCCTTGTTCTCCACCATTGTCCCACACTCCCTTAAACATTTGTCACTGAAGTGCCTCCAAAGACAAATAAACTGTCACCAAGAATTCAAACTTGGTAACTGGGAATGAAAAGGGATCAGAACCTACTGGATTATTTTACATGAAATGATGCAGAGTTCCTTCTCCCCCTGGAAGAGATAGCCTGGACAGGACTTCAGCAGAGAGCACTACCAGATAGCCAGACAAATGAGAGAACTTCCTTTCCTGTTAAAAATCTCCCTCTGCCAGGAAAGGTGAAGTCTTTCCCCTGCTTTAATGTGCTCTTGCTACATCACTTGACATTTCAAGATTTCCATTTGTCTGAAAATCAAGCAAAGGAAATACAGATTTGATGGACATCAACATCTGCACAGGCTTATTTGGCTGGGACAAATGGCAACACAGGCAGCCATTCCGCCTGGAAATTGTGCTGACTCTGACTATACAACAAAACCCAGAGCTACCGCCTTATGGAGAGGAGCTCACAGGACAGAATCAGTTCAGCTGTATTTATTGCACAATAACTTAAATTAAAACAATCTACTTTTTCTGGAGAAGGAAGCATACAGATGAGTCCTCCCTGATTAGTGGTGCTTGGTGTTGATTTATTCCAGGCAGATGCTTTCGACAGGAGCCTGTAAAATTAAGTCTTGAGTTTATTGTAGCAGTTAATTATCAGTCCTTTTCTAGTGCTAATGTCTTTACTCCTAAATGAAGAAAAAGAAAGGCTTTTAGCTGGGACTTAATTTTTCATCAACAACTAGTTAAATAGTCCTTGTGGGTGCTATCTGTTGACAAACTGAAAGCATGTTTCTGGTCATCTATGCAAGAAGTATTTAAGATCATCCTTACCCCATTGTGCACTCAGCACTTTGTAAAGAAAGCTGACTCTATTTACAAGCCTCACCCAACTACTCTGTCCTTCTCCCGAAGAAACAGTTTCCAGCTTTGTTTTAACAATAAGCTTACTCAACCATTTAGATGACTTTAAAAACAAACTTCAGATCACAGCCGCACACCATAGTCATACACTTGTTTGGTATCACAACTATTTGGTGTTGGCTTATTGTGTGTGCACGTGTACTTATATGCATTTATTGCTGGGCAACATAATCAAATTCACACCCTAAAGAAATAATAAAATAATCTTTCACTGAAATAACTAACCCAGAAGCAGGGATTTCTAATTTTGTTGATTTACACAACAGACAGATGTGGATTTGTGCTCTGTCAAGATCTGGTAAGATGAAAAAGACACTATCTTGCTAATCTGTCGCTCCCTCAGTCAAAGTTTATTTGTGGTAGCTTTTAAACTTTTGACTTGCCTTCCAATTATAGCCTTTAAAACGAAAAGCTTTAAATAAACACCATGAATAGAAGATAAATAAACTTTCTCTTTCTTTCTTTTTTTTTTTTTTTTTTTTCTTTTTTTTTTTTCTGAGTGCCTAGCTTGACACAGTCCAAACTCAAATCCCTGGAGGACTGAGCTCTCTCTTTTGTGTTAATGTTTAAAAGATTTTCCAGTGCCGGAGTTTATTCCTACTGCAAACATTTCTATTTACAAGGTCAAGTGTATCAGCACTCGACACAGCTTAAGAGTGTAATTATTTATCTAAGGGCGTTTGAGTGTAGATCAGTAGCTCTGGCAGCAAACCAGGCTTCAGCACGATGCAAAGCATCTCCTAAGCACAGTATTACAAGATCTAGTAATTGCTGATCCCTTCAGCGTGTTTACTTTTGCATTCTTCGTTGTGGGAGAAGGCAGGCTGAATAGCAAACTTTGCGTTTTGTTGCAGCTGCCTTGATGCGTGCGCCCCTGCCCGCGCGAAGCGAAGCCTTGTTCGAAACGCTCGCCGCCGCTGTGTGATGTATTTCTCACCACTTGATTGCACGCCTAGGAGCACTTCTACAAGTGCCAGCGAGAGCAGCGTGCCTGCACGAAGGAAGCGCGGTGCACTAGCAATTCTACGCGTATATATACAGGAGCAGTGTCCTTGAATTGCTTTACTCTCTTCTGCCACTGTCAAGTTACCATGCCAACGCATTATAAAATCAACCACTCATTTAAAGAAGTACTTTCAAAGCTGTATTTACTTCTTGCATGTAATTATCCATTAAAGTAAGAATAGCAGTAATTTACATCTATGTGAAGTATTACAGGCAGACACAGATTTTTGTTTTTTGACTGTTTTTTGGCTTGTTATTCTGTGGTTTGATCCCCGCCTCTCTTCCCCCACCCCCACATCTCGGGTGCTGAGAGTTCAAGTGTCCCTGGAAAACAATTTCACTGCATCCATTATTTAAAGCTCTTTCTTTACTAATTTACACGTTTAGAAAATACAAAAAAGCCATACATATTTAAAAGACAGGCCTTTTTTACGCCTTCTATAAAAAATACAAGGTTTAAGGCAGCTCAGAAATGCGTTTATACAACTCTAAAACGTTCATAAAGTCTCTCCAAATAAGAAAGTTAACTTTCAATCTGTAAAATACACTGTACATTTGATGTTCTAGAGAATACTTCACTTAATCACTGTTGCTGGTATCCCTTTAGACATAAAGTGAAATCTGTACCTTTCCAGAAACGAATAGCAAATGCAGCTACCTGGCAAATAGGATGTGGAATTAAAACTTTTTATTATTTTTTTAAATAAATTATCCCCAAAGCATACAATTTATAAAATTCTATATACAATGAAGAGCGACTGGTAACAAATCCCAGTTTTAAATACTTTTTTTTTTTATATAAGATTTACCAGAGGTCAGCACCCTGATATGACGAGGCAATAAAATTTTTCAGGATATTTGTACATACATGTTCTCGAGTTTAAAAGTGTCTTTCAAAGATGGCAGTGCAGAGCTCTTTTAAAACAAAAGTTGCATTGTTCAGTATAGCCAACAACTCCGAAACAATTTTTTTTTAATGTCGCTAGGTAACAGAGGAAGAGACGGCTGCTGGCACGCTTTTGTTATAGGGAATATGTGTGTGCAAGAGGGAGTGCTGTAAACCACCGAATTTATTCAGCCTGCTATTTCCCTAAATTTAATGGCAGATGCGGCGTAAGCCCCTTTCGGGCACAACTGCATCAGGAAGAGCGAGATGCGGCTAATGATAATCAAGTTGCAGACTAACTAGTACGGCAACGCTTTGGCAGCAAGTTTGGGTTGCTCACCTCTTACTAACCTTCATGTCAAAACTCTTAAAAGACGCCCCCAGTACCAGCATGCCACGACTCCCGGTTTGTCCCGGGGGGCGGCTGGCGGCCTCGCCCGCAGTCTCTGTCAGCCGCTCCGCTGGCTAGTACCACGAAGGCAGGGCGGCAGCAATTGCATAGTGCACACTCGAGACCAACACCCGAAATACGAGCGGCCCCTGCGCTCCGGCCACCGCTCCAGCGGCCGGCTCGCAGGGGGAAGGGGTCGGCTGGGGGCTGCGGGCAGCAGCGGAGGCAGAGGGGGAGATGTGAGGGGAGAGGGCGCCGGGGCACTGGGTCGGGAAATCCGCGGCCAGAGCGCTTAAAGCCGCTCCGCGCCGAGGGGCCCCGCCGGCCGGATCCCCGGCCGCCGCGGGAGGGCTCGGCTAGAGGCCCGCGGCGATTCGGCGCGGGGGGCCTGGCCCGGCCCGGCCCGGCGAAGGGGATGGGGAGGGAGGCAGTGATGGAGGGAGGCAGCGATGGGAAGCAGACAGGGAGGCGTGCGGGAAGGAAGGAATGCTAGAGCCGCGGCAGCAGCGGCACCAAGATGGAGGCGAGCAGCGCCCCGGCCGCCCCGGCGGGCCGACCGGCGTTATCTGCCTGCACGGGGAAGCCGGGCTCGGCGCCCGCATTGTCCTCCGCGTCGTCCCTCCCCTTCTGGCTCGGCTCCTCCTCGTAGTCCTCGTCGTAGTACTCCTCCAGGCCGCCGTCCGAGCCTCCGCTGCTGCCCGCGCCGTTGCCGCCCATGTCGGCGCCGAAGCAGAGGCGGGCCATGTTCTCCTTGACCGACTCGCAGATGGGCCGCTCCAGCCCGTCGCAGACGCAGTCGTTGAGCAGCACGGCCTTAGGCACGGCCAGCATGTCCTCGATTACGGCGCGGCACTCGGGCGTGCAGCGCAGCCCGTTGAACAGCTTCCCGCAGTAGGTCATGTAGCGGTTCAGTGCCAGGCTGCAGCGGCTGTCCCAGTCGCAGCGCCGCCGCGCCTCCGTGCAGCCCATGACGCCGGGGCCGCCGGGGCCGGGGCCGCCGGGGCCGCCGCCCGCGGGGCTGCTGGTGCGGGGCAGGCAGGGCTCGATGGCGCGCTTGGTGGCGCGGCAGTTCTCGTCCTGCGCGCAGTCGCAGTCCTCCAGCGCCGGGCCACGCCGGGTGTGGTTGAGCTGGATGAGCGCCGCGATGCAGTGGCTGGGACATCGCCGCCTGGACGAGGCGGCCGCTCCTGCAGCGCCCGCCGGGCCGTCCCCGCCGCCCGCCGCCGGCGGCTGGTGCTGCAGGAGCACCGGGGCGCACGCCTCGGCGTACTGGTTGTACGCGTAGCTGCACTCGGGCTCCCCCTGACACTGCAGCACCGCCTGCCAGCAGATCAGCCGCCGGCCCTGCACCAGCGAGCCCCGAGGCGGCCACACGGCGCCCAGCGCCGCCGCCAACCACAGCCAGGCGGCCGCCCGCGGCCAGCGCCGGCCGCCGCCGCCTCCGTGCCGAGCGGGCGAGCGAGCCACCATCGCGGACGGGGGTAGTGGCTGCAGCCGCGGGCGAGCTGGAGAGAGGCGCTGGTAGACGAGGAGGAGGAGGAGAAGGAGCTGCCGCCCGTGGAAAAGTTTCCAAAACTCCCGCCGGCCGTGTGCATGAGGTCTCCTCGCATCAATCCATGCGCGCCGGGCCCGGGGCTCTCCAGCCCCCGGGAGCTGAAGTCGGCGGCGCGGTACGAAGCAGGCGCCCGGGGGCCTTCCCGTGTCCCCCACCCGCTGCTCCGGGCTCGGCGAGGCGGCGGCGAAGGCGCCCGGAGAGGTGCGGGGAGTCAGTGCAAAGAGGGGCTCGGACGACAGCGGATCCGTAGTGCGTTCGGGGAATCGCAGGCTGCGCCGGGAGAGCTCATGGTGCTGTACTGCTCTTCATGCAGTTCCGTCTCTCTCTTTTTTTTTTTTTCTCCCCACAAAATAAATGCCCAGCTGCTGTTGCTGCCTCCTCGGGAGCTTTTAACTCTCCGCTCGCAGCATCTCTGCACATGCCAGCCACTCCGATCCCATTCACAGTCCGGGCTCCGCTCACTCCTTCTCGGTACGGATCTCGCTTTCGGGTGGCGCGGAGAAGAAATGTCTCTCCCCGCTACCAAGACGAGAGCACGGGGAAAGGAGAAGAGGCAGCCTTCGCGGTCTCTTTCTCTCTGGGCGACTGATGCTGCTTCTGTTGTCAACACGCCCTGCAAGCTGCTCTGTGGATCTGTCTGTGGATCTTTTTTTCTTTGCAAGGCTTTAAATACAAAAGTGCCCTCCGAGCAGCAGCAACGTGCTCTGATTAGACTTCATTATGCATGCATGGAAAAGCAAACAAACAAAAAAAATTAGCAACGCTTCTTCTTTTACACAACCCCCCCACCCTGCGCTTTCTCGCTCTCTTTCTCCCTTTCTCCACTTTTTCTCCCTTCGCTCGGCCCCCTTTCCCTGCCTCGTCACTTGCCATTGGCCCAGCCTGTTGTTGAAACCCCCCTTTTTTTTTCACCCCCCCTCCTTCTCTTTACGATGTGCTGGAGGGAGGGAAGGAGAGAGGGGGGCTGGAGGGCAGCTCACATTCAAAGCTTGAAAGGAAAGGCTTAAGGAGAGTGACAGCCCCCCGAGGAGCCCCTCCTCCCGTTAAGGCGGCGCGGCGGCCGGGCGGGAGGCGCTGAGTGGCGGCGGCGCGGGCCGGCGCTGCGGGACCGGCCGGGCGGCGGCCGCGGGGTGCTCGGCTCTCCGCGCCGGGGTTGCAGGCATGGTACTCTCACTGCTCCTGCTCCCTACAGCAAGGAGGGGAAAATCAAGTTCTCTAGCTCGGGTAACGCGTGTACCCAAACTTCCCAGTGATTTCAAGTGAGGGCAGATCCACTACCAGAACGGTAGAGAGGGTTAGGCTTAAAATGGGATCGACTTTGTTCTTACTGAAATGGAAACAGAGGTCCTGGTTTCAGTGTGCTAGTACTCTCTGGGAGAGCAAAGTTAACTACTAGTGGTGTAGTGCGACCATGTAAGTACTTGTTTGCTGTACTCTCAGTATTACAACTTGCCTCATACCCCACCGATTTAAAAGTCATTCAACTCAGCTTCTCGCCTGAGATTTTCGTGCACGGTTTTAAGACACTGACTTACGAGGGTGCCTGTTGGTAGATCCCAGTACAGTTCTTTAATACTTGATCTGCCAACTAGTAAAAAATTCTAAAAAATTTGTTAGGAATTTTAATTGGAAGCAAAATACCGTGCTGAGGTCTTGCCTTCTTGTTACACTTTCAATTTATAAGGAAGTAGAAACAAAAATATTAAGGCACAAGGAGAGGAGCATAACAAAGTAAGTATTCGTGCATTTACTCACTGCCTTTCGTTTCAGTGCTACCTTAATTCCAGAGCAACATCGTCTCCAACCACAAGGGGCAGCGGTATCTGCTGTCTGTCAAAACTGGCGCTTTTTTCATCCTGAGACTATCAACTCCATCTGTCACAGAAATTGGGGCAAAATCTATTTTCCAGAAACTCGGGGATCTTGGAATCCCATGTGGTGTGGAATCATGTCTGTCTCAAAGTGTATAGACTCTGGATTGGTGGTGTGGTGTGGCTAGGAGTCAGTATGATTGATGGGTTGCGAAGCTTTCATAAGGGCTTGCTCCATTGTTACCAGTTATACAAGCTGCTTGTGTTTCTCTTTCAGTATAGTTTTTCCTATTCTTGTGTAAAAGATGTGTTTTTAAATCTGCAAAAGCTTTAAATCTGCAAAAGCTGCCTCCATCCACATAGTTTAGAGCTGTTTCTTTTAATTGTTGAATAATGGTATTAAAAATGCCAGATGCCATTCAGGCAGGTTATAGTAAATGTACATTGCTATCTACACTGGGATCATTCATGCATTACTTTGTTGCCATATTAACTGATCATACCACTGTTATTGGTGGAAGTCAGCTGCTTTGGGGTGGCTCGGTTGGCTATAACTTTGCAGGTGCTGTTCAACATACTGCTGCACTGACTGGTTCCTAGGGAAGGTGCCCCACGGTGCCATTGGAGGGAAGAGGGCCTGGATGCTGGGATATTCCAGACATAAGAGAGTCTGAGAGAGGGGGTTGCAATGGAGCAGGATCATGGCTTGGGGCCTCCTGAGCTTCCTCAGCACGGGAGAGAGGTGTCCCAGTGGGGCTGCCTTCTACGGACAGCTGGATGATGATCTCTGCCCCCTTCCAGTTCCTGCCTTCATTTGCAAAATCCGTCCAGCTCGGCTGTGCTTCATTTCTGGAGCAGAAAGCAGGCTGTTTACTCTGTGAAGGAAGGCAGCAGCTGAACTTCGGGCCTCCCAGGAGGGGGAGTAGAGGAGCCTTCACCGCTGGCCTTGCATCCTTGTATGGCTGGGAAGAGGTTGGTGTGGTGCTGCCGGAGCAGGAAGAGGATCAGTGCCTAGAGCTGACTGACTTCCCTCGCTGGACTGTTGAAACGCAGGGCATGGCATGAAACATCACATTATTCATAGGTAGAAATTTTCACATACAGCTTTTAGTTAAATAAATGAATATTTTATGCAGTGATAACAACAATGGAAATGTTGACTTTGAAGTTTGGAATTATCATTGGTACTATACAGCTGACAAAAATTTTAACAGAAAGTAGGTGGATTCTTCAATTATCACACCTTTTAGCCGTCTAGAATATGATTATCTACATTCAGGATTATATATTGTCAATAAATTAACTTCTTAAAATGGTTTAAATAGTTTTTCTGTCCTGTCTTTATTTAATGAGTGTTTGAATTCATTCTGTATGTGTAACTACAGTTTTGAGTGAGGACTTAAGCACTCACAGTGCTCTGTTGGAGGAAAGAAATGTTTTCTTGTGTGGAGCTAAACCTAGGGAAGCAATTCTCTGTCTCCACTTTGATTCAGGTTTTTAACAACTGGAGTGATATTGTCAAAATCAGCTTTTCAATTTTCAGAGGAGCAATAAAAGTAATGTGGAAGGCAGCTCTTGCTCTGTTTCACAAAGCACCAAATCAGACAATACATTCCACACATTGACAGTAGAATAAGATGTGGTAAATACCCACATTTGCTAGGTTTATCTGTGCTGTCCTTCCTGATCTCAGCAACTGATTTAGTTCTTTATGCCAGCAGTTAAAATTACTACAGAGTAACTGTCGTCCAGCGCTGGTCACACTGGCCAGAAGGCCAATGTGTATGTGCTCTGGATTTATTGGGGACACTCCTGGGCACCTTTTTGTCTAATCTTGATGTCTTTTCTCCTTTTTTTTTTTTATTTCACACCTTTTCCTAATGGGTCTCCTTTCCAAATCATGTTTTCTTTATCTGATTCTTTGACCTTTTGTACATCAAGAGTGTTTAGAAAATAAGAAAATCAAGTAGACACCATACCAGTTGACCTTAAAATTTAGAAGTTCACATTCAGTTATAACTGAAAATACATGGCCAGTATATGTGGTTAATTCCTCTCAAATTATTTTTAAGCACGTTTTTAAATGGGCTTATACTGATTTTATTTTTCATTTTAAGAGATTTACAACTGCTATTAAAAATTTCTGGCAGGTGTACTGGGAATTAATTTGCTGATACGATTTCATTGTGTGCATCTGGTAATATCTTAAATATGTTCCTGATAGAGAGCAATTTTTCTTCTTAAAGAAGGGACTTAATTATTTACTAATAGCAGACTTCACTGTCAGTGAAGGGCAGAAACTCTGTCAATAGTTCTCAGAGCCTTGGTATTATGGTGCACGAGGGTCATGGTAGGCAGCAAAAGCCCTGCTTCTTACACCAACATTCATCCTGTAGAAATGGCCCAGTGGGGTGTCACTCACAGTAGCCTGTGCAGATGACTGATATGGATATGTGCATACAGCAGAGTTCTTGGATTTGGTGTAGCTTCAGAGATCATAAATTATGTCTACATTCTAAAGTTACAAAAGATAAATGTTGTGACTTACCAGATTCCCACCACAAACTAGGGGCAGGGGAACAAATATAATGCATTCAAGTGGTGTCTTTTTCAATAGAGAAGAGAGAGTGAAGGCGTCTATATTAGGTTTGTTCTCCACATCTGGAGTAATTTATCTTTTTATTGTCTCTGCAGGACTGTTTGAGGCATTCATGTCTTAAGTTAGCCACCTAAACTAGGTGAAGTTCTCCCCAAAATAGTAACTTCTTTACTAGAATGTACATGACTTCCCAGTGTCACCCTGCCTTCTCTTCTTGATTTAGTCAGAAAGAAGAATAATGAATAGGGAGGATAGTAAGTAATTGCATTGACCAATAGTTGATTTGAATTCACAGCCGCTGAGACTACTACACTTCATGCTTAGGATCAGTTAGACATTGTTCTATTGGCTATACATTTTTTACCTTGTCTTTGCCAGCATTAAGTCTCATGAACATCACAATATTATGGATCCTGCAAATGTGCTGTAATGGTTAACTGCACACCCAGAATCATAGAATGGTTTGGGTTGGAAGAGAGCTTTAAAGGCCATCTTCTGTGATGACATAAATGTGTCCCTCGTATTCCAAAGTCATAACTGCAGGTCCCACACCAGATGCACAAATAGTCCATGAAGTATAGGTCTGGTTGCAATCAAAGGAGCCAGATTCACAAATAGCACAGTTCATTGAGTACAAAATATAAGGTTCTTTTGGATTGCCAGTAACAATGTAATCGCAATCACAAGCTTAGTATCAGGTCAATACCCATCACATCTGAGAATGCAGAGTTTGCCAAAAGGTGTCCCTTCTGGGGAGAGCAAGGAGATCAAATACATCAATCTGTCCGTGCAATTTCACACTGAATTTTCATTCCCTGACTAGATGCAAAATTGGGGTGCATTTTATAACCACTGCTGTGTGAAGTGCTGTGGATGGGACTGTGGTCAAGCGTTTTATTCTTTGTGGGTATATTGTATCGAATATTTCTTTGTAGGAGGTGTATTTGATTTCCACAAAACATTTCTTGGTATCAGGTTGAAGAACAAGACCATGCAGACTACACCTCACTCCGCGTTCCCCCCTGTCTCCCCATGCCGTGACAACACAAACCACAAGACTTCCACCTGATTTCTGCACCTGCATCACAGGCCCCATTGCATATTGAGCTATACCAACACCTGCCCATGACAGGGGGATTAGAACTAGAGATGATCTTTAAGGTTCTTTCCCACTCAAAGCACTTTATGATAGGATGTGATCTAATTCTAAACACCATGCAATAAGCAAAGACATCTTCAAGTGTATCAGGTTGCTTAAACCCTCATCCAACCTGACCTTGACTGTTTTCAGGGATGGGGCATCCACACCTCTCTGAGCAGCCCTTTCATTGTTTTACTGCCCTTATCATAACAAATTTCTTCATTATATCTAGTCTGAATCTGCCCTCTTTTAGTTCAAAACCATTACCCCTGTCCTTTTGTTACAGGCCCTAGTAACAGATTTGTCCCCATGTTTCTTGTGACCCCTCTTTTAAGCACTGGAAGGCCACAATAAGGTCTCCTTGAAGTCTTCTCCAACCTGGACAGCCCCAACTGTTTCAGTCTGTCTTCACAGGAGACCTGCTCCAGTCTGCTGATCATTTTTGTGGCTTCCCTCTGGTCCTGCTCAATCAGGTCCATGTCTCTCCTGTGCTGAGGACTGCAGAGCTAGGCTGTGCTCCAGGTGGGGTGTAAATGCACATTCACAGTCATGCATTCACAGAATGTTCTGAGTTGGAGGGACCCACAAGGATCACTGGGTGCAGCTCTTAAGTGGATGGCTTATAGAGGGATTGAACCCAGTACCTTGGTGTTGTTAGCACCAGGCTCTAACCAACTGGTTCATGTCCAGTTTGCTATCCAGCAGTACTCATAAGTCCTTCCCATCAGGGCTGCTCTCCATCTGTTCATCCTCAAGCCTGTGTTGATATCAAGGGTTGCCCTGACCTAGATGCAACACCTTACCCTTGGTCTTGTTGAACCATGGGCACAATTCTTAAGCTTGTCCAGGTCTCTCTGGATGGCATCCTTCAGGTGTGTCCACAGCACCACTCAGCTTTTGGTGTCACCTGTAAACTTGCTAAGGGTGCACTTGATCCCTGTGTCTATGTCACTGATATTAAGCAGTCTTGGTACCAAAATGAATCCCTAAGACAGCCACTTGTCACTGATGTCCATTCAGACATCGAGCCATTGACCATTACCCTCTGGGTGCAACCATCCAGCCAGTTCCTTATCCACCAAATAGACGACCCATCAAATCCTTCTCTCTCCAGTTTAGAGAGAAGAATGTTGTGACCATGGCAAAGATCTTACAAAAGTCCATATAGACGACATCTGTGGCCCTTCCTTTGTCGACTGATGTAGTCACTCCACCACAGAATGCCTCTGGGTTTGTCAGAGAAGACGTGCTCCTGGTGAAGCTGTGTTGGCTGTCTTGAATCACCTGCTAAAGTACAGTGTCTAGAAGGAACTGTCCTATGAGCTTCCCAGGCACAGATGGGAGGCACTAGTTTCCAGACTTTCTTTCTACCCTTTTAAAAGATGGGTACAATGTTCCCCCTTTTCCAGTCACCTGGGGTTTCACCTGACTGATATCAGTTTTCACATATCAAGGAGAGTGTCTTTCTAATTAGATCAGCCAATTCTCTCAGGAGTTTGGGATGCATTTCATCAGGTCTCATAGATGTATGTATGTTCAGCTTCTTCTCTTACTGTGGGAGGGACTTTGCTCCCCCAAGTCCCTGCCTTGAGATTTGTGCAGTCATGAGGATACACAAGTTTGCCTGAAATAGATTTTTAATCCACTGTCTTTTTTTCTTTTCCAATATGCCTTTTACATTTATAATATTTACTTAAAAATTGAGTAGCATCCTTGTAAAGTTGGGGGTTGTTATTTATATATGAAATAGTAAGTATCATTGAGAGATTTACTCAGCGCATCTAATAAAGTAAACATGGAAGTATTGCACAATACAGTATTGCTGGACTTCTTTTTTGAACTCTCTTCCAATCTAAACTACAAACTAGACCACACATGCTGTTAAAACAAATCTAAGTAGGACATCAACCCTTTTTTGGTCCTAAGAAAGGCAAAAGTAATGGTGAAGTCAACTGATTCCTGGTCACCTGCTAAGCCAATTAGAGACAGGTCTTAAATAACCATATTTTATGAAGGTAGATATGAATCATACACACTGTCAATATGTGTGACAGATAGTCCCCTTCATCCTCCCTGCCCCACACAAAACCTCTTCCTTTGCAATTGTCTCCAGTACACAATGTCTTTTGGCCTTAGATAAGAGCACTAGGTGAGACTTGTGCTGAGATGAGAATGCTGGTTAGGAATTTCAGGAGGAACTCTATGGATGCTCACATAATGAATGCATTCCAGAGATGGAGAAGCTGTGGTGATCAAGGTTGATCTGGTTACATGTCAGCCTGCAAAAGGGTATAAAGTGCTGCTGGAGTCAGGCAAAATGGTTTCCCAAGGCTGCAGTCAGCTTCTGGGTAGATCCCTCCCTGGCAGGGACACCTGCGTTGTACATCCAGTCTGAGGACAAGGAAACACTCGCTGTTGGAAGGATGAGTAAAAGTGCTAGAACCTTATGTGCAGATAAAATTCTAAAGTAACTACATTAGTGCTTTGTTGCTTTGTAATTGTACATTCTGTAAGCTAAAGACTGTAAAACTACATTTCTAGTTGAACCTGCTTATATTATAACCCTTAAGACATGGTTATATTATATTGTATTGGCAATAAATCTAATCCTAGTCATCCACAAAATCAATATCATATTTCTCATGCCTGACCAAGAGTGTGTTACTCTTCTATGTTAAACCAATTTCAACATTACAGTTTTATGGGAGTTCTTTGGTATACGTGTCAACATACATACACGCAAAAGCAGTTAGATTTTTTGTTTGCTGGCTTGTTTTGGTTTGTTAACCTTTTTACTTTCAAATTTTTCAAATGTTTACGACTACCCAGAAGCAGCTAGTAGGTTTGTGTTCAAATTTCTTTGAAATTTGTATAATACTTGTAAGAAATCAGAAATTCTGAGTGGTTCTACAGGTGAAGCATGAAGAAATGAGTGATTTTGAGGGTAAGCAGAGTTCCACTCAGTGTGGACAAAAAAAAGATGGACAAAAATAAGAGTAGCGGTTTCATTTTTTTTGTTATTTCAGATTATACTAACGCAAGTATAACATGTATTCTGGAAAGATAACATCTAATTCGGTCTCCTACTTCTTCTACTCCCAAATTCAATTTCTGTATTAGAATTTGAAGATGGCTGTAGTGAAACATGCCTTTCAGAAATATATCCTCAGTGTGTACAATTTAGTAGCTATCCTTGATGTATCCTGTGATGATATGTGCCTACAGCATTGTTTGCACACAAGTGTCTGTGATTAAAATAAAATAATTTTTCAAAACAATTTGATTAAAGCAATAAAAATCTAATTCAACATTAATTTGGAGTTAGTAAACTGATTTTTGGGTGTTTTCCAGTAGGTCTCTTTAGGCACAGCTGGCTTCATATCATCAAGAACTGGTGATGTCTTTATTGAGTTGACCTGCTATAAAAGAGTGTCAGACTTGTTTATTACACCTTCTTAGAAGAGTTTCATTCTTTCATTCTACTGAAACAAAATGTATTTAGACTAAATAGTGTGCTAAACATGAAGTAGGCATGCAAATATTTCAGAGTCTTGGCCCAGATTACCAATTCAAATAAATCAATGTTAATAAATAAACTAAGTGTGCTCAGGCAAGGATTTGCTTTGATTTAACTAGGTCTTTTAAAAGGCAGTTATAGTTAATCAGTGTAACTTTTGATATGGTCAGCAGCCTGCACTCCCTTAAGTCCATTTTTTCATGTGCTTTAAATATCAGAGGAGAAGAATGAATTAAGGTGGATTTCTGTGTGGAGGGAAATAGCATGGATAATTAGCAGATTTTATTACAGGAAGAGCAGCTATATTCATGCAGGTACATGTATCTTTCTTCCTACACGTCACCTAAAATTAAAAGATGTCAAAGCAGTTAGTAGAATTCTACTTCGTGCCTCTACCACACCCTTAGCTGTGGTGTCTGCGTACTGGGAAAAAAGAAAAACGTCTTTGTCATAAAACTTTAATTTGCAAAAGTGATGAATGATACAATTACTTCCTTATTAGAGGCACAGTCTGAAACACTTCCAGACAGCCTGATTTTCACAATATGCTGAGCATCTAACCTTTGAAAATCAGATTTTCTAATTTGACATTTAAACAAGAATCATTCACAGTCATAGACAGCTTTGAAAACATATCTGCTTTCCTCGGCTAACAAAAATTAAGGACTTCAGCTATGATAGAGAAATACAGTCAGTCATAAACTTGTTATTGTGCCAATAACAAGCATTAAAGTATTGAGGTGGGAGATCTCAGTAACACATAATAGCTGTGGTTTTCTTTTCAGGTGAATTATTAAATGTGTACATTTTTTTGATGAATCAAAATACATGGAGCCACCAGCTGTTTGCAGTTGTGTTGCAAATGAGTATTTTGTTCTTCTACAAATAGCAATCATTCTGTGTGTGCATCGAAGATGAGCTCTTTCTGCTTGCCTGAGGTGACCGATCTTTTCAAAGTTCTGCAAGAGGAATGGATCATCTCTAGGGTGACTGTAAAGATGAGACTCAAGTTATTAGTTTGGGGAAAATGGTTAGCAACAGTGGTGCTCTGGAGATTTCCCAAACTCTGGGAACTAAGTTGTATGCTAGCATCATGCTGTTTTCTGGATTCAGACCAAATATCCATGGCTGGATAGCCCAGAAGTGTCCAGAGACTTACGGATATTATACATTAGAGATGGAAAAGAAATTTTGGAGCATTCTCCACTCCTATTGCAAGATTATGCAATCAGTGTGAGATTAGTCATTGTTTTGAATTTTCCAGTGGTGTATTTTTCATCTATTTTTAAATGTCCTAGGTGATAAAGGGTTCCTACCACCTTCTTTCAAACGATTTCTTTGTTTGGAAATATCTCTTATATTTGATGAAAATTTACCACCTTTAGATATGATTGTTCATAGCTATATTTCCTTTTCCCACCCAGGTATCTTTCTAAAAGTATTAATTCTTGTGGGATTCATAAAATTAATTTTTAGGGTAATGATTGGCATGATACCCTTGCCACTTCATTTAACTGCATCTTTTTGTGTAGCATTGTTTAGTTACTTTTATCTAATGTGTGGGTTCTGACTCTATACTGAGCTGAAGCAAACTAGGGTTAGGATTTAATATAACAATCTTTCAAATATTCTTGTAAAATCAGCAACATTTTAGCAAGTTGCTAGAATTTAAATTCTTTTCATTCTGTTCTAGCACCAGCTTCATACCTTCACCCCACAAATTTATTTAGTACCTGTTTCTTTCTGTTGTTTGCAGCCTTTTCCCCATTCTGGATACCCTACTTGTGCTTATGGTCTTGTTTATTAAAGGCAACAAGCTGTTACATTAAAAATTAGAAACAATGGAAAAGATACTTTCTAAATTAAGCTTGTCTTGTGTGCAAAATAGCCTTACAAGTTCATACCCTGTCCTTGCTTTTTTTTGTCTGTAAAAGAGAGAAAATTCCCCATTATCTGCTTGCCTCTTTCTTAAGGTCCAAGTTGGTTTTCTTCCAGCTAAAGTCTGAGTTGAGTTCACAGAAGACTTGGTCTTGTAATAGTTTTTTTCATAACAGTGGGAAGATGCTATAGGCGTGCTGTAGAGTTGAAATTTTGCAATACACCCGTGGTAACTCTTTTGGGATTGCAAATCTAGTCCTGTTTTAAAACTTTTATAATACCCTCTTCAAGGGATATCTGTATTTCATAGTTGGTTTCAACCTAAATTTAACCTAACATATGTAACTGCATTAGACTTCGGGGCTTTTTGACGGAAAAGTGGGATCATTAACTGATCACTCTTTTTGGGTTGTGAATTCCAGCATGCTATTTATCCTCAACTCTAATGAATTCTTGCACACTGAAAAGTTTAGCAGTGTGTTCTGATTTGGAGAATCTTGTTGCAAGAAGGTGAATTTCCTTATAGGGAGAGGAAATGATCGTATATGCATGTGGCTAGAACTAGTATCTTTTCAATATTTTCACCATTCTTTGTTCCACTGAGGAATGGCTGCCTCTTTATGATAAAATCATTATACTTATTTTCCCTATGCCCACATTTTTTTCCCTGGCATTTTTCCCACTCAGGCTTTTTCTTTTTCCCTCTTATTTTTCCCTGCTCACGTTTAAGAAAAACCAGCAGAGGGGTTGTCTTCTATTTGACCATATTTACTGATACTGCTACAGCTTCTCCAGCTGCCTTTTACCAACTTTCATAACTGTATTTCTCTTCAAAAAATTATTTATTAAAGGCAAAGCATTGTACAATGCCTAGGTGTAGTTGTGTAAGAATTTTTCAGGATCATTTAGGTGGCCATCCTGAAATCTTTCTGTGGCTTTAGGAATGTTCTAGAAACCAGAAGTTACAACCCGGTGGAAAATTGCAGTCCAAATGACACACTACACGTGTATGACTCACAGCAGATAGTACAGAGAAAGCCATTTGAACGAATCCACATGAAATGTTTAGTGAATTATTAAAGAATGTGGCAAAAGAGAAGTTTGCTTGCACATAATTTGAGAACAGAAAATGGGTCAAAAACTGTCAAACAAGAAGCTTGTTGTTGAACAGTTCAGGCAGTATTAGGCTTCTTTTAGGTGGAATGTGACCCTGCTAACCCTGAAGTGTGAGTTAGATCCTTGATGTTCAAGGGGGTTCCAAATTAGGAAGATGTAGTTCATCCAGCCTGAGATAGTAGCATGTAAGTGCCTGGTGCAAACTCTCCCTTCAGTCAAACCAGGCCTGGTTTATGACCAGCCTTGAAACTACAAGATCTAGTAAAATATTTTGAAAAAGTGGTCAAGAGTTAACCAGACATCTGTTTCTTAAAAAAAAAAAAAAAAAAAAAAAAAAAAGAGATAGAAGGAAAGAAAATGGAGGAGAAATGGTAGACTTAACAGGGAAAAGAAACTGCACATTTTTCCTCCCTTCTTCCTTGCTTGTGAACAATTGATTAGCATGTATTGAACTATCATTGTCATCATTATCATGTTCATGGATCATTTAGCAATGAATAAAAATTCCTTTCGGTTTTTACACACATTGGTTTGACAGCTCAGCAAAAAAGAAGTGGAGTTTATTTCAGAAAACACGAATGTTGTAGGGAAAATGTTCTGATCACAGGTGAAAAGCGTCACAATTTTTTTCCACTTTAGGCCATTCAAATTCAGAGTAATCCCAGTAATGTTCATGTCTGCAGGATGTGTCTTGATGGGAGAATTTCCACCACAGCTATGTAACAAAAAATGTTCTCAGACTGCACATCTGAAAAGGAACAGAAGAATACAAGTTTAATTTCTTCTGAAATAGGTAGGCATTTATCATCATTGTGGATGAAAATCACCCCTGTACAAATAGCCAGAAAAGAAGTCCTGTATATCCTCTTGCCAGAACTACAACTGACATGCTTAAAACTGGTCAGATGTAGGGTTGAAGATGAGTTTCTATGTTGTCCATCTATGTCCCGAAAGATTTTACTGAAAGAATCAGGTCGTTGTCCCAAAGAAAAACTGGTGGAGATGTGTTTTGTTCATTGAAATTGCCCTAAAAACACCAAGGGCAAAACTCCTTTCCACATTGGCAATATGGTGAAAATCCAGCTGTGTAGAATCATAGGAACTATTTTCATCAGCAAGTATTGTCCTGCAATTTGGGTCAATATTTCTCCAGGAATGTAAAGCTATTAGTCACATCCCTGCAAGCTCTCTCCCCATGAATAGCATGGAATTATTTTTATCTGCCATAGATTTTTTAAACTGGAACATATTAAATAAAACTAAATTTGGTAAAAGAAAATTATTAGAGCTGTTTCTGACAAAAATAAAAATGTGTGCTGTTTTTTACCTCAAAATTCAAATTATTGAAATGTAGTGTTGTTTAGGAGCACAGAGCCTTCCCTTTAATTCTGCTTAAGTGGTAGTGTACAAGGTCATTCATTTAGAAATAGGGTAATTTCCTGTACTTTACTAAGCCTTGTTATGTAAAGGTAGGAAAAACAGAAATATCAGAAAGCGTTCTATGATATATAATGCATACTGTGTTTTCTGAACTATTGAGTTCTCTCAGTGCCCTTTCCTTACTCTCAACCCTAAGTAATCTATTAGCCACTGCTACTGTTATCAGATGGCTTATCTGTGGAATGAGCTAGTACTATTCCAGGAACCAATTCCTGTGCTGTATATGGCCAAATGAAATAAGGTTTTGGTTACCAAATTTTAATCTTTCTTCATTGTAGATCATGAGAAAGTATACTGATTTTCATCAGTGAGAACCCTTAATTGTACCCCAGGTCTCCAGTGATTGCTTTGTATCATCATAAATCATCTGTGATCCACTTTTGAGGTCACAGAAACATCTCTGTATGTTGTTGGTTCTGTTGTGTTTCTTTCTAAATTTGGCTTTATATAATTATAACACAATAACATGCTTTGAGTACCTTTGATTTTTTGTCCTGTAAGAGGCTAATAAACCATCAGGGCTGTTTTATACCATGGTGAGTGCTATTTTGCAGTGTTTCATTAGCCACAAATCCTCAACTCACCTTCAGGAATTCTGAATGACAGACTAAAGGTATTTTTGCAGCTGTTCTATGGGACCTCATGGAAGTCTTGTTCCCTTTAAAGAAAAAAAAACAACACTGACCTTTTTATAAATCAGGCCTTTCTCTATAAAGGAAGAAGTCTCATCTCTGCTAAATCTGCGTACTGACCATTTTATCCATATGCCTGTGGATAGTTCAAATATCATCTCTCCTGTAAAATATTTTTTCTGTAGGATTGGATCGTTCAAATAGGATATAATATGCTCCAAAATGCTTTGAATGGCTGTTCACTTAATAAAGCATCGCCTAAAGCAATACTATCTTCTGACTATTAAATGGTGTTTCATGAATTGACTTTTAAATTGAATTCCCTGCCATCTTTATGTACCAAAGAACATCTTGAAAAAATCAAGCTACAAATAGTGACTGTTTTCTAAAGGTCAAAAAAATTGTAAGGGGGGGAAAAAAAAGAAAGTCTTTTCTGAAAAGAAATATTCAGGAAGCCCTGAATATTTATATACTGATATCATCTTTAGACCTCCAGGGTGTTTCAGAGTACAGACAGCTACAGTTTTTAATAAAAATGTTTTCCAAACTGAATTTCATTTTTCTTTTCAGATATATTAAAAAAAATATTAGTTTCCCAACTCATACTTCTTTGTTTGAGTTTTAATAGTTAATGTTTGGTTCTTTTCCAAAACAATTTTCTGTCCATTTTAAAAGTCCTAAGGCTTGGAATATAGAACTGCCAAGGAACTCTTTGGTAAAACATATGCTAAAGACTTGCCTGCAAGGTAGTGGAAGGGGATGGATGGTTTCATTTGAAATTATCTCTATTTGCATAACAATGTTTTAGTACATGTTATCTGGTGAGAAAATGCAAGTTCTATACTGCTATTTTAAAAGTATAGTTGATTTATCCAGTATTAAGTCAGTGTGCAGATAACTGTTCATCTGCTCTGAATACTCTAGCAACAGTCCTCAGTTTTTCAACCTTACCAGGATGCACCAGCGTCTACTCTTCTTGTCATGGTGATGAGATACCCTATATCTGTTGGCAGATCATATATATGGCCTTGCTCAGCATCAGTCTATTTACATCTGTGCACTGTATCTCTGTACCATATTTTCTACGGCTGGGATATAAGAGGAACTGCTTCTGCTTGCCATCTGGGAAGAACTGAAAGATCACTGACAGGAAGTATTTCCAAAAACATAATTAATGGACTTGGACAGTCATCCGAAGGTCTGTGGAATGCAATGGCAAATGACATCTTTCTCTAAAGAGTACAAAGACCAGGTGTAAGGTGAAGAAGCAAAGAATATAAGGTCCTTGAATAATATCCAATGCAAACAGATGCAGGTTTAATCCTGCCTTGGCCTTTAGTAACCTGCCAAGAATTGGGCAGTGATGTGATGAGAGAGTGTGAGACAAGTCAGTGACAAAGTGGTAATGCACTCTTCACAGCAATAGTCTCATTGACCATCCTCCCAGTTCAGGTCAGCTGTCTTCTCATCGCTAGTGAGAAGCTGGATTTTCAACTGGAAGCAGCCATTTTTGTTTCTGCATTGCTACTGGAGAGTTGCTCCTGTGTTCACATGGGTGGACTGTGGGCAGTGGCTTGGTAGCTGGCACAGGAGCTGTCTTGCCAAATACCAAAGGTGTACAGTAATCATCATTTAGGCACAGTTTCTGTTGTCATAGAATTAAGGTTTTGTCTGTGTTGGCTGGACACAATGGTGAGCAAAACAATATGGGTTGTAAGATGTCATAACTTGTGGAGGATTTATTAATTTGAATCCTGTCATACACTGTCAGTTGTGTCTGTCTTCTACCTTGTCCATAATGATGGGCCAGGCAAAATCCCGGATACTTTGTGGGCCCATGGCAGGACACAGGAGTATTGAATACAAAATCAAGTTTCTTAGGGCTGAGTGCAGGGGCAGAAGAGCTGTTTGCCTTGTGTCTGTAATTACTTACATTGTCTTTCCATCTCATAGGGAGACCAAGACAGGTGTTAATGGGACTTAGACAAGCTCCATGTGAACTACATGTGGATGCACCATGGCCTCAGCAGAAAAGCGGCTGTGTAGCTTCAAGAAGCAGCAATTTGTATATGAGAAGAGGGAGAAAGCCTCATTTCGAAGTGCTTAAAATGTAAGCTCTGGGGGCTCTGCAATTTGTGCAGTTCACAAGGAGCATGGGTTAGTGGTATCCTGCTTCCAATACCTCAGGCTTTGTGTGCACCTCCACAGGTGTATAGAAAGACTATTTTGGGTAGCACCCAGAGGTAGAACTGTGAGCAGTGGAAAAATATTGGAAAGGAAAAGACATTCTCACCTTGAAGAAAATCACTAGAGGGTGACAGAAGCTTTGTTGTGTCTGTGTTTCAGTCTTAGACCAGGTAAAACCAGAGAATATGTGACAGGGAGAAAGGCTCAATTTCAAAAAGGTGGGCTATGGGTTTGCATTTTGGCCGAAAAGAATGGGACTGGAGGTATTTTTTGCACACTGGGTCAGCTTTTCTCAGGTATTTATTGAGATTGGATTTGAGAGAAAGCAGTAAAAATTAAATATCTGATTTATCAAAGAGAGTCTGTGCAAAAAATTAACCTTGAAAGAAGAAGATTGTCTGCCTTGAAGCAAATGAGGCAGAGAAATGGGCACAAAGGATTCCTTGCTTGATTCTGCAGTCTGACAATAAGAAAACTAAGCAGTGAAAACAATGCTGAACCCTCTCATCTGTCCTTCTGAACAAAGAAATGGTGTAAACGAAGGAGAGCTCATGCTAGTGGAAATCTCTAGGTGCTGCTGATTTTGATTCACGTAAATTGGGGCTTGTCTGTAGCATTCCAGATCCATGCACAGACTTGACAAGTAAACTTACAGTATAATTTGTGACTCCTGAAAACAAATTAATGAATGCAATAAAACTTAATGTTTTCTCAGAGATTACATGCGATGAAATGAGATGAGAGAGAGAGGGAAGAGTGAAGTAGAGGGAGGTTGTTCTAGTTCGTACTTACGTCCTGTCCTACTTGTCAATTTTCACTTCCTCATCCCTGGCTTCAGAGTTCCTTAGTCTCTTTTCATTCCTCTCCAATTACTCCCAGATCCAAGGTGACCTCCTCTTTCAACTTGCTCAATCTGTGCCACTGTCACTTTCTCACTGTATTTATGTACAACTCATTAAAGAATATTCCATGCCAGTGTCTTCATTTGTAGCCCTTGCACTTTTTCTTTCATGGTTTCTTTTTTGTTATCATTTATGCAAATGAAAAATTTCCTCAAAAAATGTTTTATTGTAATTCACGTTGTCTGTAGCAAAGAGTCAAAAGAGTGGGATGTGAAAAACAATGCAGGAATAGAATGATGAGCCATAGTGCAAAGCTCCAATTAAATAGATACAGATTACTCTCTGGGCAGAGTTGGAATCTGGTGTTCTGCTTAGCATCTATCTCCTATTCCACATTTCATAAGCAAATGTGTTACCTACACCTACAGTTTTCTGAATTCCCGTTATAAGGCCCGTTCTTATGGTTGGTACTAAATTTGCCAAATTGCTTTAACTGCTCAGGCTGAAAAACTTTCGTTCTGGGAATCGGCTTCAAAATGAATTTAGAGTGTCCTTAGAGTAAACAAAGTATGCCATTTATGTTTATTTATTTTCAGGTCACTAAAATTTCAAGCAAGACCTTAAAGAAAAGGGGATATTGCCCTATGACAGAATGTGCCATTTGTTCATTTTTCTTCCTTTGTTCCTTTTTCTTCCTTGCATGGAGCACGCAAAACACTCAAACACTACTGACATATTTTGCCAAGTTTTATGGGGGATTTTGATTTAGCTTAGTTAGTGAGTTGATGGGGTTTTGGTTGGTTTGTTGGTCTAATTTTTTTGTTTCGTTTTGTGTTTTTAAAATAAGTCAGCAGAAGCTTAAGAGTTTAGCAGACTTTTGTACCACAGTGTCCTTGTCTCCTGACTACAGCCCCCAGGAGACCAGCAGGAACTGAGTACAAATTTTCTCCCCTCAATTTGTGCTTTTGAGTCTTTGTTTGACTCTTTTAATAGGACGTTGCAATAAAAGAAGAGCTAGTTTCCTCTTTAAGGCAGAGGACGTCTTCTTGAGCCACTGGATTGTTTCTCTACATCTTCTGCTGGACCAGCATTTGAGTCAGTCTCGCCTTGCATGGCCTTTAGCCAAATAATTTTCTGACCTTCCAAGGACCACATCTGCAGAGAGGTTTTTGGAATGGCTGAGAGCACACAGGAGTGAGTAAAGCTGATTGCTGATGCCCCATACAGGCAGTAGAAATCAGTCAGGTTCTAAGTATGCCCAAAAAATCAACCATCAGCCACTTGTTTTTGATAAATATGCTGGTTTTTTTCAGTAGTTTATGCTCTCAGGCTGTGGGGTGAAGGGCACTGAGTCTGCCAGTAGTGTAGTAAAGGCATGCTAAGAGCATCCCCAAAGCAGCCAAGAGGGAGTGAGTGCTTGTGCATCCAATGCAGAAACTTAAGAACATTCTATCAAAAAATTGGAGACTCACCTGAGAAATGGGAATGCTGAAAAGAGATAGAGATAAGCCATATGCTTATTAAGTGGAGCACAGCTTGACTGGGTAAGAGGGAGATTTTTGTGGTTGTGCAGTAGTTTATAAGGGTTGTACAAGTGCCATTAAAACCGGGAACTCTTGCAACTTCTCATTCCTGATTCTTGAAAGCTTGATTTTCCAGCCTGAACAATATTTTGAAACAGGTGTTTAAGAATGTATATGTACAGTTTCATTAGCATATTTGGGATCTGCCGTTTCTGCCATGTATGTTATATAAAAACTCTTCTAAAATACTTTGAAACTTTGAAAAATATTTTCAGGAGCCTGTTCCTTGTATCATTTGGCCCATTAAGCTGACTGCATTGACTGCCACGAGGAAGAGAAAAATTAAAACTAGGACTTTTAAAACATATCTAAAATAACTTAGGATCACTTGCATAACTTGAAAAAAGTCACTGTTTTAAAGCCCTGTGTCTCAGACTCTACATTTCACTGATCTGGTCTGCTGGCAGGCTGCTGAAGTTCTTCCTCATTCACTAGGACAATACACACGTATGGCTTTAAAACAGGGACAATTCCGTAATTTTCAGAATTCATCTTGCCTCTTTTGGACCTCATACAGGTATAATTTCTAAGGAAATTCCATTTCTTTGGTGGGGGGAGGGAGGAAATACTTCCATGACAGGTTGGCTTTAAAATATAAATGGTGCTGTTTGAAGCAGTTTAAGAGCCAGAAATGCCAGACTGAATCAAGGCAACTGATTAATGGGCAGGTGATGCAATCATAGCTATGTGATAAATTGCCTGGATATATCTTTATCAAATACCCTGCAGTACAATATGTCACACACTTATACACACACGTTGCCTACAAAGGCATGGGCAGATGTCTGTGGGCAGGTCCGTGGCAAGCATAAATTGACTGAGATACTCTGAAATCCTTTCAAGTTCTGGACCTTTACTGGTTTGTACTTGGCCCTTTTATCTCCATGTTTGTTCAATAAGCTGCAGAATAAATCGATGATTATTCTTCTTAGTGAGTGTTGCAAGTTCATGGCTCTTATTTGTAAGTGAAAAAAACAAATGTTCCAACATGAAACTGGGCTTAGATCCCAGTTTTCAGGCATACTCTCTATTAAAGGATGAAGACTGTTGCATACATCACCTGAGAAGCATAAATCAAATAGTAATAGTGCTGTTGTTTTCCTAAAGAACTCAGGGAAGGACTTAATTGCATTCACATCTCCTACTGCATCTAACTTGATGTCCTGCATCAGTTGTATAAAGATTGAGAAATCCTTACCAGGGATACAATGCACACAATGGTTGCACTCACTGATGTAATACTGGCGCCAGTAAGCTTTATTTTATTTAAAAAAATACTACTTTCCATGTACTTCAAAATAGTATAGACATAAAATATTTTTTAAAAAAACAGAAGCTCTGTCTGTGTAATTTGATTCTGAGCCTTAGCAAAACAGGCAAAGTTCCAAATATTTTTCCCTGCTCAAATGGTTTAAAATATGTTGCCAAGGGTGATTTGGCTGGAGAGGCGACCACTGGGGAATTACAAGCTGAAAAGTTTTATTTTTTTGTGAAGATCTATATTTCTGTGAAGAAACTGCAACTGCTTTTAGAGCTGGCCAGCAGCCAGAAATAAGGTATGCTCAAAAAACTTTTACTCTGGTGAACTCTCATTAATGAAGCTGAAAGCAAAAAACATTTTTCTTAAAACTTAAAAGAAAGATACTGAGATGACTCTATTGCAAACAGAATGCTCCAGCCACTAAGGCTCCTATCCCCTGGAGACTCCTGCCCACATTTCTCGTACCTTACTTCCGACTCACACCACATTTTTGCATTCCTAAAGTGAAGAAAGTCATTCTTGCACAAGTGTTTGCCAGGTTGGGGCCTCCCTTTGTACTTACCTAGTGTTTCACATACTCAGTAGGAAGTCAGATCAACTAGAGTCATAAGTAATGAATAATTTTGCATTGCCAAGGGAAGTTTAATTTACAATCTTGTTATAGCCAAATATTACTTCTGGCAAAAAGAATATTTACAAGGTTGTTGTTTGGACAAATTACAATTATTTCCTTTCCTTCAAAGCCCAGTCTATGCACCCCTGTAAGGCCGAGAATACTGGCACAGCTTTCCAGAGCAGGGTCCCTCTTTCTGCCTTTGTGCCTGTGTCTAACAACTGCCTGACACTTTGGAAGATTTGGCTCTTGGGAAGCCTGTGAGGAGCCCATTTGGGAGGCACCTGAGCTATCTTCTCTTGGTAGCATCTACACTATTTGTTTCAGGATCTGGGCTAAAATCTTGACAGAACTAGTTACACTAATCCTATCTGTGTGCTTGGGCTTCTTCTTTGTAAGCATCACCTACTTTCCTGCACTGGACATATTTTCCTAATATGTCTAAATCTAGACTGCAGTGTGTATCACCTTGCTCCACTTTAAAAAAATGATAAACTAGAGCAGCACTTGCATCCCATCTGTGCCCAGATGGGGCATATGTTGATTTCTGACTGTCAACTCCAGAGGAAAACATCTCTGGTCACTCTTTTTCAGAAATAAATATTCCCACCATTGTGGTCAGGCCTTTTTCACAAAAACCTGGTGGTCAAAGAGATTGCCCAGGAACTGGGAGACAGAAACATGCACTTTTTTGTTGTCTGGTTCTCTGGCCTCATTAATCTGACATTTCTCTCTGCATGATGATGCAGCTTTGACAGGGAAAGTGGGAATGACCTCTCCAGAATGACTTCTCATTTACTGCCCTCTTAATCATATTTCAGGAAATAGCTACTTTGTGCAGCCTGCTCCCCTACAGTGAAGACTAAAGAGTGGATAAGAGGAAATCTAGTTAATCCTGACCAACATAGCATTTAAGGTAATTCCATGACTGACTTCAGGAGGATTCGTGTCCAGCTCCCCCAGGAGAGTAGCACCAACAGACTTGCTGTCTGTGTTGTGGAGGAGTCAGTACTCAGAATGGATTCATACCTTCAACAGAAAGACAGTAACACTAGTCCTAGCTATTATCATTGCAGTTTTAGTGTTCAGTTAACAATGAGTTATTGCATGATAAGAAAGGTAGGAATTATTATGTAAACTCTTGGCCTCAGAGAAATGGCATATGCAACTATTGCTGTACTTTGATCATGATGCCCTAGGGGTATTGGTACACACACCAAACTCTGATTATATTTTACAACTTTCTCTGTTCTTTTCCTGTGTCTAATTCCTTTATGAAGGAAAAAAACATAAATATTTTTAGGCGTCCAGGGAATAGCCATGGTGCCACAGTACAGATAACAGAATACTTTGCAGACATGATCCATGCTTTTAACAGCCCAAAAGGGAAATCTGAGATTTATCATTTGATCAAACATCAAATGACTTTTCATGTGAAATAATTTTATTCTGATTGTCCTGGATTAGCTTATTGAACAGCTGGTTTACTTTATTTTTATATTTTCAATGCAATGCAATTTAGTGCTCTTCCATCTCTGGTCTTTCATTTACTTTTATGATTTTTCCCAAATAATATCTGAATATCTGAAAACTGTCCTACTGAGACTGTGCAAAAACAAAACAAAACAAAACTCCAAAAGCCCCCAAAACAAACAAAAACCAAAATAAGAATAAGAGCTAGAAAAAACATTTTAAAAAGCTACATATGAAAACATTTCCAAGGCATTTAACCATGACTATGTTCTGAAGACTGACCCTTGGCAGTCTAATCTCATCAGATCTTCTAGGATAAAGTAGGAAGTCTTTCCTCTGGAGAGTTATTGAATGATCTCCTCAGTTTTTACACAACTAATGAAATGAGTCCCTTACTCCCACTCTTTGCCACCAACCTCCTCCCCCTCAACACAGACAGACTCTGACCTGAGCACCAAGATGTGCATGGCATAGCACAAGCCAAACTCCTGCACTGGCATAATCAAAGCTCACTTTCTGGAAATATTTCTCCACTTAAATAATATCAGAAAAGGTTGTTCTAAATTATGTGAAGAGTCAGACAGTAGAATGCAAAGATTTCTCCATACCACTGCTAAGCATAATGAAATAATCAGAGTGAACATATCTTCAGCTTGTATCTATTTACCATAAACTCTTCAGGCTGAGCCAAACTACCATGACTAACTTCAAAGAGTTCAGTGGCACTTATTACACTAACTGTTTGATAATCTCTTCACTGGTTGTCAAGTGATTCTTGCAGAGATCATAATGCTAGATACTGGACACTCGGGGCAGCAGGTCAGGAGCAGAGCATGTGCAAGATGATGCTCTTCTGGATCAGTCTTCCCATCCTCCAGGTTCAGTAGTTGCACTGCATTTATCCATCCTGATCAATCGATTTCTTTTTGAAAGGGTTTGTATTCCTTTGGACTGTACCACACCCAGGCTGAGGGGTATGTATCTTAATTATGCAACCTGCAAGGAAGTGTGCAGAAATTTCTTTTGGGTCTGCTACCTGCTTCATTAACAGCTCTGATACTGTGAGAAGCAATGAAGAGCCATTCTTGGTTTGCTTTTTCTACAGTACCTTTGAGTTCATCAATATACCACTCAGAAGTCTCTTTTTTCAGACTGAAGGTGCTAGTCTGTCTAATCTCCACCAATTCTTTTCTACTAACAAAGTTAAACATGTTAAATTACTTTTACTGTGGTAATTCTGTCAGGAATATCTAATGACTGCAGCTTGTTATTTTGCTATTTGGATACCTTGATAACAAAAGAGATGGAGCACAGAGCAGGATAAAATGAATCAAAATTTTCTATAAATGAGGTAGAACTGCTCACCAAGCTGCTCTTTTCTGGATGAGAACCCATAAAACCAGTTCCCCTCTTGAAGATATAGCTGATATTACTCTTAAGTTGTGAAAGGAAGAGAATTCATCTAGGTATGGCTTGGTGTTACTGCTGCTGAAATTGACTGGTGTCTGAAAGTCCATTAGTCACGTGGCTTTCACAGCCTTTCACAGGGGCTGGCATGGGCTTCATTGTTAATGGCATCCCGTGCATACATGCATTATTACAGCTGATTAGCAAATAACATGTTTTCGTGGAAATACTGGGTATTTCTCTCTGCGGTAGTTTGAAAGTCTCCAAGTTCTGTACATCTCTATCAACAGTACAGAGATTAAGTTTTGTACACAGATACCAGTCGTGCGTAGGGGAAGGGGGGTTTTGCCTCTTGGTAGGAATTGATGCTGGCCCTTAGGAGCCTTAGGAGTGGGCCATATGCATATTTTTTTAGCTAGCAACTAGATTTCATTTTTAATGTTTAAACTGTATTGACTGCAAATCTGCACTGGGCTTTTTCCCAGTTAAAGGATGATTATATACACAGTGAATCTTTAGGAAACAGTGGAGCTATTCTGCTTGCATTGTCAAACTTAGTTCTGAGGATGAAATATTTCAACAAATCAAGTGCAGTCATCATCACAATTTGTTTTCCCTTTCAACATGGCAAGTACCTTAGCCCAAAGCCTGTTCTTTAGGGGGTAAATGTATTCCATGGTGTATTATGCTGGAATGTGCAGTAAAAATAAATTATTTCACTTGCACAATCTCTAAAAATACTGCAGCTGTTCGGCTGCATCAGTAAGGAAAAAACACTTGAAAACTTCAAAGCACTATGGCAAGTTCCATCTGCCTTTCTACCCATGAAATCTAACAACTGCATCTGCTTTATTCATTAAGTAACCATGGGTCGAGTAGGAAGCTAATCATGCTATAGATGCTTCAAAGAAATGGTGCATTAGGGAAAATCTGTATTACCACAAATAAAAAGCCCATAGTTTACCTTGCAAATAAATATAGGCTGTTATACATAAGATAAAGCCAAATAAATCTAAGAATGCTTGTATTTTACTTCGAAATATTTTCTGAAACATTAGAAAGTTGGTTTATGCGTATTTTTTTAAAGACACTGCCTACCTTAGAGCAGCATAAAAACACTTGACACCCCTTTCAAGGATAAAAATTTGAGGAGCTGAGTGAAGGAGACAGCTGAAATGAGCTGGACAATAAAAGTTACAATTTTACAAGTAAATTCTGTGCTTCCATGTATGAATATGTGCTCAAAAATTTACAAGGAGACACTCCAATTTATTTTTCAAAAGCATATATGTGAACTGTGATGCCTCATCCCACTTCCAGACTTGATGCATTTGGGATCCTTAGCTTAGCTGCAAAATGAATGTGACTCAAGATTCAAAGAAACACATTTTTAGAAGAGTTTGAAGACTTGTGAAATTATAAAAGTACCCAGAAATTGAAATCGTATTGAAATTGGACTTTTAGTGAACTGCACTGTATCTACAATTAAATAGAGGACATTGGAGTGCACATAATAAGAATTAAATCTTGAACACTGTAGAAAAAAAATAGGAATAATTTGTAGCTTTTCTTGGCAAGTACAGATTCTCCTTTTAGAAGATGCATTGTAAGTATGCGAGAGCTGTCATTTCTCTCCTGAAAGAGTGCAGCAAACTTTAATTTCCTTCTGGGTTTGAACGCCTAGAGAGACATACCCTGAATTGTCTGAATTCCTATGAAATCCTGTGTGCGATTTCCAGGTGTATCAAATAAATAATATCACTATATCAATTTTTTTACCTGCATTCACCAAAATAAAAACAGAATATTTTCAACAGATAGCATGAAAATACAAAATGTCCATATGGATTCAGACTATCATAAGTATTGTCAATCAGAAAACTCAGTACACTTTTTTGTGTTTTAAAAAATTCTTGAAATATATGGTTGAGCCAGAAGGTTTGGTGAAGATTTCTAAATACTCACAAACTTTTGGATTTAATCTTCTAATAGTTAACATAGATTAAATACCAGTTAAAATTCATGCCTTACTTTTATAATTCAAAATGGTTAAAGAAAATATTAGGATTAGGAAGGCACACATGCTCAGATAAACTACAGGTTTTACTAGGTTAACAATGCTTTAACTTTGATATTGATTGTAATATGGTCCAGCTTTGTGAGATCTGGCACTTTTATTGTCAAGTCTGGCAGTTTTGCTGAATTTATTATTATTATTATTATTATTATTATTATTATTATTATTATTATTATTATTGCTATTATTGTTGTTGTTGCTGTTGTTGTTGTTGTCATTAATCCTATTATTATTATTATTATTATTATTATTATTATTATTATTATTATGAGCTGCATGTACGTAGGTTATAGGGCTGGATTTTTTTACAAAGTGACAATACACAAGCTCCTGCTTGAAACTGCTTTACATGCCAAATGAGGTTATGGAGAGTCTAGAAGTGGGAGCAAAGTCAGTGCACAAAAGGGCTTGTGTCTTAAGATGCTAGTCTGGAATTTACCTTTAAGTCAACCTCCAGTTCTACTTATCCAAAAATGTACAAAATGTCAGTCATGGATGGGCAAACTAAGGGTTATTGCCGGTTGCCTGACACTGCACTATTTGGATATGATGGATGTGGGGAAATTTAATCCTTCCAGAGGGAATCAGGTGGCACTGTCAGGAGAAAAAGTGCAAACAATTTTGTACTCGAAAAAACTTTCCATTTTAGTCTTTCTGTGCCAAAAATGTTACAGTCTCCAGCTGTTCTGTGTTAAACACTAAATCTACTAGAGAAAAGAATCTTAGAGAAAAGGTTAAACGCTGAACAGCAAACTCTATTGGTTGGATTATGTTTAGATCACATAAAACATGCTAAAAATCATTTCCCAGGCACTGTTAAAACATCTGCTTTCTGGATTAGGAAGCTAGATGTTCAAATCCAAGTTGGGAAAAAGCACTGATAGCCACAAGTTGTTTTCTTTAAAGGCCCTTTGCTGCAAACAAGTGAATTGAGTGTTTCTGATATCTTCCTACTATCCCAGAAGTCAGTCTGAGCAGATGGAGAAAGAAAGCAGATGTCCTACAGACTGAGACACAGTTGTTTGAAGAACAATGCAAATAATCTTCAAAAAAGCAGTTATTTAATTTGGGCTTTCCCTTATGTCATGCCTCAACTAAAATCTAATGTTTTCTTTTGTCCTTTTACATCCAGAAAGAAAACTGGAAATGTCTAATTCTTTGAAATTCCACTGACTGTTTAACTCTGTATATCAGTTTTCCATCATCAATTCAGGGAATTTCAGCATTCATGCTGGCAGTCTTATATTTTCCTGTATGCATTATGGTTTCTATACAGGTGGTTTATTAGTTTCCGTTCAGAATAGTACCTCACTTGGGACCGTGACATTTAACTTCTTCAAACTATTAATGTCAGTTTTACTGCAAAAGATGAGTACCATAGGTCAGAAGGGCGGAATTTGCTCTGAAGAGTGCTACAAAATCTTACGATATCACTATAAACCACTGATACCTGGCATTCCTTAAAATCCCCAGATTTGTAGACATGATCTTTCTCAAAAAAACAAAATCTGTTTCGACTCTTGTGGTAGTCTAGGGACCACCATCCCCCCCACTACCCCACAGCAAACACTTGAACATATGAATTAAAGTTCCCCCAATCTATTTTTTGAAATCATGTTGTTTTAAGCCCATCTCGTGATTTTGGGAATAACTCACAACTTTTTAATTTTAGAAGATCAGAGTACTGTAATGGAATGCAGAAAGCTGGTGAGAGAATGTTGACTCTTTTTACCTTCTCTGGCTGCCTTGCATAATTGAAGACAGATGAAAACATACTGTGGTCAACATTTTCAGAGCTATTTTGAGGTCAGATTTGTGAATAAAGATAGCTGAAAACATCTTGTAGCTACTTTTTGGTAATTGGTTTTTAATTACTTGTTTGTAAAAAGTATTTTGTTGTTTCACCAACATTATGCTTCATGTGAATGCTCAAAATATCAATAGGAGACCAAATAATAATTTCCAAAAAAATTCTTCTTTTTCATGAAAACACCAAGTAGTCCCAATATTCTCCACAGTTTTTTCTTGAGTTTCTTGTATTCTGATAGTAGTGCTATAACCTGAAAATTACACTAGATCTGAAAATGTTTGCTGAATGTTACTAGAACAGAATTAGCTGTCCACAAATTATGCATGCTGCAATGTCTGTCATTTTATGTTCCAATTTCAAAATGCCTAAGCAAGGGTCACTACTACAGTGAAAGTAAAAAGTCTGTCACTCATGCTAATGGCTGAGTGTATGGAAACCTGGAGTACACATTTGATCAGATCACCTAGACAGGACATGAATACTTGTAAATAGATAAACTCCAGTAGACTTGAGTAGGGGAGAAGCAAGCCATTACACGTTCATAGTACATCCACAAGTTTTTGTTCAGTATTTGATCAGCTCTATCATAAATATGCTTACTATCAAAATTAGATGTATCAGCCTGCTCTAGGTGCTTCACCGCATGAGAATATCCTTAACACTCACCTCAGAAATCACTGCGAATAGGCTGTTTCCTCTTGAACACACAATCTACTGCACCAAGGAGTTATACCAAAGATTGTTGGAAAGTGCCACAGTCTGACCTAGTTTTGAAGCCAGTATATTGCTGAAGACCTCTGAGCCTTAAGGAAGATTTGGAGGACAGCCTAGGAGGTCACAGTTAGATTGCATGACCTGCAGTGTCCATTTGTTGATATGTACCTAGGGTTAATTTGCTTTTATATTTTGAACAACCAGATAGACAAGAAATCATTACATACAAATGGGGCACAAGTTAGGTGGAGGCTTAGACTTTCTGCTTAGTTAATGAAACTGAGGGTGTGTGATAACTTGGCACTTTTTTGGTTTTCAACTTTCTTAAGCTGCAGTTCACTGCGGTATCCTGGGAATTCAAATCAGGCTCACCTTGCACATAGTGCTTGGCTAAGGTTGAGTAAAGCTTAATGTTGTTAGATTCTGAAGCGAGGCAAGGCAGCATTTCAGATTTTGGGGGTGTAATCATCAAGACACATAGAGACAAGTGTAATTCCATCACATTTGGCACAAAGGAGACTGTGCACTATGTCATGCAGATGGTAGCATTTACATTATAATTGAAACCAGAGCCGTCAAAGGCTATTTAGCATTTGCAAAGCATCTCAGTAGATGATTAATGAATTAAGGTAGCTTATGATTTTCAGAAAGCTGAGTATTATTACTTTATTTGACAGCCTATCCCAAGACAGATAATTATGTTGCTGTTGACCTTTTTTGTCCTTTTGTCTTCCCTTTATCCTGCTCATGGCCACATTTTACTCTTTCCCCTTCTTACCTCTCCTTCTCTTTCCTGTGTTACCCGGAGGCAGGTAGAATGAGAATCCCCATGGAAATGAGTCATGTTTCCTGCGTTTTATCTTTCCCTACTCTGAGTGTCTTCATCCTTCTACTTGGACTCCGATGGTTAAATCATATTTTGTTGGATAAAGTCTAAATTTCCAGAAAGGCTTCATTTGCTGAGAAGTCTCTCTGTGATGTAATTTATTTTAGTTGTTCAGTTCCTTGTAAACAAAGGTTAAGACTTTGGAAAAAGACTTTTTTTTTGGGACAACAAGGCAAGCTTTCTAGAAATTAGAAAACTTACTCAAAATGGTAAAGAAACAGGTAACAAAAAAAAAATCTCAGTTTTCTGACTTCAGTTCTATGTTTTTCTCAAATTCAGTTTTATTTTCCTCTAAAAACAAAAACTGATTTCACATTGATCTTGATGGGAAAATGTAAGCTACACAGGAAATATTAGCATCAAAACAATCCTGGTTTTCTTATTTAGTAAAATAATTTGCAAAACTGAAGATCTCTTCTCTTCGAACACACTTGTTTTTCTCATATCTTACTGGAGCAATTTCATTAATTGGTTGTTTTCCTACGGGGTGTTATTTAGCTGATCTGTTTCAGTTTTCAGATACGGTGACACAGAAGTGGAGTCTAGTAATATAAACCTTTTATAAAGCAACATAAAAATGACTGGAATAATTATATTGTTGATGTTCAATTTTTTTCAAACACAGTTTGTGTACAAAATTAATCATGAAAGCAATGCAAAGGTTTTTCAAGTCCCAACATTCTATAGTTACAAAATCTTTAGCACTTACTATGGAAAAAATGTGTAAAGTAAGAAAGGACACAAAACCATAAGATGGTAGTTATGGCATCAGTATCCCCTTTGAAATTTTACCTGTGCAGGTCCAGCACATTGTATATCCAGCACTCCTGCTGTTGAACTGGTGACAATCCAATTCTTCTCTGTTCCTGAGCTGACGAGTATAGGTATCAATTCTCCAGTGAGATACTGTAATTGTAGATTTTAGTCAACTGTTTAGGCATCTTTTTTGTTAGCATTTTGTCCAACTGGCTTTTTTGGCTCTTTTTTAAGCTGTCTGCAGCCTTTGGTATCTGGGGCAATGCAGAGAACATTGACATGTGGAGACAATTGCAAACATATTGGCCTAACCCCTCGAACTCTGTGTGGGTGTCTAGAAGGTCCAAAACTGTCCCATGCCAGGTGTGAGGAGGGCTAGTTTAGTCGAACATTTCCTTGGTCACACCAAGGGCATGGTAAGTTAAGAAGATCAGTGGTAATTGCATGATAAATCAGTTAAGAAATTGCATATTTCTGTGAAATCTGGAACAGTGTGTAGTAATATTTTAATTTTTCAGTGGAAGAGATAGCCCATCTTCCAGTGATTCACATGAAGCACAGATGTGTCCACTAACATAGACAGGAATTAATCTGATCCTGGAAGGAAACCCACCACAACAGTGAGAACACAACTGGATGTGGGGCTAGTAACAGCTCTTGATGGATAGACAGAAACAACAGAAAAGTGTAAAAGGAGTGGTAAAAAAGAAAAACAGTTCTGTCTCTGGATTACAACACAATTACTTATATTGGGAAAATATTTTCATTTTTATTTACAGGAGTAAATGTTTCCTCTCTCATTAATTAGAACAACTAGACACACATAAACCTGCATTTCTTTCTGTAGGTTACTTCCAAAATTGATAAATTCGGTCTAAATAATTTCATGATTGAGGGAATGACTATATGTGCGTTACTCTTTGTGTGAGGATGTGAGGATGAAGTGTCATCTCAGTGCCCTCTCTTTCACACCTCATGCTTGTTTCCATCTTACCCATTCTGCAGGAAATGGCTTGTTCCCTGCACACACTTGTAGCCCAACTCCCCTACTTCCTTTTTTCCTGCTTGCAAATGCTTTGTCACTCACAGCACCCTGACTGAGCAAAGGAGATAGCTGCATCTTTTCTCAGCTTGCACTCATGCCAGTGGGAACTGCTAAGCCCAGCATCACTATGGCCTGCCAGAGAGAGGGACGCAGCTCTGGTCTGGGATTAGAAGCCCTCAGAGGTGGTCAGAGTATCCTGTAAAACCAGCATATCATCTGACAACAGCCTTTGACATGTTTATGTAATTTGCCAGTACTTTGATGTAGTTTTTATTCTGTTGAATTTATGTGGTATAAGCAAGTATATATAAAGTGCAAGTTCTCTGACATTTAAAGGACATTTTACCACAGGAGCAAGTACCGAGAGTCTGAAATGCTCATTGATGCAGAAGGCTGCCACAGATAAAGCTTTTCTCAAGAAGGTTTTAACAAACTGGTGTGGTTCAGTTTTTAGACATGCTTTACATTTTCAAAGAGTAAGGATAAGAACCAAATATTTAACCTAGTAGCTTTCTAACAGACATAAGCTGGAACCATTCCAGTCCACTTTAACCCCTGGACATAATGTTTACTCATTAGACAGTCGAATGCCAGCTGTTATAACATGCACAGATCTGCTCCAGCACACTGCACAAGTAGGTGTATTTATACAAGCTTGAGGGATTACTTACAGACAAATAACACACATAAGATGATGCTAATAGACAGCTACAATATGGAAAGTAGACCAAGGGAAAGGATCCATATCCAAAAGAAGTCTACAGTTTGCAAAATAAAATCTGCAGGCAAATTTCTGCTCCGCTCACAGAGAAAATCATCAGGAGTACAACACAGCACGACTTATTTCCAGTGTGTGGCACATTTGCCCTGCAGTTCTGTTTGAAGTGGTCATGAGCCATGTAAAGTGCAGAATTTAAATTTGTTTACTCTTATTTTCCTTGGAGCCCTAAGTCATATTTCTCCTTTTAACCCCATATGGTTCCAAGAATGAAAACAAAATATAAACCAGGATTTTTTTTACAAATTTTTGTGCTTAGTTGTCTCTCAGACAGAGTCTAGTCTCAGTTCTTTTCCCATTTCCCTCTACCCAAGTATATAAAGCCACCTGTCTGTCTTTCTGTCCGACCCCCTTGCTCAAGGGCAAGTCCACTGGGATGCCAGCCTCCTTTGCTGCCAACTCTAGCTTTGGCAACCTTTTCAACACTATGTACATGGTCATGTACTCATCTAAAAGTGCTCTGTAAACTGGTAAATTCCCTGCTGCTTAAATGCTTATGGCCTCATAACACTGCTCTGATTTATGGATGTGTGTAATTAATTCAGAGCAAAAAGGTCCCATAAGCCTTTCAAGGAGCCACGTTTATCAAGCCCATCAAAAGTTTTGGCTCTCTGACTCTTGTCAGAACTATGTATTCTTTATTCCTGTGCCTGATTTAGTTATTGAAATCCCATTTTATAGCATTTTCCTATTAAATATGTGGTTTCCCAAAGGCCAGTTGAAATATCTAAGCACTTGGAATGAAAAACTGTTGAACTTTTGGCAAATATTTGATATCCACTTTACAGTGGTAGAAATTACTCAGGGTCATTACTGTTGTTGGAAACAGTCTTTCCAGCCTGAAGAGATGTTGTTTTATTAGAGGCATACGGTCAAAAAGTGACATTGTCTTCATTTTTACCATGACTTAATTTGCAGAAGGTCCTGATGACACATTACCTGTAGACTCATTTAGGGCAATGGGAAACATTGCTTAATACCTAGTGCACAGGGTGAAGAGGTTCCAGGACCTTCTCCCCATCCTCACACCTATGCTTCCTCCTGTGACTGTTTCAGGCACACCATCTTTGACTAGTTTCTCTTCTGGTGAAATGAGGTCGTGAATAGACCTCTTGTATTTCACAATTGAATTGAAAGGGTTTATGTTTATAAAGTGTTTTGTACATGAATGTACGGAATAAGAAAAAATTAGCCAGTCCCTTTTTATTTATAAAGTCTAAAATGTGGTTTTCTGTGCTTTAACACCAATGTTTATGAGTGAACTGTTAGATGGGAGAATAGTTTGCCCTATAAGCAAATAGCAATGTTTTCACTAATGGCAGCAGGAAAACGAGGGTATAAAAAATGATTCAGTGCCTGTAGGAGGAGGGTGCTGAGCTAACATTATCTATCTAGACAGCAAAACTTAGGTGCTGCCTTACCATCCAGTTTGTCCACTTTACCTGGAGGACAGAGTAGACATTTATGTTGATTTTTGCCCTTTCTAGTAATATCCCTATAACCATTTAGAAATTCAGCTCAGATACTGCAGGCTGTGCGTTCCACCTGACTCAGGGTTAGTGCCCATCAGAAGTATGGCCATGCTGGTAACATTGCCAAGGGATAAAGCACAGAGAAGGAATTTTAAGAAATCCTGCACGTTAACAGTGAAACATGTAGTTTTTCAATTTGGGACCAAATGCCATGGAGAGAGAGAGAGAAATCTGCATTTCCCATGAAAAGAGAAGGCAATACCCCATGATCCCAGCAGCAGCAATCAACTTGCTGCTCTCTTTCAGATTTTCACTGCAGCCAACTTTGAATGTCCAGGCTTAGGTCAGAAGGGAGTTTAAGACTTCCTCTGATGTCTCTGGTTCCAGAGGCTTGCTGAAACCTTTGCAGCCAAAGATGAGCTAGGAATGGGAGGAGTTCCCTCTGGGAAAGCTGGCAGGCAGATGTTAGCTCAGTATTTCTGGAATCATGGGTACCTGGGTCCAGCTCAGGTTGCAGGAGTAGGAGGCAGCAGTGGGATAGGTGAGAGGGAGCTTGTAGCCCTTGTAGTCCTTGTAGATCTAACTGGACTCATCCCCTTGTCCCCTAAATTAGAACTGGTTTGCCCCTCCCTAACACTGTAGAAGTGTTTGTATATTAGCAATGAGATGGAAATATTCACAAGATGTGTTCTTTTCCATCTTTCCAAACAACGTAGAATGGATTATTATGGAATTTCTGTTCCCACAGAGGTTAGAGCAAATTAATACCAAGTCGTTTAAAAAGCATAGTATTGCTGTTGCACATCACCCAGCAGAGGTTTGCAGACCTCATGACATGGTAGGTTAGGTTCTCTTTCAGTTTTCAGACAGATTGTTTTTTCGGGCTACCTTTGCAAGCCAAACGGTGTCTCTATTATTATTGCCAAGACCTGGGTAAACAATGTGCAATATTGGGAGGTATTGACCAGTCACATTAGTGAGAGCAGAAGGCTTGAGGAAGCTGCCTGGGAAGGGTCAGCAGGCAATGAGCAGCGACAAGTGTGTCAGGGTCAAACATTCATTTCCACCATCTTTCTTTCCAACAGCATTTGTTCATCTCAAGAGAATGTTTGAGAGGGGTTCTGGAGACCAGATGATTTCAGAAGCTTTGGAATGAAAGCGAGGCATCTCCCATGGTGTAAATTCCATGCTGACAGGATTCAAATCTTGTCAGATGGTATGAAGTCAACACCTTAGTTCCCAAATGGATGCCTCCACGTTCACAAAAGTATCTTCCTCAGAGATTCAGACTACAAAAGATTCAGATTTATCTTAGATTTTAAAATTAATTGTAAAGTAGGTTAAGATATTCAGCATTCATAATGATAAGGAAAGGGTTTTACAGTTCTCCAAACTTACCAGAGTTCAAATTATTTTAAAACTTTCACCTGATGTGACTTTGTAATTGACATGGTTGAGGGTCCCTTAATTCTCTCACTGCATGCATAACTCTTCAATACTTTAGTAAGAGAAAATGTCACTGTAATTTTTTGGTCTTAAGAATGGAAATGATGAAATGTTCAAAGCCAGACACTGATGTAGGCTTTACTAAATAAACTATTTTTAAAATATATCTGCCACATTTACATGTTGAAAAATGAAACATATTAAAGGCTAATGGTAAACATTCAGTTTTGGGAACATTTTCTTGAACCAATTCTAGCTTCATGTTCAAGTCCACCTTTAAGACTGTGAAAGAAATAGTCTTTCTGCAATACATAGGTAAACCAATCTGCTATCCACATGCTCTGCTAATGCTGGCAGCCAGCCAAGGAACAGATCTCAATTAAACAGATTAGGCCGAAGAAAACATAAATGTAGAATTCAGGCAAATTACAAAGAATGGCCCTCATTCAAACATAGCTCTCATTTGAAATCTAGGTATAAGCTGCTCTGAAATGTCAAAAGTACATTTGAAAAAGCTTGGTAGGCTTGAGCAGTTTGATATGTATCAAGAGGCAGCACAATATGAAGCTACTTCACTTGAACACAGCCTGGATGTTTTTAAAATACATCATATTGAAGCCAGCACTTGCTTTGCTTGCCTGGTCAGAGTAACCAAATGATACAATTTCTTTCTAAATAAACAAGTGGGGCTCATAGGCTGCTAAGAAAAGCTTTTTTTCAAATATTCAGGCTCAGATCTGATCAGCTGCCTCTGAGCTCAAACAGACTGCCCTCTATGCTGGTTGGCAGGAAGGAGATTTTTATCTCTTGTGTGCTTAGGCCCCCATAATTGCATCTCACTCCTGACTCCTTCAAAATAACGAATGTATCCTCTCCACAGTTTGCAGAACACATGCAGAGGAAATAGCGGGGCTGCAAGCTAACTGGCACAGAAATTCCAACCAGATGATGGAAAAAGCGGTTGTCGAACTGAGAGCACTTGAGAGATTTTCTTCTTCCAAGAGGACTGTATATAATCCAGTAAATAGCCTCCCCTGGAACTGATTGACCCTATCTTAAGCAAGCTGTTACTTATTATTCCAGTACCATTTTGCCAAACACTCTTTTAACGTACACAGGAAGATTCCAGGGTATAATATTCCCCCTTTATTGGCAGGCATATAAAGCATGCTTGAAAAAAAAAAAGAGGGATGAAGAGGCCCAAAAGCAATAAATGATGCTTTGGAGGGGTGAAAGAAACTCATAAAACAAGGTTATTTCTCCAAGATTCTTACATTAAAACAAGGTGATTAAAATAATTTCAAAAGATTAATGTTTGTTTTGCGGAGATTTTCCTTGAAATGATGATGTTTTTTCCCCACTTGTCCTTGAAGCCCTCGAGCATTTACTTCAGCTCCTTCAGAAGTAGTCTGTATTACTCAGTACTGGAGCAAGGTATTTTCAGGCCAGATTTTTCAGGTGAAGCATCAGTGAGGAACAGCTCATGGTGTTAGTGTTTCCTCATCTCTGGAGGCTTTCCTGCTTCATTAACACACCCCCTTTCAAAAATAACACCTATTTACCAACACTAATTCACCAAATACCTCTGACAGGCCAAATAAAATGGTTTGCTCTGTTGCTGAGATAAAAATATGGAGCCAAACCTGCAGACTGCATAAATAAGTCTGCCTGGTTTTAGGCCCAGAGGATAGCACTAACATACACCAGCTGAACTCCCATCCAAGTTCAAAGAAAATTTCCATAGCAAAGATACACATGAATGGAGTCTGCTGTGAAATAAGATAATCAATATAGTTTCACCCTGAATCTGTGCTCAGGCTTTTGCCACACATGCCCAAGGTTCCTGGTCTGTAGTAAAGCACTCTCTTCGTTCACCTCAGTCTTTGGGGTTATTGCCACCAGCACGTTGTTTTGCCTGTTATCCTTGTGTCCTGTTATCCTTGTTATCCTCACAATAGCAGCTTTTAGAATGGTGTTTCATGGGCAATTCTACCCTTTCTAACTAGATTCACTTCAAGAGTAGAGAAAACTCCCGTGAAACAAAGTAACTTCATTTAGAGTAAAAAAGAAAATAAGATTGGGAAAGGTTAATGCTCCTTAAAAAAAATAAAAAATCAGAGAAGGGATTTCTGTAGTGGGATCTTGAAGGGTCATCAAGTCTGAGAGAAGTGCACCCTGTCACTGCAGCCAGATTCTTATTAAACCTTTTTTTTTTTTTTTTTTGGAAACCTGCAATAATGGTATTTCCAGATACCTTAGTACATGCTATTGCAGCACTTTATGGTCATACTGCTAGAAATAAGTCTCTCCAAACTACTTAATACACCCTTGGTATAACTTAGGCTCAGTGGACATAGAAAAAAAATTATAGTTTCCTTTTACATATTTTAAGAATACAGTAACCACTGTAGTCAGCTCTTCTTTGGAGTTAGTTAACACACCCTCTTGCTCCACTCTTCCTTTGCAGGTCAGTACTTTCCAGACTGCAGATCATTATCCCTCAGCCTCTCTCTCAGTGATCTCCACCATGCATAGACTGCAAAATCCTCTCTTCAGAGCTTCATGTCTGTACTGACACATTTCCCCTGTCACCCTCACCTTCTTTCCAGCTCTAAGTCTCTTTGGCCAGTTCTCTCCCACCGTGTCTTTGCATAGCTGCCTCCTTGTAACTCAGAAAATAATGGAGCTGCATTAACCCATAATAAAACACATCTTCATATATCCTGCTCCCCATTGCAACTATCAAGTTTGCTGACTTCTGTACTGAGAATATGCCTTGTATGGGACTTTTCCCTGTGCATTGTTTGCCTGGTGACCTTACTCTGCCTTCAGATCTTGTGTTCCTTCTTCATGTTCCTGCTACAAATGTCACATTCTGCCAGCTTGGACTGTTGAAACAGATAAAAAGTTCATGTTGGCCTTGGGTTACCTCTCCTGTGAAATCTTCATTACAAATCCATTTGCCCTAACAGGGTTAGTAATTTGTTTTTCAGCTTGCTTTTATTTTTGAGCATTGTGGGATGATTCTGCAGTATCATCAGGCAATCCTCTGTCCTGCTTTTATCGGACTGCAAAGTTTACTCTGAGAAGCTGAGATGATTCAGGTAACCAATTCTCAGATTTGCCTACTTTTAATCTTGGGAGTAACTGTTTCCTGAATTCCAAAGGTGTCTTAGCATTCTTTACCTATAGTTTATGTGAAAAAGAAAGGATGAAACTGCCCTCAGATATGGCTATGCTCTGATTAAGTCATAGCTAAACAACTGTGAAACAGATCAGGAGATAGTATTATGAGGAGATTGTTTCAATGTGTACAATGAAGTAAGTATCCTTAGTTGTTTTATTTTTCACAAAACTTGCTTTGAAACAGTTTGGACTACAAAGAGAAGAAGCAACTGCTTCGTGGCTTGGCTAATGGATTGGTAGTGAAACTTTCTGCACTCAAGCACTTTCAGTTCCACAGACTAGGCTGAAAAAGAAGTATTAGGGATATGTATGCAAGAAAGGAACTCAATGTTATATGTTGTCACAATATCTGACTTTTTCTGGAAGGCTAATTTTGCCAAGCTTGTTTTGCTTTAACTTTTGAGTATGAAAAGTTTGTTTTCAGCTCCCTAACAATTTCACTGACAAAAGGATGTTTTTCCATTGTTTTTAGATTTTCTTTGATTTTCTTCACTTTCTTACATAGTGTTGCTCTGTTCTTGATGGCTTTCTGTTAAAGTTCAGATTTTTATTCTCTTGAGGTAACTAGCCAACTGCTCCTAGGAAAGAATGGATAATTGTTGGGGAAATCTGGGGGCATTAGGCATGCTCCAACTTTTGGTGTACAGCCAAGTAGTTATTTGGCTTCTTGCCTTTGGACTGATTTTTGTTTTAGTCTTCTGCCAACTTAAATTTTGTATTTACCAGGCAGGCAAAGGGTCACAAGTACTTTGAATAGGTGCAAAAGTTGGACCAAAGAACCTTCCATTACAATTACCAGAAAAGCTACAGTACACTACTTCCCACCATAAATGCCTACACCTGAGAAGGAAGAAACCTCACTCCGTTTTGTAGGTAAAAACCTGGAACCCAGGACAAACAAATAAAATTCCTGATATCATGTAGGTCTTTACATAAGGAATGAATGTGGTTCCCATGTCTGTGGTGGCAAAGCAGTATAATTTCTGTTTGAGATGGAGCAGGTCTGAATTCTTGTATCTCCCTCATAATCTAAGATAAATATGTCCAATAGCACATTTTAGGTTTCCAAGGTACCTAGTTTTAGCTGTTACAGATGAAATGGAAATTCCTGCTTCCCAGCCTGTCAGGGATGGCAGTGTTTTGCCTGGAGCACCCAAAACACCATCGATATTTCAAAACCATGCCCAAGTTTCCCCAACAAACACATTTTCCCCTGCATATGGGTTACGTTCACTTCTTAAATAGAATCTTCCTCCTCTTGTATTTTTCAAGTGGGCTTTCTGCAAAAAACTGGCTTTTTTTTTTAAATTCCAGTATTCAAGTTCCACCTTTTAAATTTTTTTTTCCTTTTCAATCTCTTCAGGTCTGTATCTTTTGACTATATTTACGTATGTATTCAATAGATATGGTCTTCAAACTACCTGTCTGCCTCAAGTGTTTCTGCAGATTTCCAAATGTTTTCCCCAAACACATGTATTTTGTTTACATTCTTTTCTTCCTCTCTATTTTTTGCATTAATATTAAGTTCAGATGTCACTGAAAGTATTATCTGTGGATTAGTGGCACAATACAGTGAGCACCATATTTGAAGGAAAATATTTTCACTCTAGCATATCTTTTATCATTGAACTGTAAATATTCTTGAGATTGCTTACAGTATTCTTTCATACCACTCTTTTATCATTTGAGTTTTTGAAAATCAGACTGTAAAACATTGAGTCTCAGTTATTCTTGTCTGAAGCTGAATAATTCAGTTGGTATTTTCCCATAGTGTTGACTCAGCTTTGCCCTTAGCATGTCAAAAAGTAGAAGACAGGATCGTGTGTCCATATTGGGTCTAAAGCAGCAGGGAAAATATTGACTATAAGGAAAATAATAGTCTGTAATCCCAAAAATATGTCACTGAGCATAGGCTTTGTACACCTATCTCTTGACAGTCACCTTCACTTTTAGTTGTCCCACTTAAAAAAATTGCCCCTTTTGCAAAGGCAAAAATGGTAGGTAGATATAAAAGACAAATTCTGTAACAAAAGAGAACGAAAACTACTTGCATGAGGGGAGACAGTGCAGAGATTTTTAAAAGTTCAAATGGATAAGAGGAATAAAATAAAATCCTTATCCTTAACACCTTCATGGTGGAAAAAGTAAATTAAATTTTCAGACAGGAGCTTTGAAATGAACTAAATAAAGTAAATTGTTTCTCCAACACAAATTTATTAAACTCATTTCCACAAGGTGACGTAGAAGCCAAAGGGTTTCAGTGAGATCAGAGAGTGACATGACAGGTACATGGAGGTTGCTGTCAGATGTAATGGAAATGTCTAGCTTTGGAATCATGGTTTCCTTTTACTCATTTTTCCATCAGAATCTTCTTCTTATCACAGGTGGAAAACTTGCTTTAATGGACTCAGCCCCCCGTTTTCCTTATCAATTCCCAGGTGACATTATTCCACATAGTAAAACCCAATAAAATTTACCCCAATACCACTCGAATGGGAGAAACATTCCACCCTAATATTGCTCCCATATTTTTACTGTTGTTAGTCCTTCCTTTTAAAAAAGGGTTGTGAGACCTTTTATCGTTCACAGTTATACAGTTTGTGTATAAATTATGCTGTCAATTTCACCAACATAAATCCAGACCAATTCTTTGAGCTTTACTGCCAGTGTTCCATGTATATAACTATGCAGCTAATTCAGCTACAAATATGTGAAATTTTCTGGACCTAGATCCTTGTTTCAATAATGAAAGGCTCAGAAAGAGGCTGGTGATTTTTCAGCAGCAGTTAAAACCACATTGCCTTTCCCCAGTATTGTAAAGCAGAAGAAAAATGAAAAGCATTTTCCTGTAGCTCAATTTTGTTTTACAATTAGGTGGGAGAAATATGTAATAGGAAGATAATATTTGCTTGGCGTTTGCATCCTGTTTTTGCCAAAAGAAAAGATTCTTCTAGCTATTTGTGAGATTTTTCATCTGTTTGCACATGCTCCTCACTGAAGAAGGCAGCCAGAAAAGTTAATTTTTTTCTTCATTTGTGCTAGAGGGGGTATCCAAAGTACAGCTATGACTAGGTATCCGGCACAAACATCAAGTGTTAGGTACTGTACAAAGTGCAGTAAGAAGCCCTTCTTTGCTCAAAAGGAATCAGAATGTATTTCCTTAAGTACTTTAGAAGTTCTGAGTGTTCAATTTAATTTTTCTGGCGCTTATAGCACTATTTTTAAACTCTCCCGTCTTGGTCTGTGTCACTCTAAAGATATGTTGAGACAACTCTCACAAAATGTATGAAAGGACAAAAAGCTGGCTTTGTAACTATAGTGGCAAAGTGAGAATGTTCTTCTTATTTCATGTATTTAATGAGTATGAATATGAGAAGAATTAAAACAACTTAATTTAGAAACAGTAAATATCCCCCTTACTTTATGTGGATCGTATTATATAGGACATGCCCAGCATTGCAGTGATGTAATTTCTTTCCCAATAAGT